>JAWWMP010000081.1:81703799-81748380 GCA_035047865.1 Dendrocincla tyrannina | reverse complement strand
GAGTCATGGGGTATTTTTGAACCGTTGATGGCCCATTAGCAGCCACACCTCCTCAGGCTGGGTGTGAAGGTGCTAACAACTGCCTGGACAGCTACTGCAAATGGTCCATTGTTTTTGGGAAATGAATAGAGGGGGTAGAATACGGTAGCTTAGATCACCCCCACACAGTGATAACCGGTCCCACCTGCTGAACTAGGACACTCCCTTACTCATAGTAAAATTTTTCATATAGAAAAAGAGAACAAAATCAGTAATTTCAAGAATATTGCATATTTCTGAAAGTCCATTTATAATACACATAAATCATTAGGAAAGTAGTAGTTCTAAGCAAGTATTAATATCTGATTTAAACTGGGCCACACATTGTGTGCTACTTATATGCTGAAAAAAGTAAACATGCTTGATATCTCTTAAAACTGTACTTCATAATGTGCTATCTATGGAAAAAAAAAAGAGAAACACTTTCACGAACAATTATAAGCATGAGTAACTCTTATAAGCATGAATAGTTACTGTACTGATTATTTTTTTTTTTAAATTCAGAGGATCATCTTCCTTATTTTCAAAGTTGAGATAGTTCAATATTGGGTTTTTTTATACCACATAATCTTATCTGAAGAGTTTGAATATGGCATTCAAGGTAGACAGCCTCTTCAATGGTAAATAACATGTTCATTTTCTGTTTCTCAGTAAGTAATTTCAGAATCATTATGTTACTCAAAGCTGAAATATAAAAATTATGTGGAATATTACAGCATCACCAGTTATGATTGACATAACTGAATATCTTCTCCCAACATTCACACAATTAAACATGTGACTATTGCTGATGCTAGTGGAAAAATCAATGGATGATGAATACTATGGAAATCCAAACAACAGTGTCAGGATTGGACTGAGAGGACTGAAAAGGAATTGCTGACATTAGGGAATACTTTATGGAGATACAAAAGTGAAAAAGAATGGGGAAAAGTACTAGTTATTATTACTGAACTTTATTGACTATCAACAAGGAAGGTGTGCACCCTGACTAAGGCAAAAGAGAAAATCTATAATGCATCATAGAAAAATAACAGCTGTAAGTAAAAAAGCACTCAGAAACATAGGATATAAACTTACTTCTATAGTATTCATCTGGAATAAGTGCAGCCATAGCTCAGAAAAGAAAGCATGATTTTTAGGTAAGAAAATAACTTTAAAAATGTCTCATCAGGGATAGCAAAGTTACAACTTCTAGATATTTTTATATAAAATCTCACTTGAAAGAGACACTGTTCCAGGGAGCACAAGGGGTCTGAAGGGATGTGGAAACTGAAACTGAGACACTGCAGAAAGCTTAACCCAAACAGCAGTTTTATTACCAAAAGCGGCTAAGTAAATAGGAAAAAAAAAAACCATGAGAGAGAGAGAAAAAAGAGAAAATAAGCCCCCAAGTGCTAACACCCAAATTGCCCAGGTGTTTCACATGGAGCTGTCTTACTGATCCACGGAATGCCCAAACTCCTCAGAGCAGTGGCTGCATCCTCAAGGGTCAGCAGGCTCGCAGGTGAAGGCAGGTGTCCCTGGTTGTCCTGTCACGTGAAGCAAGCGAGCCCCAAGGCATGAGCCACCTGCCCTTTTTCTAAGTTGCCGAAGTGACCTCAGCTGGGCAGGTGTGGCCAGGACTGCCCAGCCAGGGATCCTCAGCACCTCCCCCAGTCATTTAAGTAGGACCCTCTTATCATGTCTGGGGGAATTGGTGCCTGTGTGATATGCTCCAGGGGGTCTTTATTAAATGGGTCTGGGGGCTTACTTCATCCTTCTCCTCCTCTCTTTCTCCTTCAAGTGCCCCTGAAGGACCATTAGCCAACTGTGAGAGCCCAATTAATTTTAATTTACACAGAAATGCCTCCTTCAAGGCAAAGACTGTCTTTATCGGCCTGTTTCACCTGTAAGTTGGCAGGAGAAGCACAAATCACAGGTGGCTGGGCCAAACACAGATGAAAAATATCAGCATCTTATTCCACCTGAATACAGACATATATTTTAAAAATATCCACATATTAATAAAGTATTTGAGTGTTGCTTTTCTATCCGTAGTGCATTGATAAATTGATTTGGGAAATTGTTACCTTTTTTTCTTTCCACTTATATTTGAATTTCTATGGGTTAACATACTGTCCTCAAAATCATTTTGGCTTAGCACAAGTAGAAAAAAAACAACAACAACAAAAACCAAACAAAACCAAAATGGAGGTAGCAAAGAATGTCACTGTTTGAAATCTTATTGATATCTGAGAATAGCATTTCTGAAACATTCAAATAGATACAAGATCCTTAGAGTCATCTGGGTGCGCTAGAAATTCTTACAGCTTGACTTAAGCGAACCTATATATTTTTTCATAAGTAATTACTGATACCTTTCTACAGAAGATCCCAAAATATTTTACAGCAACCTATGTCAATTACTGTGGGGAAAAGTAAAGAGACAGTCCAGAGGGAAGCCCAAAACCCCTATGCTGGATCCTTATGCTCTTTTAAAGCTTTCTTCCTGATTATTTGAGAAATTTTAAGGTTTATTTTACAATCAGCATGACTTGACCACTTCTTTAGAGGAAGACCTACAGTTCAGAGTTGCTTACTCCTAGATAAAGTTAGGATTGAAGTGAAACCAGTTGAAAATGGTTAGTGTTACAGGACAATTGCCGAAAAGCAGTCAACTTCCTTATGAAATGCAGATAATTAAAACAGAAGAAAACTTTGGCCAAAACCAAGCCCTGAAGAGGACAGAACTAGGAGTGTGCTCCCTGTATTCATTCTGGAGAGCTTTATTTAGAGCACAGATGCTGATACAAAGGGTTTGAGTCTTCAAAACAGTTGCACATGCCAAAGAGAAGAGATCCATCCCAGACATAACAGAAACGGCAGCCCCAGCACTAATCAGAGAAACATGCACTCTATTATGACCTTGTGATGAAAAAAGCGGGGAGCTTTTAGCGGTGCCTGGAAAAAACTTTGAGCAAAGATGGTTTTTTATTTCTCATATTTCAGGAAAGCTATATGCTTTACATGCATCAATTAAAGGAAAGCTTCACATTAAAAATCTAATAGAACATGTAACAGTAATAAATAGAAAGAGATGATGTCTTTGATCAGTTATGCTACTTTTATTTTTTCTTCGTTGCGAATATTACACAGTAGTAATTTCTTTGTATAGCGTATATATAATATAGAGTTGAAGCAGAGATTTGAAAAACTGAAATGCCTAGCATATAACAGCATTAGAATGGAAATGAAATCCTCTAGGCTTTCACTGCAACACCTTGAAATTGAAAAGAGGTCTTTAATCTAGTATTCTTTACTTGAACTAAAAGTGAATTTACTAATGAAACTGCCTTTCTCTAGATAATAACCCTAGAAAACACTTCTATTTAACAAACAAACCATATAATCGTATAGGTTGTGCTTCACACTGTGGTCACAGCTATCCCTACCTGGAACCAGCTGGAATTGCTAAGACACTCTACTCATTGTGGTGACATGTTCTTTGTAAGCAGAGAGCATCTATCTATTTCTGCATCTAAAGAGGAACCTCCTTTTGCATTTGGAGATGGTTCATTCCAAAAGGGGTAGGCATTCTTCCATTCAGCTCCCTGACAGCAGATGCTGATTTCAGCAAATGCCTTAAAAAAATTGTTAGCAGCTGGGGTCAAAGTGCCTTTTTGTGACATGAATTATCATGGTATGCATTTGGGGCCTAAAGGTTTTGTCATCAAAGCAATGGTATAATGTATTTATAATGTATTTCCCAAGTAATACTTCTGACAAATACTGTTGGCAGATGATATTAACTCTCTTAGAAAGCAGGGCAATAAAGATGCTAATATTAATACTTCATAAAATCTCTCTGCTAAATCAATTATATTTAGTTATAAAAACGTAAATCTATAATAGCCTTTTTTGCTGTGATTTTTCTAATATAATACAATATTACTTAAGGAGATCTTTTAGTCATGCTTGTTCTGAGAAGATACATTCTTTTCCCTTCACAAGTCATCTCCAAAACCCAATCCGTTAGTTTTCTGCTTGGATGTTGTTTGGTTGACTATATAACTGATAAAATGTATTTTCTTCATGTTCCAGTATGGGCATTGTCATTTCATGCATATGTATGGATACAACTCGTAAGTGAATCAAGTGTAAATATGCATTGTATTCAGAACAAACGATATAAAATATAACATTAATTCAAGAAAGGGACATACTATATAATTCAATTTTCAAGTTGCAGTGCAGCAATTTTTTCTACATATCATCATGCATATATATTAGTTTACTCTGTAAAGATCACAATTTCAGTTAAGAGAAGCCTAGTTAAGTAGTCACACTAGTCTTTTAAACTACATTTAAAATTAAAACGAAACAAGTCAATCAAACAAACAAATTAAATAATCCCTGTTTCCACACTTCTTTTTCCATTGCTCTTTCCTTGTATTGTTCTGAATTAACCATATGAAAGTGTTCAACATAATTTTCCCTTATATTTCTTAGATAAGGGCTCTGTGGCAAGTTCATATGCTACAGCATCTCTTGTTGAAGTCTTTTGACTGCTCAAACAAGTTACTCAAAGATTCTCATTCTGAGACATGTTCCCTAAAATTGTTTCTCGCTTACAACCCCGTTTATTTTTCCAAACCTTGGTTGTATTGTGCCTCCAAAAAACACTATTCAGACTTCATGAACTATTCTGTGTCTGCCTCTAATGTTCCTCATATCAGCAGTAAAGAGTGAGGATGAAGGATGATGTCTGAATTAATGGCACTATTGAAGACCATTCCTTAAGAGTCCTCTGAAAGAGTCTTGCTTAAAGTATGAAATACAAAACCTAGAAGATTAATTTAAAAGACAGGCTCTGACTTTTATGGAGACTGATGGTCCCCCAACCCTTTCATATAATGAAACAGTCTGGTTTTAAAAACAAAAGACACATAATCTTCAGATATTTTTCTAAATGAGCCATGCAGTCCAGAGAGTTGCTGTGATTTCCTTCTTTGAGTGTTGGGAATAAATTTAAATAGGTGTCAGATTAATTTTGGTGTATTATGTAATTTGATTCATTTGAGATAAGTTCTGTTTACAATATTTTTTCTCCTAAAACCTCACATTTTTCTCCATAAACTCAAAAGATCAGTACTGGGACAAGTTTTGTTTAGTGCCTTATCAATAACATAGAGGGTTCAACTGCATCCTCAGCAAATTTGCATATGACACCAAGGTGAGTGATGTAGTTGACATGCTTGAAAGATGGGATCTGGACAAACTCCTGTTGGCCTCAGGTGTGAGACACTGGATTACTACAAGCATTGTTGGGTTGGAACCAGCTCGCATGGGTGTGTGTGCGGAGGGGGCAGGGATGGGTTGAACCTCACAGAGGTGGGGTGGCATAATATCCCTCATGGCAGCCCCTGGAGCCCACACGGATGAGCCCTGGGTCAGCTGCCAGTCACAAACAGCCCGGGAAAACTATAATACCCCACAGCTCCTGGACCCCCTGACCCAGCTTGGATTGGCAGGGACACTGGGAACATTGCCCCTCATGCTGACCTGGAGTCCCAGAGTGGACAGTATAATAATCTGTCTCTTTCTTCTTCTCCTTCTCCTCTCTTCTTGCCCACTCCTCTTCTCTTGCTTTGCTAGTTTTTGAAGCTTTGAGTATCTTAAAACTGGTGGGATTAGATCTTGCTAAATTGTGAGGGTTGCCATGTGCTGGGTCAGTGCTTTGGTGAAATGCTTTGTTTTGCTTGTATGTTTAAAATTTTGCCAAGTTCTCTTATTTTCTGCCCTAAATTATCAGTAAAATTACCTCTTCAGGAAAAGTGTGTGGCTTCTTTCCTCTTTTTACAGGGTGTTAAAGAACCCTGTATGTTTTTTAAAGTAAAACTCGAGTCTGAGCTTGGGCCTCCAGGACTGGGGTGTTACACATGAGACTCTCATGAGGTTTAACCAGACCAAGAGCAAGGTGCTGCACCTGGGCCAGGGCAGCCCCTGGTATCAATATAGGCTGGGGGATGAATGCATCAGAACAGAAAATATTTGAATATCATAAGTGCTACACTGCAAAGTCTCACCTGGATTTTTGTTTGTTCTAGCAGTCACTGTTTATGAAAAATAAAAGCAGGTAGTACATATGACACCTTTGTCTCCTGACTCCCACAAGAGGCTAAATAGGCCTCAAGGTGCCTTTTAAAAAAAAAAAAAAAATCTTTAAGATGAGTATAGTAAGCTTCCAAACATTCACCCACTGAGTATCCACCTTGGATCAATTTAAGGAAGTTTAAACTACATTGGTTGTACCATATCTGTGGTGCAGACAAAGAAAGAAATTTACAGTAATAAAGGCTTTTCTGATATCCTCATTCTGAATTTTTTGTATGCACAGAAACTAACTTTTTATTTTAGAAAGAAATAAAAAAATTGAGGACACAAAAAGATCTATTACACCTGTAGTGCCCTGTAAGATGTAGTTTGTTATCACAAAAAAGATTTATACCCTGTGATCTCAAAGATGCATTACTTTTTACAGATGTTAATGCAGCTGAGAAGGGAATGGTAAATGGTTTGCCACTTCTGTAAAGGAGAGATAACTGGTTTGTTAAGTATTTTTTATGTGCAAAGTAATGAATCATATTAATCACATGCAGGCTTAAGTAAAGATTTAAGAGGGCTTTCAGCTAATAAATGTCAACCGTACTTTATCATATAGTGGTAGAACATACAGTAACATGACCTTTTCTTTGTGTGTGCATGTACTCACACACATATAATCATACATGGATTTGGGATTAAGAGGGTAAGGAACAGAGGAAAGTAACTAAGACCCCTCTTCTTAGGTTTTTAATTCTTTTCTCTAGGGAAATATTCACCTGCTCATTGCTCTCTGAAAACACTGAATCATCTTAAATGGAATAGAGTCTTGCAATATATTACATCAGCCTTGGAAATGATATAGGGTTATTATGAAATCCTTCTTTTCAGCACTGTGCAAGCTTTCCGTGATTATTTTTTCCCCTGTAAACAGAATTTCCAAATTTAAATCAATTGTATTTCTGCAGTAATAATATGATAATGCCCTCATGATTTTGAAGGGTTTAATACTAACTCGTCTGTACAAAAGCTTTCCTTTCAGATGGAAAGGGCTTTCTACAATTACCTGTGGAGCTTGCATGAAATTTGAAAAAGGAGAGTGACATACTGTCATTGAACACTTAATTCTGATGCTGGCAGTTTTCTCAGCCTTTTTTGAGAAGTCAGTCTTATTCCTGGCTTTACTGCAGAAATCCATCTTAAAAGCTGTAAATAGATAAGATCAAGGCCAGGAGGCAAGAGGTAGGAATGGTAGAGACACGCCAGACTCAATGGAAGTGGAAAGGTGATTTTTGGCTAATACTACTATCCAGATGTCTGCAAGAGGGATGGGTCAGGTAAGTGAACTGAGATTTTAAACTACTTTTGACAGTTAAAGTATAGATGTCCTTGAAAGAGAGCAATTCTGTTTCTGCTAGTCCTCCAAGAGACCTGTCTGAAGAATAATTTTAGATACTTTCTTCTCATTTACCTACAAAGGGGTCTTGGTTGCTTTTTATTTATTTGTTTGTTTGGTGGGGGGTTTGTTTTGTTTTTGTTTGTTTGTTTTGCAACATTGAAGTAATTAGGGAATAGCATTCCTTATTTCAATGTTTCAGATGCTGGGTTTGATCATTATAGCTTTTTTGAGCCATTTGGATTATTGTTCTCTTCCAGATAATTTTGCAACTGAGAATTACTTTTAGGAGGTGAAATGAGAATGGAAGAGGAAAGGAAGGCAGAGAAAAAGTTTGAGGATGTTGACCTGAGTATCTGAATGCAAAGAATAGTTGCCCTACTGCCACTGTAACTTCCAAGAAGCTTTAAGAGTTGAAAGACCTGTGGCATCTTTGGAAAAACATAAAATTACAGCTATGAATCTTCAACCACCTTCACTCTGCTTCTATGGCAAAAAAAGAGTCTCTGCTGTGGTTTTAGAAGAAAAAAAATAAAATGCAACTACTTCCACTCATTGAACAATCTTTGCAGTTATCTTAAATTAAGGAACACTCAAACTACTTTTGGAAAGTGAGATTTGTAACACTGAGGTGAAATCTTCAAGGGAAACTTGACTAGAACAGTGCTTTTCTTGGCAGAACTTCACATCACATATTGAGAAACATAGTATACATTATAATATAAAGGAAGGCTTTGAAAGTTCCTCTTTTAACTTTCGTAAGTCACTAAGTATAAAATCTGCTGCTACTGGTTTTTCATAATTTTTGTCTTCTTCTCACATCCACATCAGAATTCTGCAACTTTATACTGGCTATATGAGTGGGAGTGGAGGGATACAATGTTTTGAATTGAGTTTTAATGGCTGGTTTTTTGTTTTTTGGTTTTTTTTTTTTTCTTTCCTCCATATCCAGTCCTTAGCTTTTGGATTAAAAAAGACACAGATAGATACCAGCTATGAGTCAGAGCTTTGGCTAAGTACAGCTGAGAACTAATGTTCTCAAAACCATCCCTAAACAGAAACAGAAAAAATAAGATTATGTTAAAAATACTTTGTTTTACTTTATGTTTCAGAAGACTGGGGTGGGGGAAGTATTTATTACTTTCTTTCCAGAAGCGTAATTTGTATTTCCATAGTGACAAGGCAGGTAAGAGTTCTGGAAGATGAGATGGGCAAGTGACATTTGAAAACAAGGAACAAATTTGAATGGAGAAAAAAAAAATAATGGGGAATTAGCCTTTTAAAACAGTTTTACTTACTTAGAAAAGAATATAAAATACCTTGGAATGAATGTAAAAAACTGAACTATAGAAGAGATATCTTTTGTGAGCTTGATAGTATGATCATCTCAACTGTTAAAGTCCCTCTTAGGAACAATATCATACCTTATTGTACTGATATTGCTAACCATGAATAATATCATACCTTATTGTACTGATATTGCTAACCATGAACCAATCAAAAAATACAGAGTTTGTGTGAAAGCGTGATTTAAACTGTGTCTAAAGTTTGTGATGTGTTTCTATGTGCAGCATTTGAAACCTATGTTCCTGATACTAATATCAGTGTTGAATAGGATTACAGATTCATAAACTGTCTGACAAAGTTACAAGATCAAAAATAATGCAATGATGTTTGAATCTAATACCATGTCATGCCACTGAAGCATTCCTGTACTATGACAGTATTAAAGCTATTGCTTTAATTATTGATCAAATGAACAGTTACTGCTTGGTGAAAACATTGTGAAATACATTACTCTGTGGAGTTATTGCATGATTCAACATTAAGTTTACAGGAATATCATCTATAATGTTGGATTCTGCTTCTGCAAATACATATACTTACAAGTGTGCTTTGTTTTAAGCACAAAAGTCATCCAATGAACCAGACAGATGTCTCAGCTAAGCACGTATATTATATTTTCCATGTTGTATATGTACTTATGGAAGGAAAATACGAGAGTAATCCAAAACTAGATTATTTTTTTTTTTTTACAAAATTATTTGATTTGAACTACTGTGACTACATACTCTTAGCATAATGGGGCTTTTTAACAAGAAAATGCTACCATGTGTTATAAAAAGTTTGCAAGAACATTTTCATGATAAATTGGAGGGGTTTTTTGCACTCATAAGGTACTGAAACATTTAATTTTTTTGAGATAAACTTACACACTTCCCAAAGGAAATAAAGGTTATTGAAATAATTTGTATTTAATAAGGATGAAAAACAGGTATTCTCTAGGCATGTCATGCAATAACCATAAATTTAAGGGTAAGGCTTTTTGTAGTTTTGACCATAGGTTTTCTGAGGAACATTTAAAGATTAGATAGGTTTTTGGGATTTTTCGTAATTTTGTTCTGAATTGGATCATGACAGTGCACTGTTAAGTTGTCAGGTATCATTAGACATTCAATTCTCTTACCCTCTCCTTACATGAGAAGTGATTTAGTTCCTTAATCAGTAGGAAACTACAGTGGAGTAGTGGAGGACAGGAGTTTCTCAATCAAATCTCTATTTGGATGGCTGACTGTATAGTTATGAATTGAAAAGACAGGCTGGATGTCACTGTCATCAATCAACTGTATGCACAATCAGTGCCTGATGCAAAGCCTGAGCTGAGGACACTGGCAAACCATTTCATTAGTACTGGATACAGAAGTTCCTTTATGTCCACCCTGGCCTCCTTCCCATGTTCCCCGAACATTCATACACGTATCTGTGACCATTAGAACACAGAAAGTGTTCTGTCTCTGCCTTAATAAAAAATAACTCTGCTCTAAATATCTTGACATTTTTATGCTTTTGTGCAAAAGTCTTTCACCCAAATTTAGTGTTTGTCTTCATAAAGTGTTGCGTGTCCTATATGCAGGTTTCTGTAGGAAAAGCTTTGGCATGAAAAAATGAGTTCATATTAATAGAAATACTCTGTTGATTGGGTTCCTCAGGGTTAGAAATAACACATCAGAAATATGCAAAATTCTTTTAACTTAGGTCTCATTTGATTTCTACATTGTACTAAGTACCATTCCATTTTTATATAGTTATTTTCTGTAATTTAATTTCTAATTATCTAATATTAGCTTGGCACATTTCTCTAATTTCTTAAGTAAGAAAAGTAACATAATTAAGTTATAGCTCCTTATAATAAACAAATCAAGCAACACACCCACATAACACAGGAGTTTTAATACATTTTAATCAGGTGAATATTGTGACTTTTGAAAGAGTATATGTACAACTTTACTCACATGTGTTATCAGTTTTTTCACCAACATTGTGTGCAATAAGATGTATCACCCTAAAAAATATGGTGTCTTGATCTATGGGTGTATTTACTATATTCTGATTGTTGAAGGCCTGAAAAATATTTTCCCTGGGGAAGGGGAATCATAATGGTAGGTCTACTTATTCATTTGTGAATCTGGATTACAACAACTAATGCAAAGTATGCTCAAGAGCACTGCTTATCGAGAGCAGATAAGACAGTGGAACTTATGCAACTGGAATAGTTCTCAAATCAGGTAAGGAGTGGAAATTATGGGTAATTGTACTTGAGACACAGGCACATAAGTAGTGCAAAATCCTGAAAAAAAAGCTTCTGAAAACATCTCAAAAGCATCTACTTTTTTTTTTTTAATAATTAGGGTTTTATTGTATTTAACTTTTTGGTAACTTTTTTTGTCAATTGCACTTAGAAGTGTTAGTGATCTATATCAGTGAAATTCAGATAAGATTTGAGAAAACTCTTAAGATACATTGCTTGAAGAAACTTTCCAATTATATAAAATTTTGCGAGTTTAAATATAGGTGAATTTAAAAATTATTAATGCCCTTCAAAGATGAATAAGAAACAATGAAAAAGATACCCTTTTCAGTATGAATGGGCAAAATTGTCTGGAATATCAATTTAAAAAAACCCCAAACAACTCTGTTGATGGATATCAGGCAGACTAAAACTAAATGACTTGTAGTTTTCATCATTTAACACAATCCCTATTCAGAGATAATTGTGTCATCTTCTGTGCTTTGCCTAACTACATAATAAATTACAATTATTCATTTCTCACAGAGACTGATTTTAATCTTCTTTTTTACCAATGGTAGATCTACTTCATTGGTTTCTAGCCTATTTTGTACAACAACTTAAAAAAAAAAAAATCTCAACCTTTCTGACCCTGAAAATTACTATGGTTATTTCGAAAGAATTTTATGCTGGAGTTTCTCTGCATCAGTACCTGAGTCTAAGATATTTTTTTCTTTACCTTATCTTGAGAAGCAGCTTAGAAAATTGATGAAGGTGCAATTCACCTGCAAGTTGTATCTTGATTTATCACTCAATGATTTATGCATTTTTCTTAAAGAGGAAAAAAAAAAAGAAATGGCATGATAGATCCTTAAATCCCATTATTGACTGTATCTTACACAACTGAAAATAGTAAAAGGAAAGGTGGAAGAAAAACAGTAAGCTTTTAGACCAAATTTGGGAAGAAAGAAATTACCTAAGAGAGAATGAATCAATGAAAAGCAGAAATTACTGCAAGACTTCTTAATGCAATGAGTCAAGAGAACTAAAATAAATACAAATTCATATTAAAATACTTATTTCAATTTAGTGAATCAAGGCATTAAAAGGCATTATTTGCCCAAGAATCAGGTCATAAAAAAAAATAATAACAATTTTATATGAAATAACTGTATTCTTTTCCCACTGATGTTATTTGCAGTTTACATTTGTTAAATATTAACACTCAAAAAACATAAGTAAACTTAAGGAAAGGATTCAGTGTAAATATTAAGAAATCTGGAGTAGTGTAAGTTTGGTTTCCTGAACTGGGGGAGCAAGGAGTTGTTCAACTTTTGATCCAACAGTTTGGTACTACCCTGTGTATTACCTCAACTGAACCAAAATTACTTTCTTCCCTGTGTGTTTCTTTCCAGCACAAGAGAGAGAACAGCAACTACTCTGCAAGATGAAAAATGTAGTAGGATTTTTCTCTTCTTTTTGTTGCAAGCTATTTTTTTATTGCCAGGGTAACCATATAAAATTCAGATTTAAGAAAATGAATAAGAATTTTCACTGGCATATGTGGTAGGATAGAGGGCTATTAACCTGGTGTACTGGTTTAGAGGTAAACCAGCAGGAGAAAGGAAACCAACTCCCAAAGAGATTGCAATTCAGACTTACAATTTAATAAAAAGATCACTAATACAATGACGCAGAGGGAAAATCTGTTTGACTTTGGGGAAGAAAAACAATTATTAACAGATGGAGATCTGAAGGGATTGTTCAGCAAGCCCTGGGCAGCAGATACTGAGAGGGTTTCCTCGCTTCGATAACACAGAAGCCTGCCACAAGAGATTACTTTAAAGACCAGGACTGTTTCTAGCTATCTATGTGTATATCACTGTCTTCCCTTGCAAGATATGGAAGGACTTTTACAAGATGTTGCAAGACCTGCAGAAAACTTTTGTTCCCCCCAGGTGGTCCTGGGGAAATGCTTACCCATATGTTGAAATACAGTGACTGGATTGCCTAAGTCCTACTTAACATAGCTTGTCCCCCTCATTAACATGTCCTACCTCCCCATTAACATACCCCGTTCCTCAGTTCTATATATTGTAGTGCGAGTGATCAATAGTCTCAGTTTCTACACCCAAACTGTGAACATCTAGATTATTGACCAACCAACAATTTGACCCACAAAAGACAGCCGTACAACCCAGCACCCTGGCGCACAAACAAAATGGAACTTGCCAGCCCTTGTGCTGAGCACCATGTGGCCCACCCCTTAGTACAAAGTAAAAGGAAAGAGAAAACCGGTTGCTGAGGATGATGTCTGCAGTCTGGTCAAGAGTGGCAGTTGCAGTCCTGTTGAGGTCCTGGTCCTCCTCTGGATCCCACAAGTGGTTCCAGATGTCCCAAACCTCCAAGGTTATATATGCTTGGGCTCAGATGGGAGGGCCCAGGACGTCCCGCAGGGTGAGGAGTTTCACAATGGGTGATTTACTACACTATGAGTCATGGGATACTCCTTGATGGCCCATTAGCAGCCATGACCCCTCAGGCTGGGTGTGAAGGTGCTAAGGTCTCCCTTCCCCAGAGGGGAGTTATTATACTTGAGTCACTGGTGTAAAGACTGGAAAACTTCCTTTTCTCACAATGTTCCTAAACACCCAGCTTGTAGCCTGAGCAGCCCTGGGCAGCTGCTGCAGATGATCCATTGCTAGCAGTCCATGAGAAATGACATAGAGAATGTAGAATACAAAGGCCTGGCCACACCCATACAGTGACAAACTGGTCCTGGCCACTATAACCAGGACCCCTGGAAGGAGTGAAATGGTGCTCAGAGGGGCTAACAAAGTCTGTTATACTAGGAACACACAGGTGTCAGAAGAGTTACATATTAAAGGCCAAAGAGAGGGAATTGGAAGTGCAGAACTGATTGCAAAACAGATATAAAACAGGAAGAATGGAAAATGTCTCTTCTCTTTGGAAAAATATCAGCACTACCACATGAAATGGGGAGTTTGTAACTTTTAAAACTATCTGCAAGTCAATCCATAGTTTTGGGTAGATATTTTGTCCCTTGCCATAAAGAGGAAACAAAATTTTTATCTGTCTGCAGCTTCAGAGACAAATAGATATACTTGAAACTACTTAGCAAGACTTAAGGAAATACAGGATTTTCCTTGTGTTATGGGCACACCTCTCGATGTTCTTGTTTTCTGAAGGAATAGAGTCTCATTCTTTAAGTAAAACTACTGAATCTGTGAACTATGTCAGAGATTTTATGATCATAAATTCATATTCTGAAACATCTTGCAATTATTTCCAGAGATTCCACAACCAAATGGAACATAACTGAATCATATGGTACTGATTAACCTACCCAGTCTTCTGTTTACTTCTGCTTCAAAAATTAAAAACAAACATAGAATCTTCTATGAGTTTCTTAAATTCCATTTGTAGTAAAATGGTGAATGCAGTACTAAGATTTAGCTTTTCTACTACTCAGCTGTGTGAAATGCTGATGCCCTAGATGTTCCTTTTGCTCCACTTTATTGTGTCACTGTTTTTGCGTGTGAGTAATCATAATCAATCAGATCAAAATTTTTATAACAAAATACTATTCTTTGTGGGGAATGTGTCAATCTCTGAATTAAATATATGTAGGGAGAAAGAGCTCTTCTGGTTTCAGCTTACAATTCCTTTTCAGAATACTAGTTACATGAAGAGGTTTTGGTTGGTGGTTTGTTGGTGGTTTTTAATTTGCTCTTCTAACTACATGATTATTCAAAAGTCATAAAACCTAATCTGTATGAAAAGAAAATAAATGCCTTTTTTGAGAAGGAAATATAAAACAGAAGCATAAGATGAACAGATTTAATTTATTTCCCTAGTGGCTAGAAGCAACCAATAAGGTAATCAAAAAAACAAACAAACAACCTTCATATTTGTAAGCTATTTTTTACCTAAAAATAAATGGGTTGTCATGTACTGATCTTGTAAAGTGTGGACATATGCTTTTTCAGACAACTTAATTAAAGTGAAAATTTTCTTGGAATCCTGACATGAAAGGGAAAAGGCGCATGTGTTGCATTTCTGAGGAAAAATTGTTTCTTCTGCACATTCTCCTGCTCTTTTTTTTAAAAAAAATCCATTTAAGAAGTTTAGTAGCTCATAAATTTGACAGCTCAGTATCTTTAGAGTAATATGAGAGATTGTGTATTTTCAGTTCATGGTTTGCCATTTCACATGGAGTATCAGGAGAGCTTAGGGCCTTTCTAACTTATATTACTCCTACAATTTACATTACAGCTCCAGTGAGTAGCTACCGCAAATAAGGAAGCTTGTTGGTCTCTTCCTGAAATGCTTCTTCTTCCAGAAAAGGAAGGAACATCAATAGAGAGAAGGATCTGGTCTTCCTTTATTTCTTTCACGAAGCAAACCGCGAAGATATTAGGTACTGAATGTACGGAAGAACACTAAACCATCAGAGCACTCATCACCCTACTATAGTGGTTGTAAGAGCTCAAAGTTCATCATAAAATACAGTGATGCAATGCAGTGATACCCTTAAGAAAGGAATATAAATGTAAAAGGATCTCTCCCTTAGGACTATTTTCATCATTCTTAAGACACAGATATCAGAAGAACAAGAATTGGCCACTAACATTGTCTAAAACCAGTAGAAAAACATCCCAAGAGAAAGATTTGATTAGTCAGCTCAGGAAGAACTTCACTGAATGTAGAGACTTTGGAAAAATATATTAGAAGGGGAAGACAGAAAAGAACATATTTAGCTTGCACTGCCTGGGGCTTCTGTCTTTCTCTGATTAGTGATGAATGTCATTTATGGGTGAGACCCAAGTTTCCTCAGTACCCCCAGATGCATACATGCCACAGACTAAAGGTGAGGTGAGGAAATATGTGTTGATTTCTGTGACTGATTCCTGTTCCTGTTGGTTGCATGATAAATGTAGGCAGCTTCTAATGATGAGACCTTCATTCCTGGGTCTGTCTTTCAGCTTGTCTTTAAATCAGGCACACTGGATCATCACAAGGTGTTCAATGGATCACTGTGCTAGGTTTTGGAAGAAAGTTTCCCCAGAAGACATCATTGCAATATGCTGGGTGGCCTTTTTCTGTCTTTCGCTCTTGACATGCACAGGGAAGACTTATGTTTCAGTGTTGCAATTCTGGCAGATGATATTAGTGATTCAGGAAGAACCTGCTGGGGACCTAAAAGCTCTCCACTCTTAAACTGAAAAATCAATAGTGGTGCAACTCTACTGGGGATTTCTGGATGATTTATTCTTACTAATTAAAAAAGTTGCAGCCTCTATTTTCAATTGTTTCCATGGTTGAGATTTCACCTAGTGTTTCTGCATATAAAGAAACATGGCTAGGAGAAAAATGCAAAAGATGAAGCATGTGCAGACACACAAAAAGACAAACTCAAAACTAATTTAAAGATACATTTTAAAAGGACAGAAAATTAATACGTAACACTTTCCTGATTTTAACCCTGACTAACTGTCACTGTGTTTATACAGATGAACACTGCTCACTATCAGCCTCACCCAATTTATAGGATATTAACAGGACATATCTTGTCAAGAACCATAGACAAAATGGAAAAAAAAATCAGTATTTCTTGACATTAATGGCAGCAAAATTCAAATTATTTAGAGAACAGTCATGCAGCTTAGTACTTTCTGATTCAATTGACTACTACATTGAAATTATGTCTATTTCAAAAATTATTTTGAAAAGCTACAATGTAAACTCACTTTGTTGTGTGAGGTTTGGGGGTTTTAATATTATTATGTTTAGTCTAGAGACTGACCTCAATTTTTTTTATTTTATTATTTAATTGACAGGGTAGGACACACACTTTCTGGAACAAACAAGTTCACATTGAAATATCTCAACAGAATAACTTAAGATAGAAGCCAGGAAGTACCTATAATTTAACATTGAATTACGTTTTTTAAAGACCTGCATATGCACTTCTTTTTGAAATGTTAGTGTCTTTAACGAATAAACAGATCTTTTTTTCATAGTTTTCCAGGAAAAAACAGTGATACCTTGCATTTTTTCTCGAACACTCTCTCAATTGTGATGTTAGTTATAATTGTACAAGAAACTATGTACTGAAGAGAAAAACTGCTAAGCTCATACAGCCTAAATCAAGAAGGCAAGTTAGACTTAAGGATAGTAGACATGACTTCATGGGCCTTGATGAGGGAGCTGGCTGATGTCATTGTGAGGCAACTCTCAGCTATCTTTGAAGAATTGTGGAGAGGTGTCTGAGGACTGGAAGCAAGAAAATGTTGCTCTTATTTTCAAGAAAAGCAAGAAGGAGGGCCAAGGGAACTACAAGCTAGTCAGATTCATCTTGATTCCTGGGTACATAATGGAGCAGCTAATCCTGGAAATCATTTCTAGACACACGAAGGACAGCAGGTGATGAGCAGCAGTCAGCCTGGTTTCACCACAGGAAAGTTATGTTTGACCAAGTTGTTCATAAAATCGTAGAATCATAAAATCATTTAGATTGGAAAAGTGTCATTGAGTCCAACTGTTAACCTAGCGCTACCAAGACCATCACTAAATCATGTCCCCAAGCATCATGTCTACATGTCTTTTAAATATGTCCAAGGATGCTGACTACACCATTTCCCTGGGTAGCCTGTTCAAATGTTTGATAACCCTTTCAGCAAAGAAATTTTCCTAATATTCAATGTAAATCTCCTGCGGTCTTTCCTCTTTACCTATCCTTTGTTACTTGGGAAAAGAGACCAACACCAAACCTCATTATAACCTCTTTTCAAGTAGTTGTAGAAAGTGATAAGGTCTCCCCTGAATCTTCTCTTCTCTAGGCTAAACAACCCAAGTTCTCACAGCTGTTTCTCATAGAACTTGAGTTCCAGACCCTTCACCAACTTCCCTGGAAATGCTCCAGCACTTCAATATCCTTTGTGTAGTGAGGGGACCAAAACTGAACACAGTATCTAAGGTGTGGCCTCACAAGTGCCGAGTACAGGGGAATGATCACTGCCCTGGTCCTGCTGACCACACTACTTGTGATACAAGCCAGGATGCCATGGTTTTCTGGGCCAGTTGGTCACACTGCTGGCTTATGTTCTGTCTGCTGTCAACTAGCATCTTTTTCCATGGGCCAGCTTTACAGCCACTCTTCCCCAAGCCTGCAGAATTTCTTAGGGTTGTTGCAACCCAAGTACAGGCCCCAGAAATTTGCTTTGTTGAATCTCAGATAATCTTGATAACCCTCCATGAAAAAATTACTTGCCTGGTAGATGAGGGGAAAGAAGTCGGTGCTGTTTACTTGGACTTTGATCAGTGGCACGCAGTCTAATTGGAGGCCATAAAATAGTGGTGGACCCCAGGGGTCAGTACTGAGTCCAATCCTGTTCAACATTTTCATTACTGATTTGGATGATGCTGTAGATTGTACTCTCAGCGAGTCTGCAGATGACAAAAACCAGGAAGATGACATGATACTCATGTCAGAGGGAGCTCAGCGGACTGGAGAAATGGGCTGGCAGGAACCTCATGCAGTTGAAAAAAGGGAAGAGTCAAGTCTTACAGCTGCAGAGGTGAAAACAACATACACCAGTCTATGCTGGGGCTGACTGGAAAAAAACCTTTGCAGGAATGTCAACTTGGTGGACACTGAAGCAGAACATGAACCAGCAATGGGCCCTTGAAGATACAAAAGCTAACAGTATCCTGGTCTGCATAACATGGGGGTTTGTCAACAAGCTGAGAAAGGTGATTCCTTCCCTGTTCTCAGCACTAGTCGGACATCTTGAGTACTGTGTCCAGTTCCGGAAAACCTCAGTACAAGAGAGGCATGGACATACCAGAAAGAGTCCAGCAAAGGGCTGCTATGATGAACAGGGCATCTGGAGCATCTCACATACGGACAAAAAGAGAGAGCTTTGAAAAAAGCTTATGTTCAATCTGGAGAAGAGCAAGCTTAGGAGGGTGGATCTCATCCATGGATTTAAACACCTTAAGGGATGGTGCATGGAAGACAGAGCCAGACTCTTCAGTTGTGCCTAGAGGAAACAGGCACAAACTGAAAGACAGGAAGTGCCTTCTGAACATCAGGAAACATTTTTTTCACTTTGACAGTGAGGGAACACCAGCAAAGGTTGCCCAGAGAGGTTGTGAAATCTCCATCTTCAGAGATATTCAAAAGCTATCTGAAAACAGTCCTTGACAACCTGTTCTAGGGGGCCCCCCCTTGAGCAAAGGGTTCACCCATGTGACCTCCAGAGGTTCCTTTCAAGTTCAACCATTATGTGATCCTGTGATGTGTAAGTAGTTTCTTGAATTATTTGCAGCACAGTGCACAATGCTTCCAAGATCAGTATCTGCAATATAACAGATAAACAATGCTACATAGCACTGAAATACCATTATCCTTTCAAGTTTCTGAACATCTGCTGTAGCTAATTCCCAAAAGCTCTAATCTCATAGGCACACTCAGAGTTCTGTGCACCCACACATAAACACAGCAGCGGCAGCTGTGGGTCCAGGAGACCCCATCTTCGTAATGCCCTTGGAACTGTTTGATCCTGCTGATGGCTGTCTGCTTCTTCAGCATTGTCAGTTTTGAGGCATATACCCCCATATATTAGACAGTTTTGGTTGTCTAGTCACATGCAAAGGTTTTACTCTTGTTCTTGTCTTACCATCTTCTGGTACTGAGGCCATGCATGCAAAGTGGTCATCCCCAAACTACTGACAATATTCATCCCTCATTGCATCCCTGTGGTAGCCTGTCACAGTTCACTTAGCCCTGTGAAGTAACTCTTCATACAACCATATACTCCACAAATATATCATGTGTCTGCTTTCCTTTTTCTTTTTTCATCAAAAATAAACATTTTAACAGAACATTAAAAAAAATATCATAAAGTGTATATACTAAACACGACACTTGCTGGAATCAGTAAACAGTAGCAGGAACCATAGAGCCAGCAGCAGTAGTTTTCAGCTGAGTCTCAGTTTTCTGAGACTTGTGTTGGTGAGGTCCAGGATAATAAGATTCTGCTGTATTTTCTGAACTGCCTGGGAGAAGAAAGAGAACAAGCTCTCAAGGCCAAGGCAGAAGCAGCTTTGATCATATGTCTCCCTAATGAGGTTTTTAATGAAATACCCCATGAAAAAAATATCCCTAAAAAACCCCTCGCCCTTATTTATACTTCAAGAACAAGCTTCTTGTTTTCCTGTTGCCATTGGCTGATTTGTATCAAAGCGATGGAAGGCAACGGTTGATCCTCACCATGTACCCTTGATCAATAACCTCAAAAAGAATATGAAAGCAGTCAATAGTGTCAGCATGTAATTTTTAACCCACTGAAACTCACCAGGCCAAAATCTTGTAGCTTGGGATTCAATCTGGTAGGCCTGCTAGAGGCAGAAGTTATTTTTCCATGCTGAAAACATAATATGCCACAATCCTCAACTATGGTGTTGTGGCACCAGTCCTGGGAGCCCAGGGCTTTGTGCTATGTGTCCAGGTACCCTGTGCCTGATAAAATTAGTCACTTCCAAAAGAGATACACAGAGCCAGAACATTGGGCAGGGAATCAAGCAAGTATTCAGCCCTGAGGACTGCTGAGCACTTTCAATCTTATTGTTCTTGAGTACATGAACATCCTAAGGAGTCCTTTCTGCAATTCTCACAGAAGGGCTCTGATAGAGATTTATTTTTTTTTTAAGACATTATTTAAAACTTGAAGACAACCTGTCTGGGTTCGTATTTTTTATTTTTCCTTTACCGTGACACAGGCCATTACATTCACTCACTCAGGATAGGAGGCAGCCGTCTGTAATTACTCCTTGAAGGTCCGTTTATGCCTGCAAATCTCCCAAGGCAGGAGTAGACATAGATAGCAGTAAAATGTTACAGGATAGACATGGTTATAAGAGGGGCAATGCAAGATGCTGACTTTAGGACTACTCTGAAGACAAAAAATAATGGCAGAATATTCTGCCTTGGAAGGGACCTACAAGGATCACTGAGTCCAACTCTTAAGTGAATGGCCCATGTGGGGACGGAACCTAAACCCTTGGCATTATTAGCACTATGCTCAAACCAAGGTTCTGATCTCTGCTACTATCAACATAGGGAAAATTTAGTGTTCGGTAAAAGCAACCTCTGACTCCTCCCAGGCTTTCTTTTCCCCACCCAAGCTTTTATAAAAATCCCTGGACAAGTAAATCCATGACTGCACAGCTGGGGGCTCCCATGCTATCCCTTACTCTCTGGATCTACCCTCTCATGCTTCAAAGGCAGTTGCAAAGGAAGGGAAGGTTGAGAAGTCACTCTGGCTCTCAAACCACATCTCTGTACATGCTTTTAAATGGCAGTTTTTAAAACAAACTTAGAACTAAACTATTGTCTTCTGGTCATAAAGCTTCTGGGGACAAAGACAGAATTGGCAGATGTGCCAGTGAGCAACATACTCTTGTCCAGAGTCTTCCAGCTATTGTATCATAACTATGTACTTCTAACCCATACATATTCTGAAGAAACCAAATTTATATGGGAAATATTCTGAAACATCTCTAAAGCCTAGATGCCATTCAGGTTGTGACCTACTCCACCAGGTATCGAATGTATCAAAAAAACCTGACAAAATATGTAGAATCATAGAATCATAGCATTGTTCAGGTTGGAGAAGACCTTTAAGATCATTGAGCCCAACTGTGAAGCCAGCACTGCCAATTTCATCACTTAACCATGTCCCTCAGTGCCACATCTACACATATTTTGAATACCTCCAGAGGTGGTGACTCATCCACTTTCCCAGACAGCCTGTGCCAATGTTTGACAGCCCTTTCAACAAACAAATTTTTCCAAATAGCCAATCTAAATAAGTATTAGGCTATTTCTCTATCTCTGTAAAAGACATCATAGATAGGCTTATCCTCCAGAGTTTACATCATTTCCAATACTATTTTATTGCAAAATGCCAAAATGGAATTATGTAATCACAGATACGAGTTTCATTTTAAAAGCTAAATGAAAGGTTGTACTGCAGTTGACTGCATTTCTGAAAACGATGCATGCCATTAATAGAAAGATAACAGTGTTTGGTGAGAAGCGTTAGGCTAATCTGATTAAACTTAACTTTATTTGTTTTAGGAAATAACTTAATCCTTCTCAGTAAAACAATAGTGATTAACAAAACACTATTTCTTGATGGCTTTTTAATCTATTTTTCAGAGAAGCAAGTGAAAAAAAATAAGTGTTTTTGTTTTTGTTTTTGTTTTTTTTTTAAAGATCCCTGTCTGAAAATATGTTTAAAAAATACCTAGGAAAATAATTATCTAAATTCTGGTAAATGTTAGGTTAAAACTGATACATTTCTTGTAGTTTAGGTAAATATTTGCCACTTCATTACACTTCTGGCTGACAGTGTACTGCAGTGTAGCAATGATGGATGGTAGCTTTCTACCATCTACAATCTATCCACTGGGAAATACAGATTTACCAAACTGTAGTCCTGGGGCAGGGAAAGGAATAAAAATGAAAAGTCAAGAACATCAAATGTCAGACTCAAAATTATAAATTCTAGAGCCTGCTTTTTTTACAACTCTATATTGACATGAGACAAATAGAAAATGCATGAAAAAACTCAAAACACATAGAGTTTAAGAGTATCTGGTTTTGTAATAGATCAGATAAATCTATCAAAGTTTCTCCTTACAGAAAACATGCTGAGCACATCAGACTGTGGGAGGTGCCATGGCAGCTTGAGAACTTCACGTTCAAAGCATCACTGTAATGTTAAAAGTTGGACTACAAAACCAAAACCAAAGAAATCTTCCCCCCAGCCTTATTCAAAAGGCTTTCAGGGCATTGAAAGAGGCAACTAACATGAGCAAGCACAGGACACATGACAATGTGACTGTCATACCTATTGCTCAGAAGTGCATGAAATAGGGAGAAAAAATTGGGAAAAGTCTGGGTAACCAATATACCCTACTGGTATGGCAAACTTTATATATAATAAAACAGAAATCTTGGGTATTTTGTATGAGGAGTTATACTCCCAAAATTCTTGTATGTTAAATGGAAATGTTTTTAATTAGCAAGAATTCTTATATTTTCATTTAAATTAACAGGTAAGCAAAGTGAGGATTTTTTAAAAATATTTCCAGTGTTAATCATGACAGATGATGAGTAAAAGTTATAGTAGTACATACAAGATTGATGGAGAGAAACAGGGGGGGTTCAATACAGTATATAAAGTCCAGTTTGCTCCTTTTCCTAATAACATTAAGTTTATTACTAATAATTATTTTTGCTTCAACTTTGAGACCACAGGTTCTTGGGAAGTGTCACTAAAAGGAGGTCATAAAGTTTGTGGGTTCTGGACTATTCTAACTCCACTTAAAACCTGATTTATAGTTTCCTCTCCTAAAACCATTTTTGGTTTTATAAATGACTGTTCTTCTTCTAATTAATGTCAGGCAATCTCCTTAAGTCCTTTGTTTTAATGTGTAAAATATTCATCAAAGGTTTCATTTCCACTTATGCAGAGTTTAAAAAAAAATCCCTTTTATGCGTAATGAACTTTTATAATTTGCTGTCAGCTTACTGAAGAAATGGTCATTTTTAACATTAAGTGTGCTTTGGGGAAAGTTGTTCTGAAGTACCACTCTTGAAGAGAATATGCTTTAGTCCTGTGTCATCTTCTAATTTATCATGGCAATTTAAGATTTGTATTAATTGTTTTGACCTAAAATTAGAAAAAATATGTTAATGTTTTCACTGAATAGACAGTATAGCAATTCTTGCACTGTCACTACACATATCTTTGGATACATAAATCACAGTAATTCTGCTTTTCACTGTCTACTCATGTCTGGCTGGGGATTTAAGATTACTATTGTAATAATTGAAGAAAAATTAGAATGAGGTCTCTATGCATCCAATAAATAGTATTTTGTTGAAGTCAAATAATTTTAATTTTACACTATCTCACTATAGCTTCCCCTTACTCTGTTATTGGAAATTCTAGATTTTGCTCAGAAATATAGAAGAAAAATCTGGTACCATTAAAGAGGTGAGCAAGAGGAAGAAAACACATGTTCTTAGTTGGGCTTATGATCCATATTCTTAGAAAGGAACATGCTTAAAAGGCAGAGAGAGAAGTAAGGGACATATTCACACCTCTAATTTTGTCTCCTAAAAGACATGTAGGTTCATGATGTAGTCAGGGAAGAAAATTGAGTAGACTAGGAAAAGCAGCTTCCAAAATTTGAACCCTGCAATTGAGTAGTGTGAATGTGACCTCTTCGCTGGACAGGCAACCATTAGTACTGTTGTATGGTGTGAGTGACATACAGTGTATATATGCACTAGTCAAGGAAGTACAGACATGTCCCTATATATACATGTAGCCCTGTGGCAATTCAGAAGAGAAGGACTTGTGATACAAAACTGCCATGAAATCCTCCACCTATACTGAGGTCAAATCCTTTACAAGAGAACTAAAATAAATTAGGATGTTGATATATCCCAACTAACAAGTATGATCTTTAGCAAAGTTATAGCAGCTCCCTGAAGTATTCAGCTCTGGTGCATGGTTCTCTCCGGAGAAACAGAAACTAAGTCTTGCCTGCTTTATTCAAGTAATGGTTCAAGCAACATTTTGAATAAAAAATCATTTATAAAATGGATATATATGTAGGTTTGTACTCAGAGATAAAACACTATCATCTACAATCAGAAATTCTATGATCATTCTAAATGTTCTCCCATGCAGATCTATGGGTAAAATAAAGAGAAAGAAATAGAGAAAGAAACTCTAGGTATTGATGTAAATATACTAGAAATATGTTTTTGACATGTCTATGTCTTGACTTGTCTCAAAGAATTGGTACGGGATAAAACTCTTTTATACTGTTTTGTTACAAAAGAAACCAAGACTATTTGATTTACTCTTTCCCATTACAGCTTTAATTACAACCATGTGTGTGTCTTATTTGCTTTTTTGTTTTGTTTTGTTTTCATGTCCTCTTGAGTCTTCTAAATATTTGGATAGATACACTCTATACCATTCAAATCATTGCAAACCTGTTTGTAGCCACATCCTGGGTGGTTATACTAATTTCTCAATTTTTACTTCTGCCTTTTTATTTTGTAAGCTCTTAAAAAACAGTGAGTTATTTGGAATTGAAACACACCTGTATGTATTGGCTCTTAAGTACGAAGATAAGACAAATAACAACATTGTAATATTCATCATCATTACAATTAAGAGAGGACTGAACAAAACAATGTGCAATGTTTTGTGGTTTTGTTTGTTTGTTTATTCTGTAGCCAAGTTAGTTTAAAAGGAAAAAGGAATATTTGGGGGTGAAAAATGATCCCACAAAGAGAGAATTTTCAATTTGTGCTGAGAATTTCTATATGAAGGTATTTGTTTCTATTGTTAAAACTCAAAGTTCTGTCCTCAGACAGAATATATAATTAAAAAGCCTACAACTGTGTTAAAATACATTCAAATGTTACTCAATTTTTCAAATTTTGCTTGCACAATCTGTAACTACCAAAATGTAATAACAGTCATTTCCCCCCAAAGCTCCCTAGAACACAAACCCTTGCAAAAGCATTCATTCCCAAAGAAGTGTTATAACTTAATCTGGGTACAAAAAAACCAAAAACCAAATCAAAACAAACAAACAAAAAAAACAAACAAAAAAAACAAACAAAAACTTTGGTTTGAGTTTATCAGAAGCACATTTAAGAGGCATAAACTAAAACAGCAAGTCCAAGATCTGAAAATAACACTACAGATAGTCCCCCTGTGAGGACTGATAGCTCTACATGTCAGCTGTGTTTCCAGTGGGGTCTCAGAAGTTACAATAAAACTTGTAATTCCTTTTCCATTGTTTGGTAAGGAAACATGAAATAAATTTTTCTTGATACCATATGCTTTAGTTTTCTAACATAACTTACTGAAGTTTGGCAAAAATTAAAACTTCAAATATGAGACAGATTATTCTAATTTCTCACAGAAAATAGGGTTTTGACTACACAAAGTGTTCACTCTATAGAATCTTGCTTTATAATCTAGTCCTGCTGTTTGGTACTGTAGCTTTAATATCAAAGACAGAAATCTATGAGATGGCAAAAAATCTCAGGGAATGGGGAAAAAAAATGCTTCTCTGTCACATATTGAAGAAAAATAACTAGAACATGAGGAAAAATCAAAGTGGAAAATAATGTGAAGTTATTACTTTTTCACAGGAGATGTCCAAACTCTGATAATCAAGTCACTAAAGGTTGGAGTATGAGTATCTACTTGTTGTTACCTCTCTAATGATGATCACTTCATAATTCTTTTTGTGGCCCATTTCATGGCTCAACCTGTGCACTGACGGGTGTGAAAATAGGCATTTCACTGTGAAAATTCAGACGGAGAAATGAAGGAAAGGGGCAAGGAGAGAGGGAGGATGAGAATTGCTCCTTATTCTGCAAGGAGAAATCGAAACCTACTGATCAGTTTTCACAAACATATAGCAACTCAAATATCTCAGTTTTCCAGTTTCTTCTTAATATTACTTTGAATTAACCTGAATTAATCTGATGTTTTTTGGATGCAAAACCCTTCATGGTCGTAATAGAGATCACAAGAGTAGCTATGATATTTCTTATACATATTGTGACTCTACTGTTTCCATGATACTGTTTGTAAAATATTAAAAAAACCTTTTTTTTAAAAAGACTAATCTATTGAAAGAGAAACATTTTAATTCTTTTTACCATTTTAGATAAGGTGTTATAATTAAGAGCAAGCCTTATGGTTTTCTGAAGTTGTTTTCTTATACACAGAATTTAAAACTAGATTCATTAAAAATTAATGCTCTGATAGAATGCAAGTTTTTAAAATGAATTTAACTCAGTGGATAGAAAAAAATGAGAACATAGGTTTTTTCATGGTTTTATAAATATCCATAACACACCACCAAAAAAGTATTTGGTTTGTCCTAGAGATGAAAAGAATGGGGTGATTTCAAGAAGGTCCATGTAAACAGTGCTGGTTTAATGCAGGAATATATATCTAGTCAAAGTAAAAACAATTAAGAATTAATATGAAGCCAAGTTAATTTTTTTCTTAATATTTATTTATGTTTATTGATTTTCTTCTGTAATTAGTCCCAACCATAAAAGCTCATCAAATATGTTCTAAAAAAAAATTTGATATTATAGCAATTACTCAGTTCTGTAATGCTTTTGGTATATAGTTTGGGGTTTGATTTTTGGGGGGAAGGTTTTCTTCCTTCCAGGACAGCCTCTTCTGATTACATTTTCCAGTGTATTTCCTCAGCCACCCCTTCAGCCTTTCTGTCCCTCATATGTAATTGTTAAGGCCCACCCCACTGTGAGAAACCAGATTTGTATCTCACTGCATTCTTTAATTGGATCCACTCAACCAGCTTGGGGAGGGAGGGGTGGACATGGCCTGCAGATTAATGGCCATATGGAAGGCACATGGCAGAGGACTGTGTGGTAGCCCACCTGCTCACACCCCCCTAGAGCCTCTGATGGGCTACAGCACCCCTCACTCTGGCTAGGAGGGCAGTGAGTGGTCAGGGAACTGGTTGTCCCACCTGGGAGGGGTGACCACAGTGGCCAGGGCACATAAATACAGAAACATGGAGGCTCTATCTTACCTCTTTCTTCTCTAGACTGGGCGTTGCCTTGTGACTCTGCTGGTAACTGTTTTTCTCTCTTCTTCTTTCTTTACTATGTTAATCACATTTCTTCCTTTACTCTTTGCTTAATCTCTTATGGGTATTTTAAAACTGGTGGGTTACATTTTACTTAGCTGGTGTAGATTGTTGTGTGTTGGGTGCTCTGTAAAATGTTTCTTCTTAGTTGTTAGCTCCTCTAAGCCTTTTGCTGAAATGCCTGTTTTCCTCACTAAGAGAAATCTCTTGTGAAACACATGTAGTGTGTTCTCTTTATACAAATTCAAGGTATCAAAGAACCAAAGGCTCTACAAGAGTTTGAGTGGGCAAACTCTTGAGAGTCTGATATATAAAGTAAATTGTCCGGGTAGCTTGTGGCTTGAACCTGGGCTTTACAACCCCAAAAGGTGATGGTAACCCAGGTTCTTGTTGATAGATCCCTTGGAGCAGATTAAACAACACAGAATGATTAGTATTTGTAAATATATGTATATATATATATATGGTTTATTTTAGAACAATTTGGTTGCAAAGGTATGTAGCCATTTTGGTTGTTTTCATCTTTAGTAATATGACAATATAAAAGCATAAAAATAACATTTAAGGAAATATATGATGAAAAGAAAGAGAAAGAAAGGATAAAAGTAGAAAGATACATATATTCGTCACTAGCTGGATGAGACTTAGTAGTTGCAGTTTTGGTGTTGGATGGTTGTGATCATTGCAGTCCTGTAGAAATGATGGTCTTGATCCATTAGGGGTGGGGGAAGTCCCAAAACTCAAATATTTAATGAGTTATATACATGCAGGTTCAGGTGGAAATGTCTAGTACCTCCCCTGGGGCAGGGAGTTTTACAATGGATGATGTAATACCAGATCAGAGCACATGTCACGAGCCTTTGACACCTAAGACCATACAGCTGCCTATTATGTCAGTGTAGTTGAATCAATCATGGCCCATTATGGTCCATCATCCAAGAGTAATAGCTCAGGCCAGGTATGAATGTCTTTGATGCTCCCCAGAGGGGTCTTCACAGCAGACCCATCACATAAGGGAGGACACTGGCATGATAAGGATAATCCCACCCCCCGGGATTTGCCTTTTACCAGCCTCTTCTCTTATCTGGAAATTAAGTATGTTGACAGTGGAAATAGGCTTTGCTCCTCTCTTGATATCAAATGTCTCAAAATATAATCAAAAGACTAATAAATCTATTGTCTCAGTATTATCTTAGGACCTTTCCAGACTAAGATCTCATGTTTTATGAAGAGAGGAAACATTAAGAGTGCAGGAAGCCTGTTGGAGGTAAATTTGCAGATAACGTCTATTTTACAATATACCAAGAAAATCAGACCACCACAATTTTCAGTAGTGTGATAGATATTACAGCAACAGTAAGAATGTTGCTGAAGGCTGGACTGTGGTGGTGGTTTCATTATAAAGTACATTTTTTAAGCATTTAATAACTCAGACATCATAAAACTTTAAGATGCAGTTCAATGCCTTTTTTATGTGATGAGTTCAGGAATACTCAAAGTTAATAAAGTTGGGCAAGTATTTACATTTTTTTGCAACTCAGGAATAGAATTTAATTTTAATTTTCAAGGCTTTTAAGTTCATTTTCTTGTTGGTTTTAGTCAGATCTTCTTTCCACCTGCTACTGCATCACACTGGCCAAAGACTTCTGTGGTCATTGCAGTATATGTGCCAATGGAAAGACAAAGTTTAAATGGAAAGACAAAGTTTAAGATATCATAGGAGAAAAAAGATGGTCTAGGTAGTCTTCAACACTGTAATGAACTAATGCTCCCACAGTCTTTCCTCATAAACAAGATGCTCCAGACCCCTAATCATCTTTTTGACCCTCTGCTGGACCATCGCCACTAGCTCCTAGTCTTTCTTGTACTGTACGTTTGCCTTTGTTGAACTTCATTAGATTTCTCTCTGCCCAATTTTCTAGCATATCAAGGTCCCACTGAATGGCAGCACAGCCTTCAAATGTATCAGCTACTCCCCTCAGTTTCACATCTTCAGGAAACTTGCTGAAGGTAGATTTTATCCCTTTGTCCAAGTCGTCAATAAACAAGTTGAATAACACAGGACCCAGTACAGATCCCTGGCAAACACCACTGGCTACAGGCTTCCAACTGGATTCTGGTCCACTGATCATGGTCCTCTGAGCTCTGTCATTCATCTATTTCTTGATCCACCTCACTGTCCATTCATCTCACCCACAGTTCCTGAGCTTACCTATGTTATGCCATACAGTGTCATAAGCCACACTGAAGTCAAAGTAGACAATATACTGAGCTCTGTAATCTAGATACAGCATTAAATGCTACAGAAAGCACAAATAATATCCAATAATGCCATAGTGTCTTTGTTTTTTCCCTAAGGGCTTCAGTAAAATATCCCACTCTTTGTAGCAGTGGTTTGTGAGACAGCAGAAACCTGTCTGAGATGGAGAATTGTGACTGAAATGTCAAAGCAGGCAAGGTACCTCCATGCAATAGATTAAACACCACTCCATCTTTCCCTGTGACATTTTTACTGTTATAGCCTACTTCACCTCTTAAATGATGATTTGATTTTTTTTTTTTTTAATTTGACTTATAGACAGATGATTTTTCTCAGTATAGGGAATCTAGCTGGGAAAACCCTTCATTAGGGAGCAGAGGTTTTGACGGTCAGGTGATGCACACTGCACACCAACACATCTAAAAGCAAACTCTGGTAATAGCAGAAATTTCTTAAAATATTTCAAAACTCTGACTTAGTACATAATAAGAAAGTAGGTAAGACCACAAATATAGCACAGCATGTTCAGTATACACATTATATTTGCATGAAATTCATGGGGAACAACTGGCTTAGGGTGGTGACTCAGCTCATTCAAAGATGAATTTCTCAAACATACATTTTCATTTAACTCTTCAGATGATACTTAAAAATGTAGTTGCGCACTACTCAAGCAAAAAATAATTTATAATATTCTGAAACACTGTTAGGTCTTCATTACCCATGCAAAGGTCAGGTTGGTTGTAGAATAACCATGTTAATTCTTCTAATGACATTATATGTAAGATATCACAGCTTTTCACATGTACAGAAGAAATGGATTTTTTGTGTGACTCTGCAGTCAAGCTTTGCTTTCAAATTTTGTTATACCTGTGTGCTTAGCTAATTTACCTATGGCTTCCCTAGTAGTTTTGATAATCTGGTACATAATTTGTTCTTTAATAGACGCATGCCCATTTTCACTTAGCACATTTCTTCATTACTTCTAGTTAGAAACAAGAGAAAACCAGAATTTCTCTTTCCAGCAGTCCTGAGGGTTTCTGCATGACCCTGAAAAAGAGATGTTTGTTTTGGCTTACTTGTGTAGTAAACATAAAAGATATTACATAAAGGAAATTCAGGAGAACTAAATTCACCAAGAAAACCCCAACTTTATTTTCATTTTAAACTTGAAAAAAAAAATGAGTTGCCAATGTCATTTTTCTTCCCATGAACTCTCAGCTGCCATGAGTAAAATGGTATTTGAAACAGTAACATATTAGAATCATGCTTAACAACCATTACGCACAAAAATTGCTTCTATGATAACTTTTCACCTGTTATGTTGAATTGCTAAATTGAAAATATAACCCATCCCAAAGATCAGATAACTCTATATCTCATTCTGGATTATCTTTCTCTTACAGTAACCAATGAGGATTGTAAACTGGAAATATGGCAATAAAATACAGTACACTTTTTTTATAACATATATAAATTTAAACAGCTTTAATTGCACCTACAGTAGTAATGACTGCAATTTGATTTGAATGTTCCCTGCAGTAAAAAGATATTTTGTGAAGTACTCAGTGAATGATGTATATTAGTCAGTATATTCTACAGTTTTGTGTTTATTTCCAGAACTATAAAAAATTAAAGAAGTCAATTATTTCTTGTAAATTATTTGTTCAGAAAATTTTCAGGCTTCCTAAAGATGTAGATACTGATACTTTTCAAGAAAATGACTTTTTTTTCCCTATAGTTTTCCATCTTTTAGTTTTACCTGGCATAGAAGGACTTCAGTCATATTACTTGCAATCTGTGCTGTAAGTAAGAATGTGGAGAGAAAATTAGAAATGGATAAAATCATTCTGAAGAGAAAATAATCCCAAATCATGTCTGTTGAGTGACAATCTTTCTGTCAGTCTCTAAAATTTCCCTTGCCTAGCAATAAGTGGATACACAGGTGAGAAGAGACCTGCTAAGCTTATGAATTCATTTGAAATTACCCTTTCAAGGGATGTGTGACTCAGACATCTCTAACACTGTATTTCTTTCTTAATACTGGATTAGAAAACATGTTCTGCAAACTGTAATGATATGGTATTATCCTGGAACACTTAACTCCTAAACAAAGCTCTTTATAAGCAGTTTAGAGGAAGAATTCACCATCCATGGAGTAAAGGGTGAACTTGGATTGACACTGCTGATGTACTTACTATATGATGCCGTTTTAAAAGATGCCATAATCTGAGAGAGAGAAGAAAAGGCCTCTGGAGAAAGATCTTCTACAAATCACATCCACACCTCAAGGATCTGAGAATTTCACTACACCTCTAGGACTAGACCCCTTTTCAAAGCCAGAGGAGAAAATACACATGTAACAGTGCTAAAGTCGGAGACACATTGCTTATTTATCATTTGTTAAGTAATACTGTACATTGTCATGGGGTTATGTCTTCATTAGATAGCAGTGAAAATATGTGGAGCAAAGTAGACTGCATGGAGGACCTCACACCACACACAGCTATGGCATTCCTTCTGATGGCCCCATAGGACCTGTGCCAAGGAGCAGCTGAAGGCCAGTAAGGGCACCCCAAGATGCTCTTTTCCAGTTCAGCTTCCATATAACTTGCAGCTGTCACAGCTGACATGCTTTGGGCCAGACAGAAGCTGGAGGGGAGGAAATTCCCTTCCTTGAGAACATGTACTGAGAATATACCAGTAGAGGGACTTTCAATTGAAAGAAAGACACTTTGCAAGTATCACATAACTGGTAGAAAACTTCTAGAAAGAAAGGAAATGTTTCCTAAATCAAGAAAGAGGTCAGCAAACAGGCCTTAGAAGACATGCTGAGCTTTAAACTCTGCTGGCAACCAGAAGGGCACATTGAACTTGGGGAGAGAGAGAAAATGACTGTTGTAGAGAGCAAGGCAGAAGAAAAAACTCCTGTCCTCACATGTGTATAGTAAGGAATGAACAGGATTTTTGAGTCTTGTTTTTTTCTCTGTATTGCTATAAGAAACAAAACTTTTATTTTTCTGGTGAAAAAAAAAGAAAAAGATTTGTTCTCCTATTATTTTGTCATCTAATCAAACAGACCTTTAGAGAATAGAAACATGTTGATGGTCTTTAGATTTGCTTTCTTCATAAACAAAGATTGGGCAGATCCCCCTCAAGACTGACCTTGTACACAGTGCTATAAAAAAGGGTCTGCCTATTTCTTCCACAGCTGAAAAATGCATCAGCTTCATTGGGCTAGGAATGTTACAGCAATGCTTGAAACTCAACAACAGAGCGTGTAAAATTCAAAAATCTGGGCAAGTGCATATATGGGATATATACTCATCCAAAGATTTATGGAACTGCCTGAATTAATTTGCATGCAATTCTACAGTATTAGACAGAACACAGTAGGTGCCAAAGAGGCCTTCTCAGATGGTCTCGGACCAAAAGCAAAAGAATTTGAGACTTATCTGTGAATATAATATTGTGACTGGGAAATCTTATTGTCTGTCTACAAATGGACAGGGCACAGACTTTCAAATTGTAAGTATACTTGTTACAAAAAGAATAAGTTAAAAGAACTGAAAATGTATACAAACAGAGTAAAAAAAAATCTGAATGAATGAACATAGGGCAAAAGACTGCAAGGATATTAATAAATAAGAGCCAATTTCTTTGTGTAGATTTAAGGCAAGAGAACTGAAAGCAAAGGGTAAAACCCAGGAAAGCCTGCTGGACAGTGTCTGGTCCCCTAAAACAAACAAACAAAAAAATACAATGGAATTTATTGGATGGGAAAAAAGTTATTATAGATGATATATAGAAGCTGACATAATAGAATTCTGTTTACTTATATAAAAGTGAGCTGCATTACTCAAACAAGACTATATTGTGGTTTCTATAAAACAAATTTACAGTAGCATAGGAAAATAACCTAGACAAATCTTTTTATCTCTTTTTCTTATGGAAAGCCTGACAACAAAAGATAAAAACTTGAACTCTTCTTTGAAAAGCTTTATTTATGATTCTGTTGACCATATTTCAAAGAGCAGAGAAATCGACTATCATATCCTGCTAAGCATAATTTTCACTGTGTAAATGATAAGGAATTCTTGTGCCTAAATTTATTTATTTTATAAAATTTGGTTTGCAACAAGAGCCAACAAACATTTAAGAAATAAGAACTTGCATTGTTCATGTACAGACTTACTATCACAATTTGAGGTAAGCTAGAAACCAACACCTTAAAATGTGAAAAAACCCACCCTTGTAATGAATGTGAAGTTTCTGTAAGCTCTTTTACTGTCACTAAATGTAATTGACATAGAATGCATTGTTAATATAGTCTTATGTTGGTGTGTACTTTCTTGGTATATTTAATTTTGGTTGTCTCTTAAATTTTTATTAAAAATAATTAATTGAAAACATTTTAGTTATAAGACTCAATTATATTTTATTTCTCAAAGATAATAGTACATTAATGGTTTAGGGTTTTGTATATACAACTATCCATGTATGAGATCAACAGGAGAGATTAAATGTTAATAGTTTTTTTCCCCCATAGGTATGAACACTAACTGGGCAAGTACACTGAAAGTCATATTATATACATAACTGACATTATTTTTATTTTTTTTTTTTAAATCAGGTCAATGATGGATATTGAAGTGTATCTGCAGCCTTATAAATTTTCTGTAGTTATGCTGAAGTCCCTGGGTAACTATCCCCTGTTTATTCCTTTTCACTGGTTATATGGACTTTCTGTTGGGCTCTTAGAACAGCAAAAAAGTACAGCCACACTTTCTGAAAATAATTTAGAGATTCTTTGTGCTTTCCTTTCTGAATTCTAGAACAGCTGGGCATCTAAACCTCATGGCCTGTGCAGTGGCAGCATGCCTCCAGTCCCTAGCTCTGAGATCTGCATCGCTTTCAGAGCTCCATAACAAAATTTCTTCCCTGAAGGAAAGAGTTTGCAGAAAGATGATGTATAACTGCATATTATCTGAACATGGAGTGGAGATGTGGCATCTGGCTTGGGGACTGAGTAGCAGACATTTTATGCCCCAAAGAACCTGGAGAATTTGAGAAGCAGAGCACAAAACCTGAACTTTGAAGAAGCAGAGGAAACAATAGAGAAGAGAAAATTACAAGGATAGCCATTGCCATCAGAATTCATAATATATTGTTATATGCATCATAATACATTTGTTATGCATATTTTTTTACATTTTTTAGATTATCCAGTATATATCTATATATTTGTAACATACTATTTAGTGGATAGAAATAGCAAACATCCTATTGCTTTGACTGTGCACAGACTATTTGACTTCTTTCAGTATTTGGTTGGTGCAGATCTTTATTCAATTAAAAGCACAAGAGTCCCAAGAACAGAAGAGAGAAAATTATACATACTAATGTACTTAAATCAGATTATTAAAAAAAATTAAAAATCCTGTATTAAAAAATAGAGAGCTTGTCAGCTGACTTTTTTTTTTTTTTTGAAGGGTGACATTTCTGTGTAGAAAGATGGTTTTGGAAAGCTGTGTGATAAAGTACATCACAGAGACAGAATTAACCCAGCCTTATAATGAATGTGAACAGTTTCTGTATCTTTCTTTTGTTGTTACTGTTATCTAAGATTTCAAAGTAATTGCAAAACGAGGCTCCAAAAATTCTTTATAACTATTGCCTCCATCTGCCTGCAGTTTCAGGATGAAGCTGCCAAATCGGTGTGCTCCCTTTGTAAACTGTCTGTGTTTACTTCATGGCATTGCACAAGAGAAAGGTTTTAAAATTTCATAACCTACAGGGTAATTTTAATTAATGTTGCTGTAAATTAGGGTAGTCATGCAGTATCATTAATGAGATTATAATTATTATTCCTTTATTTATTTGCCACTGACATCTGACAGCTTACACTTCTCACCAAAAGCACATGGCAAGCAATTACATCCTGTCCCAAAAGGCAGGAGCTTTTGTCAAAGGTAGAGCTTCTACCAGTTTTACTCACCTTGCACAGCATATTTATTCAATAGGAGTCAGTCACACTATTACACAGTGGTGCCTCATGGCAAGGATGCAGGTGATGTTGTAAACCTGTGGCAGATGAGAAGTCTGCTTGGCAAATGAAAAATTGGAGACTCCTGACTTGTGCTTTTCCGACTGATGTTGTTCGTCTGCTTGGAGCGTGAACAGTTTCCCTCTCCCTCCAAATGAGCGGCTCTCTATGCAATTCCCTCATCTTTCTCTAATGCCCACAATTCTCTGATGGCTGTGCAAGCAGCCTGGGAGCCCAGTGTGGCAGTGGGCATTGCCCATATCACCTCTGCTGGGGGGCAAGGACTGGGGCACAGCAGCCACAGCAGCCAGATTGCATGAGTGGGAGGGCAAGTCTCTCTGCCTGGCTGCAGTACACAATGTTGTCACCAGGAGGGGTATTTACACTAAAGCAAATAATACTGTGAAGAAGTTATCAATGAGGAAGTTGTAGAAAGGTGACCATCTACTGATGGCAGTGTGTGGCAACATGTGGGGTCTGGGAAGCAGCAGGGGTACATGCTGGGCTTGGAAGCAGGGTAAATGGGACAACCTGCCCTCTCCAAGGGGGTTGGAGAGGGGATTGGAGACCCTCTCAAGAGGGGGGACTTGGACCTGAAAGTCGTATCTGCTGTGGGGCTGTGCATGAGTAGAAAGCATGCAGAACGCTGAGTACATCTGTGGTATCAGAGCCTGGGGGGAATTAGTCCTAGAAGAGTACTTAGAATGTGTGTTTACTAACATTTTGCAAGAATCCTATGGTGTGGTTTGTCTGTTGCATTGCAGAAATTGATCTTGAAAGTATTGTTCACTGATTGCTTCTTAATTACATGCTATTCATAGATGCAGAAATCCAGTTTTGATGTCGATTGAAAATAGAGCATGTAAGCTGAATATTTTTTCCCTGAGATTCATGGCATCTTTATGAATAATCTGCCATTTCTGTGATCCTTTTCTTTCTCTTCTTCACAAAGTCCTGCTTGTTTTATTGAAATCATGCTATAAATCTCTTTTATTATCTTTCTCTAATGGCAATAGGCAGTAGAGAAATATCATCATCCCATTACAGGATGGGAATGATCACCTCACAAACAGAGACAGAGACAAGACAGAGGTGTTTAACTCATTCTTTGCCCCTGCCTTCAACACAGATGATGGACTAAGAAGGTCTTAGTGCCCTGAGATGGAGGACCATGACTGAGAATTATTTCAGTTGATCCTGAAATTGGATCTGCTGCTCCAGCTGGATCCCCACAAATCTATAGCACCTGTTGGGATTCATCCCAGAATCCTCAAAAATCTAGCTGATGTCATCCCAAGACCTCTCTTGATTTTTGAGTGGTCTTGGGAATCTGGAATGGTTCCAGCTGACTGGAAACTGGTGAACATTGTCAGGATTTTCAAGGGCAAGAAGAGGGAACCTGGAAACTACAGATCTGTCAGTCTCACTTCAGTGTCTGTTAAAGTTATGAAGAAGATTATTCTGGAAAGTATTGAAGAACACTTGAAAGACAGCAGAGTCATTGGTCACAGCCAGCACAGCTTCATGAGAGGAAAGTCCTGTGTATCAAACCTGATTGTCTTTAAAAACAAGGTAACCTACCTAGCTGATCAAGGGAAGCTAGTTGATGTAATCTTTCTGGAGAAAGAGGAAGCCTGAGTCCATGTGTTCCTTTATTGTGTAGTCTGGCCAGCAGAGCCAGTCCCCCAGGAGGGACCTCCAGATCACTGACCACTCTGTAGCTCTGAGCTAGAGCGAGAGATGGTGTAGCCAGTCAAAGGTTCCAGAGGGCATGGTGTGGATAAGCTCCCAGGCTGTCCTTTAGACTGGCAGCTACTCCATGTGGCTTTGTGAGCCTGCAGGAGACTTCTATGAGTTTCATGCAACCATCTGAGTTCCTTGGCTAGCCCTCCCCCACCACACACAGAGTTTGTTCCATCCCAATAATTAAATGATTTAGTGAGATTCAAATCCAGTATCTCACAGCAGATGACACAAAACTCAGAGGAACTGCTGACTCTCAAAGGCAGGAGGCCCTGCAGAGACGTCTCAACAAATCAGAGGACCAAATGAAGTTCAAAGAGGGCAAGTACCAGATTCTGCACCTGGGATGGGGCACCTCAGATGTTCATACAGACTGGGGAATAAGATGCTGGAAAACAGTGACACAGAAAAGGACCTGGGGGTCCTGGTCAATGGCAAGTTGGATATGAGTCAGCAGTGCCCTGGCAGCCAGAAGGGCCAACTATGTCCTGGGAGGTATCAGGCAAAGCATCACCAGTCAGTTGAGGAGGGGATTGTTCCTCTCTGCTCTGCACTGGGGTGGCCTCACCTTGAATATTGTGTGCAGGTTTGGGCACCACAGTATAAGGAAAACATTAAGCTCTTAGAGAGCATCCAAAAGAGGGCAAAGAAGATGGTAAAGGGTCTGGACGGGAAGCCATATGAGAATCAGCAGAGGACACTTGGTCTGCTCAGCCTGGAGAAGAGGAGACTGAGGGAAGACCTCACCGTAATGTACAGCTCCCTCATAAGTGGAAGAGGAGGGGTGACCAGTGACAGAATCACTTCTCAGTAGTGACCAGTGACAGAATCCAAGAGAATGGTCTGCTGTTGTGTCAGAGGAGGTTTAGGTTGTATATTAGAAAGAGGTTCTTCACCCAGAGGGTGGTTGTGCACTGCAACAGCCTCCCCAGGGATGTAGTCACAGCACCAAGCCTGACTGAGTTCAAGAAGCATTTGGATGATACTCTCAGGCACATAGTTTGATGCTTGGGGATGGTCCTGTGCAGGGTTAAGAGCTGGACTTGATGATCCTTTTGGGTCCCTTCAAACTCAGGATATTCCGTGATTCTGTGCATTTCAAACAGTATGAGTCAAAGATGCCATCAAAAGCACTTTCTGTGCAACTTGATAAAACTAGTCTGCCATTAATTTTGCCAAGTAGTTTTTCAAAAAAGAACATCCACACTTGTTCCAAACAAACATCTAACATCTAAAAATAAATTATTTCTAATTTCAGTATGTGAAAGTTTTTCATTAACTGCCTTTCCAATTGTATTCCTAGGCTAACATTATTACTGAGTCAATCTTTTTCACTTAACGTACAGTCCAAAGATATTGTCATATTGTATGGACTAGATTTCTCAGATCCCCCAGACCTTGACAGAAATATTTTCTTTCTAAAACAAGACTATAGATTAGTCAGTGAGGCTTATGTCTACGATGAATTTCTGCTGCCAGACCATGTCTGTTTCAGGAAGTCATGCATAACTTTGAAATGTTGACTTATTTTTTATTTGTCCATTTCTACAATGAATCATATGTAATCATGTAATACTGCTATGGTAGTTTAGAAAAAACAGTGAAATATAGACATCTAGCACGTAATCCTTGTGTTCTTCCTGGGACAATTTATCTCGATTTCTGAGAGCGGTCTGCATTAGCAAAAGATTGTTTTTTTAATGAGATCTACATCGGATAATGTTACATGACACTTTATCACCAATGATGTATTAACTTGAGAGTATAACCTGAACATAATGAACATTACATAAACTCTAGAAAGGAGTTTACTTTTCCATGCAAGATTGAGTGGTTTGTGAAATTAATTTCTTTGCAACGGCTAGGTCTACCTCATATTTAACCTTTCCCTCATGTTTGCCTTCATTGACTTCTTGCTGTGTTTTAATACTAAGTGAAGCCATCTAATCCCCTCAAATATTTTCATTAGATTATCCTTCCAAGTGGCACTATGGACAATCATACCTCCTAATAAGGCAGGTACTCATTGTTAGCACAATGTCTGCTGTCACTGGAACATAAATTATTCTACATAGCTCATGAATTGAGGCAGGTTCAAGATTTTAAACGCATTGTAGTTTTTTAACTTCCATGTTAAGAAATTTTCTCATTACCTAAAATCTAAGATAATTAATTTCAATAAACTGACTGATTGAATAAGCTCAGAGTCAAATTTAATTTCTCTCTGTTTCTTTGCTTGTTTGAGTGTCTGATATTTTTTTTTCGATTATATGTTTTCTTTTTCAAGGTGCTTTATACATTTTCTGGGTGTTCTTACCTGGGAATACAATCTAATTTGTAAGGCATATCTAGCATTTCATTCCAGTTGTTTACTCTTCCTCTCCCTTCTTTTATAGAAAGCTTTTAACCTTTTCAGAATAAAAGAGTTTAGTGGTGAAAAGTCTCTAGGTGCCCAGTGATGATACAGCTGTTTCATGATCTTAGACAAAGTTTACTCCTGCTCAATTACCATATTGTAGACATCTCACACTAAGCAAGTTACAGCTTATGACTAGAAATAATATGGTTCTTCGTATCCAGATGTACTTAAGAAAAGGAAGTAATTCATTACAAAAAAAAATCCTGGTACTCCAGCTTCACCCCAAGGGTCTACTCCTTCTTAGGCCATCTAAGAAAAATAATAGTGACATAAGACATGCCTGCACCTTGCTATTTCTAGAGGTTTCAAATGTTATTTTAGCCACTTTGAATATACTGGCCTTCCTTTTTCTCTTTTGAATTCAGCAGGTCATTGTGGCTTGCTAGAAAATTACATTGCAATACAATGTCACAACATTATCTTTCCTGTTTTTTTGTTTTTTTTTTTTTTTTTCTGGTTTTGTTTTGTTTTATTTTGTGAATTTTTGAAGTTTTCTTAAATGCTGAGTTACAGAAAAGTTGTGTTCTTGCTTATGAAAGTATAGCATTGATATTACTTATTATTTAAAAAATGGAAACCTCATTGTAGAGGGCTGTTGTAAATCAGTGCAGACATCATGCAGGTCACAGCACAAAAAGACTGCTGCAAGGTATGCACCATTGTGGTTTTTTTCAAATATATGAGAAAGGAAACAATGGCACAGAGAGTGAAGTATGTTTTAACATGGGTGACAGATCATAAAGTTTTGCATTGGCTTTTCCATAGCATGTTATCCCTTTTAGAAGTTGTGGTCCAGCCTGGAGGATTGATGTGTGATTATACTTACACACCATGAGAAATGGTTTCAAGCTTGCAGCCTAATTCCCTTTTTGTTTGTCATTTTGCAGCTCTAATTTTCAGGAGGCTGTGTGTTTCCTTTAACTGTTACACTCAGAATAAATTACATAGGTGGAAGAGAGACACACTGTCAGTGCTCCGTGAAGAGTAATTTGCTTGGTATGGGTTCACAATGCATTATCTTACAATGTTATAATTAATCAAGTGCCTTTTGGCAAGTTAGTGTCAGCTGCAGAGCAAAAGACTTCTGTCACATCATGTCTTGCTAGTCCTCATTAGCTGTATAATTCAAATTGCAAGGGCAGACTGACATTACTTAAACAGCATAGGTTCCACCCTTGTGTGCACCTGCTCAGCAGAGAAGACCTCTTCACTTCCAGAAATAGGTACTTCACAGTATTAGGAAAGGACTCATAGTCTGATCTCTTAACACTTAGCTTTTAGTTTTGAAAAGCATGGTTGCTCATAAATTACAAATTTTACTTCTCTTGTTTTGGACTATCCAAGTGCTTATCAGTGCAGAACAGTAAATTACTGACAGAAGCAGTTATAAGAAATTTTCCTTTTTTACAAGAAGAATGGTTTCATGGATCACCCACAATTTAAATGACTGCACAGTGTACATTAATATTTTCTGAAGTCTGTCTTCAGTTCAGTATGCAACAGATTACATCTGGCCTAGGGGACATTCCTCCACAGCAAACTCAAGAGGGGTATTGTCAGCAGACACATAGTGATGAACTTCACTCAACACCCGATCATTAATTCCCTTTAAATGAATTGCAAGGGCAAACAGATTCTGTATCTGTGGTAGCCAACACATCTGAAAGAGTTGCACAGGATGAAACAAAAAGCTGTATTAGAAAATGACTGATAATGTGTCCTTATTTTCCTGGGCAGACAGAAGCAGCGATCAAGCTTCAGCTTTGACAGTCACATCTTGATCTTTGTTCTCTCCTTGAGTTTGGATCATTTCATTTTCTCATACAAATAAAGCATCTTGAGGTGATCTAATAGCTTCTTATGAGAAGAAGTCTTCAAGATTCTGAAAACTTGGTCTTCTGAAGAATATTGGATTGGATCTCAAGAAAAGAGATGTATAAAATCAGAAGGTATTTTAAAAAACCTTTATCAGTAATTTTGTCTGGTTGCCAGTTAATCACTAGAAAATATCTCATTCTTTCTTTCCAAGTGCACTCTAAAAGGACAAAGAAAAAAAAAACAAACAACCAAGTGTACTATGTGAAGAGGAAGATGAGAGAATTAAATCACAGTGAGGTATATCACAATGAGGTATGTCTACATTCATACACGACAGGTTTTTCATGTTAATGAGCATATTTCCTGTTGGATCATATACACAGATTCATCGGCAGAATTTTTCCAGTGCAATACATGGGTCACCTGCAACAAGTATGAAGACTGGCACTCAGACCTGTATAGTAGGACCAGGGAATAACCAGGACAGAAGGTGTCCATTACTTCACTTAAGGAAAGATGGGCTGTAGCTGAGAATTGCCTTTCCACATCAACTTCCAACTCACCCTGTGTGGGTGAATGTGTGTGAGAGACCCTGGGAACTTCTGTCACTGTCTTTGGGGGTCTGATGTTGCAGCTCAATGACATCAGGTCAGCTATTCTGGCAGCATTGAAGAGGACTTGGCATATTTTAATGGGATTTTCAGATAAGTATTTCAGTCTACAATTCAACTCAACCATTCCAACAAGAAGAACATCAGAAAGGTTTACACAAAACCCAAAAACAAAATCGAAAAAAAAGAAACCCTCCCCCCCAAAAAACACTGAACATTACAATGCATTTCATAAACACTGTACAAAGCCATTTTCTCAAGTACCACTTTTTGGAAATAAAAATAAGCCAGGTCTATTCTGAAAATCTAAACACCAGAGGTCAACTAAAAGGAACTCAGATTTGATTCCTTTATTATATGCTTTTGTCTAGGTCATGGTGTTCAATGTCTGCAGTGGCAAACCTGCAGTTTTATGAACTCTCAATACTAAGTGTTGGCGAAGAGGTAAAGCAAGAATTGAGTGAAAGAAAGAACGGGCTTGAGGGAGGAAACAGCCTTTATAGTCCTAAAATACCACAATCATCTAGCCAAGAGAGAGATCTTCAGAGATCGCAACCTAGTTATATTTATTTTCTGCAAGTTTATATGTTGCAAATTGAGGTAGAACAGAAGTAAGTACTAGGGCAAGGCAGGTTAGACAAAAATGGGCATAGGCCATCACTGACTGAAAATATCTGGAACATTTTCAACCACTTTTCCTCTTTTTCTGTTTCTGAGAATGTATTTGAATTTATATGTTCAATTTACAGTCTGGAGAGAATAGGCTCACACATTAATGGGCACTTTTCCTCTTGTCCCTCTTGCAATATTACGTACTTTTCAGAGAGGTTTTTTTTTGCATCAACAGCAAAGGTGTGATTCTTTTACATGGTAGTAAATCCGGAAAAGGTTCTGTGATGTAATGTCAGTACAAATTCCAGAGTATATTTAGAAAATAGATTGTTCACTTTTTTACATCAAGAAAAACCTACAGGAGGAAAGAGAAAGGAATTCCAAAGTATCAGGTAAGGAACTGTGTTTGCATTTAGGTTATGAAATAAATGGGATTTCATATACAGGAGATAAAAATTTAAAAATCTCTGCAAACAATTAATGAACTAATGGAAGGAAGGTGCATGGCATATGAACGTATTGCGATGTAACCAATGATGTAAAGTTATCTGTGAGTTGTGGGGGATTATTTTAATCTTTTCTATGTATACAAAACACCACAAATGGCTTGTAGTATCAAGATTTATACAGCAGTTTTTGATTTCTGGTGTCAAAATTGAAAACACTTTTATCACTGATTCTGTGATCAAGCATTATGGAAGTGTTTATACTCTTAAAAATACATGTCTGTTTTTTCTGACTGTGAGGTTTGGGATTTTTCCCATGCATAAGATAGAGGTAATGAGTATATGCTTATCTCACAGCTGTTGTAGATTAACAGATGTGTACTTAGTTTGGAAAGTGTGATGTATTTAGTATTGAATTCACCTCACAATATGAGGATTTTTTTTCAGAATGTATCACAGATAGTAAAAGCCCACTTTATGGGACATTAATAGTATATGACACATGATTTGATTGCTAAAGCATTTGAAATTCTGTCCTGAATTTCCAGTACATTGATGCCTTAGAGTTTTCAAGAATTCGTAGATTTTTATACTTCTAGGTAGTTTCTCACATATAGTATAGCTTGTAACCTCTAACCGTGTGTTAGCTGTCTTAAGGGTCAGATAATAGCTGGAACACTGTGCAAGGAAAACGCGTACCAGAGCTAAGGCAACTAGATACCATGTTAGTCAAAACAAGAAAGCAAAGCCCAGCAACCTTGGAGAAGGTCCA
>JAWWMP010000081.1:81691906-81703649 GCA_035047865.1 Dendrocincla tyrannina | reverse complement strand
CTGTTACTTATCAACACGTGTTGTACTCTTTTACACTTTTTATACTTTATATACTCTTTTATACTCCTTTATATTCTTACCCTTCTGCAGAGATTTTAATTTCACTCTTGTCCTTTTGTTGCTGTTTCTTCCATTTCTAGTACATCAGAAAAAATAAATGATTTTTCCTTTCTATACTTTCCTACTTTGTTCTTACTCCATAAATAATGGCCTTGGAAGTGAACTTTTCAGAGGCTAATGTGATGGGAGCTCCTTCTGTGTAGATTGAGTCTAATATTAATATTATGCATAATGGAGCACATGTTGAGAAAAGCTGGAAGTTTTAGTTCTAGTTTTTAAGAGATTAGGTCAACTTGGAAACTGAGAAGGGTCAACCAATTACACAGGGACATTTTTTTTCAGTACTCTGGCTTTTGGGCTGAATACTGCTTATGTCCCGAAATCATTTATGCAAGATCCTTTGGAAAGTCGAAAACCCTTTAGCCATTCAGTACTACTACAGTATTCACACTGAGAGAATCCCCTGAAAACATACTCACTGCATGCTCTAGTAGGCTATACTCACCTTCAAAGGGAGGTGAGTTTAAAAGAACACAGCAGAAAAGCATGTATTTAGATGAATGCCTAAACATATCTTGATGTTGCAGAACCAGCTTTCTTGTATTTAGATGATAAAGGAATTAAACATGTTATCCTTAAAGGTGTCATCTTTTTAAAGTCTTTGTGACTGTAAATTTGCAGGGAGAGAGGATATATTTGGTTAAATTGTCCAGAAAGGTAGAAAAATGCAGATGTGTCTATACCAGTGCCACACACAAACTCTAATTTCATATTTATACAATTAAATAATTCCTGTGCTTCCTACCTACATTTTATATGGCATGTTCAGTCTTAAATAATCTTCAGCTTCTTTTTTTTTTTTTTTGTACAACTATAGTGGATAAAACAACTTCACAGTAAATTTGAGACAACTGTTTTTGAGACATCTGTTATAGTTACAGATATAAGGAGGACAGTATAGGGCTAAAGCAAAAGAAGATGAAAAAATCCTCTTAGATTTACATACAATTGTATTAGAACTCAACTCAGACAATGAATATCCAACCTGTCACTGTTGGTCAAGGTAATTTTCCTCACAGATTAAATATATATTATTAGTAGAGATATTTTAAAAACTAAGTGTCTGGCTTGCTAAAATAGTAAAAATGAAGGGAAAATTCCAGCAATACAAGAAGTCAAAGGTAAAATAGTTTTAAAGAGTTGTAAATATTTGATATTCCAAGCACATATTAGAAAAAGAGGGCAGCAAGAATTCAACACAGAGAACAAAACTTTCGGTATGTTAGCAATCTAACTTCTACTTACATCTGATATAAATATTTTTTTTTTAATAAAGACAAGAGTTAAAATAAAGCAAAATAAATTTTTATGTATCCTCTGTTGCCATTATCTGCAAATCAGTATCTTGGCACTGCAAAATAATGAAAACTCCAAATTCTGTTAGTTCCACCATGACCAGAAAGCAGTCCTTGCTCACATCAGTGGTTGCCAGTCCATTAAATGTTTTCATGCAGAGCTCCTGCATCTAGCCAGCCTGAGGCTGAACTCTGCATAAAGGTGAAATTTTCTCCATCAGATTGTCTAACTCTGCAGCTGTAAAATCTGTCTTTTGTGAGACTTTAAAGCTTTGAAAAACATTACTACATGTTCAAGACAGATATTTGTGTTTTCGTATAAATTTGATTTATCTTAAAAAACAGCTTTCAGGATCTATACCAAAACAAAGAAAAGATGACTGTTTTGAGATCTCCTGATTGTTTCTGCCAGCTTTATTGCATGTATGGACCTGGATGTTGCTGCATCTGAAGGAGTGATAGTAGACTGGAAACAATATTTTACTGATCTCTGATCCTGGTTTGCTATAGGGCCGGAAGAGATGGAAAGCTGTCAGTTTCAGAACTGAAACCAGGAGTGATACTGCTTTCTTGTAAGTGTCATTACAAAGCTAGAAGGATTAATGCAGATATTCAAATGATCTTATGAGCATCACATAAGGTTTGAATGTTAATATAGATGGGGAGACAGACACTCAGGGGTGGTAGAACAAACTCCATCGGGTTTACTTCAAAATGGAGATTCTCAGTTATGTAGGGAAATCATTTCAGTGATGGAAAGAAAGGAACTCTTCTAGAAAGTGTCATATAATATGTACAATACTTTATGTACAATAAAAATCCCAATCTGATCTGCTGCAGCATTTTATCATCATAAAATGAAGTTATACTTATTGTGGTGGAAACTACAGGAAAGTTCAATATCTACAAGAAGGTTTATGAAACCTTCTCCAGCACAATAATGTAATGCATCTTTTACTATAGAAGAAGAATAACTAAAAATGTAATTGCTTTGCTAAATCCTTTTCTAATAGTTTACCCCATTTTTGGTATTCCTGACTTTCTGTTCAATAGCAAGATACCATTTCACAATTACAGAACAAATGCAAAGATGGTTTGTTTGTTTGTTTGTTTTCAGGTAAGTACAAAGAAAACTGTTTTACTTTTCTGACAGTTTCTCAAACTAACTAGCTTTTTTTCCCAGTAACTGCAAGCAGTCAAACCCAAAACCAAATATAATCTGTGCAGGGTTGATACTACCTACCTAAAGTACAATGTTTCTTCAGTGACCTGTGAGATATTGGCACAGTGACTGTTGCAACACTATTTCATATGGACTATATGGAAGTGAATAATTTACAAGAATACAGTATTTGAGTGAATAATTAAAGAATACAGTATTCCTCAGAGTGAGCTTCTTGCACTTATGTAGCATGTCCATATCCTTGTCGTTCAGATGCACTTTTCATCTGAATACATTTTAATATATTCATACACAATTGAGCACCTTCACTTTGAATTAGTTATTGAAAGTTGACCTGCAGATATTCCTGAAATCTTTAAGAGACCAGGCTAAAAGCTATGACATGTTTATTACAGAGTCATAGGAGCATTTACCTGCTAACTAATCAATACTTTGTCTCATATTTTCCCATTAATTCAGCTCTGCAAAGCACAGGTTTCCAATTAAATGTAGAATAACACTTTCTCACTTAATACTGCTCTATTTGTTTATTATGAATTTCATGTGCTATGTTTTCATGAAGCATCTAAAGGATCAAATTCGAGGAATTTCTTAGATTCATAGACCTACCCTGTCCTTTCATGGGTCAGTCCAACCCCAGCAGGTGTTTGATGTGTGTATATTTCATGAAATATATCCCTAGATTAAAAATAAAGCCATTGACTTAAGATAGGAACATCTGTTTTCATGTTTCTCAGGATGGAGCTAAAATTATTTTCTCTCAGAAGCACTTTTTTTTTACATCAAATCTAATACAAATCTAGACCTCTATTCTTTGCACAAAATAAGCTAAAATGTCGGGGTAAGCCAGGATGGCAGTGTAAATTGGACATTACTTAGTAGCTGGAAACTTGGAAGTAAGTATCAGAAAAAGAATGTGATAGAAACCATCAGTGTTCAGAGAATTAGTTGTTCTTTATTCTCACTACCAATCTTCATTATTCTAGTTTGAATAGTCTTGGTAAAAGATGGGGCTATTTAATAAGAAGTTCTCTGCTTCAACACTATTTTTTTGCCTGAAAAAACCCCTGTGATAATATTAAGGCAGCATTCACTATGAGTGCAAAATCACTCTTCCCACTTCTCTTTGCCACTAAAACAGAATAGATGTGCAGCCACCTATGGAGGAAAGGAATACTTTTTTTTCATAGACAGAAAGCTCTTTTTACAGATTGATTTTCACTCCATAAGAGAGGTGAAGATACTACAGTTCAAGCAAAGTGCTCTAGGAAGAGCCACTGCTTCTGATTTTTTTACAGTATGTTTCTATAGTGGTAACAGAAAGTTGTCTTGACTTATATGTCAGATTTCTAAGTCCTTCCTTTGAGTAGTAAGACACCACAAACATATTCTTTACAGACATAAAAAAAAATATTTACACTACTCAAATCTTAAAAAAAGTTCCAGCACTAAACATATATATTTTAATAATGTTAGCCTTTGACTCCACTAGCCTTCAATTTGCATTTCCTTCCTAAGTTCCACTTGGTGTTTTACAAACTTCCTTCATGTTTATACATTTTGACTGAGAGTGTCTGATTTGGACACCATAAATCCTTTCTGCAATTTCCTTGTGAGTCAGTAGGCTTATTTTCTTCCAGGTGATCTTTTTCTTGAAGTACAAACAAAATGGACTAATTCCTTAATGAAGTAAATATTGATAGCAAAAATAAAAGAAAAAAAAAAGAAAAAAGGAATAATTTGTTTACTAGCTGAAGACTTACACTTTCTCAAGGCTTGTCTAAATAAGAAATTAGGCTCAATTACTTGAAAAAGGAAAAGTCACAGCTATACTGCTTTCTAAAAAACTTCCCCTCTCAAAGTGAGCCAGAGATAGAAAATGTACCTTTCATAAAGACAATTGTCCCAGACATTTCAGCAATCTGTGTCGTCATCCTCCCCCCTCCCCCTTCCCTTTTTACCATTCAAAACTGTAGTATCTTTTGGCAATATCTTGCACTTGAGCCAAATCTCTGAAAGGGAAGGTCAGTATCTTCAAGCACAACAAAGAAGCACATTGCAGGGTCCCTCCTTAACACACCAGCTGGATGTCTATTTGCTTGAGTTTGGTGGTGAGTTTTTGGAAAGCACGGAGGAAAACAGATCTTCCATCCAGTTTAAGTTCAGTTTAAAACATTTTTAGTTATTTACTTATGAAATAGCTATTAATGGCCATATTAATAGGCTCCTGTCTCATTTTCTAAAACGGTTGGAAGGGCCATCAAGCCTTATATTACATTAATCCCAGTAATATAACTACACAAATTAAAAAGAAACAATAGTTAATTTGCAGAAATGGCAACCTTTTGCCCTGCATCCCACATTAACTTACTGTTTTGTTTCCCACAGTTTTAGGATTCTGCTTTATTTAATTTACTCTTATGTTAAATAAATCATATATTTTCTTATATTTATTCAGAAATACTGAGTACATCTGTTTTGAACCAGACTTGAATGTTTTTTACATCCTCTGAAAATACTATAATCTATCTTTTATATGTGAAGATTCAACACCCTGAGAGGTGAAAAGAATTGTGGGATTTAGTGTATACAGTTTCACTAAAGGAAAATATATTTTCTGTTACCTCCTATCTCAAATACACGATGGGAAAAAAAATGAGGTGCCTATCTGAAGAACAAAGTGTGGAGGATAATCAGTTCAACTCCTTCACTATAGTTTTTTATCATTTTTTCAATTCTAATAAATGTTTGCAGCTTTTTTGTTTATTTATACTGACAAAAAATAGGTAAATAATGGATAAGTGTCTATAATCACTGAATTTACAGCTATTGAAAACTAGTATACACTGTATATGGTTTAGGACATTATTTGATATTTACGAAGTCCCAGTTTTCTATGAATGTAGAAATTCAGTAATTACTGCTTTCACTATTTCTTATTCCTATGCAATTCACTTTAATTTAAAGGAATCTGAGGTTCTTGGTTGCATTTAGAAAGTGATAGATGCTTACCAGCTATTTTTTTGGGATAATGGTATTGTATGTTTTATTAAAAATCAGTATGAATCTATCATTTTCTGCTTCAAACCTTTTCAAGAATGCCTGATTAAAATGATAGTATCTTCTCATCGATTACCTCATCCCACCTACACTATATTATACTATATTTCTACCTCTTCTTACTTATTTCTGACAATCACTGTGAGGCAACGTGTTATTTCATTTTCAAACTATAATGGTCTTTCAAATATTTAGGGGAATGTACTCTTCATTCATAGAGTCTACTGCTGTCTTCCCAGCCTTGTCCATGAGAACTAGTAGGGCTTGTCAGCTCTTGGGTCTACAGCCATACGTCTTATCCTCACAGAAGGATAAGGTTTGGGCTCACGTTCCAAAGCTAGGCCTGCACACTATACTTGAAATGACAAATACATCTCCAAGGCCCATTCTGGAATGTGCTTCATACTTTCTTTTTCAATTTATGAATAATTGTCAGGTTTTTTCACAGTTTTCCTTCTTAATAGGGAAATTCAGTTGTAGTTTTTTAAAATGAGATATACGTTGCTTCTCAGAAAGCTGTTGAAAAGCTATGAATCATTTTCTTTTGGAGCAGCACTTGTTAGAAAGGCAAGCATTTTCACACCATTCCAGGATGAAAAAACATGAATTCTAACTTTGAAACTTATACATGAAGGGCAATAGATGTTCACACAATTAATGAGCCGTGGTTTATTGTTGTCTTTGATATAAGAAGGCTTATAAAGCTGTCAAAAATGATTCAGAGTATTTTTTGCAACAAGACCATGACCTAAGTCACACATCATATGTTAGGTTTACTAGGCATTCTACACCTCAGTTATCAAAGGAACTAAATATAAATCTAAAATAAAGAGTTCTTGCTGTATAGGAAAGCTAACTTGACTCCAAAATAAATTCATGAAAGAGTAGATATAAAAAAAAATTGAAATATAATTTTATAATGGAGAAATGAAATACTGTCAAGGCATCTATATCTTCATGAATGTGTTTACTGCCATTTTATAGTTAGATATGTAAAAAAAAGTATGTGGCAATAAACTAATAATTAAATCATGCTGAAGTTCTAGGTAATTGATTAAGAAACTAACTGAAATAATACAAATCAAAATTAGAAGAATTTTCTAATATGGGCTGCTTGAAAATTTGAGTAGGTAAATGAGGGCAGAAGACAGGTTGTTATGTCGTCTCTAGTCTCTGTCCTGGCACTGAGATCTTATGTCATCTCGAGCAGTTCTTTCAGTCTGAAATTACAAAAAGCCATCTATAAAACCACCTTTCCAAACAGTCATGATTCAAGTCAGATGAATATTCAGGCAAGTTGTCCAAAGGGTCTACTCCTCCTTCATTAGAATCTGAACATGAACTAAGAAATAAGATAGGCATCAGCATACTGCAGTAATACGGAGATCAGTTATGTTTCTTGGAACATTATTTGATCTAATATTCAGGGACATATAAGAAAACATATTTACATTGCTACAGGCATATTTATATATCTGTAAAAATATGAGACAGCAATTATCATTTAAAAAGAAATATAGTCCCTTTTTATGCCCCAAGTGGAGCAATTTGCTCATGTTTTTGTCTCAAAGAATAGCCTTTGAAGACTATTTTAAAAATTAATTGAGTTATCATTAAATTTATCTATCTAAAATAGTGTCAGCTCTTGATTTCAATTAGATGACTGATCCTAAAAAAAGATACAGCTTCTAGATATCAGAAAGCAATATAAAAGAAGCATTAGAAAGCAGTTATTGCAATCTGTAACTATTACATGCTGTGGATATTTTAAAATCAGAATAAATAAAGATTTGCACTACTTTTCCACAAAACTTCAGAGCAGCTCAGAAAGAGTACTTTTAAAAATAACTAAAAATTGATTATTATCAATATATGAAAGTCTCAAATATATGTATAGGTTGGAAAAGGAAAAAAAAAGTTTCTGATCCATGTTACTAATGTCCCTGTCTGTATGAATATATGGGTTTTTTTGTGGAGAATGTAGATGTGAAAAATAAATATATACTTAATATTTCCATCATGCTACACAGAAGAAACAGTCAAATTGTAATTTTTCTTTCATATTTACCATGTAAATTTATATTTCTGTACTTGGGACAACTCAGAGAAGACATAAAAATCTCAGTGACTTGATGATGAGTTTTTATGCAAAGAAGCCTTATAATGAAAATCTAAATTTTGAGAAGGATATATATATACAAAATATATATATAATTTTATCTTTCTCATGCAATTAATTTCATCTCCATGAAACTCATACCTCTTCCAAAAATGTACCATACACACGAGAGACGTATTTTATTATCTATTTTGAGTGAGTTTTGGCCTTATTGTTTTTGCACTGCATCATTGTTTTTAAAATGAATATTAAAAAGGATTTCTAAAAGGTAGAAAAAGCTTAGCACAGGAATTTGATCAGAAACTCTTTTAACACTGACTGTTCTCACAGACAGACATCAAGTCATGTTTTCCAAGAGGTGTGATTTCTTACCTATAGAAATCAATGCAAATTTTGCCATGAGCTTCTTTGAGGACTGGTGGCTGGTTATTTTTGACCTGAGTTAGGTTTAGTAATCCTGGAAATGGCAAGGTTGATTTCAAAGGAAGTCTAGGTGCATCACTTTATTCTGTTGCATATTGATTGAACAGTCACATCTAGATGGTATTGGACAATGGGTCAGTGTCCTGATGGACGTCAGTGACGTGTTGTTCCTCAGGGGTCTGTATCTGAGTGCATTCTCAGCAGGTTTGCAGACAGCACAAAGCTGAGTGGTGCAGTTGACAGTCCTAAAAGACAGGATGTTGAGACCTGGACAAGCCCAAGAAGAGGGCTCGTGGGAACCTCATGAGATTCAGCAAGGGCAAGTGAAAAGTTGCAGCACCTGGGTCATGGCAGCTCCGGCTACCAATACAGACCAGGGGATGAAGGGATTGAAAGCAAACTTGCAGGGAAGACTGGGAGGTGTTGGTGAATAACAGGCTGGCCATGTCACAACAACATGCACTCGCAGCTCAGAAAGTCAACCACATTCTGGGCTGCATCAAAGGAAGTATGGCCAGCAGGCTGGGGAGGTGATTCTGCTCCTCTACTCTGCTCTTGTGAGACCACACCTAGAGTGCTGTGTCCAGCTCTGGGGTCTCCAGAATGGGAAGAGCATCAAACTGTTAGAATGAGTCCAGAGGAGGGCCACTAAGATGATTAGAGGCAGGGAACACCTCTCTTATGAGGGAAGGCTGGGACAATTGGGATTGTTCAGCTTGGGGAAAAAAAGGCTCTGGGTTGATCTTACTGAGAATCTTCAGTACTTAAAGGGAGCCTATAGGAAAGATGGAGACAAACTTTTTAGCTGGTCCTATTGTGATAGACAAGAGGGAGTGGCTTTAAACTAAATGGGGCTTGAATTAGATTAGCTGTAAGAAAGGATATTTTTTATGATGGAAAACACTGGATAGGTTGCCCAGAGAGGTTGTGGATGCCCCAGCCCTGGAAACATTCAATGTCAAGTTGGATGGGACTCTGAGAAACCTAATCTATTTGAAGATGACTCTGCTCATTGCCAGAGAGTTGGACTGAATGACCCTTAAAAGCTCCCTTTCAACTCAAACTATTCTTTGATTCTGTGATTCTGTATAAGAGGTGTATCTTCTGAATCAAAAGTAAATATTTCCAGTGGTAAATATTTCCATAGCTTTCATCTAATTATTATTTGTTTACATACTTACTGTTTCTGCTGAGCATCATTTGTTTCTGTCTGTAGCTATACCTTTAAGACAATGGAAAAAATGGAAAATCAAATTAATACATATCTCAGGTTTATGCCCCTAGTTTAAGGGTGGGTACACAGAAATGGGTATCATAGATCAGGGCAGAATCTCAGAAATCCAGTTTATACTGGCAGTCACTGCTGATACTGATTTTTGTAATGGAGGAAACTCAAGTTCAAACGCTGGGAGTCAGTTCTGATAATTAACAGACGGAGTGTTTAGTATAGAGAAATTTTCAAAGTCTGTTGGAATCTGTGTGCAGATTACTGTTTTTGGAGAGTGGAGCTCGTACTATAAAAACCCTCAGACATTTTGAACTTTTTTTTTTTCTTTTTTCCTTTGGATTCTCAGAAATCTGGTAGTATACAGTTCAGTTGGATCAAGAATATGCCAAGAACAAAATTCCAAAAACTGTTTTAATATTTCTGTTTCAATCCTTTTGAGAACAACAGATTTTGAAAACATTTGCTTTATATTTTTATGATTCTCTGGAAGTGATTCAGCCAGGTTTCATGGTTTCTCTCACATATTTTGGTAACTAAGAAAAAAAGGAAATCAATAACATTATGAGGCCCTTGCCTGGCAAAGCAATTAAACTTGTGCTTAAATGTAAATTGTCTCATTGAAACCATTATTTCTTTACAGAGGAATAAATTACATTCTTAAAAGGAAATACACATTGTATGCTAGATAGTAAGTTGACTAAACAGAGATTTTTGCTTCAGAAGAACTTTAGTGCCCTTCATAAAATCATATAAAACTGTTCCAAAAAAATGCTTGTTGGTTTTACTTCTATAGTTTCTTGTCTTTCTCCAAACAAAACCAGACATGGAATGATTTCATGAGTATTTACTCTCAACAGAACGAAACAGTCCACCAGAAGACAATGTTGTTCATTATTTAACTGTTTTGGACAAACTCACAAAGCATTGCTGAACAACATTTAAGAGAAAGTGATTAATTTCTATTGCCCCACTTTCCAGGAAGTTCCAGTTTAAAAAAGTTCTCATCTCAGCAAAAAGAGGGAGGGAAAAGGAAACAGAGAAAGGAAAAGGAAAAGAAAAAAATGTTTCCATCTGTCACTTAGAGTTTTCTTCTACCAGCTGCTGATTTGACTAATGACAGTTGGATAATTATAATTTCACATGTTTGATAATGTTCTTTGTTTGGACTGCCAGTTGTCTTGATGGAGTACACTCCATGGTGCTATTCAAGAGCATGAGCTCCTTATGTGGAACATTCATGCCTTCATTGCAAATGTATTTTGTAGGTTTTTAATTTTCCCTCTGAAAATTCCACTGCTGGAAACCATAAATAAACCAATACTATCAGGCTTTTCTTGAATGCAGGACTGCCTTTTTTGCATATATCAATACAAGTGTTCAAGAAAACATAACTGTTAGGTTGACATCCAAATTATTTTACCAGTGCTTTTTAAAAGAAGAGATAATAAGAACCAGCATACTTCACCATGACTGTAAACCTCATTGAATAGGTATAATTATGCTTTGATGTCTAAACAAAAATACTATCTGTACTGATGAGGCACTATTCAGCCAATGAAAATTTGTTTCTGAACACAACATTTTAATATTAAATCATAAATCCACTCTTAGTGATTGAATCATTCTTTCAAGCCATTTTATAATGTTTTCGCTGTCCCATAAGGAAAAAATTCCTATGTTTCTAATCTGCTAGGAAGTCAACCTGAAGTTAAATTCTCCACTCACTGTCCCATCAATATTCTTATCAAATAATTAGAGTACCTTAGAACTATAGTGTTAAAAATGAGCTATCTAAGAGTTCCTCAGGAAGCATTTTGAGAGACTAACAAAAAACTGTAGCATGCTTTCACTTTTTGTGTACCAACTTACATTAGCTGATTAGAAAAAAAAAATAGCTAAAGCATTCTACAGGAAATAAAAAAGCACCTTTGTCATGAAGTTGTTATTCAAAACTTATTCTGTTTTTTAGAACAACAAACCAATTTGTTCCTTTTTTTGACTAATACAGCATTAAAAATATTAGAATAAAATGAGGAAAAAATACATAAAGTAAAAGGTGATTTAAAAGCTGTTTTCTTCAATATCAAAAAAGTAATACAAGATATAGACATATAACCAAGAGAAGCACTATTATTCAGCAGCTCTAAAATACAGATGAGTTTATTAAAGGCACATATTGTTAAACGGCTAGAAATTAAGGATCTTAATATAAGTTCAGGTGCCGCGTTCCGCCGGGGGGGGAAAGGACATGGTCCTCAGCCAAGGGGAACAAGCTGGAACAAGTTTATTTGGAGAGTATGGGACTCTTATAGGGT
>JAWWMP010000081.1:81668971-81691806 GCA_035047865.1 Dendrocincla tyrannina | reverse complement strand
GTTGTTGATTATCTGGTAGCCAGTTCTATCCATTCCTGAAACTGTTCATTTTGATTGCTTTGGAGATCTCTGAGGAACTGTTCCCCGACATTCAGGTACTGAAAAAAGTTAATCAGACTGGTTCTGAACATTGTCTAAAGTTACTTTAAAAATTCTGATAAAAAATATTAGGTTTACACTTTAGGAAATGTCTATTATACATTGAAAATATTCTTACCAATATTAACATTTATACAGAGTGGGTATGCAAGCATATTCAGAAGTTAGTTTTAGCTCATAATTTTTTCCTCTATATAGATTCTCAAGCCACCCTCATCACTGTAGTGTAATTGTTTCCCAGTAGAGCTTTAAGCACTCTGACTAACATCTGTCACAAATAGTTCATGATCCCTCTCATCCTCTCCCTAGGGAGCGTGTGTAGAGCACTGAGTCATTTTGTTAGGGTTCGATTTCAGGGAATTTATTTTTCACACGTTGCTATATCATTACTTAGACATGTAGACAGAGTCTGAAAGAGAGTCTTTATCTCATGAAATGATGTGCATTTAGCAGTTTACTACATGAATATGAAATATGGTTTATTAAGTATTCGTATCTATTTTGGGGTAGTTGAACTGTAGCTATTGCAAAAGTCAACTGCTCAGCTTATGTGCTCAACAATATAAGAAATGGCTGGAAGTCTATAAGTAAGCTGTATGTCTCTTAGCACCTTTGGCATTTTTACAATGCAAAAGAGTGAATATAATTCCAGTCCTTTGACACTTCATTCACTATAGTTCAAGTTGATTAGCTTTTCTGGCTGGGTTACTGGTTTCCCTCCAACTTTTATGATATTACTAGTGATGCCATCTGTTCCAGGTATTTTTCCTCTTAAAGGTTTCATGACTTTCTCTATCTTCCTTTTGAGAGCATAAGGTAAGATTTTTTTCCTTCATGTCTCTTTATGTCATAGGAGGTGGTGAAACTTGTCATGTTTGTCTCTATGCATTCTTGTAGAGCTGCTGGTAAAGCTCATCTGCTCTCTGCAGGATGCTATCTTTCCCTCTGTAATTACTCTTTCATCACTGTCTGAGAGGGACATCTGGTGTCAATTATCTGTTTTCTTCTCATCTTGCTACAGCTGTTTCTTTTAAGAGTATTTTAAATCATTTCTATGTTGCATCATATATTTGAATGCTTTGTGATCTTCCATTTTCAAGGTCATGCGGAGCTTGTAGTTGCAAGCAATCATTCTTTCTCTCTTTCAACCATTTTTTTTATCATGAGTGTCCTATATGCATTCACACTACTAAACTGATCATGATAAAATACCATCCAGATACCCAAAGGTACAGCTATAATGAGATTTCTTTCACAAAGAAACTCCTTGACCTAGTGAAAACTTGGTTGTAACTTGAGAGGACCAAGGTACATTAGGGGAATAAGGTCTTCATCAAGACAATGTAAGTGATTGGTGCTTCATGTGTTAACTGTCCTTTCTTACAACTCATGAACAGTATAAAAAATTTTCATGGCTAATAGTATGTAGAGAAAACACCTTGTTCATGTTCAGGACAGGGGGCTAGCAGTTTATCAGCTGCTGTCAATGTATCTTACTCAGGTCCAGAATTCTCTTACACAAAGTTGTCTGGGAATTCAGACAAAGCTGGTAAGAGAAAATCCCAAAGAGAAAGCATTTTTAAGGTCTCCTCAAAACCAGGGGTTTGGATCTTGAATGAAAATTTGCTTATCTGCAATGGATCAGAAATTTCCAAAGAGCAGATAATAGACGTTCAGCTGTATTGTTACAGGCTACATGTGTGGTTGCAGCGCAGTTATTACTTCAAAATAGAAAGCAATCCAAGACTCTCCTTTAGACAGATTATTATCTCCCTTTTGTCTTTTCTATCCAAAAGGAGGAAGTTTAGGATTACTAATGTTTTGGTTTAGGGTTTTTTGGTGGTTTTTGGTGGTGGTGGTTTGTTGTTTTTTGGGGGGGGTTGTTTTGTTTTGTCTTTTCTTCTGACTTGTAGAATGCCAAGGATACAGGCTGCTCACATTTCCTATATTTGGTTGAAGTGCTACATAATTGCATTGCTGAATATGCCAGGGCATAGAACAATGTTTTATTTATTTATTTTAGGTAAGGACCATTTGCACATTTTGCCATGCCTAGAGGAGAATTATAAATAGCTCAAGATATATGCAGTCTCTTTTCATGAGAAGCAATGCTGCGGTGACCAGTGACAAGCTTGAATAAACATACATATTTTTCCAAATTATCCCTCTGCTGAGAGAAGTAAAGAAGCTTGTATGTCTCAAAGCTATTGGTTTTTTGTTTTGTGGTTTGCAGGGTATTGTTTTAATTGAAGTTTTGTTCTTATTTACAGGGTCCTATTGGCACTTTATATCCAGGAAATACAGACTTTCAAGATATGCAGGTTTTGGCTAGGGCAGAGTCATGTTTTGGATATGTTCTGGAAACAACATTGGTAACACAGAGATGTTCCTGTTACTGCTTTGCAGTTCTTACATAGACTCAAGGCCTTTTCTGCTTCTTACAACACCCTAGCAGAGACTAGGCTGGATGTGGACAAGAAGTTGGGAGGGGCTACAAAAGACTCCAGCTGACTGAATGGATGTTCCGTATCATCTCCAGCAAATAAAAGCTAGGGGAAGAGGAAGAAATCTATTTAGAGTGATGGCATTTGTCCTCATTATGCATGATGGAGCCCCCTGCTTTCCTGGGGATGACTGAACATTTGCCTGCCCACGGGAAGTGTTGAATGAATGCTTTGGTTTACTTTGCTTGCATGTGCAGCTTTTGCTTTCCACAATAAATTGTTTTTATCTCAACCCACAAGATTTCTCACTTTTACTTTTCTGATTCTCTCTCCCATCTCAGTGGTGGGGGAATAAGTGTGTGGCTGTGAGGTACTTGGTTGTCATCTGGAGTTAAACCATAACACAAGAGAAATCCACTAATTCTCAGAAAACTATCTGAGAACCCAGAACCTGGGTCATGAGATGGTTGCCTCTACTATGTAGAAACTGGAAAGACCTGAATTTAACTGAGACTTTTATAAAAATACAATAATCATAATTTTATTCTGTTAATGTGGAAATCAAGAGGATTATTTTGAAAAACTAATTTCTGAAACATTTAAAAGTAATTATCGATTATGGTATGAATGTTGTTATCATGAATCTATAATTAAATCTCTTACAATCATAGTAAATTCTATTGCATCACTTTATAAGTATTTAATGAGTCAATGATTAAGTGTTGCCAAACCTTACACCCTTACATTTTTGTATCCGTATCCTTTCCACCCATACCCCTTTTGCATGTCAAGTTTTTCTGTAAATAGTACTAAATTGATTCTAATCCAATTTTCCTATGTATGCTTCATCTGTGAAGCAAGTAATAGAATGAACTTTGACATCAAACTGTGTTAAAGTCACATATTCACACTAAATTCACACTAAAACCTTCTTTTTGTCAAAACCTTTGATGGTGATTCTTTAAGCTGCTGAAAACACTCATGATAGAGGCTTTATAGGTTATGGTTTTGTTTGGTTTGGTCAGTGCACACCCACCTGATCATTCTTTGTGCCTAGTTGGGTCTTTGAATTACAGACAAAACATAAGCAAAAACTGAATTCATAGGATGGGAGACACCTTAGACTTCAAGTAATCTGTTGTCCAGGTCAAAGCTATATCTAATAAAATATTAAGGTATAATGACCTTAACAAACATATTTACCTTCTGTTGTTTAATCCTCTTCTTGAGGTTCGGGATGATCATCTTCATTTCACAACTTTGGAATTAGGGCACAGATAGAGGTGTAGTGAATTGATCAAGTTTGTCCAACAATTCAGCAACATGGGAACTGAAGCTTGGTCTCTGGAAACCTATGTGAGTGCTTGCCAAGAGTCAGTTGCCAAAGTCCAAGATTTTAAAAGACCCTTGCAGATTCATACCCATAGCAATATCGATGATGGAAAATATAGCATATAAACCATAGACATGAAAATAAACTCAGAAAAGGAATTTAATTCTTCCAGGAAACACAGCATAAATGAAATTTTCCTACTACATAATGGTGATCTCAGGATGTATTTCTTGTGAGTGTTATGAAAATTAAACAGAGAAATATATAGAAGAGTTAAAAAAAATTCTCTTTCCATTGTTTCAAAACATTTTACAGTGTAATAGACAGAGACTCTTTAAAGTAAAATCATCCAAATCCCAGGACTCTTCTTCAGTCTCCTGTTTAGCTCTTGTGCACAGTAACCTCAGTCAACTGGGATACTCTAAAATTTAATTTCTATATAAAGAGCTGTATTGGAACCTACTATATCACCTCCCAGTTTAACTGCTTTGAAAATAAGAGTATAATATATGTTAGGGCAGGTCTGCAGCAAAACTTAAGCTCTGAAAAGACATTTGAATTCCCTTTTGTGGAGTAAACTCTGGAAAAAGGTGAAAAGAAACCTACAAAAACCAATTATTTTTCACCCTTTTGTCAGGAGGTGTCATCACTAGTAGTAATGGGTGTGTCACAGCCAGCAAATCAGTTCAACTCCCTTGGGTTAGCAATATTCATATTCAATCTTAACTAATTTGTTAGATAAATATTTTAGTAGGATTTTTTATATCCCTTGCTGTATAGAGGTGAGGTTGGTGAAGGCAAAACCTCAGAAGTAATTTTTTACCATTTTAAAAGTCTGAAAAATATGTTATTGAATTAGAGCTCATTGGATTCAAGAATTCTTTGTTTTGAAATATAACTGGTTTGTTTCGAGACTCTTCTTTCCATTCCAGCCACCATTCACAGCCTGGCCTGCCTGCCAGAGAATGACAAGTGCACTTGAGCAGTGTGGGAAGAAAAGAGGAAAGGCCTGAGTGTAGGGTGGCTGACAAAATGTCTTATATGCAGAAAGCACAGAAGCATGGGATTTCCTGGGAGTCTGCTCTTTCTTGAAATGTAATTGAGCTGCAGACTGAGACCATGCAGAGCAATCTTTTTGATGAATAGGCCAATTGTTCTTTTAAAACTAAGTTGTTTCAGAGAAAAACAAAATAGACAGACAAAGTCAGAATGAAGGGCTATGTCTTTTAGCCCATTTGGACACAGTATTTGGGACATATGCTTTGAAAAAGGTATGGTTGATTTTACTGTACTGGGAACGAACAGGTGAGAAGAGAATGGGGAAGGGAACATACAATGAGAAAAAGGGAGCTAAGAGACCCAAATCAAAGTTTACTTATCTAAAACACATACATAAAGTATTCTAGAACAAGGAAATAAACTGGGCTGTATATCTGTTTGCTTGTGTGTTAACCAGGTGTTGGGACATTGACATTCAACCCTGCCCTTGCCTATGCTTAGTTATGGTCTGCGCAGGGGTGGTAGGAGCAGCTTCATGTTTGAGGAGAAGAAAAGGGCTAGACGGGAAAATGGGAAGTCCCTGATCATCTTCTTCTGTCACAAGGCCTGTAATTTGTAACTCCCATAAAACCTTCCTGAATGCTTCTAGTACATTAGAAGGTCTTTTTGTTTGTTTGTTTTTGCTTTTGTGTAGTACAATGCTGAAGTACTAAATGGGGATTTTTCCCCATGTCTAAGTGATTTCCATGTATAATTTTTTTCTTTAGATTACAGTTACATGCAATTCTTCTTAAAAAAAAACAAAAAAAACAAACCCTCCAAAAATCGCCTTTTTAACATCCTATAATGTAGTGAGATGATACCTCCTTCACAATGTTACACCACAGTGCTCACCAAGTAGCACAAAGTCTGTATGATGTGAAGTTACGGCTTCATGTCACTCTGAATTAACTCACAGTGGGTGATAGACATCTGCACATGAACAGAAACCTCCCAGAGAAAAATGTTTTCATTAGATCTCAACAGTCTCACAGCCTCCATCGGTGTACAAAGCAAAATTCCTGTTTGATCATGAACTGAGTTCTCTACAAGACAGGGCATATTGCAGCACCATCATATATATATAAAATCATATATAAACCACTATATATATATATATACTGGTTTAAGTCTGAATTGTTGTCAAGAGTAATTTCGTTTTGAATATGTATTAGAGGATTTTTGTTTTGGCCTGCAGTGCAAGGAGCAATTATTTACTTTTAATTAGTCATCACCTGCAAATAAATCAAATTTTGAGAAATTAATGACATCTATTTGCAAAGGAGTATTTCTAATCCAGTTCAAATAATTAATCTTTGATTTGAAATAAAACCTATTGAGCAACTTTATAAATGTTCTTTTTGTAGAGGTTCTTTTGTTTCAATTAACTCTTTGGAATAAATGAGATGGCATCCAAACATTTTTCAGTCTGTTGATTTAATTCTTCACTTGTCATCCTCTCTTTGCCATCCACATTTATGTTCAGATAAATTATTGGCCTGTGCTTTCCTAAACATCATATAAATGAGTATAGATTAAGCAAGATAGTCCATTCAATTTTTTTGAAGACTCTTTTAGAAAAGCATGAGAGAAAGGAGGAGGAAAAAAGTATTCAGAACTAACTGAAAGCTGGCTTCTCGGTTTATTTTATAGAAAAACTTTTATAAGTTGTTCCCTTGCAAATTATCACAGGTAGTAATGCAGCTGGTTTTAGTTTGCTGGATTTCAATTTCTGTATAAGAACAAGAAAATCTTTTTGATCAAGTATGGTGACAATCTCCTCCAACACCTTTTCTCCAGCCCCACTGCATGTAGATTTTTGGCCAAAACTGGTAACTTAGACTCCTTTTGAAATCAGTGAAGTGATAAAGGATTCATTCCATTTTGCTTGGAAAACCATCTTAAGACATGATGAATTAATTTCAGGAGGGTGCGCTTCTCACTCCGTGTAGAATCCCAGAAGATAAGAAAGGAATGTGTACATCTCAAACACTGATAGTCAGATGGCTGTGAAATCAGTGAAGTCAACCAAGGACTGGTAGTTGAAACAGATAAGAATTGTCAGTAATAACATAAGATTGTCAATATTAACATGCTGTGAGAAAGAACAAGATGTGGGTGGAGAAGAGGGGACATGTAGGTAGGGCAGCACTTTTCTGGGACAAACATCTTTGATCTAGTCCACAGAGACACAACAAAATCAAATAAAATAAAAAAAAAATCAAAACAAACGAAAAAATGAAACAAAAAAACCCCAAGCAACCAACCAACCAAACAAAAAAAAAACAACAAGAAACAAAACAAGCCCAAACACAAAAAATCAAAACCAAAACCAAACCAAACCAAACCAAACCCAACCAAACCAAAAAAAACACCTCACCAAACCAGCATAAGTCCTGGAACAAGGCAAAGATGCAGACATGGACTGTAGGGGGGGGATCAAGACCACCCAAGATCCCCCAAAACCTCTGAGCCATTTCCAGAAAGGTCTGAAAGGCATAACTAATTTGCATATGACTTTCCATGCCAAGTATGTGATTTACTAATAAAACTTTCTGATTTTTTGCGGACCCTCTGAGTCTTGGTGTTCCTTTCAACCATGAGCTTTTACAAATCTTAGGTGCTTCCTTCCACTTAAGAGTGGGACATCAAACTCCACGTAATTGATCTTCAGATTTATTTGGCTAAAGGTGGATGGGATGAATCTTGCCTACAATCAGCGAAAGTAAGGATCCTTAGGTTTCCTGTGCAACCCCTAAGTGTGACACATAGCCCAGTTTTGTCTGGCACAACTACGTGACTTTCATTTAGTCTTTCTGAAGAGTAGTATTGACTTGCAAGAGTTTCACAGAGTCACGTAATGAGGAAGGTTGGAAGGTAACACATGGGTCATTTGATCCAACCTCCCTGCTCAAGCAGGGCCATTCTAGAGCACATTGCACAGGATTGTAACCAGATGGTTCTGGAATATCTCCAGGGAGAAACACTCCACCACCTCTCTAGACAATGTATTCCAGTGCATGGCCACCTGCATATTAAGGAAGTTCTTCGTCATGCTCACGTGAAATTTCTTATGCACCAGTTTCTCCATGTTACCTCTAGTCTTATTGCTTGGCACCACTAAGAAGACCCTGACTCCATCCCCTTGACATCCTCCCTTCACATAGATAGATGTTTGTAGATGAAAACTATGCAAGCAAAGATGGACATGAAATAGTTGAGGTAGTAATAGTTGGAGTCTAAGAAACTTGTGGTCTGGAGACAAAAACACTGACATGAAAATTCATTAAAAAATGATAAACAGAAGAAACAGAATTGAAAGACTCACTTAGGAAAGGTTATTTCCAGTTCAAAAAAACTCCAGAGAGAGTAAGATGACACCATCCTTCTGATATTGCCAAGCACAAAGACAGCTACATACTGCAGGATTTCTAACCCATGTACTCATGTATCCAAACCTGTCTCAGTGCACTGGAACCAGCACTGGAGGAGTGGGACTGATCTCCTATGTGAGTATGAGTTTACAATATGGATTTAAAAATAGCTGTTTCCCATGAAGAAATGGAAGTGTGGCGATTAAACTAAAGGATTCCCCTACTGAGCAGAACATTGCAGGGTCAATCAGGAGAGTCAGTATCTTTTGTCCTTTTTATTGCTCCTAACAGAAGTAAGAAGTTCAGAAATAGCACAGAAATAACTGAACAAAAAAGAAACACTAGGAGAAGAAACTATATTCAGGAAAAAAAAAATTGAAGGAACACTGAAGAGCTGTGAATGTTGTCAGAACCCATGGCTACTGGAAAGTGCCCATCGATCTGGTGGAAATTGCTCAGCTGATCTGCTAAGAGGAATGAGCAGAAGAGGGAGACAGAGCAGGTCCCACAGTCTCAGGGATCCTCAGGGGCACTTGGATTTTTTGCAAAGCTTCTGCCGCAGTCCTGACTTGTGGGCTAATCATTTACCTTTTCTGTGCTGTTTATCTTCTTACACTTTGCCTTTTTCTGGCCTATATAGTCCAAAAGGTGTTTAGATGTAAGGTTTGTATCCCACTGTGTTTTGGCAGTGCATAGGACAGTGCCAGTGCAATACAATAACTGACTGATACATTTTACAAAGTGTAAAATCCTGTTTCTATACCTAAGTAAAGTTCTGGTTAGCTCTGGAAAGTTCTGATACCAACAGAAATAAAAAACTCCTGACAATTCCCTAAGAGACATAAAATAGCTACTCTGTGAATTTTAGACATAAAACAGTGAACTATCCAGACTTTCTTATGAATTACATTTAAGTTTGAATCTGATTATTTATTTCTACTTTTATCTCCACTGCTTTTTTTTTTTTTCATATGTTCTCTTTTTGGTGTAAGCTATCTAAAATCTCAGAAGTCTTTAAGCAGCTTGACTACTAGAACACTAATTCAGGAATGCAAGAACACAGTCAACTGACTAAAACAACCAATGCATTTGTTGTTGAAGTTTTATGTCTGAAAACACACTGAATAGATAGAGAATGAAAAGATGTCAAAGAATTTTGGTTAATATCTGTAGTTCATTATGTGTTGGGGTGGTGGGTTTTTTTGAGTGGGAATGGGTAGGTTGGGTTTTTAGAGTTTTGTTTGTTCGTTTGTTTGGGGTTTTTTTGGTTTGGTTTGGCTTTTGTTTTTTAAATAATAGTGGAATTCTCACAAGAAAATCCAAATGTATATTGGGTTTACAGAGGATATAATGGTCCTGATTAATTTCTTACATCACTTTTATGCTAGTAGAACCCTAAATTACTTAAACAGAATTAGTTACTTCATGCTATCATGGTGGAAAGCAGACTCGGTTTCAATATATATTCTATTACTTGAATGAAGAATATATTAACTATAAAAATGATTTCAAAAAACATTTCTGCACAGTACTATTACCCATAGTATCTGCAGTCCATCTCCATCTATGTATCTTAAGTAACTATTTTATATCTTCCTCAAGTCTAACTGCAACTATTTCCCACATCTTACACTTTTAATAAAATATTAAATCCTTTCTAAGCTGCAGCTTATTTTTGCTGCACTATTGTATTCAGTCCACAACAGATTTTCCTTTCATATTTGTTCATTTCTAATGTAGAATATCACCTGATGCAAATACATGGCCTGATACTGTTTCCTACAAATTGTTACCTACCTGTTTAAAAGATAACCAGGAGACCTAAGACATCCATGAGAAGATGCATATATGACATCACATCTTTGAAAATCCTAACCACTGCTTGGATTTCAGGTAAAATACCCCCAGTCATCACAAATAACACTAGATACTTAGAGGTGGGTGACTGAAAACCCAATGTGAATTACATCCTTATTGAAAATTTTATTGACCTAGGGACCCCTAAGTATCAATTTGTGGCTGCACCTAATCATTTTTATCTGAACTAAAGCAGAACTGCAATTGACCATCATCAGTCCGATCTCCAATCAAAACATTCACTTCTTGTTACTATGGGAAGGGCAACACAGAACTGCATTAAGTGGAATTTCACTCATAGATGTGTCAGTGTGAAAAAATAAAAGATGTTACTGACATTAGAGGGAGTTAATTGTAACTCAAGAGTGAAACACAAGCTCAGTTTGATTCACACATAAGAGAAGAATTTTTGACCAAGGAAAAGCAGAGCTCACACTAGAATTGCAGGTCCTTTATGGATCCTTGCTCCAGGAAAAAAGTAATATATGTAAATTCTATTTTTATCTGCTTAAAATAGCACTCAAACTCTAAGCACAAAAAGCAAACTAGTATGTTAGACATATGATTTGTTTTCTCCACTGGAATAAATCTGTAACAACTCAAAGAAGTCACTCATATGCAGAAAACCATATATACAGGAATGGTGTTGACCCCCTTCAAATATGTAAATGGCATCAGGAAAGAAATGGAGCTAGAAATGTAAATTGAATACGAATTCTTGCGATATCACAGCAGCTCAGGAATATAATTTGATCTATTTAACGGTACTTCTTTGAAACTTGGCCACCGTAAAGGATAACACAGGCACATAATAAGAGGATTTGTCATATAATGTTTAATTCCCTCAGAACTCTACATTGAATATCTGTGATAATGGAACTTTGGAAAGCCCATGGAACTAAAATATAATCCAAATTAGGGCAGTTTGAGATTTCTGAACCCACCATTGAGAAACCATCTCCCCCCTTTATAGCTTAACACTGACATTCTATCCATTTAACTAGAAATTGCAACCCAGCATGGGCATGTAGGCCATACCCTTTTTTAGCCAATAGACTGAATGCTAGCACTGTTGCACTTTGATTGGGAGAAGTCCTTTCTACTTACCTTGATCTTTCCTGCCAAATAAGCATTTTATATTGCCTCTGGAAATAAAATCAAATGTCTTTGAGAAGGTGACTTTTGAAAGTACCTCTTAAACTGTATTTTTTGCCATCAGACTCCAATTCCACAAAGCAAGATAAAAAGTAAGGGCTAGAAAGCTTTTAATCACAGTAAATCAGTCATAAAATTCTTCTCATAAACAACATCAGGACCATCTAAATGTTAATAAACTGCTGCTTGCACAAACACTACTGGAAAGCTATTGTAAACTCTTACTGTTGTAATGCTTAAAAACTTTTTTTTTTTCTAATTTGCTGTATAGACTTCTTTATAGGCCCTTTTTCCTCCCCTCTGCATCAAAGTCACCCTTTGTTTTATTTCCTTACTATTTTGGAATGCAGAGCCGTCTCTGTCAATGTTAATATTAGCTGCTATACACAGGTCTCTATTTAATATTTATATTTAATTTTATATATTATTATTTATTATTTTTTGTTATTTATAATTTTTCCATTATTTTCAACTTCAGATTTTACAATTTGTAGCAAAATAATATTAGTCTGTAAATACATGTCTTTCCACATAAAATCAAGTTGTGGTACAGTTTTTGAGCTTTTAAATCACGCATTTCTTACTGTATATGCATATATGCCTCTCTTTCTCTGTAGTAATGATACCTTACAACATCAGAGAAGGAATATTCCTACTTTTCATAGAAGACCATCAATGAGCTCTTTAACTAGAATGTACAGCATTGTAAGTAATATCAGTACTGGTCTTCTGCAGCCAACGTTTTTTGTAATTCTAATAAAAACAGATATTTCTCTACTCTCAGCTATAATTTACTCAATTTAATATAGAAAATGCTTTATTTCAATCCACATTTCCTGTGTATATGAGAAAAAAAAATCCAACCTAACAAAAAACCCCACTGTGGTAGCTTAGTTATCAAAGTATGCCATATGGCTAACTTCACGTATATCCATGTTTTTAAACGCAGACCCTGCAGAAGTTGAACAGTCACAGCTGCGTATGTCAAAAGCAGTTTCTTTTGTTACCCCTCTTTTGTAATTTCCAAAGCATTTTCTTTGGTTACTGTATATTGTAGAGGTAACCTTGAATATAACACTGACTCTCCCAAGAGCTGTACGACGTGTAACACTGAAGGATTAGTTCAACATATGGTGCTTTTCAAAAGGGATGAAATAGGGCATGTTTAGGGGTCTTGCTCAATATATAGAGGATTTTCTGCTCTGAGCTGCCACTTGTGGTATCTTTCAGATATAAATGTCGATGTAGATATATAGGTATAAAAGATGGAGTTTGCTTACTAACGAGAAACAGTTTTGCTTTTAGGCAAAACTAGTTGTAAATGTTATACTAACTCTTTCCAATGTTAGGAGATTTTCTTTGTGGTGGAGAGGTAGAAAGGAAGCTGAGAGGGATGTTCTGTGGACTAGTTCTGTCTTCCCCCCAACTCTCTGTTGATGTTATATTATTCATCTTGAATTCACAGAAAAGTTTAAGTGCTGAGATAAGCAGTTCTAGGCTCTTGAGTCTTGGTAGCTGAGTCTAAAAATACACAATTGAAGGAGAGAAAGAGAACGTAACTGTCAGGAAGAGGATTTAAGTGAAACTTAACTGGGATTGCCAATAAGAAGTACCGGGCAACCTAATTTCAGGTACTAAGTATCTTATTCCAGGGTGATATCTTATTCCAGTGCATAGTGAAGTGTCTTTCTCTTTTGAGGGTTGAGCCCTTCATTAGTTTGTAAAGTTAGTTACTGAATCTTGGAAAACAGAGGAGGTATTTATTTCAAAGACTGTTGTAATTTTATTCTTTTATCCAGCACTCTAATTGCAAGATGGTCATGTAATAGATGGACAGCCTGGGGTCCAATTCCTTCCTCTGCCTGAAGGATTTTAAAATACACACTTTTTTTATCTTGGAACAACCAAGAACCCTAGGTATCAAACGAAAATCTATTCTTAGGTGCATATCCTAAGCCATTTCCAGACTGGATGAACTGTCAGAGAATAAATATTCCTTGTGCACAAGCCATGCACAATCCATGGATGATGTGAAAGGAGAATTGTTCAAGAAAATTATCATAAAGCCTATCACATTTTGGCAATGTATTCAAATCCAGATTTAGGATATCAAGATTTGCTTGTTGCAGAATAGATATACTGCAGGTAGCTCAGTTTGCAAGCTGCAGTGTCAACTGCAGATTGAGGTCTGGGTGGCAGAAGCCCCAGGCAAGAGGACATGATCTGCCAACCCTTTGCACAACAAAAGGCACAGGGACCTGTGGCCCAGCCAGGGGACTGGACACCCAGAGATACAGCAGAAGCTCTGTAAAGGCCCAGAGTTTCCTTTGTTCAAGGTCCTTCCTCGAAGGCACACAGCTCAAGCTGTTACTGTGTTGCTGCATCATGATTAAATTATCTTAAGGATTGAGATGACAGAGACTCTGATGTGGAAGCCTGGGGTTGAGCTGGTAAGGAAGCCTGGTCGGATTGTGTGAGTGTTGGTGGGGGGGATGTAACTGCAAAGGGGACTCATTCCCAATTCAGGCTGTGCAAGTGTGACTGCCAGACTAGCTCCTGGGTGGTCACACAGGGAAGTTTCCTTAACTCTGTGGGAGACAGAAATGGTGAATGACTCAAAACAGTCAGCCACTTGAGGAGGTAGCAGGGATGCTTTGTTGAGGCTGGGTTTGCACCCCCCAGCTGAGAGGAGAGGTTTGGGGTGTGTGATGGTGAAACCTCCCGATCCACTTAAGGCAGAGGGGATGAACATCTACCACTGAAGGCTACAACCTGGGTTTTGAGCCAGATAAGCAAGGTATCCTGCAAGGTGAGATAGTGCATATAGAAACAATGGGATGAGATGAAAAAGCAAGAGGCTCCATTCTGAAAGCTGCTCCCAATTCAGAAATTGAGACAAAGAAGAGTAATGTCAGGGTCAAAATGGAAACCCAGAAATGTGTTTGTTCCTCAAGCAAGCCCTAGGCTTTATTGTGCATCAAAGCATTTCACCTAGATTATGCACTAAAGCATTGCAAATAAAGATTTTGTGGATATCCAGAAACACAAAAGATGTATCACCTGGGATGTTTTAAACTTATCAGATTGTATCATATCACATGCAAGATAGTAGAAGATTATCATCATATTGATGAAAAGAAGTTAAATGTGTATGAGCTCTGTCAAAATGCTTGAGTGGTTGGAATCTCACTTGTATGCCAGAACTTGAAAGTTCAGAAATTTCACAGAACTTGAGAAGCCTTTATAACTAAGAAAGGTGAGATCCTTCTTACTAGTAGGCTTCTTGAGACAAAGCTTAAGTACTCTCTGAATGATATATGCGACTTTCAGTAACAGTCTTTACACACACACACTTAGGCATAAACATCTAGACCATTTTTAAGTCTGCACTAGCCCACAGAAATTGAATAAGCCTCAGAATCAGTAAGGTTCCCAAAAAGTACTTTGTCAGGCACTAAATCATGCACGTAAATCTTAAGGTTTGAGCTAATGTCTCTAGTCACATTAGCGTTGGTTGAACAACAAAAATGCAAAGTAGGGCTGATTTCATGAAAACTCCCTAGCCTTGTTCTAGTCTAAGAAGAACACATGAAACAGATTAGATACTCTAATTAGTAATTTTAGATTAGTAGCACATAAGAGCAGATGAAAGTTTTCCAGGATGAGCAAAGGGGCTCCATTTCAAAATCACAAATTATGAGCACGTGTTTGTTTTTTTTTTGTTTGAATGTGCTCTTGTTTTAATCCAAATGGAAATATTTTTAGAAAACATAGGCCTACAACAGAAGCACTTTTTGTTTGGTTTGAAAATAGCATAACAGATAATTAGTGAAAAAAGGCATTTTGGCATATTTTTATATATCAAAGTTATCACGTTAAAGTTGTGTGCTTGTAAACACAATATAACAGCCCATCAAGTGTTCAGTCTAGGTTACCACCTCTAAGAGTTATCATCTTGAATGTTTTTTTCTTCATTTTCAAAGTGCTCTACCAAATAGTGGAATAAGTCTATGATTTGTACATAACTACTTTGAAAATGTAGGAAAAATGTTTTCCCTCTGTCATCCTGTAAAGAAACTGTGCTTAATGCCAGTTTTACTCAATCCTTTCAACACTTTGTCAATATCCTGATCATGTGACAGATTTGGAATTAGCATGGCTAACATTTCTTTACCCTTAATGAACTTCAGACTTTCACTGAACAACAGCTTTTCATTCTTGACTTTCCTCTGTGCAGCAGGCCTACCCGTCTCAATATTTACTCTGTCTTTAGCAAGTCACTATTTTATCCAATCAAAGTCTTGCTTTTTCTCTTTAAAAAAGGAAAAAGATACTTATAATGACAAAAAGTCATTATAAAAAGTCTTTTGAGTGGAGGCAATATCCAGTGCATAATACATTATACATAATAAGGCTTGATATACATGATAATATATACAATGATAAGGCTTTATCCATTTGTTAAAAAGTTATTTCCCACCTATACAGTAATTATCAGTTAAATGTGTCATCACCAGAGGGAAGAAGAAACTGTTCTTCAGATGATGACACAGGTACATTCCTTTTAACCTATTAGGTTTTGATTCGTCCCCTTGTCATCACTCTTATTGGTCAAAAGAAGCTATTTATAATATTCAAATTGTTATATATAATTGGATTTCAGAAGTTACTTATTTAGAGACAGTTGTTTAGCAGAGGATAAATTCACATAAGGTTAACTGATTTCAGAAGACCTTTCTAAATACATAACTAATGTAGATTGCTGCTTTAAATTTTAGAGAAAAATGCCTGGATAATTTTGTTGTAATCTGAGCTATAGCAAAATTGGGGCAAGGACATGATCTGCCTTCTCAGACACAGTCCCTGGAGTTAACATGTGAAAAGAATAGACTTTATAAAAAAGTTGATGAAAATTTCTTGATGTAGGTTTGGAACTTAATTTGTAACAAAAATTTGAAATATTTTTTCAATAAATGCACTTTGTTCTGATTAGTCTTTTCTTTTTAATGACATATTAAGGGTTGTAATGAGGTATGTTAGAGATGCAGAAAAATGTGTGTGCTTCAAATATGATAAAATATAAACAAAATAATTTCAAGAAAACACATGGCTTATTCACTTTTTTTTTTCCCCAAAATACCTAAGGCCGAGGTACTTATTGGTTTTTGTGAGACTAAACTGGTACCTGAAAAATTCAATGCAACCTCACATTCTTCAGTTGCAGATGTAGCAGATGCAGAATTTTTGAAGATGAATATTACTGCTAGTAAAAATACCCTGCAGGCAAACCAACTGCTGCAATAATTCTGTAACAATACAAAAAAGTGTCAATAGGTGATATGGAAGTAGTTAAATAAGCATTAACTATTCTTTGGCTAGCATTAAGGAAGGTAGAAGAGCCCACAGAAACACTTCGTAGCAGAACACACTTCTCTCTAGTAACATATTAATGCTTTAAATTTGATTTTTCCTGCTTTCTGTTGTTTTTGTGCCCTTAATTCTTGCCTCTTCTGGGCCACACTTTGACAGGCAAATAATTTGCTTAGGAAAAAATTATACAGGATGAATAGTTATTTGCTCAAGCTATGGAGCACAGATGTTTCAGACATTTTGCATTTCAATTGCTAGAAAAACCATCCCTCTCTCTACAGGGTACAAGACCTCACTGGTTCATAGCTTTAGTAACTTCAAAGAAAGGAAAAAAATCCTTAAGAAATGTCCCTCTGACAAATTAAAAAATTATTTCCAGTAACTCCATTTCAGAAGAGTAATTGACAGTGCAACTTGGGTTTCTCTATTCCACCCCCCCCCATTAAGAAAAGTGTGTATTATCCTTATTTAAACATTATAATGTGTTGTACAATGAAAATCAAAATAATGATATTACAACTAAAGTTTACAAATAACAGCATTGTTAGATTCTAATGTCAGCTTTTACAAAATGCATGCCAGTGAAATTACTTTCTTGGTACCTTTTTAATCTGTTTCATTGCTATTTTGCTTTCAGTGTCACTTAGAATTTTTCTTTTTGCATAAGAGTAAAAACTCTAAGGATATATATTCAACTGCTTAAAAAAAATACTTCATGTGAAGAGAAATAAATCTTGGCCCTGCAAGATCCCATCAGTAAGGACAACAAACTCTTGTTACTTTCACTGTGTTAAAAATGAGCTGCCTTCACAAATGTACAAGGAATTCAAACTCTCATATTCCTCAAGGATAATTTGTTTGGTGGGGAAGAGGACTTTCCAAAATTGTTTTTAATCAGAAAGAATGTTTTTCTGTTTTATTTTAAAACAGTTTTGTTTGTTTGTTGGGGGTTTTTTATGAGAAGTGTAATAAAGAATTCACCAGTTAATTTCCTGAAGAAAATTTTACCATGCTCTTATCTTGCAGCTTAACCTATACTGCAATTTTGACTTTTCAGTGACATATTTGACAGTATAATGTTGAATAAAATCTATGATTAGGTATTTCCTGGTATACAAAGTTGGTTTCCCACTTTCATACATTACAGAATAATGTATTACAAAATCATCATAAGGTACGACATTATAAAACCTTATGAAAATATAACATATCACATATATGAAAATAGATCAAGCTCTTTTAGGAAAAAAGTCATTAAATTTTCTTACAACTGCACTTACTAATACATAGTATTACATGCAGATACAAACAGACAAACTCTTTAAGTGTAATACCTGTCATAAGTAAATAATTTCTGCTTTCATAATTTTGTAATTACTGAGGTTTATCTCAGTACTTTGTTACACAAAACACTGATTTTGATCCTTTTCCAACCATAGGAAATAAAAGGAGAGATTTCAAACTTCATGGGATATTCTTGTGCTTCTCCACTTATATTGTTGAACCACTCATTGCTTTCATACAACCTTACAAAGTCATTTTCTCTAGAGAAAAATACACAAATTTCAAAGCAATAGAGCAGCATGCAAAATTTCTTCAGTTCTCACTTCTGGTGAGAGCTGCTGTATTCTAAGAAATAGCTTCTAGCAATGACAGCAAAGTGAAAAATATTTCTACACTAATGAGGAAGGGAAATTAGGGAAAGGGCAAGTTTACAGTTATTTATATGTTAGTTCTGTATGCCACTATTCTAATCAATATTTCTATTTATGTTATTCAGTGAATTATTATCAGATCATTGATGTGGTGCCTGGGAAATGTGTTATGCAAGGCTCACCTGTCAAGAGCTGCCTTTTCAGGTGGTGTATTGCATCAACAAAATGCATCTGTAGTAGACAACTTTGTGTTTCATTTTATTGCCTATAGCTGTGAATTAAAATTTTGTAACATCTAGTAATTTTTCCACCTATACTAGATGAAATTATCTGTGCTGAAAGATGGTACAAATGAAGCTAGAGACAACACAGACATCAACTTTCATGGAGTAGCCTGTCTTTTTCAGCATGGAATTTTCATATTTTGGCCAAAATAAGGACTTTTTTATTTTTTCCAGACTCAAAGCAGAGCAAAGGTATACTCAACACCATGTGAATTATTTTTATCATCTCAGTGCATCCAGATACTAATAGCAATTGCCCTTCAAAGTCCCCAAGCTCTTAGTCACTAATCTACTTTCTCTTGGTGTTGCACTTCCTAAAAGTTACATTATTTGCCCACATGATAGGCTAGGTCTCAACAGATTTAAATGATAAAGGACTTCCAACTTCATCCAGCTTTTTTATAGAAGCAATTATCAATAACCTTCTACAAACTGTGAAAAAGGTCTCCCCGAATAGATTAAATTACTCTTTGAGAAGCATTTTTAGTAATACTCTACTACCTTATTTACATGTTACTACTGAAGTGGCGTAAAGTTGTTGCTGAGGTATGTCTAACATGTTTTAATATGTTCATATATTTTTTTACTCCAATGTAATTTGCAACCAAACTAAGAATTAAAAAATGACCACTTGAACTTTAATTCTATATCAATTAATATCTTGAAGGATTAATTTAGATTCTCATGTTCAAGTTTTCATGAAAGTGCTTAGAGACCCATGGCCAAGGTAACTGACTTTTCTAAACAGTGCTGAACATGGAAAGTTTTAGCAAATAATTTGTTTGTGCCAGTGTTATGTTCAAAAAAGTTCACTTACACATTTAAATGCCTAAATTAACCTTCCCTATGTCCATAAAAAAAAATAGCTACAGCAACAGGTATTATGTTCATTCCTAGCTATTATAAATACTCAAAGCAACATAGCACTAGATTCATAAGATTTGTCAATCTTATGATAAGCCAAATTTATCAAAACTTAACATTTTGATAAAGGGATAAAATATTCACTGTCTCCCAGCAGGTGACATTTACAGAGTTGGAATGTTGAATACCTATAACACTCAGTATCAACCATCTATTTTCCCATGTACAGGAATGTAAGGGTTTGTCACCGCAGTGTCACTTGTGTAGGTGATGGTCTGAGGCCCTTTGGCCAAGGTGGTGGTTTCTAGAGCAGAGCTGGTAGCTACATCTTTTGCTCTGTAAGCCAAGGACTGACAACCATTTGAATCTTTGACTCAAATATCTAAATAAACATGAATTTTCAGCACAAATTAATCTGTACAAAAGAAAAAATCTAAATTTTGCAATTTTTGAACTTGGTTCTGATGTCCTTTGAAGACATGTTCCCTTCTGTAACATTTTTTCCAATGGTTTGAATATATTTATATTTTGTGTGTGTGTGTGTGTAGGCAGGAGAGTGAGCAAGCAGGCAAGCAAGACTAGGATAAGGAGACATGGGATAAGGACAGCATGTATTTTTTTTGTCCCTTTACGGTATAAGAGAACTTGCTTTCCCAATGCATTTAAACGCCTACGTACCCTGGTGGGCAATTAAAAATGCTTTCTGACTGCCTTAGAAGAACAGCACACTTGACAAGTCTGGCAGGTTCCTTGTCAGTTTGCTGAACCTGATACAAGCACAGGCAGTCCCAAGCTTACACAGCTCTAGTTTTACAACTCACAGAATCCCTCTTTACAAGCAAGATCTATGTGCATATCCACTCTAACAGCTTTAAGAGTTTGAACACCTGCTCCTTTTAAGTTATTCCCATCTCATGTCATTATTTATAAATACTCTGAAACACAGTGCATAAATCATTGTTGGTGTATCAGTGAAAGAGAAAAAAAACATCCTAAATGCACAAATACTGAATAAGTCCTTTAAAAGCACTTTCTTCCACTCATCAGTAGGTTGAATTGGAATAACACTTTCAAAATACTTGTTTTTATGCAATAAAATAGAGGTTTGTTTTCCATGCAAGCTAAGATTAATTAAAATTCAGGGGTCGGAAACAATTATCCTGCTCTGAGCACTTCTTGTAAGACAGAAATATTTGTTGACCCAAGATTAGAACAGCAAACCCATTAAGTAAATTAATAGCCCAAATAATTTAAGATTCCTAAGATTTCTGGTGGGAGTTTTAAATAAAGATCTATTACATGTGTTTGACATTCAAACTGATGTTCTCATTGTAGTTTCTTAGAAAAACATGTACCTTTTTCAAGACCCAGCAAATAGCTGTTATTAATATGCTGAGAAACATAATGTAAATTGGATGATTAACATCTCAGCCTAGAAAGTGGTGCTATTGCAAGTTAACATAAGCTGGAAAAAGATTGTTGTATTCTACCCACCTTCAAGGTACATTGAGAGTAGTAGCACCAAGTCATAGAAAAGGATGACAGTGTTTGGACAGAATGATGGGAGCAGGATCTCTCCTGATTTATTTCTGTGGCAAGAATTGTTTAGACTGAAATGGGCCTCTGAAAGAAAGTCCTTCCAGGCTACTTTCCTGAAAGGATGGAAATTTAATTGCTATCTATGGGCAGAAAAGTTGTTGATGCGTTCTCATCACTTTCACAGCTATTCTACACAACTACAGAGGCCTGTACTCTTATTGAGCTCCCTACACTTTTAAAAGACAGAGACTGAAGATCAACAATGGCCAGAAAACAGATAATAGGCACAGCTCTGATCTCTATGGATTGCCTTAGATCTGCATCTAGGGAGCCTAAACACCATCAGTCTTCCAGGCCACAAAGTCCTGGAGGCAGCCTGGGAAAGCAGAGGACAGAGTACTGAAGATGTAGCTCAGGGAATCTTATATCAGCTTTCTCAGGAAAAGTAATGAGTTGATAAGTAGCAGATACAGGTGAAATGCAGCTGGTGTGGCTTCAAAGGGACAACAAGGACCTAGATCTGTAGATGTAATCTATAGCTCAATGTGAAATACACAGCACATTCCAAATATGCAGCTCAGAAGGGTTGTGAGGGCAGTGTCCGAAAGTCACTTTTGTAATTGAACAAAGTCAGTGGAATTCATCATATCCTGAGTACTTTCTTTGGATATAGGACCTTAAAAGCCTTTGATTTCTTTTTAAACATGTCTATTTGACTGGTTGTATTGAGACTCAATAAATGAGGTTTGGCAGCATACCTTAAACTAAGAAAATTTACAGTTGTAAGCACAGTGAAACTATCCTCTACCCCTTGCCTTATCTTCATTAGTTATCACCAGAATACAGTGTTGTTATAGCTTTTGTAAGTTAAAAACCTTATTCTGCAAGCTAAATAAAATCTACATTGCAAAACTCTTTTCTGATATACCATATGGTTTACTCAGTAAGAAAGGTAACATGAGTAACTTGCAAAGTAGAATAGGAGGCATTTATATGTTTCTCTGAAGCATAAATAACTAAGAAAGTTTATCAGAATTTCAAAAATTAAATCCTACCAAAATGAAATATTTAATAGACTTTTTCATATTTTTTTTTACCTTTTTAACACAGACTCTGGCTCTGAAGATGGACATAATCCAACTAATATCAAATGAGATACATTTGATAGGAGGTTTCAACCAAATCTTTTTCCAGTTTTTTTTAGGTCCTTTCCATGATACTTAAGAAAATTATTTATTTTCTTTTTAAAAAGCACTGAAAGAACTATTCATGTTCATCATCAGTGTCTCACTGGATTTCATATAATGCTTTGCTTAGACTTTTTACCCATTTTCAAAACAAGAACAGTTCCATTCTCCCAACAATATTTATATATATAGTATTTCAGGACCCCTGGTGCCCATATACCTGAACAGCAGGTAAAGTTTATGGATGAACTCACTGAAGGGAAAAGTCATAAACCACTATGTACATGATCCCACTGTACCTCTCCAAGCTAAATTTTCAACACTTCCACAATATGTCAATATGTCTGGGAATTCACAGCTTTAAATCTAAAGAAAATGAATTCTCCAGATGGTTTCTACTGAACTTTGGACTCTACTATATGAGGGGTATAAATTCCATGTTTTCTAACTTTTTGTTTCTGTCTGATACGGTAGTTGAATGTAGTAATAAAATTGTCTAGTGCTATTTCTTCTCTTAATAGGGAGATAGTCAATACACTCTGTGAGTTTTCCTGAAGAACGTAAACTGAGATGCTGGTGATTCTAATGTCAATATTTAGGCATAAGAGCATCTAACCTTTTTTTTTTTCTTTTTTT
>JAWWMP010000081.1:81654375-81668537 GCA_035047865.1 Dendrocincla tyrannina | reverse complement strand
ACCTTTTTTTTTTTCTTTTTTTTTGGGGGGGGGGTGGGGCACAGTAGAACACTGGGGGTTTTTTTGGGTTTTTTTTTGTTTTTTTTTCTTCCCCCAGGACTTTGTCATACCTGCAAGAAAATATCTCAGAATACACATACTAAGGAAATAATAACACTGCCCTCAGTAAGGTATGACCTATAGTCCAGATGATTCCACGTGAAAAAGTTAACCTTGAACTTTTTAGCAAATCAATATAGTGTATGCATGTGAATACATATATATATAGTTTAATAAAATAAGACTACTTGGTCACCCCTTTTGGAAGCTTTTAAAGCAAACTGTTCTTGATTTGGAAAGCCAGATGAAAGAGTAACTAACTTTGTTTCCCTCTTATGTTTCCTAGCTTAGAGTCATATGATGACGTTAAATGTTTAATCACATTTTGTAGGCTGGTAAATAAATTTAGTTGCATATAACTAAAGAGCTTCATGGCAACAAGATAAAACCAACTTACTTTTCCAAGGAAAATAAAACAATTGTTAATGAAGTCAGTAGAAACACACATGAAAACCCATTTTCTTTACTAACTAAGGTCTGCATCAAGGTCTCTGACTTTCAGAAGCTTTTCTAGTTCAGTACACAAGCAGGGTGTGAAGACTCACCTATTTCTACAATGGAAGATCATACAACACATTGACCTAAATAATGCTTTCTCTAGCTTCCCTTACTTCCCTGTCCCTACCACTGAGCATAGCCTGCAGAGTTAAGCCCATCATGAGGATCATGTTTCTGGACTTCCTTGGGAACACTTCCTACCTTTTTATCCATACCTATCTCTTAAAACATCTATGAGATGTATAACTTCCAGTAAAGTCCACTACATACTCCATTATGGATTTTTATTTGCTGTCCTAGCTTTCCCCAGTCTGAGTGTCACCACCACTGGACAACGGATCTGTGTGCAGAACAGCAGATAAAATCATTAGTTGTAAAAGAGATTTCAGGGGACAATGTCCAAAATCCTGAAATTTCCAGGTACTGCAAGGATTATTTCAACCCCAACCACTCCTCTCTTCTTTCAACACCAAGGATTTCAGAGGGTATATATTGAACCTTAAGTGGAATGAAAGTAAAATATGGTACATGCATTGGATATGACTTCATGTTTACAAACACACAGGGACCAAGACTAGAGGACCGTGAAAATCTCAGAAAATGAAATATTTTTCAATTGGTATAAGTATTTTGCAATAATATCTAGAAGAAAATATTAATTTTTAGATTAATATAAAATGCACATCTCCATTTTTACATATGCAAGTGGTACACAAAACAATCATTGAGTATATATGCTCTTTCTGGTTAGTGATGTCTCTTCAAGGAAATGCAAGAGTACATTGATTTCCAGACCAAAGCACATAAATATTGATGTTTTTAAAAAGTACTTGCCACAAAATTTTCTTATTTTCTTCTTTCATAGAAGGTTTACAGAGGGATCTATTCTTCATTTGGAATCAGGAAAAAAGACCTCTACTTCAGGCTTGTCTTCTGACAATCATTATACTATGTGCAGGTCTCAAAAATTGAGACCTATATATCTCAGGGCTACTGCCTCCTTTAGAGAATTTACCTTTGAAATGTTTTTGTATATAAAACCTCTACTAATAATGTTCCACCACTTTTGTCTTCTTTAACTGAATTCAACTCTGTTTTTTTAAAGTTTTGTTGAAAGGAAAACTCTTTGGTTTATAAATTTATTTATTTTCCAGAAAGGGATGCCTAAAAATACATTAATGCGACTAGTGTTAATGTATCATTAATGTATCCTACATTTGCATTCACATTTTAAATTAATTTCAATAAACTTGGTTTTACATGTAACTTCCAAAGGATCTCAGCAACTCAGAAATCCGTAAGATTTTGCTGTTAAATTCACAGAACTCTTTCTTGGCAAAACAGAATTAAATTTCCTTAACTTACACTTCCAATTCTCTCCCTTTCTGTCCTCTTTTCTCATTCTCAATCTGTTTCTTTTTCTAGTTGCTCCTGTGGCTTGTGGCTATGTGTCAGATATAGGAAATGACTGCAAGCCTTTTGAGACACCACACATGGCAATATGCAGAATATCACACATTAGGGTTCTGAGATGAAGAAGGGAGTGCAGTATTCCTCTAGTGGCCTCTAAGTGTGCTGGGAGAGCTTTTGGACAATCTGGAGAGTGAGTTTGGGCTGGGGATATACATTTAGGACTCCCTGCTACTTTGCCCCTACTGCAAAGTGATTTCTAATGCACTGTGTAACCCCAGCATTGGGAAAATACTGTTCTGAACAACTGATGTGGACTAATTATACAGACACAAACCAAAGCTGTTGGGACAGTTCTGCCAAAAGCTGAGGGGTTCAATACAGAATACTGCAGCCTTAAAACATCAAGCTGTGACCCCAGCCTTTGGGTCTGCAGTGTGGTCCTCTGCATAACAGAGAGGAAGATTTGCAGCTGTCAAACGGGATAAGGAACCAAACGGGAAACCAGTTAAATGTCTAGAGGAAAAGCCAGCTTGAGGGATGTGTAAAATATGTTCAAGAGCATAAGAGCATTACTTTGGGTTGTAAAAAGGCACTTACCTCAGATGAGGTTTCATGATTCTGCACTCTTAGGTCTCAGTGTATGCCCCTCTCCAGGCACTCTAGACATAGCAGGGTAATCAAATAATTTCCTACGTATCTTCATGGTTGACATATTTACTTCCCAGTAACAGATTTGAGGTCAAGTCTTCTTTTTTAGGGGATTTGACCCTATTATATTTTAATGATTGGTTGGGTTTTTTTGTGTAGTTTGCTTGTTTATTTTTTCATAATATAAATGATAACATCTTAATCCAGGACTAAGGATTAAATCCTGGGACAGGACTAAGTGGACCCTCTAGGATTATTTATAGACTTCCTCAGGAAGGTGGAAGAATAGCTAAAGTAGAAAGATGTGAATTGTATTCCCTCCTGTTAATCAGTTCTCAAACCACAGAACTGTTGGATAAAACAGCACTGTCATTAATCACAGGGGAAGCCAAGCTCAAGAGGTTTGAAACTGTGAGAAGGCATACTGGTTTGGACCCTGCAGGTAATTTTACTCTGTGAATCTCAGTCATGTTTGAGGGAGAATTAATCATTTAGGTGCAAACAACACTGCTTCTGGGTATGAAGAGGAACATACTTTTAGGTAAGTGGAAAAGATTCACAGCCTTTCACTTGAAGCAAAAGGATGCCTATCTGGACAGAAAAATATGGAATAAATGCATCCATCAGATCTCTACTGTGAAAGTAGCAGGGAATTTCAGGGGATGGAGCTACGCTTAGGAACTGCATAAGGAATCTTCAGATATCATGATCTCATTGCTAGAAGCTACTCAGACTTCTCTAATCAGTGCATGACAGGATGTACAGGGAAAGCTACCAGCAAAAGCTTTGGTGCCTCTAGATTTCAGATATGTCAATGGATAAACAATTGACAAATATTTCTGGGGAATCATGCACAGAACATTGCTGGAGTTAGAGCTATAGACAATAGAAAACTGCACTGTATCACTGATCATGGATTATGATATATTTAGCTTACAATGTGTTAGGGGTATGTAAAATGTATAGAAAAGTCAGCTCCCACAACACAGGCTTTTAGGTTGCTCTGCGTGTGGGCCTTCCCACGGAACACAGGACATTTGGAAGGTGCCTGGACTAGAAAACAGGTACTTTTTCTTCTGCAAGGAATAAAAATTCTGACAGGCAAACCCAAACATATATAGTTATATCACAGGAGTTTTATAATCAGCAATCACAGTTACGGATTTCAAAAACTGAAGTGTTTTTCCAGGGCAAGCCCATTGCAGCTGAAAGATCTGACAAATACTAGAGGACAGAAAATTCTGTGACTCATACTTCATATAATTTCCATCTTCAATCAAGATGAGTGAGTCATAAGACAACTCAGGAACAATTAATTATGATTCAGAAAACTCAGATTACAGCATGGTTGTTCGTTAAAAAAAAAAAAATCGGACCATGCCCATCTTTCCAATTTAGCATATGTGTTCCTGTGTTCCCCATGGCTACTGAAATACCTATCTGATAATACTACCTTTTTTTTGCCTTTTTTTTCGCCTTTTTTTTTCTTGCTAGGTGTGAGAATCTCAAACCCCTTAAATAGGAGAGTTTTTGTTTTCTTCTTTCATGAACACAATGTTAATTAAAGAAATTACACAATGGCACTTCCACTACTTACCTTCTGTGTATTTTGGCCTATCTGTCTTCTAAATAAAATTTCTCTATATATTCTGAAAGGGAAGAATTTACTATAGATCAAAGGTTTACTTCATAATCAAAGGAAAGTACTAAACATCCTCACAGAGTGATATCCAGACAACATTCCCTTTTTTACATTAACACTGTGACCTGGATGTCTTCAGAAGACAATGTATTCCCAAGCTCTTTCCCTAAGATTACTGTGAACAAGGAAGAAATGTCAGACATTCCCACTTTTTGGTTTCTCACCCACTTTACTGTAGGACATATTTGTGGTTTCTCTTCTAATAGTTTAGAGGTCTGACAATTCTTCACCTATCCTGCTGAACATGTAGTTTGGGCACATCTCAACAACATCTGCAAAAAGATGTCATAAAAAGACTCTCATGTAGTCCTGAACACTGATGAACTGACTTATCACTTGGAAAGAAGACAAATTTTCATCCACAATTTAGAGAGAAAGTATTGTATTGTATTTAAGTCATAAATACAAAACTGAAATGCAGTCCTGTTGAAGTCATGCATCTATTCAGTAATACTGAGGTCAATATTGTGAGAATACGTCATTACACTACCTCTAAATCAGGAAGATGGCACTTCTAATATTTAATAGTGTAATCCAAACAATATTGCAGTCAGTGGAGGCTTCTCCAAACACTTCAGTGGGCTTTGGATGCAGCACTAATATGCATTACTGAGTTCAAGGGTCAAAAAATCTTCAGATTATAGACAAATTGAATGAGAAAAAATGTTGCATTTCTATCATATTAGTGGTCTCACATCTGCTTTCCAAGAAAAAAAAAATGCATGTATGGATAGTGTGTGCTATTACTCCAGTGAGTCACAATCTTTTTTTTCTTTTTTTTTGGCTTATATTTCAAATTAATTGACTGTAAATCACTCAGATTTTTTGCCTAGTTACTATGATTGTTATTTAATATTTTACTTATTTTCATGTAATTGGTGATCTAATCAAGATAGTTGTGAATATTACAACTAAGTAAAAATCTCAAAATTATCAACCTGTTTGGCTTTAGCTATGTACAACATGGTCACTTATATATTAAAAATTAATTAACTTGTTAAACCAGATTCCTAAGTTATTAGAAATACTAATATGAACCTAAGTAATATAAACCACCAACCGAGAATTATTTACTACAGATGTCCATAAACATTAACTGATAAAAAACATCTTGGAAAATTTCCCAGTCTCTTCTAATACAATTTGTGAAAAGAAAAAATAAATAATAAAAAAAGGCTAAATTAATCAAACAAACTCATTGACAGTTGTATGCTGAGCTCTGTTAATTAAGCAGCAAGTTAATTACAGAAAAGAATTGTGTGTGAGGAGCCAACTAGGGAATCCTGCTTGTGGATTAAGTGTGGGATTGAACTGAAGAAGTGTTTTCTTTTCTCAGCAACTGAGACATGCTATTAATTATTCTATGTACTGTGCACTGTAAAAATTCAAAACCAATAAAATGCTGAGGAAAAGTTCTTCCATTAGATTAATTTCTTTTTCAATTAGCAGTAGGCTGGGAATTCATGCAGTACCTAATCATTATTTTTATTAACTATTTTAAGTTTCTTTTAAGGAGTCATCTCTTTTCCCCTAAATCAATTAACAATAAAGCCATGCCATCCATAGGTACATGTAGGTCATTCTAAATAAATGGGAAAACTGCTTAAAATACTGGATCAATGTTCACTTTTAAAATGCTTATCAAATCTCAGTACACTGTGCGTCCTGCAAACTGTCAAGGCCAGAGCTTTGGATGAGAACTCTGAAGGGACACAGGCAATTATGAGTTTAAGAAGCTTAAAATATTCTGTAACCTAACTCACAATTCTGCTTATCTGCAGAAAGAAAAGTGAGCAGGTGATTATAACAGATGAAGGTATATATATTCTTCAATTAAAGGTTACATCTCATAAAATAAGATTGTTAAGAGGTTAATGCTTGATATTGTTTAAACAAAAACCTAACTTAGGACTTAATTTTCTGTCTAAGGCCTTCTCTATAAGATAAGCAGCTTTGTATGTTTCTGCAGACACTACCCACTATGTGCACAAGTTTTATAGGATTAGAGGACTTTTGATTTATAGGAATATGGGACTAGAAGAGACCTCCAGGGTCACTGTATCCAAGTCTTTGCTTTCACAAGAAGCCTTGCCATTCAATCCTTCTCTTCATACATGGATCAACTTCTGTATTTCAAGTCATTAAGGGGTTTTGCCAGTCTATCTTCACTTATAAAGGTATTCCAAATGCCATTCTTTTAACAGAAACATTCTACTGAATATTTAAGACAGCTGCAACACCTTCCACCTTTTTTTTTTTAACTCCTTTTTTCCTCTATGTGCATGTAAGTCGTTGTTGCTGAGCAGTGTTCTTTCCATTACCTTCTTTCCAGATGAAACACATTTTTGCATTTTGACTCTTCATGCTGATATACTATTAAATAAGGAAAATTATTTACCAGGCTGGCTAGTAAGTACTCCAGTAAATGGAGTACAGACATAACCTACTGACAGATTCTTCCGTCTTTTCTGTAACCTATTGTGACTTTATTTAGATTCTTTCTATAGGAATTATGAGAATTGTGTAGAATATTTAAAAGATGAAAATGCCTGTAATACATACAATGTTACAATTCTTTCCCTAATTTTACAGTGGATTACAGTGGAAATTGGGCTTATCCTCTGATCAGCTACTTCATACAAACTTTTGTTTGCTGCTACTTCTAGCTACAAGTGCCCAAAGTGCATGAGAAATTAATTTTTAGTCTTCAACCACCTGTTATTGAACTTTGACCTGAAAAAGTTTATACTCCTGCTATTACAACCATTGCAGTCATCTAGTTAATCTGTATAAATATCCTGATTTTTCACTCTGTGGATGATGCTTCTCAAATATTTCAGTATCAAAAATGTCACCAGTCTTCTTATCTTTTTGCACATCTCTCTTTGAAGAAAATATTAAATCAGATTATTTCCAGGATTGAGCCTTGACGAATGCCATAACTAATCTACCTTCTGATGCCATACTCCACTATAAAGACATGCAAAATTTTCCCTGAGTAATACAGTGTTTTCTGCAAATGTTTGATTCAGGAACGTTGATACAATTCTTACTAAGGCACTCTCCTCTACACCAATTCTGAACTCCAATGCAGGACTAAGACAACTCCAAATGGTCCAGCAGGATTTCTACTAGCATCTCCATGCATGGCAGACACTTATTGTTACACTTCCTGTTCACAGCTATAGTCAAAAATAGTCTCTTTTCACCTGGAATTTCCATTAACTAGTATTTACTGAATACCAGAAGTTTGGTTGCTTCAACAACATAAAAGCAGAAAGCTCATTCACCTCCAGCACTGCTTGATACCCGGCTCCTCCGAGCATTCACTTGAAATAGAGAGGAGCATTGTCAAATATGTTCATGAGCAGTGCTGCCATGAATGAATGAATATAATGGCAGTAGTAATGAAAAGAGATGCTGATATTTACATGCATTTAAAGTAAATTTCATTGACCATAAAAGATGATATATTGTAGGCCTTAATCTTAATTTAAAGATAATTAGAGGATACTGAGATCCTAGGTAACAGCCACATGACCTTCATTAACTAAGCTCATCAGTAGCCCTAATGCATATTAAGCTATTAAGAGATCAACTTTCTCTTTGACTTCATTTTGTCTCGGACCAACAGTGATAAATTTGACAATGCACTACAAGTGTACACCACGTGCGCGCGCATACACACACACACGCAAAACCAAACCAAATCCCCCCAAAAAAACAAAAAACCCAAACCAACTATAACCAAAACAAAACAACATAACAACAACAACAAAAAAACCAAAACCAAAACAACAACAAAACAAAAAACAAACAAAACAAAACAAAACAAAAAACAAAAAAAAAAAAAAACAAAAAAACCCCAAAAATAAATTGCTATGGGGTTTTGGATAGTTCTGTAGAGTGATAGTTTATTTTCATTTTTGGCTGAAAACTATTATTCCAGTCTGATGGCAAATGAAATGAAATCATTTCAGTATCTCCTGCTCAGGACTGATACAGGTGGATTTGAAACATTCACCTCTGTATTGGGTTTCTGTAGCCATGTTTTGCTAGCAGGGGTGGGGGCTACAAGAGTGGCTTCTGTTAGAAGCTGCTAGAAAGTTTCCCCTGGTTTTGGCAGAGCCAATGCCAGCCAGATCCAGGATGGACTTCCCACTGCTAACCAAGGTAGAGCCAATCAGTAATCATAGTAACACCTCTGTGATAACACGTTTTAAGAAGGGAAGAAAAGTTATTGGGCAGAGGAAAATTGCAGCCGGAGAAGAGCAGAGTAAGAACATGCAGACACCAAGATCAGTGGAAAAGGAGGGGGAAGAGGTACTCCAGACACTGGAGCTCAGAGTCCCCTGCAGCCCGTGGTGACCCATGTGGCAGCAGTTTGTGAAGTACAGTTGCCCGTGGGATGTACTCACATCAGAGAGGTTCATGAAAGACCCCACAGGGAGAAGGGAAAAGCTCCTCTCCCTGACAGCAGCACAAACAGCAGCTCCCATTCCCCATCTCCCTGTGCCACTGGAACTGGAGGGAGAGGAGATAGAACTTGGAAGGAAGGAGGGGTGGGGGGAGGGTGTTTTTAAGATTATTTTACTTCTCACTCTTCTGCTCTGACCCCGTTAGTAATAAATTTAATTAATATCCCCATTTCGAATCTGTTTTGACCATGATAGTAATCAGTAAGTGATCTCCCCTAGTCCTTAGCTCATGAATCATTCATCGTATTTTCTCTCCTCTGTCCAGTTGCAGAGGGGAGTGAGAGAGCAACTTTCTTAGGTACCTGGTGTCCAGCCAGTGTCAACCCGCTACAACCTCAAAGCAAGAGATTCTTAATTTTCTTCATTTTTCCAGCTGCTTGGTCTCTGATTCTCTGCAAATTTCTAGAGGTTAGAGCTCCTCTTATGTGCTTATTTGTCTCAAATCAGAGGTAAATACTATTAGCTTCTTGGTCTACTGCCAAATTTTTGAAAAATATTTTCCTTTTTTTAACATTTCACATCTGTTTCCTGATACAACAACATTTTATTTGAAGAAATAAGGGAATAGGAGAGAAAGAGAGGCTGCATATTTCAAAACCAGCTTTTTAGAAGTGATCGTTAACAGAGAAAGAGGGCTATGAACTGTATATGTATATGAACTGTATATGCCTTTTGTTTATGAACTGTATTTACTGCTTCTCTTACCACTTGAGCTTACACAGTGGTCAGATACATGAGGTTTAATCCAATGAAGTGGTGAAATCAGTGCTATGTGTTCATGAAAGTGTAAAAAAAGTGTAAAGAATACAGTGTATAAAGGGGTCCTACATGAGATCATATTTGGCTCCCTTTCATATTGCTCATCTGAATTGAAGCCAATACATTGTAGTTCAGAACAAGAGCTCTTGGCCTCTACTGGTTAGGGTTTCCCGGAAGTGCTCTGGTTCCAAACAGGTGTGGCAGCATCTGCTCATAGTTTTTGATATCTAGTGCTGGTATGTGTTAATCAAAAGGCTAAGCAATACTTATTTCAATGTTGCCTCAGTCCCGTTTCTGCTGTAAACACCTTTTGTATTATCACTTAGAAATTCAAAGTGATTCTGCTTTCTGGTAAACTTCCTTGGCTGAAAAGTGAACAACTTGGCAGATACAATTCCATTCCGGTGATACTGGTTGTAACTACATTGGGAAAATTAAATACAGGGTCTGACACATTTTCTCCATTAGTTCATAGACTACAATAGCTGCACATTGTAACAATACTTATCTTCCAAAATCTTATTATAAGCTAGAATGATTTGTAAAATAATACAAGGATGGTGAGAAATCAAGCAGTAGTGTGTAGTCATGCCATGATTGAATCTGTCACTTATAACTCACTGTTCAAAGGAGTTTGAATGAGCTGCTTGTTTCCTAGTGTTCATGTATCCTCTCTATCTACGCCTCCTTTGAGTCTGCATGTGCAGAGTCTTTTACCATCTGTTTCTGATCTTCTGACATGGGGATTTGGTTTTGTTGTTCCAACTCTATCCTGAGTTCCACTTTAGTGGGAAGGCATCAGAACCTAATTCTGTCATTTCCTTAACTTTTTTCCAGAATCTTGCCACTGCAAAAAGCTTCAATTTAAAAAAAAAAAAATAGTGCCAGTTCATATTCTTCATATTTTTATATTTAAATCAGTTCTGTGAATTAGAAATTTCACTCTTGAGAATTTTTATACCAAAAAGAATATAAGCATTTATACAGCATTAAAAAACAAGCAAACAAAACCAAACACTCAAAACCCCTCTCCCAAAACCAAACAAAAACAACCCTCTCCCCCCAGGAAAGAAAAAAAAAAAAACACAAAAAAACCAAACAGTAAAAATACTAGCTTCCATTCATGTTACCGATGTCAGTGCAGTACCTATTGAAAATTATTGCATTTAGTGTTTGATGATGAGTTTGAGTTTCTAAAGTTTACTGTCCTCATTCTAGTCATTGCCCTCACTGATTTAAAGGAAAGCAGGACTGGGAAAGCAAAACTGTGGAGTCCTTGCAATTTCCAAGTCTATGGTGAGAACAAGGCTGTTGAACAAGACCAAGCTTTGTGCTCTGTTTACAGCTATTTGTTCCAAAAACTAGACACATAGGTGTATATCAGTTGTATTCCAAATTTTTATAGTTTGATAATGCATGTGTTTTTATACAAATACATATGTATATTCGTGCATATATATATAAAAATGATTTTAAGTGTGTATATGGCATACACATATATATATATCTCTGTGTGTGAATATGTGTATATATTACTATTCCTAGTAGCTTATAGACAGTCCAGCTCTGGACTGAATTCCCTTCTGATACAAGCATTACTGACAGAACTGTCAATTATTTCCAGCATGGAGTCTTAATTGCCAGTGTGTGAGCTGGAAAGAACACAGGTTTATTAGAATCCAGGTTCAGTTTGCATGTAATTTGCTAACAAAGAAGGTACATCACTCTGGCTTGAACTGTCATTCTGAAAGCTCTGTAGTTCTTTCTTCTGTTCTGGTCTGTATTAATTGTGCTGACCACCATGCAGAACAATTTTCAATCCCTGTTACAGAGTTTTTCCTGTCCAACCATGAGGAAACTATTAACACCTTTCTGCTGGAAGCACATAGAATAATCATGGGAGCTGTTTATGTTAATTCAGACTAAATCAGACCTCTTTTTTTTCAGAATAATTACTATTTCAAAATATCAGCATGTGTTAAGAGATCAGGATTAATTTGTAAGAGCTGAATGACAATATTTCCAATGGCTTATTAAACACTAATTAGATTTAAAATGGTGTGACTCTACATACACTTATCTGTATCAAGAAGTTTAAACATCTGTTTTATAAGTAATGCAGGTTGTAAGGTTACAAAGTTTAATATCACTAGGGATATCTTACCATATTAGATAGCAAGTGACATATTCAGTTCCATGTTTTTTTCAGAACTGGCATAAAAGATTTAGGTGTGAGTTTGTTTTGTGTGTGTGTGTGTGTTTGTTTATTTGTTTTGGGGTTTGGTTTTGTTTTGTTTTCCTCTGCAGTGTGCTATGTCCTCATTAAACAGTTGGCTTAAAGAATATGACACTCCATGCATCTGACTGCACTTTAAACCTTATTAATAAAGGACTTCCTTAAATATCTGCCTGGAAACTAAGACAAGTGATATTTCCCAAGTACAATGAAAAACAAGAAAGTGTTGTGTAAGAGAAAAAATAATTATTTTAACATTACAAATGTGGGGATCAAAATTTATGTCTTTTAGTCCTGTGTCAGTAGTGCAAATCATCAAAAATAAATGGAGAAAGGAGAAACAGAGCAACAAAAACAAAAATCCTAGTAGATCTGATGGAATCCACATCATTAATCGAAAGCAATGAGCTTGAATAATGCCAACTACAAATCTCAGGGTGCAGCATACGAAAAGGTTATCTGATAACTTGGCACAAATAGCATACATTATATTACAAAACCTGAGTTCAAGTCAAAGATAACATTGAAGACATTGTAGAGTGAAATGTGTTCTGAACTGACAGTGCAAGGCAACCCTAGTTAACTGCAGGTGCTATGAAAAGTCAAGAAAACAAGAAGGTTCTGAAAATGTATGTATCTGCTTGACTCTTTTACAAGGCTGTTCAAATCCAAAAATATGCTGTCTCTGTAACAGCAAATATATGTTCATGACCAGAATACTGGCCCTTCCTTCAGAGCCCATGTGAGTTTAGCAGATTGGGTGCAAGGTCCAGGTTCACATTGTACTCGTGTCTCATTCCCTTATTTTTAAAGACAGAACTATATTCTAGCCCTGCTTTGTTGTTACAGCCTGATGTGAAATCTTCACTTCTTTAAAAATAATGATGGTTTTGCTATGATTTCTATAGGGCCAGGGCTTACACTAACGTGATCTGAGCTACCTCTCCCATATCACACATTTTATTCAATGTTTAATCTACCTATTTACATTTCAGCATGAGCTAATTTTTTTCCATTTCTCAGCTTTTTTCTTCTTTTTTTTTTTTAACATGTTAAATGGTCAACATATCAGTCGGTCCCTGCAAGAGAAGCACTGGCTGTTATAACTGTCTGATGATGACTGATCTGCTCAGTAGCTCTCTTCCAACAATTAATTTCATATGAGAGAAAGATTTATTTGCAATATTATGCTTATCAAATAAAAATGCAGTGTCTAGAGTTTTCTAGGTACATTTCCTCCCACGGATGGATAGACAACTACTGGTTATAGGAGATTTGAAAGTACGCTATTGTGAAAATAGTGCTATTCTGGTGAAAAAAAGAAGATTCAAATAACTTTCCCACTAATCTGCTATATGTGTGTATTATTTGAATTAAATTTGTATGTTATTTTGTTGTTTTGTTTTTTTTTTTTCCTGATAACCTTCACTTGCCAATAGTCTCCAATAACAAACAACACATCTGCTCAAGTCTTGGTCTGAAACTCACTGATGCATCATCCAGCATTTGCTTCTTGAACTTTTGCAATTAAATCTTAGATTTGTTTATGTTTATGTGAGTTTTTTCATTAAATTTCATTAATGTTTTCATTAAAGTCAAAAGTTTGCCTTTAAAGATTTTAGCTCTGCACAAAGCTAAAGGATAAATTATGAGACAGTATAGGTTAAATCTTGGTTCTGCTGAAGTCTTTTGACATTTTTCCTATGACCTTAAGAGAGACAACAATGCATATTTTATAAGCAGAAATAGTCTGCTATTCTGCCTTTAAATTTGCATGGAAAAGGTGTAGAATTTAAATATAGTTAAATAAAACTTTTTATTTAATTCATAATCTAGCTGATTTTTGTTTCAAACTCATCTGTATGCATAAAAAAAATTCCTATCATGACTTAAGTGGCATTTTAGTCTTGAACTGTCCCATGAGTTTATAGAATTAGGGTCATATTGTAACATTATGCTGGACATATGTTGCCTATGTTATATGCCTATCTGTGTGTTTTAGCTCGCTTACTCCACTGCCATATCATTCCATGTCTTTTCCATGACATCTTGGAGGTAGTTGCCTTTACTGAGCTATACTAGCTTAGCTAGTGTCGCTGAAGCTTGTTATCACACTCTAACTGCTCCTCACTGATTCCATAATTGTTCGTTTCAGATCTGTCGAGTATGTAATAGATAATAGAAACGATATATAATTTGCTGATCAAATTAAAACTTGTGAGTTTTCCTTTGTTTGTTGGGGTTTCCTTGACGTTATGCTGGTTGTGGGTTTTGGACTATCAGAAGGATTCGCTGACTTCATCTTCAAAGCACCTTGCAGCTTCTAGTA
>JAWWMP010000081.1:81626849-81654275 GCA_035047865.1 Dendrocincla tyrannina | reverse complement strand
TCATTTTCCTTTAATTTTGCTTTAATAAAAAGTTTAATATTTCAAATTATCAAGATTGTGGCTTATTGCCTATAACAAGTACAAGATCCTGTTGAGGCATACACTAAATCTGAATCTCATATGGGTCAGCATTATATATCTATTAGGTTAAGCCAAAACACATAGAATTTGGTGTGTTTATGGCCCTCAGGATGCCACATAGTATCTGATCACTTAGGGAGTCAAAAGGACATGCAGAGATGATAAGGGACATGGTTACTCTCTAAAAATATTGGCTGAATCTGAAGTCTTAAAAAAGAATTTGGATAGACTCTGTTCAATGTCATGTGACTGTTGATTTTTTTTTTTTTTATGCTACCATGTATTCTAAATTATTGTCAAATTATTCCATTCCACTACACACCTCCTCTAAGTATTTAATTACAAGTATTCAGTGTGTGGGCTTGTGGGATTTCAGATTTAAAGAAGCTATTTTTTGTGAAATTTAACAGCAGTTTTCACAGAAAAAATAGATTAATTCCTAATGATTGTTAATAAAATGTATGCTTTACTATCAGTAAAATGAATCTGATAAAAAGACAAAAAATATCAATTCAGAGATGCAGAACAAAAATTGTCTTCTTCATTTTTGAGAGTAAAGCATAATTTCATAAGGCTTCAAAGTGTGTTAGATTATAACTTGCTACCTTTTCTATTAAGTAGCCAAATTTTTGTGAAATAATTTGTAAAACCTCTATATTTTTTTTTTAAAATTCTATATTATATGCATAGAATTCCTTGATGTTAGAATGTATTCAGTCATCAAAACTAGCAATTAACAAGTACTGACATTCAGTGGCTTATTGAAAGTAATATTTTTTAAATAACCTAAAAGGATGCAATAAATCGATGGATACAGGATTGCAGTTCTGAATATAATCTTACAGGAATGTAATTAAAGTATCAGTTAATGCCTCAATCAATAATGATGTGGATTGTAGATTTTAGGACAAAACTCTTCAATATATTTTATGATCTAACACAGTTTTACATCTTTTAAGAGATCAAAAAGGAATTGATGGAACAAGTTTTACTCACAGTATAAAACAAAATAGGACGGGATTTATGTTTCATACGAGGAGACTTCAGCTAATTAATTGTGAATTTCTACAATGCTAAAATTAGTTGGCACTGCATAATTCTAATTAAATTCATGGCCAACTCAAGTAATTCTAACTGAAGAATCACATCATCAAAGTTCACAGACAAACCCACAGTTTTCCACATACTTTTTATGTCTGAGCTTCAACTTTAGGCATAGGCATAAAATGCACTGGTATTCTCATGAATTTGTAACAAGAATTTACTTTCCATATACGAGATACATTTTGGAACATGCATGACTGTATTAAAAAGGCAAAAGAAACTTGATCGGCATGCAATAGGGAATAAATTGCATGTTTATGTGGCATGGAAGATCACTTTAAATAACTGATGTTTTTAGTGATTTCTAGATTTCATGATAATTCTGGCCTTTCTGATAATCAGCATTAGCAATATACAATTGAATAAGCATGCAATATCTCATTATCTGATTGATACCCCAGCCAATCCTAGTCTTAGGAACTGGAAAGGGGACAAGAAAGAATGATGACATTTTCAGTTCACTGGACTATGATTTACATTGGCATACATCCTGCAATGTATTTTGGCACTTCATGACTACATATAAAGGCACATGAACATTTCATTTCGGCTAACAGAACAAAGAGAACTTGGCATTCAACATGCTATTTTAAAACACATTGTTTAATATATGCACTACAAATAACCAGAAACTTATTAGGGTACCCAGCCAATGTATGGTCCTGATAAACCGTAACACTTATTATGTCTAAAATCATAATCAGAAGAAACATTACCCTCTTTTTATAAACTTCAGACTCGAGATCATAAATGTAGAACTGCTCTTCCCAGGCAAGTAATAAAAAATAGATTCCAAGCACAAATATTTAATCTGATTTTTTGTTTCTAATCCATTGTTTAATTACAATAACTTTTTTCCTACATTGTGAATAAATCATTATAAATAAGGTCTGTATTTCAACACTTCAGATCAGCTCAGGTCATATGCTGTGCTGAGCAACATTTAGAAAAGGCCATCATTTTCTAGACAGTTCTGGGAATGCTTTGTTCATAGAACTATAAAATCATTGAATCATTAAAGCTGGAAAAGACTTTCAAGACCATCTAGTCTTGAAACTGACTGAACACCACTTTTTCAACTAAACCATAGCAGTAAATACCATGTCCAGTTTTTTTTTTTTTTCTTGAGTACTACCAGGGATGGTAATTCCACTACCTCCCTGGACAGCCTGTTCCAATACTTAACCATCGTTTCAGTGAAAAAAATTCTTCCTCATGCACAATGAGAACCATCACTGGCATAGCTTGAGGCCTGGGAGAAGAGGCTGACCCCCACCTTGCTGTAATCTCCTTTCAGGTAATTGCAGAAAGCAATAAGGCTTCTTTTTTTCCCAGCCTAAACAACTCTATCACTTTCCACCACCCCTCATATGACTTACACTCTCAACTATTCAAAGACTGGGTGAGATCACTTCTTCCTTCTCAACCAACCCATCCTTATTCTCAGCATTGTGTTCTGGCCAAGAGGAAGAGGCAATGCAAATGAATGAGAATATTTTCATTTCATCATTCTACTCTTTCAATAAGAAGGAAAATAGCATTTCAAATTATGAAGGGAATTGCTTTATATTTTTGTAATGGTAAATGAGACTTGATTTCCACTCATACTGCATGTCCCTAACATATTTTTTCCTTTTAGGCACAAAAAGTACTCCAATGAATAAAGATGGCATAGATAAAGATAAGGCATTTTGGTCCATTTACCTCAATGTGATCTTCAGATTTTAAATGCCAGACTATGATTTTCTGGCTTCCTTTCATGCATTAACTCCATAATGCTGCTTCAGTAACAAGGGTCTGAAGTACAGAAATAGATTACACCTGTGCTTCTCTTTACTTAATTTTTCTTTCATTTCAAGACGCTAAGTGCTTCTGGTGAGGAAGGCTGACTTTCAGTGTGCCTCATGACTCCACAGCTTACTCCGCTTTCACTTCCCTGCCCAGGCTGGGATCTGGAAAACCTTCCTTCACCGGAAAGAATGCTTTTCGCTTGGGAATAATAGGGTCATTTGCTACCAACTGCACGAGAGACTGTAGCTGATAAATTGCTGATGTTTGGAAAGGCATGACTTTGCTACGCCAGGTGACAGCCTGACATGAGCACTGACATTGAAAGCAAAGACCTCTGAAGGCAGTGCATGTGTTTGCTGTGGGTCAGACACCAGCTCCCTTAAGACCAGTGTGAGCTGTGAGCTTGAGCTGTGCTCAGCAGGGGCAGGATCTTGTCTGGCACTGAACTTTCAACTGGGCAGCTCCACTACACTCAGAGTGCCATCTATCTTGGCTCTCCATGCCCTGAGGAGACCCCTTGGAGCTCTGCTTCTATGCTGATAACCTGGAGAGCCCTTTCCTTCCATTTTTTACCCTTCCAAGGGCTGTTTGATAGCTATGCAGTGCTGGCAGGTGCCCTGCTCAGTGCATTTGGAACAAGTGCTAACTGATCTGCAGCTGCACTTTGCAGGATGAAACCCAACAATTTGCTTAGAGAATTCCTTGCTTTGCCACAAAAAATGTGGTTTGTGAATAAAAATAACCCCTGGATTTAGTTTCTATGGTTACTACAGCACAAAAGAAAACAACAATTGTCTCATTTATTTATTTATTTATTTCCCATTAAGATATTGTTTGAACAATCTAGAGACTCTCACTTCTGGTATCATTTTATACCTGCTTTAATTTTTATGTTCTTCATTTAATTCGGAAAAAAAGTAAGTTCTGTTTTCATGATTTTGTCCAAGCCAAAAACTATGCAAGTTGGTTGATCTCCTTATGATAGTACTAAGGTATTTGCTGAGTTGTTTAAGCCTAAACTATTATAACACAATGTCATTTTAATTAAATATGTAATGTTATGGGCCTTTACATCATAAGCTCACCTTGTGCCTGCCTAACTTTCCATCCGATGATCAACTTAATTTAACTCTTCAGAAGGTAAAGAAGAAAAAATGGTATTGTTTCTATTCATATGTCCTCAGCTTTCTTATCAGTACTTCACCCAATGAAATATGAATATATATGTCGTACCTTAGAAAGAAATCTCTTATTTTATTTGAATTTTGCTTGGAAAAAAATAAAGTCTAATATAATAAATAAATAGTGACAGTCTTAGGCTAATCCTTAGCTTTACTGCTGGGTTTTAACAGATGGCTAGTGTCCATAAGGACCTCATAATTCTTCTGTATATGGAACAGGACACTAGTGTAATTTTTATTTTTTTTCATCAAGTGAAATAGTCCTTTTCTATTAAATTGTTCCTCACAGGGAAGCAATTCTAAGCCTTTCATGATCCTATATAGCCCTTTGAATCTTTCCTGCTCCCAGTATATTCTTTCTTTTGGATCCCTGACTACAGACGTAGAGTATCAAAGCAGTAAGTTTGTTGATTTGACATGGATTTATTCAGTAGAATAATTATTCTGTCTTATTTTTTGTCTGTTTCTTAATACTTCCTATCATTTGAAGTGCTTGAATTTCAAGATTGCTAAGTACTACTGCAGATGTTTTCAGGGGGCAGGTGCTAACACCGAAGTATCGTTCCAGAATAGCAATTATCATTTCAGGATTTACCATTTGCTCCACAAATCCAAGGTTATTTTCTTTCCCTATTTTAATTTCTTGACATTAATCTACCATGAGTTTCACCTACCATTTCCCTGCCACAGTGATAGCCTTGTAAGGTCCTTCTGCAATTCTTCAGTCACTGTTTTCGTCAGTACTACTTGCAACATAATATTGCATCATTTCCCCTTCTCCAAGATTTTAGCTGCATATTCACTGATCTGTGGAAGTGAAAGTCTTTGACTGGCATGCCAGCTCTGTCAGTTTTTCCATGCTAGTCCACAACAACTGAACAAAACTGTGAAAAGTATCCTTTCCCCCTTGAACAATACAAAAACTAGCCATTGATCTACCTTAGACATGAAGACTCCTCTTTAGCCAGAGAGAGATAAATACTCTAGATATCAACTCGATTCCTTAAACTTTATACCTCTGTCTGAAGGCTAAAGTTTTTTGACATTATTTCTTGGATTGACCTGTAATATCCAGTGAGAAAGGATAAACACTGGGTTGCTAGCTGTTTGAGCATCACCACATGTGGGTTTCTCTGGGTCTTTTTCATTTCTTTGCCTGAGGATGGTGACATATCAGCTTTGGATTCTGTCATGGCTTTTCCATACTAAAAAAAAACTGCTTTGAAGACTTTTCTGGAGTGTTCCTAGTGCATTCATATGTATTGGGTTTTGCAGGCTTCAAAGTTTACTGATTTTTAATGATAAACTTCTTGATGAAATACATCACAATTTTTCATTATAGGTAGAAGCTACCTCTCATTTAAAGTGTTAAGTAAAGGCTAAATCTCAATTCACAGGAGAACTAAAGTGAAATATAAACGAATTTGTTTTAAAAAACAAGATCAATAAAAATTACCATGATGATAAAAATCATATGTTCTATCCTTAGAATTTCTACTAAACATAAATCATGCAATTATTTTAAAAGGCATGATTTAAATTCAGCAACTAAAAAATGAGAATGTTAAAGAACTCTAAGAACTACTCAGAGCTCCCATAGTTATTATGAATTAGTTTTCACCAAGACAGAGGAAAAATACATACATTCTTCTTGATAGAGTTGTATTTCTTGTTCATCCAGACTGCTGACCATTTACCTGACAGCTGAGATGATGCTGAAAAAAACAATTCAGGACAAGAGAATTTATCTGCTATCTATAAGCAGAGTCAAAACCTCAGCTAATACTAAATGTCACAGTTTCATTTCTTTTTCTGGACCTTCATCAGCTTATACCAGATGCAGATAAATCTCCATACCTGTAGTTTCAAAAAAGTTTTGAAGGCCATTATGCATTTAGGGATTTTATTTTCATCCTTAGATGATATTTTTCTATCTGCTTATGCTCAACATGAAGGAAATAGAAGACCATTAGAATTTAGAGGGAAAACCAACTCGATATTATCTCTAAAGTACCTTCAATGTTGAGAAAATAGCTAGATCAATGAAAAATAGATGCTGAATTCAGAAAAATAGAAGTGATGTTAAAGGAGACAAACCCCAGCTTTAAATCAGCTTGTTCTCTTCTTGTTCTTGGACTATCAGCAGAGTCATGGCTTAGATGATACCTGGTTTCTAGTTGCCTTTAGCCAAAACATGGAACAGGAGGTGTTTCTCCCTATAGTGGCTAGTAGCTTCATTTCTGGGGAGTTAGGTGAACATTAGAAATGTATCTGTTTCAAGGGAAGGTTTGGGCAAGTACAAGGAAGAAACCTACTAAGGCTTACTAAGCAGACAAGCCATAACTGAATCAAGAAATCCTGATCAGAAACTGAGCAGAAAGTGGCTGGTGGCCGAGCAGCTACTAGGAAGAAAATACATTTATATTGTTCTCATTCTTCTCTGTGTGTTCATTATGGTCACTGTTAATCTTCTTCTGAACAGTGTGGCCATTCTTATAGGGTTTTTTGTTTTGGTTTGGTTGGTTAGTTGTTTTTTTTTTGTTTGTTTCTTTTAATGCAACTGAAAATTATAATTATAATAGGAGTAATGACCAAACAAGCAAATGGGTCCAGTCTAAGATCTAAAGAGCTCTGGACTCAGTTCCCTGTTTAATTCTAAGCTTTCAACATGCTCATGTGCAAATGACTGCACTGATCTCCTGCTTCAGTTTCCCATTTTCTAAATAGAAACAATGCTTCTGCATGTCGTCCAGAGAAGATATGAGCAGAAAATTGCAGTACTGTTGCCTCTTTATTAGTGTCTGTTGCAGACTGATCGTGTTTCTGAGTTTCAGTGTCATCAGAGCTAACCAATGCCAATATATCACATATCCTCATGTTGACATCATGAAGTAGACGGGAAGTTTTATACCCGTCTCATGAGTCTACTGGTATGATCACTGTGTTTATATATAAAACTTTAAATCTTGGACAAAAACGTCTGACAGAAAGGATGGGCGGCATTCATGAATTGTCCATCTAGTAGCTAATTCAGAGCTGTAACAGAGTTTCACACAATACTACTTCCATATATGTATTTTTAGCAGGCAGTGGAAAAGGGCTTCCATGTGGTCTCAGACACTATTAATCATTACCTGAGGCAAAAGGGATGAAAAGACTTGTAGACTGAAACCTTTTGGAATGGTGATATTTAATCGTTTATGTCCTTCATGAAAAGTTTAACATGACTTATTATCAGAATGCCTGTCCCTCCATTAATCATTGATTTTTCTGTGATTTTTATAAAATCAAATATAGTGAGATGTTTGCCTGAGCCTGTCACCTTACTAAATGTTACTTAACCTAACCATTGCCTAAATAACAGTACCAGCCATATAAGTTTTGATGAAAATTCTATAGAATGTTTGTTTGGTTAGTTTTTTTCCCAGTTTATTTTTCCACTACATGATTTGGGTCTGAAATTTTGTCTGTGTTGAATAGACAAGCAATCTCTCTCTGTTGAAGGAAGCTAGAACCCTAAAACTAGAAGAAACCTTAGCACAGTCTTTGCTTTGAAGCAAGGTATAATAAGCACACTAAATGAGTAAAACCAGAGAGATTGTGTGAGCAATTTTTAACATTGAAATGCTACTATTAGCACTTCGTAATATGGATAAGTTTAAGTACATAATTATTAGCCCTCACCACAAATGAGCTGACAAAGTCTTCTGGTATAGCTGGGTAAAAAAGAAAAAAAAATCAAAAACAGGCACAGAAAAGCATGTGCAAATAGCAAAATCGACAAGATTGGAATGAAGGATGTGGATCAGACAAGAAAAGTGTCTGGTAAAATCAGGAGCATTCTTCAAAACAAATGGGAAAAATGTTCGATGGCACTGTAAGAATCCTATGGAATATGAGAAGCCAGAACTCCCGATACAAGAAGTAAGGTGCCAAGAGCAGATGAGACCACCCACTTTTGTTTTAAGGGGAAGGTTCAGAGCAGCACATAACATCAACAATGAGAGAGGAGAGGAAGAGCATAAAGATCACAGCCCACTTGGGTCCTGGTTTTTCTATTTCATGAGCTAGCAAGCCTGATAACCTTGATATCATGGACTAAAGTCCATACACACCAATGCTAAGTAGAAAGGTTTGAGTTTTGAGACTGTACACTCAATGCTGATTTAGTATGGCTTTCTTAATAGCTAATTATTTTGGGTACTTTGTGATATTGGTAGTGACCATCAATATGTATTCTTACTAATATTGATACAGTAAAGGGGTTTTAAAATTTGAAACAGGTGTGATCTGTCACCCAGCGGATTCTATGATTCTTTTAAGCATGTTTGTTAGAACCATCTCTGGTTTCCTAACAATATATGGCTTGAAATATTTGGGCAAATGAAAGCAATGAAACTACATATGTATGAAATCACAACTGCTAACTCCACCACCACTGGTTTTGTGCTGATTCACCTTTTGAGTTGATTTTCCCAGATCTTATTCTCTTTCTTATATTCTATTCTTCTGTGTCATGTCTGCAAAGTACCTCTGAGTCTATTTATCCTGCACTGTAGTGATAAAGGTCTAAAGCCCAACAAGTCAAAATGCTGTTTATACATATTGAATAAGATCGAATATATATCAGAAAGGACTAATCAGAGGGTGTAAATACTTTTGACAGTTAAAAAGAAACATAAATAATAGGATACCACAAAATAAAGCCAGGAAAACTCTATTTTGTGAATAGGCTATCATTACTTTCTCCACATTTGAAACATGAGACAGTCTACATTGAATAGTTACATTCTGAGACTCTAAATGCCATTAAATTGAATGGTTTTAAATAGATTTATCTTGAAATGACATGAGCGAATGTGTCTGTTTCTGTGCGCATTTCAGCTCTAGGTTTTAAACTTATGAAAAATAGAGATTGTCTGCTTCGTTGCCCCATGAGAAGAACATTATCTAACCAATTCAAACTGTAATAGAAAACCATGATTTACACACTAAAGCCTCTAAATCACCTAATGATGGAAAACATCTTTTTCCACCATCATGCTAATTAAAGTGTCATCGAGGTTAGGAAATGTCCTTTGTATTGTGATGAGAGAAAATGCAGGCAAATTGAATTTCCTTTCTGATGGTGCTTGGTAAAAGATAATTGACCAATTGTTATTCTTAGGTATCATGTAATAATAGAACAAGAAAAAAACCTAGTCTATAATAACCATATTGTCAACAGGAATAGATTTAATTTAAAAAAAAAAAATACAGGAAGTTTAAAAAGCAGTCATAAGGGGGAAAATATCCTCTTCTCAGTAAAACATTGCAGGGAACATCTAGATTTACACAGTATATGCACACAAACTAACGTGTTTTCCTTATTTGTTTTTCATGTATTCCAAAGCTGTCTCCATGCACAAAATAATACTACTGTAGTCTGAACTTCTCATCTGAAAGAGAACACTGTGATTTTGTTGAACTGATCCTTGAAGGTGATGTTCTTATGACTAAAGTATTGCTCTTTTAAATGAACATGAATCTGAAGAGGACATTTGTGAGAGTGCATTTTCAGTTTTATTGAGAGTAAGAGGCAAAATAACAGGGATGAGATAAATAAGAGGAAAACGCACAAATAAGATTACTAATGAGACATAAAGTCTATGTCTCTAGTTCTGAAACATCAAAGGGCCTCAAACTAATGCCTGTATTTTCTAAAGACAAATGTTCACTGATGTCAGTAGCAGGGAATGAAATAATTTTGTTGCATTGCTTTCCTCTCTGCAGTGACTTGATATGTCATTGTTATAGCTTGGTATCTCGTTGGAATTCCTCCCTAAAGGCTTGGAGCCGATGCCCTAAACCTCGCTGAAGATGGTTAACAAAGGAACCAATGCATGTGTATATCCTGACATAAAGAGTCAGACCAAAGGCCTTTGTTCTGTTCTCCCAGCCTGAGGGGGGGGGGAGGGGGGAGAAAAGACATCTCGGTGGAGGGGAGTCGCCGGGAGGGGGGTTTCTGCGGTTTTTTTTTTTTCTGTGCAGGTCAAGAGCTCATCTCTCTCAGTGGAGTGAGAGAGGACGGGGACACACACCAATCCCAGCATCACTGGATAGCTGGACTTTTTTTTTTCCCTTCCCCAATTCGACCATTTTCATCCATGAAGGATCGTGGACATCATAGAGGCTGCCGTGAGGAAAAGAGGAGAGAGAGACCTCTTGTTTCCTGCCCCTGCAGAGATGGCATTTCTGCTGCTTTCTTTCCGGTTTCTCACGGGAGTTGACCTGGGGACTGTAACTGCCATCTCGCCTGAGGGAGAGCGCAGCCGGCCAGGCGTGACATCGCCACCTGCTGTCCATAGATATAATTGCATTCCCCCCTGCCTTTTTGGGGGTAGCCAAAAGACCTTTTAAATGTTTGCCTTGTCGTTTGGGGATGGAGGGGTTTATTACAAACTTTTGTTGTTTGCTTCTTTTGTGGATATATATATATGTGTGTGTGTATTGTGGTTAAGAACTGTTATCCTTTCATATATATATATATATATTTCCTAATTAAAGATCTCTTTTCTAAATTTAAAGGAGAGGGATTATTTCTTAGCCAACATAGATACCTTAGTTCTCCCCTTGAACTAAGACAGTTCTCAAATATTATTTATCAAATAACAGAATTCAGAACTGTGAAGTGGCACACAGAAGAGGCTGCTTAAATCTCTTTTTCTCAACTGTAAAATTACTTTTTTTTTTTTTTTATCAGTTGTAATGAGTATAGTGAGTGGCCTGGAGAATGATTTGGCTTCCCTGAATATTTTTTTTTTTCAGTAGTCCTTTGCTTTCTATTGCTTTCTATTTTAAAAAAATAATATAGTTTTGCTTCACACATGTAAAGCACACATGTTCATTCTTTAACATAAGCTTTTATGTTTTATTTGTATGACAGTGATGTATCCAATTGCCACCTCATTTGGGCAAGGTCTGTTTTCATACTGTATGTTTGTACAGCAGCTAGAACAATGTGACACTTTAGGAACTAAGGTAGCACAGATATATAGACACAGTTCTGGCTTCCCTCCACTTACATTTTCCTTCAGGCTATCACAAATGTTTGTGCAGACTGAGACTGCATACATGGAGAAAAGGAGATGAAGCCACAGGAGGCACTGAGGTCCAGCCATGGGGTTGTATTCCTAACTGCAGATACCACATGTGATCTAGACATTGTCTACACATTGCCACTGTGTAATATAAAATACATTGATTCTTCATGCCCGTTGTCCTGTTGTTTGGCCAGCTGGCTGTTAATAAATTGAATGTACTGTTGATATCCTGAGTGGGGAGAGTATTTTTAGTCTTATGTATGCCATTTCATTTTTTTTTTTTTTTTTTTGGTGACGGAATCAAGCAGACTTCTTTTTTTTTCTTTAAGTTTCTTTAAGAAGAAATCATTTGTTGCTGTTCTGCAGGCTGAGAAGAATCAAATCAGTTTAAGTACATCACTATGCTTCCTAATAATTTTTATCTGAAAAAGAAAAAAAAAAAAAAGAAAAAATCTGATGTATGATTCACAGATTAGATACGAAAATACAATTTGTCAAAATCTAAGAATGTGTGCTCCATGGAATGAACAGGTTAGCAAAGATATATGTTGACATATAGTTCACTGAATGGCTGTATTTTCAAACTAAAAAAAAAAACAAACCAACCCCTCCCCCCACATAAAACAACAAAACAAAACAGAAAACAAAAGCAAAATCCCTACAAAAACAAACAAACAAATAACCCCCCCAAAACAACGTGTGAGAAAAGTAGTTAACCTTGTTCAGAGATCACTAAATTTAACTGTGTGGAATTATCAAAGTTGACAACATCCAGTAGCAGAAGTGGGGGCCGCCTCTAGATTGAGTATGTAAGACTGTAGCATATCTCACTGAGAAGCACAAGTGCCCCTTTCCTTCACAAACAAGTATACATCAATGATCATTGATGTTCTATGTTTCACCAATACTTACATAGGTATTACTAGAGAGCTGCATTGTAGTGGTGGTGTTTTATTGTACTGGTGTGGTTACCTGTCTTTGAGGACTAGCTGTGAAGTCTTGGTACAACACTCCGTGTAGACAAAAATGGAAGCCTAAACTGTAATTTATAGGCACTTCCAGAAATGGAAGAAAATTAAGTGATACTAACTGGTAGATAGAATTAAAATAAAACTTAGCTCTTCTTGTGCAGGTAAATGTGTTTTGCACATGTAGGGTGATAGAAAAGTCCAACCCCAAATTTCATTGGTGGCTGTCTAAGAAAACATTTTGTGCCATAAGCATGTACTAAAATACTTGTTTCTACATTGTCCAGATCCCCAGAACAGGGGAGTACATGGACTCACTTAAGACAATGTGATCCCTGTATTTTTAATGATATTTTTGTGACACTGGCAATAAGCATAGAGAAGAGCTTCCAGGTGGACCAGGACTGCAGGAAGGATGCAGCAGGGTCTAAATGTCACCTTTACAATCCTCCTAAATCAACTCTGGTGAGTGCTCACCGGCTGTGGCTGGAGACTCAGTGCCAATGCAATTTTGCTCTGAAAATTTGTACAGCTGGAAAACTCTGAAAAGCAGTTCTTGCTGAAAAACCTTGTCTAAGCATATTTACACAATTCTGCATCAGATCCCAAATCTCTATTAATGATTGTAATTAGTCACTTTGATTAATAATATCCCTTACAGGGCTGTCCCCAGGTACCTTCTGCAAATTCCAGTAGTCAATGTCTGTTGAATTTTTAGCAGCAACAGACAGCGCTAAACTATCATTTACACATTAAAATCTATCACAATATGTAGAAAAAGATTGCATTTTTGTTGGAATAAAAATGTATCTGTGTTTTATAAGGTAACATATTTAAAAAAAAAAAAATCATGATGGTAATAAGATCACCTTTTATTTCAAAAACTCTCCCTACCCCATTTAAAAACAGATGATGGTGGTACAATGAAGTAATCACATGATGAATCAATGACAAAAGGATTTAAGTCCTTTTCTAGAAAAAAAAATATGGCAGGTATTTCTCAATTATCTGAGAAAAAAATTAAGGAAAAAATAAAAATAAAATTAAAAAAAAAACAGCTACTGTGATGATACTGTAGTGAGTCATGCCCTTTAAGTGCTGTCACAAGATAAACCCAACAAAGATGAAGGATATGCTTCCATTCTAACATGTAATTTTCCTATGGAAGTTCATCCTGGATGTGATGCTATTTTTTGGCTACAAATTGTGATAGTTTAATCTTTTGTGAATTTGTTGCTGTGAAATCCAAAGATATACACTGAGTTCCACAGTTTATATATGATAAAAGTGTGACGCTATGTGTTGACACAGGGATGAAATAAAAATTTGTAGTGCATGTCTAGTGAGAGGCAAAAATTAATTGATATATATGATAGACTTAAATGCTGTTAATGTCTTAAACATTGCCAAAATCGTAGAAATACTTTTTGTCCAATGACAAAGAAGCTAGTCCCCATCTGTGACCACAGAAACATCCCACCCACCTGCTGTCAAAAATGCCTTTTGACTGGAATTTGAACTGTGACGGGAACTTGACAAAAGACTATTGTCCAATTATCTCAGGTCTAAGGTGAAGCAAACAAGGTTCAGGGAAGAAAAATGTATCCACAAAGAAAGCCAAGCTCAGGAGCTGTGCTAAGAATCAGCCCTAGCTGGACTCAGCAGATAGAGAAGAAGGAGCATTTTGGGTGTGTGATGGCAAAATAGGAGTAAAACCCCTCCTCCAGGAAGATCACATACACATAAGGCATTCATGTGAGAAAGGGTCATAAACCATCAAATATCCCCAAAGTGTCATCTCCCCCTCCCCCAACAACTTACTCCTGAGGCCTTCCACCACCAGAAGACTGGACATGGTTGAAGGGATGCAGCAAATCCAGAGTATGTTGCAAGACATTGTAAAATTTCCCCTCCCCTGCCCCCCAGGGGAGGTACCTGGGAACCTCCTGAATGTATATTAATCTACTGAACTTTATGTTTTGTGGAACCCTCACCACTGAGAAGATTAGAAGAAGAGGACCTATAGAACACCATCGGGTTCCACAGAGCAGTGATAGATTTTCTGTTTAATCTCTCTGTGTCTCTCTGTTCCCTAGCCCTCCTTTGTCCTATTTATTCCTAGTTCTCTCTCTCTGCTTATATTTACTGTTAGATAAAATCCATACAATTGACTTTGGTATATGGTCTTCTTTACACCTTAATTTGAGCACAGGCATTTTAATTACCAATTTTAATAACTGGATCATAACATCATTAACAACAAAAACAAAAATCCTCAGAGTTTCTGTGCATCTGAAACCTGGTAGTACGAGGAGTGTTAGATTATCTTGTTCTCAAGGAGATTTATATTTGTACTGGGAGGCACAAAACATGGAAATTCTTGGAAAGGACACATTTTCCTGACATTGTTTAGGAGCTCTTATCTGAAGATATTGTTCCTAAGAAGAGAATATTCATTATTTTCATTAAACTGCAGTAAATGTACATATCCCAGCACATCTACAGTCCCCAAAGAAATTTCTACCATCATATCTAATTTGGCCAATCACACAATCTCAGCAAACAAGGTTAATAAGACATTATAAAAATGCTGATGAGTTTCAAGTGAATCCCAACTTGACAATCATCACAAGAACTATTAGTATTCAAAAATAATATGATGTCAAGTTAAGGTCTTTTCTTCCTCTCTTTCATTGTTGTCTAGTGCATAAGGTCTTCAGCATTAAGTATTTTTAACGTCTATGTTCAGCTCAACATTTTTCTAGTAGTAAAAACAAACATTTTGAATAGCATTTAGGCTCTCCAATTAAATGTTTGTTTGCTTATGAAATTGCTTTAACAGTTATCATTCTGCCTGCAAACTCATTTTCCTGCAAGGACAGAAATTCAGCTTCTATTAAACAGTAAAAAGTATAAATCCAAACTACTTATTTTGATCTTCTAGGCTTTCATCTGCAGTGTTAAGAGATTCAATCAGCATTCAGGATTTTATTATGTTCCTGTCCTTCAAACAGGATATTTAAGATGCTGTGTCTTTCCAGCAACTTCCTACTTGAAGGTGTTCACTTCTACTGCACCCACTTTTGACAGTAAAGTAAGTGAATATGGATGGACAGGCAGAGAGCACTACCTTCGAATCTGCCCCGAAAAAAAGGGAACATTCATGAATGAAAACAAAGTTCCAAAATCTCTTTTTATATAAAACAGTTATGTGACTGTAGCAAGTTCCTTTTTTATTTTTCTGTTAGTGAAAATAAAGTATTTAAAGCCATGAAGAATCTTTTCCTGCATAGTACATAGCCACAGTTATTGTTACCATTATTTATCCTCTAAATAGTCATAAGCAGAATTTATGGTAGATTTTTCTGCCAGGAAAGGCCAGTTGTGTTAAGCACTGAGCAAGCATTCTCAGGAAGTGAGTCATCCAAAGACAAAAGAAACTGAGGTGGCAAATATGATCTGCAAAGAAGAACAGAGTAGTTGATCAAGAGATTTGGATGGATTCAAATTTTAGAGAATCAGGAGTACCAATCACAAGCTGTCATGTTCACGGTCTTGCAATTAATTTCATGCATTGCAGGATAGGTACATTTTGAAAGCACTTTCTTGAGGAAAGTGAATACCATTTACCAGGTGACACGTTTTTGGCTATAAAATGTATTTTTGGGCAATAAAGTCTGGTAATGAATTCCTGTTTAATTAGTAAGATTATTTTGATCAAGGCAACCTTGGGGGAGAAAAGAAAAAAGAGGAAGTTACATTGTATTTGCATGACCAGTTAGTTATTATTTAACCTTATTGTTCACATTTTAGTATGTTCAATTATTATTTAGTTTTATTATTTAGTTGACTAAATTTAGATTGAAAGCATAACCAATTTTACTTTTTTTTTTTTTAATCTGAATATAAAAGGCTGCTTGAAAATTAATTAAAACTGTTAGTTTAGTTAAATTTTATATGCCCAAGGGTGAATTTATTTCATTATTTTGTTTGGATGGAAATGCTGAAATGTTGTTTCCAGTTGACCCCAAAAGAGTTGTAAGAGAGGTAATTTTAAGGTGTTGGTTGGTTGGTTATTTTTTTTTCACTACTTATTCTATATACCTGGTATCCTAGTTATTGCCAGACATTCTGTATCATTAAGTAAAAGTGGGTTTTTTCCAGTCTCTTGTGGTTTGCCCAGCTAGCCCAAAGCTGAAAAACTGAGATACATGAATAAATAGTGTATCTCTGAGCTATACCATGTTTCAGAGAAAAGACAAAATTCAATATCAAATGGAATTAATTCCTTACTTTCCCAGAGTACGGGTTTATAGGATCATTCAGGGTTAACAAGAAAATTAGTTCTGTCTCCCAATAATCAACTTTCTTGGATGATCTTTCCTTGCCCTTCCTTTTTTTTTTTTTTCATTTCAGTTTACTTTGACTGATCTTTCCCTGTGAGATTTGTCTCTAAACCTTTTTCCTAATATTCCATGAATTTATATTAAAGTCTATAGCCCAGTTAAAAAGCAAGTACATCTAAATCTTTCTGTCAAGGAAAGATGGATTCATAGAAATGTAATTATATCCAGCCTGAAAAATGCCCTAAAGTACCTTTCATTACTCAAAGGTGAATTTCTGTGCGATAATCTACTGCAGATATTTCTGAGGAGTAACAAGAAAACCCAAACCTCAAATGAAAGCAAACAAACAAAAAGCCAACCAAACAAAAAAACCTCCACCAAAGCAAAAAAAAAAAAAACGAAACACAACATAACCACAACAAAAAACCTCACCAAAATAAAACGTAAAAAACCTAAAAAAACAAACAAACAAAAAATTACTTTGGCTGTTTTTTTTTTTCTTTTTTTTTTCTGTGACATCACAAGGGCCAATTTCCTTGTGTTAACTAAGCAATTTTCAAACAGTATCTCATTTTAATATATGCTGCTTAACAAAATGAAAACAAACACTGATTCCTCAGTGTACGTCTGGAGATAGATAAGGCAGCAACTTGGATAGCAAGAGATTTGATCTGACAAAACCCAAGATATTCTGTGATGTCCTAAAGAACCCAGTCATTTTTCTTAGCTTTCTTGCAACAAGAAATTACCCCACAAGAGCGATTTTCCCTTAACCCATGAAACTTATGCTCCTAGTGTCTTAACTCCTGGCCAAATCCACTACAAACCAAATTCCAAGAAACAGCTTTGACAAATTCAACACAACTGTTTCATTGATTTATTTGCTTAGCTCTCTAACAACCTGTTTCTGCATTTGGTTTGGGGGCTTTTTTTTTTTTTTTTTTTTTTAAACTTGTTCAGTGTTCATCAAACACATTTGGGACTGTAGCAGCAATGGTCCAGAAGGATGCAAAGATACTGTAAGTCTTTATGGTATGTGCTGGTGTGTTTCTGCCAGACTGAATGAGCAGATGTGGTCTGAAGTATGATGGAGCTTGACAACACTGTATAAAATAAAGCTTTATTAATGCAAGAAGAAACTTGCAACTATGCACCCTATGTAGGTCCCATCCAATCACCTACAGCAAACACATTATCATAAGTGATGCCATGGCTCTGGTGGAGTGTCAGGGACACTTATTGTCTAGGCCATCTGGCAGCAGCAGCCAACCAACCATGAAAACACCTGCAGAATGCAAGTAAGAGTTGTGTTGCACTTTGGCTCAAGCAACACCAGTGCGATATAAGGAAATTCTGCCCTGTGTGGACTACGTGGGAAGCATTCTGCCTAGGCTGCCAATGCCAGTCAGAAGGGAGGGTGTCAACAATCATTTAGGGCCATCTGAAGGGATGAAAATAGCATGTTTCTTCACAACTGAGGATGTAAATTGTGTGTCCTCTAGCATAACCATGCTTGAACAACCTAAGTCTTGATGCTTTTCAAATCTAACAGCACTGACAGGTCTAAACTCCTGTCTGTCTTTCATGCAGTGAAGAAGGATCAGTTGGCCCCTGACCATGCAAGATATGTATAGTCCTGCAGATTTCCATCCATTTAGGTAAATATTCCACTTAGCATAGAAAATGGACTTATAGACCTTCATATCTTGTCTTCAACACTTAAATCAGAAGAAACCTTCCCCTCCCCCCCCCAATAAAATCATGCAAGAGAACTTCTGTAAGGAAGATGTAAGAGCTGGAATATGTAAGATCTGTAATACATACCCCTTCATACATCTTACAGAAATTTGTGCATAAATTCTGATATTTTGCCTATATTATTATAACAATACATCATAGGGATTCAAGTATTAAAATCCTTCCTGAAAGTTATTGCAACCTATGTCACTACTGTGGAAATTACCACATAACAGTGAAGGCACATGAATTAGTTTCTTTAAAATGTTTCATCTAATGTTAATACAATTTGTTATATTGTAGGAATTTTTATACTTCAAAGATACAATTCTGGACAGTTTTGGGGAAAAGTCTGTGAACAAGATGAAGCTTCATGAAATTTTTATTCTATGCAATACAGAGATCCAGCTTCCAGAGAATTTGCTAGTTAAACTCCTGATTACTGATGAGTTCATCAGGAGTCTGTGAGAGTGGTCACCCTGGTAACATAGGTGTGCTTCAGCAGTGTGCAGCACTGTTACGGTTGTGGCCAAGTATTACCTTTTCCATTTCCTGTTCAAAAAGTCTCATTGTCTTTCTCAAAGGGAAAGCAAAGCCTTTTCATGTAGGTAAAGCAGGCAGTTTTTTATGCATAATGCTGTTTGCATTGATATATATTCATATAAATATGTTTTATATGTGTTGCTTCAACTCCAAGACAAAATGGCACATTTCCTGAAGTGGGTCTGAGCACTGCATTTTAGGTCTGGGTTCAGACACTTCAAGTGATTGTACATGCCTTTCAGGTTGATTGCTGCTCTGTTCTTGTTCCTATTTTCAAGAGTGTCATCTGGAAGACACCAGCATGCAGAAATAAATGCTTGAGAACGAGAAACAAATTCATCTTCTCTTCTGCTAACTGCAAGAGAATTGCTGTCATTTAGAGATTGGAAAGTGATGAAAAATGTATTAAAGTACCATCTTGCTGGAAAGATATGTATTTCACTGGAGTAAGCTGTATGTGACACTGATGATTATCCTATATAATAAAATTACATGGCTAAAATAAAAAGACAATTCATATAGAAACATCCTTAATTCAAGGTAGAAAGCAGCTGCAGGCTAAACTAATTTTTCAATAACATTGCTTTAATTCTGGAGAAATATCACTGATATATGGAGTTGTTTATTTGTTTTCAACTTGAACATAATGGAGTTCAAGGATTGGTTTTATATGTTCAGCAATAGGTCCATGAAGACATCAATCACCAAAGTTTGTTGTTGTTTCTAATATTTGCGGGTTTAACAGCTGAGAAAATATTTTTGTCTTCCTAAATATTAAATGTTTATGATTACTAAAATTTGTTATCTATTATCTGTATTATGGTGTGTGTAGCTTCCATTCCAGGCTGAGAAAAACCCTAATATTCTGGGATCTGTTTAAAAAGTATTTGTGAAAAACAAAGGAAAGGTGAATGGTTTGTTATTCCATTTTACATTTTAAAGACACCAGCCAATACATGAAAACACTTCAAATAATATAAAAAGCAGTGCCAAAAGTCTATTGTCGTTGAGGTCACTCTTTTGGTTGTGTGGGGATTTGAGAATAGCCACTGATTTTGAAAGGGAGTATGGGTAGAACTGAACGAAAGCAACTTTTTTAGAATCCTTAACATGCAACATTTTCATTTTCTACTGCACTTCAGACACCTATGTACCTCACTGATTTGTATTGTCACATGAGATTAGTATCAGCTAAGGTGCATTACTTTAGACAAAAAAAAAAAAAAAGTATGAAAGAAACCATATCTTTATATAATGTGCAGAGGTATACATGGAAACATGCATTGAAGTCCCTATTTCTCCTGTCCTTTCACTGGCAATGAAATAATAGGATTTCTAATTACTATAGCCCCAAAGTAGCATATAAATAGTCTGGGGTTTAACAAGCACATTTTTCAATTATTGTGTCTTGTATGATGGCATAATAAAAGTATATTCAATTGTATTTTATTTTGTTCCTGAGTTTTTTGAGGGGGGTTTTGACATCACAGATATATCTGGCCATAATTTTAACTGACTGGTTTTGGGGTTTTCTTTTTTTTCCACTATAAAAATTCAAGGATGTGATTAAAAAGCAGAACACAAATCAACAAAATCAACAGCCCTGTGTTCCAAGGCTTGAATTTGATATTCATGTTGTTTTAAATTACATTTGCTAGCTTATATCTCAGAAATTAATCGGTTCCTTTGCAGTTTCATCCATTTTAAGTGAAGAAGTTTGTTTAGACTTGCCTACAATATAACCAAAGGAAAAGAATTATTAGTAAATGAATTATATTTGCAAAATCAAAGAAATATCAGTCAGTAAGTATGATAAGAACTCAGTTACAAGATTGAGCTTACATAATGAATAATAATGGAATTAAGAAAAAAAGGAAAAAAAAAGTGAGAATCTGAACTATAATCATCTAGTGTCTAAAGACAGTGTTCACCCTTTCTTCCTTTTTCTACCCCATTTTCCTTTATTGCAGATTTTGGGAATCTGAAGCAAACTACCTTCAAACACAATATATTTTATTGGTTAAATAATGAGTTCCAAATAAAACAAACAAAATTATAAAAACAGAAAACTAGGTCTTGACAAATAATCAGTAAAATGACAATGATAAAAACGGGTTGATAATGACTTGAAGCATTTGTTTAGAAAGATCTGAACAGATTTTTTTTTTTTCCTTGTGAAAAATATGTCTCATATTGAGAATACTTGCAATACAAGTACATTTGTAGTTTACAAACTTTGCCAGTGAGGAAACAATAGGAATGTTAAAATCACTACGCCATTCTTTAGCTTATGATCCCTGTTCTTTGGGTTCTAGTTTAACCAATGAGAATTATTCTAAAAAGTAGATAGTAAATGGGTCTTGGGCATTGGAAAAAACAAAAACAAAAACAAAAACAAAACCACCCAAACTTAAAAAAAAAAAAGCACATTTATTTTTGTATATTTATTTATTTATTTCATAATTTTTCATGCTTATGAAACAATTCAAGCTCAAAACGAAAGAGCACCCAGCTTTTCACGCATTCAAAAATAATTTTTCTCAGTGATTAAACTTGTTTGGAGGTATTTTTTTTCCCCTTTTTGCATGTTCAAGATGAAAAATCCATGGGCAAACTGGTATCAATTAATATTTGTTGTGCTAAGGTTTTAGTCTTCTTTCATTCCTGTCCTCCTAATGAAACCACTAGAATCTTATTAGACTCTTGCATTTATATTTATATATCCTATATAAAATGGTGGAATGAAAGAGCAAACAGACAGATTTCTACAGTCTCTTATTCTTTTTCAACCTTCATTCTCTTCTCCCTAAAAATAATGTTCTGCAACATCAAGAAACATGAAACTGGGTAATGAAACACAAATGGAAACTGCAAGATCAATTCTCCCCAATGAACCAAACTAACTAATTTTAAATGCCATTGAATTACGATTTGGATAGGAGAGGCAGAGTTTGGATTTAAGTTATTCAAACAGAGATTTGGTTTCTTAGGTGGTAAGTTTGGCTGATGCCAGAAGAACAGGGAGGCAAACCTGAAACCGGTCCTAAATCCTTTGAATGGCTATGGTATTTGGAACCAATTTATTCTACTTAGAAACAAAGTAAATTTAAAAAAAGAAAACAAACCAAAAAAAAACTAAACAACAACAACAAAAAAAAAACACACAAAAAAACCCAACCCCTCCCCAAGCAAACAACAAAAAAACCCACCACGTTGTTGGGTAGTCTTTTGTTTCTTTACATTGAAAGGAAAAGAAAGGATCTGGTAACTGTAATAACATAGTATGGCAACAACCATAAAATACAGTGACTGCAGGCAGCACATATGTTTGTGTGTAGGAAAGAAATAAGACCGAGGAAAAAAATGTCTGTGGAGAGTAATGGAACTACAAGAAAAGTGATCTACAGTAAACCAGCAGGAAAGTAGACGAGAGTGCAGAGCCAAGGGCCCCTGTGTGCTGGAAAACTACAGAAAAATCCAAGGAAAAAGAAAAGGTGAGGTTTTGGGGGAAAAAAAAATACCAGGAGGAACTAAGAGCAGAAAACGTGAAATGAAAGCACAAGATAAAACAAGGAAAAATGTAATATGTTAAGGGGAAAAAAAAAAAAGTGGAAAAAAGAATGATGAAAAGCAGGCAAAAAAAAAAGTATATTCAGAAGAAGAAAACAGTTGGAAAATAACTCAACTACCCCAAAAGTACAAAATTGGAAACAATATTTTAATCATTTACCATAAATTACTTTTGAGACACTAGAGCAAAAAATCATTAATTGATCATATTATGCTGGAGAACAAGGAATATTTTAAATATTACATATGACTTTGGGTTTCAATATATAGTATTGAAAGTATTTTGGAGATAAATATTTGCAAAACACATAGAATTAACACATATTGCTGAGGGTTAAATATGAATATCAATATTTGATGAGAAAGAAAGATAGATTTACAATCGGGACTTTTCATACATTTTCATTTGAAGTTATATATAAATTACTGTCATTAATATTTATTTCAACTCTCATTCTCTTCTTTGTGTCTTCTTATTACCTTAACTTCTGGACACCCGACAAAATTAATATATTTTTTTTCTGTTTAACATCACATTGTAGACCTTCTGTTTGTAAAGAAAAAGTTTAAAAGTGTAACAGGAAGCCTCTAAAGATGCAGAAATCAATCAAAGTAAACCTGAGGTTTTTTACTGTGTTACAAACCGAAAGCTCCTTTTTCCCATGCCCCTGAAGGAAACCCCTTACCCTACCTGATTAGTATGTAAACCCCACCCCGGGTGTGTGAAACCTTCCCTGATTGGTCCCTTTGTATCTCTTCCCTTGACCCCTCCCTGATGGGAAGTCTATAATTGACCTGGTCAGGTGAATAAAGATCTCCTCCTGCTTCCTGTCCTGGGAGTGTGTGGACCTCTTTACTGGGACCTCTGGAGACTGCGTGGCTGATCGCATGGTCCTGGGTGGGGAGGACGGGAGAGGGAGAGCATTCCCATCAGCCGTGTAATAAAAGGACTGACATTTCTAGAAGGAAGTATTCAAATAAAAATAATGTTATCTGTAAAATTGAAAATATTTATAATTAAAAAAGAGTTATTTTTGGGAGTTGATACATTATTTTTGAGCCTTCAAGTGAATTGTAATAGCAGTCTCAATAGACAACAAAATTCAAAGCATACATAATTGCAAGATTGCATTCTACTTGCACTCCTAGACCCTTGTTTTTTTGTTTTTTTTTTTTATTTTGGTTAATGATGTGAAAAGAGAAGTGGATTTCTTTTTTCCTTTATTCAATGGAAAAGGCAGGTCAGTTTCTTAGTTCTATTATCCTTCAAAGTATGTTAAGACATCTAACTGCCATTAGAGAATTTTAAAATCCTTACCAGGAAAGAGATTTTAGGTTTTCATTTTTTTCAATATGAAAATATAACTATACATAGGACACTAATCAACTTATAGCTTCCCTAACCACAAAAAAGGTCTTTGCCCTAGAATTTCAGTGATCTCTGATTTTAATTTTAGCTCTGTCTCCATGTCGTGTCTTTCAATTCAAGTGGATACCTCAGTAAATCATCCTGTAGAATTATGACCACCCAAGAATTACCATTCTATTGTTGACTGTTTGAAATATTTAAAAAATATAATCTTTTAAAATGTGTAGAGTGAAATAAAAAAAAAAACATTCTCTTCATTCTCTGGCATGTTTAGGGTTTGTTTTCTGTACATATTTAAGAAAAAAAAAAAGTTTTTGTCTCATCTTCATCAGTCTATAGGGCCAGAAGGAATCTTGGAAACAAGTTACGAATAAATAAAAATGAGAGGAAATACACTTTTTTTTTTTTTTTTGATACCACAATTGAAATAAAAAATGTGTTTTTTTTGACACCCAAGTAGATGGATATCTCCAATGAAATCCATTTTGAGTTTTAAGAAAATATCTTCTGTTCTCATTAGTACCTTCAGAATATGAAATTTAAATATAATGGGCAAAAAAGTAAATCTTTGTAAGTATAACCTGAAAATGAAAAAGAGAGAGAGAAAAGGGATCGTGCTTGAATGAATGTATATCTTCAAGCACGATCACATTGCTTTCAGTCATCGCAGAAAAGTTCACATTCATGCTAAATACCTAAAAATGTAAAAACATTAATACAAAAATTCAGTAAAATTCAACATCTCCCTACACATGCTTGATTGATTCTTATTGTCAAGGGATTTTTTTTAAGCAATGCATCATTTTGCAGATCTACTTCAATACCTTGAGGTGAACATGATTTTACTTTGCTCTGATAACTAAATTACATACTGTCCTGCATTCTCTGATGCTTTTCACCCTTGTGATTATATCATGAGTCTTGTGATACTTGATATTTAATTTAAATATTCTTACATCCTGATGATGTAAGAATGGGTCTCAGCTTTCACAAAGGTAAAAAAGAAGGGTTAAGAGTGAAAGAGGAAAGGTTAAGATGTCACAATTAGAAAAGCTGAGTTAAAAATCCTAAGAGGTAAAGGATTGTGATATCCTACAAACAGGATTAAATATGGCTGTTTTGTCACAGGTATGTAATTTTCTACAACTGGAGTCACAAAGAGATCCTGTCTTTTACAGTTAAAGTGTCGTGCAATCAAGATGACTGCAAAGCTGCAGTGGCAGGCACCTGGACAGGCTGAGTGAAATGCAAAGCAGCTCAGTGCAGAGCAGTCTGGGAGAGACTGACTGCAGTGGCATAATCTGCCTGAAACTCAGAGTAGAACCATCTCTTCCAGAGGGCAGTTATGTCACTTCCAAAGTGAATGAATTAAAACAGAATTAGATACTGTGCAAGCAGAGAAATGAATTTCATGGGTGGATGTGAGGCATTGGAAAAACAGTTCATATGAAGACAGTGGCAGTATATGGCCTTCTATTGCCATCATTATATGTTATCCACTTTCTGGCGAAATTCAGTATTACTAAGTCAGTTTTGGTTTTGTTTTCTTTTTCACAGGACCTCAGTTCCTGCTTAGTAAGAAAAAACCCTCCATTTTCATTCTGGATAGAAACATCAGAGCATTAAAAAAAAATGGGGTAATATAAATTCATTTAGTAAATATTTCATCTTCACAAAGACACTACTAGTGAAATTAGTTAGTTTCCAAGGATTCTGCCACCTTTACTCACTGAAACCTTTATTTGTCTTAATACTAGTGAAATGGAAGGATAAGACTTTTAAAAATAATGAATAAACCATTTGTCACCACATGTTATCAGGAGGATTGAGGAGGATTCCAAAGCGAAAAGATGACACCATTTAAAATTCACAAAAACAGAGTTTATTGCAAAGAAGTAGCAAACAAGAGAAAAACAAACCCAAGAGAAAGGAAAAAAAGAACCAAATAAACCCCAAGGCAAGTCCCACTCACTCACGTGTTATTCACACAGTTACTGTACATACTGACCCCAATGTACTCAAGACCGCCAGTATGATTAGCTGCTGCATCCTTGGGCTTAACATATTTAGTGGACATGCCCACAGAGGCAATGCTGTCCTCGGTGCCAGCACACACCTTCACCTGGGGCAGGAACTGTCTCTTTTTTATACACTCAGTCTGTGACATCTATCTGGGCGTATGTGGCTAGCACACACCCAGATGAAGTTCTCCAGTCTTTCCCACTGTTATGCAACAGGAAATCCCGCAGCACTTGTTCAGTGTATATCAAGGGTCTCCCTTTCTGGGTCAGTGGTCGTTACCGCATCAGCCTCCGCTTCTTTTGTCCTTGACTGGCTGTAGGCAAGTAGCCAGGCTGTCAAACAGTTTCTGCGCACACAGGATGCTTCTCCTTCAAGGCCAGAGTCCCAATTATCAGTTCTTCTTTTCCATAATTTGTCAAGAAAAGAACAGACTCTTGCAGGTGGCAAGGCCAGACACGGACCTAACACATCTCATCACACACAAATACATTACAGAAGTACTAGAATACAGCAGTCACAGGTAAATTATTTCTAATAGATACCCAACCATACTAAAGCAAAAAAAAAAAAAAAAAAATTGTATGATTAGTCCACACCAACCATCAAAAAAACTCTTTTCCCTTTCTGTATTGATTTAACTATTCCACAAACATTCAAGGGGTTGAAAAAGATAAGAAGCCATAAGTACTTGATTTTTGCTTGTACCTGCATGATAAAACAGCAATACATAATCAGTATTATCTATCCTGTATTTGGTTTATCTTGAAATTCAGAGTTTGATCTTTATTTGTTATAAAGTTCAAAGAAATTATAAGTCTTCTGATCATTCTAAACTCATTACTTAATAGGTCACTTACAGATTTCATCTGAGCACTTTAAAGTATTAAGCCAGCCATGCAAACATTTAGACAAGAAAATATGTTCAATTTCCATTCTGTATTTTGGACCTTTACACCTGAACTACATTTTATGCTTCTTCACAGGAGTTTAATCACTGGTGTGGCATCCCTTTTCAACACATTACAAGCTTTTCCCATGGGTGGGACCAATAAAGATATTTAGGAAGTTCTGCTGAAGTTATAAAGGATTGTCACAGACCAGATTTATATCTCACTGATTGATGGGTTGAATCAACCATTTTGTCTGTGTGTGTGTGTTCATGTGTGTGCCTGTGTGTGTGTGTGTGTGTGTGTGTGTGTGTGAGGGTAGGGGACCGGGCCTCCAGCACAGTGACCACATGGTCATCCAGGATGACTATCCTCATCCTCAGGGCTGAGGTTTGCAGCCACATGGCACAAAGGCTGCATGAGGCACGTATTGGTCAATAAGGTCCATCTTGTAACCCACCCACACCAGACCCCCTGGAGCCTCTGGTTGGCTGCAGCACCCCTTATTTGGCTGAGGGCACAGTGGGTGGTCAGTGAACCGAAGGTCCTGCTTAGAGGGAGGTGATTTAAGGAACTAACACGGAGGGGAAATTGATTTAAGGAACTAACACGGAGGGGAAATTGATATAAGGAACTAACACATAAAGGGGACTGATATAAGGTATCAGTAACTGATATGAAGAACTAACAATTAGAAGAGACTGATATAAAGAACTAACACTTAGAAGAAAATCAATAACTGATG
>JAWWMP010000081.1:81596503-81621067 GCA_035047865.1 Dendrocincla tyrannina | reverse complement strand
AAACGTTTGGAAAAAAAAAAAAAAAAAAAAAGAAGGAGAACTCCATTTAAGTCAACTATGTTCATTCAGCTAAAGCACAAAAAGAACACATGGCCCATACGAGTTGCAGGACACATTGGGAATGAATCTCTCACATTTAACAAGGACCTATATCTCACACTCTTATCAGCTGCAGTCAGAGACAGATCAAGGACTTGCAACTAAACTTAAACAAGCTAGAGGTAATAAATAAAATGGAAACTATTCATAGAGCCTACCTCCTCAATATCATGCTCACCAGAAGTTGGTCTTTCCTCAAGCAGATTAATCAGTGCATGAACTTTTCCTTGTTGTTGGATGCTTGAAATATTAATGTTAACTCAATTTCCTTTCACATTTGACAAAAATTTTTGACTTTTACATGCAAGCTGGTATAGATTATAGTAATCCACAGACTCATGCTCTCTCAAAATGATCAATGCAGTGAAACTTGGCTAAAAATATGAATTGAAATTACAAAATACGTCTTTACATTGGTAGCGTAATTATGCAATTTGCTGACAGTTTAAGATTGACCTCCAGGATATTACTGGATAGAAATTTTGGCCAAACCTAGATTATGAGTTTGCTCCCACAAGAAACAATTTAGAAATCTGTAATGTAAATATTAAAGTTGGTATTTATCAAAGTCCTCCTGTAGCCTGAACAATGTTTGAGACAGTCAATTGCGCTCTGAAAGTCCTTACAACACACACCACAATGGGTCATACCTAAAGTACTGATTAAGGAGATAGTACTTGTAACTAGCATCCTCTATATGGGGTACAAAGAATTGCAGGCTGAGCACTTAAGCAGACATATATTGGTACTTGTTAGTATGGGAGAATGAGCGAGTGAAATCCAGACTAGAGTATATATGAGTAATTAGAAACAGTCTTGCTTAAAGTAAGTATCATTTTCCCTTCATTTGGGATTTCACATTGTAATTTGTAGTGTTATTTGCTGCAGTAAGAGTGAACACAACCCTCGTTGCTTTAAAACATAATCATTTATCTTCCACTATAGATTGTATTGAGTAAAGTCTTGTGAAAAAGACAGGTAGAACCATTAATGAAGGAATAATCCTATTATTCAACCAAGCTATCTTTCCTACAAGTAAGGAGAGAAATAAGAAAAAGAGGTTGCATACATTTTTAAATATTTGAAACATACTGAAATGTGAGCTGGGGATTACCTGACGTCATTCACAGATCAGAACTTGGTTCTGAACTCTGTCTTGTAACATATGCAGGCAGAGCTTCATAGCAGGCACTACATTGAGTTTGGGTTCAACACAGGGCAAAAAATACTGGAAAACTGCTGCTGTTGTTGAGTCTAGCCCAACAGGGTTCTGACTGCTTCTCCAGCTAAAGGCAGATGAACTTTCCTTTTCCCGCCTTATAACCTGGATCAGGTGCTGGCAAACTGTGAAAGATGCAAGATGGCCAGAAAATTACTGCCACAGGAAACATTCAATCAGATTCATGTATGTCGCTGTGAGTAGTGTTAATGTGCATGTTATAACTGCTGATGCTCTGCCTCTGGATTTGTTGATTCTTCTAACCGCTAGGTTGGTGCTTTGGGGAGATTCCCAGGTTTTATCTTAATGCTTGGCTGTCCCCACCCCTGCATTTTTCCTTTTTCCTTTATACCTGGGGGAGTCAATACTCTCTCTGCTAATATTCTGATAAGGCATCTGCATTCTTCTTTTAGAACAATTAATTGTACCTTAGACATAGGATCTTTTCTGATTGTTGTATTTCCATAATAGAGTTCAACCATTCCTTTCATTAACTGAGTTTATGGAAAGCTTTTACATCTTATGTGCAGGGGCTATTTCCTCTGGGCTTGCTTGAAAAATAGTATCAAAATACTAATTGAACTCAGCAATCCCTATTACACAGTGTTATGTAATAGGACTTTGGAAGTCAGACCCTGCTGACACTGTTGGAAACATCACAATATGTTTTCTAAGAATAAAGTAAAAAATTTAATTAATTGATACCTTAGTCAATCTTCTGTTCAGTTTGCTAGGCAGTTGATACTGTACAGAAGTCCTACTGCCTGTCTTGAGTGATATAACTTTAAGAGGTTGCAATAGTTGATAATATTTTCTGATTCTACTATAATTTGGAACTCTGGTTTGAAACCACTTGCTACTTGTCAGAATGCAAGCACTATCTTAAAAGATTGAATCTTGCATAGAATGTTCATCAAAACTGCTATGATTTTTTTTTTCTTACTAAATTGAATATTGGTAGAATTATGTACAAATTGCTATAATTGATGAGTCTCTTTATTTAATATGTCTGAATATATTTTTTTACTTTGTGACTCATCAACATAAATAACATAAAAATATATGCATATGTAAACTGAAGCAAGCATGTCTGCATGTATAAACATTATGTGTACATTTTTGTTCAGTAGATATTTCTCTGTGGCTAGAATATTTAAAAATCAATAAACTTGATTGAAAACATAAAAATTTAGGAAATTACAGGTAGACTTTTTTTTTTTTTAATATCTATCTCCTGATGAAATGTGTAGTTTATGTCAGGTTTAGCAGAAGGATAATAATTAGTACAAAGCAGCAACAAAATATAATATTAACTATTTATCTGCACTCTAATTCATATGAAAATGAGTTATAAAAGCAATGGCAAAAGAAATGTAAAAACAAAGAGAGCAGATCATTCTTATAGAGTAGGAGGCTACAGGAGGCAGTACTTTGAAGAGGATTAAGGTTTAATAAACTGTGTCTCTACAGGCAGATTAGACTGCACAGAGGCTCCCAGAGCTGTTTCTGCGTACCTGCAGCCTAAACATTGAAAAACCTGTGGCATGGCCTTAGTAGAAATCTAGGAGCCACCCAGAAGTAGTCAGGTCGCAAGTCCACAACTAGAACTAGTTTCCACTCAGTATCTACACTTAGTATCTGGTATCTTTTCTTTTTTAAGAAAGCCTATCGTGCTTTCTTAAAGACAGGGCTTGCAGGCCCCTTTGTCAAACTCTGGTGGCTGGAACAGGTAGAACTCACTGGGAAACGATATTACTTTTATGAAAATCCGTGTCTCCTAGTTTCAAATACACACAATATTATGCTGGGTAGGTGACAATTTCAGCCCTGCTCACTGTGAACAAGCTTGACTAACAATTTCCCCACAGATAATGTGTGAGATTCACTCTTTCTAGTAAAAACAAGAGGCCACTGATGACTTGTGATTCAAGTGAAAGCTGGCATCGTTACAATTCACAAAGGCAGAGGTCTTCTTGGTTTAGGAAAAATAAGTCAGATCACTCTGCTTAACCTTTGGTGTGACACATGGGCTTGCCACACATTCTGAACGATTGGTCCTTGGGCAGTCATTAGGTCACTCTAGAGTTTTTCTGTGAGCATGTAAACTAGTGAAAATAACTCAATATATAGTAAATACAAATGTGTGCAGTTAATGTTATCTCTGAATACACCACTGGTGAAAACTGTAAAAACTGTTTCAAGCTTTGCTGTCTCTCTTTAAAACACAGGACTAAATATTTAGAGACTTACAGAGAAAAAGCACGTGTGTGAATTAAGGGTTGGACAGAATGTCTTATGAAGAAAAATCTTGAAACAGAAATGTGTATGATCTATTCCAAACAGAGATAAAGAAATAACTTGACTATATTGTTTATACATCTTCAGTGGAAAACACCTGGCACTAGAACAGATGCCTTCTGAAAAGTACCCCTAGTCAAATTGTTTGTCCTGATGATGATACAGTGAAACCTGGTCAGATAATATTACACTTTCTTCTAGAATCAGTGTTTGTGAGTTTATAACACCGTCCTGCAAAACTGAATCAAAGAAATGAAATTCCTACCCAAAAGAAGCTTTTGCAATTTTTAAACAGAATTTGGTGATAAATACTTTAGTTCAGCAGGATGATGTGCAAAAGTTAATGGTTGGACTTGATCTTCAAGGTCTTTTCCAAACAAAACGATTCTATGATTCTAGATCAATAAAAGATATTAGAGCACAGTGAAAGAGATATAATACATGGGATCTGAACAATTTTGTAATTAGTTAGGCAGGCAAAGATTATCTTGTATAATTAAAATAGTAAAATGGAGTGAAATCAGTTTAAAATTGAAAAATAAACATTTTATAATTGTAATCATCCCAGAACCATTAGCTATCCCAATTTAGATCCTCATTTTCTTTGATATTCTTTATACATTCATTTTAACTGTTAGCAGTGCTCCATGGATAAACAACGAATTCAATAAATAGTTCAACTACAGTGCTCCTTTACCCATAAATAGATTTTTTTTTTTATGCTGTCACTGATTTTAAAACATTTTTCTTTTTTCTTTTCCCTTCTTCTACCTTGTGTCAGAGAATTAGGTAATGCAGTTGTGCATTTGAGCCTCCTCAGCACTGAATTATAAATTGCTCATGGAAGAGTGCTTTCCTATAAAGAAGAAAGTTGGGCTACTTCATTACTGTAATGGTTTACAACAGTAGTTTAAAGAACTTCTAAACATTGGCTTATCCGCTAGTGCAGACTTCATTTTTGAGTTAAGAAAGAACACTTGCTGAGAAATGACAGTGATGTTTGTCACTATCTGAAAATATATCTTTACTCATTCTGTGTGAAACGTAGAACTGTGTGTACCCAGTTTTGCATGACCAGAAAAGCTTTTCACAGTAGAGAAATCAAAACCAGCCATGGAATATAGATTCAGTGACCCTTCTGACTAGGAAACTTCTTTGTGTGGTGTTCTTTCATTTGATCTGAAACCTCCAAAGTGTTTTGGATTTTTTTGGATATTTTTGTGTTTTAGGTCTTTTTTAAGTCTGTCAGAAAAAGCCTTTTTGTCATAGGATAATCTGTCACAGTGAAAGATCATGTCAATGAGAGTATTGTCTTTGGTCTCAGAGGAGAACTGCACTGTGTTTCTCTCAGCCTACTGCTCAAAGGACCACCTCTGGAAATGCAGCATGTAACCAAACACTTCAATTTGGGTTACCCACAGGTTTACAAGCCTGTGACTACTGTTCAAATCAGATGCTCAGTTCTGCTGACTCTGTGGGATTGCAATATGTGCTCAGTGATTAGACATAACTAGTAATACCCTCTGCTTGCACCAAAACTGCTGAGGATGTGGGAAGAATGTTTGTTTGCCTGCAAGGAGAGAGGAGTGGTAGGTGGGAGTTCAATGACTAAAAAACAACCCTGAACAAGTCTAAACAGATTATGAATTTAATACAAAATGTTTTATTTCTTTCTGAGAAAAAATTTAAGGAAAACAAGAACAAAGCACATTTTGAGTTCCCCAGTAGACATAAAACCCCTTATCATGTCTGAAAATCTTTTGGAAAAGCTGAGAAGTAACTTATATGATGCTTTAAAAGTTCTGGAGAAATGCAAGTATGAAAATAACTTTTGATGATTAGCAGCCTGTGACCACATTAGTGACGGAATCTCTAATAGCTCATTAAGGTTGCTTGTCTCTGTCCACAACAGACTAAAGCCTGTGCCCCAAAGATGAAGCACCGAGAGGAGCACACAAGGGATTCTGCTGCAAAAGATTGTTCAAGAAAGGCAGCAATGTCTACGGGCAGGAAATATTCTGGAGAGAAAGGCAGCACAAGTGGAACCACCTGATGAGGGGCAGAGCAAAGCCAGGGCTGCCCAGGGCTGGCTGTGTCATGTGGAATGCCTGCTTTTCCCGTTGTGGAGCTCCCTGGAACCATCTGTGACTGGCTGAGGTCAACCCCTGGCCTCCTCTTCTACACACACCCCTGCTGCTGCCATGTCTGGAGCAGTTGAATGGAATTTTCTTTCAACAAACTTTCTTGCTTTCTTCCTTTCAGCCAAGGAAATATGATGGAGCTAAAAAAAACCACAAAGATACAAGACTTTGTACAGCACTAGGCTGATTCTATCTGCAACCAAAATATTAACCTGTGTGGAAATAAACAATGACAATAACTAGAACTCAATTTTTTCAACAGCAACAAAATTAAACCCTGGAGAGTCTTAAATGGCATTTTTATAGGAAATCTTCCATCCTCAAGATGAAGCACAGGCTGTTGCTGTGTATCCAACAGGAATGTAAAACTAAATTTTAACAGAGAATGCATGAGAATTCAGAAATTTGGAGGGGCATCAACATTCAAGTTTTTCCCAAAATTAAATATAGGTATACCTATTGTATGAATTGATGCTGAAATAAAAATATGTCTTTTCCTTCCAAACAAAAATGCAAGTTAATAGTAGGCATTCAGACTTGGCTGTACACAAGGATTCTCTTTTGTTGTAGTTTGTTTTACAGTAGTTGCAGAATTAAAGCAGTGATTGTTTGACAAAAATATTTTTCTTTTTTCTTAATGATCTAGGTTCATGTAGTGGCAAGGTAACAGGTAATAGGAGTCTTGTTATGGCTGGTTATTATATTTTGCACTAGTTTAATCATTTGGTGCTTCTCAAGGTGAGAATTTTTTAGAAGAAATTCTATGGTGACAGCATCAAGCTCATTTGCCAGTGAGTTAATCCCCCCAAGACCACAGTTTGCAGTTTCACCAGTTATGATCTGATTACTGAGAGATGCTTCTGCCCAAATTAAGGTAAAAATGGCATCATATGTTGAAGTCAATAATATGGATTTTATTTAACAGTAAATGTGATGTAGAGAGATAGAAAGAAATAGAAAAAGGGGGTAGGAAGGGCAGAGAGAAAGAGAGAGAAAGAGGTCAAGCAGAAGATAGTCACTTCCTGTAGATCCAGCAGTGTCCCATTGGTCCTTCTTCACACTGGGCTTCTCGGTGGTGGGGTCCCTGTTTATTCTTTTGGGGGTACCATCTTTGTGCAGTACAAGTTCTGGGTATCTACTGGGTGGGCACAGATGTTCCCATAACTTGGGATAGTATGTGTATAAGCAGTTGCTTCCTTTTCTATGGTTTTCCACAGTGGGAATTTTTGTCTGCATATGTTAACCAGGGTGTGTAACTGGATCTTAACTCTGCCAGTCCTGGAATTAGTGCCTTCTTGTTGTAATTTTCTCCTTACCTAATGACAAGTTCCTTCTGTGGCCTTGAAGGCAACTTGAGACAGGTAACTGTGATTTTTCAGTCCTTCAAGAAGGAACAGAAAGTATGATTAATTGCAAGAGTAAATCCCAGTCTTCTGTAGTAATTTATTTTTGTGATACCACATATGCCAAAATTAGATGAACACATTTCTTAGTCCAAAACTCTCCTTTAAAAATGCCTTAAAAAAATAATGTACTTCTACAAAGACATTTCTTGAAGATGATGAAGCAAAAAGGTCAGCTACACTGTTTGGATAGGCTGCACAAGACTACTCAGGCTCTGCTTCAGTTATGCCAGAGACAGCAGCAACAGTAGCATCCAGTTCAGGTATGACACATCCAGTCAGGCTAAGTTCATTCACGTATACATAATTTACGTCTTGTTTCAGGACAGAATAATATATCTTAGAAATAGTAGTTAAATTCACACAATGGACTAGAACTCATTTGTTCACAATACTTTTAAAAAATGCTATCAAGTATTGTCTGAGTGCTGGATTTTTTCTTTCTCTTTCAGTTGTTAATAAATGATTGCAATTTGAGCATTACTTTCTCATTTCACATTTTTACAGTACCATGTCACAGAAGAATTGCTGTATCAGGAAGGAGATACAGCCTCAGACTCTTCTCTTTTTATCTCAACTAAGTCTACCACCCACCAGGGGATTAGTTCTTATACTTTCTGAACATAGGTATCTTTCTTTCCCATGACTGACTCATTGATTAGCTAAGCTATGTGTCTCCCTGCTGTGCAGCATCATAGCATCATTAATTAGTAAAAAATTACAGAATAGATGAATGGATAGATTAAACAGATATATCAGAGCCTATGAGAAACTAACAAATTGTCCTACCCACTGCCGCAGTCCAGGATCCCCACAATATCCCCACAATTGTGGCAGGCAAAGTATTGGCATTATGGTGGCCAGAAATAGATGCAGACACCAATGATGTTGGATTTAATCACATTCATTTATTTCCTAGCAATTTAATCTACAGAGTCCCAAAATGAATGCCAAATTGCCCTCTCTAGTTTTTAAACCACTGGAAGATACAAAGTCATTTACAGGTTTAAGCAATTGCAAGTGCATGCCAGACACTTATTTTACACTGACTGACTGCATCATTTCCAGCAATCAGACCAGGTGTAACCACTTGCAGATGGATGAAAAACAATTGATTAAGGCCAAGCATTGTCAAGAAATAGATTAAATAAGCATAAAGGAGGAATATAGAAAGTAACTTTTCCTTTATCTTCAAAACTTCATTGACACAAAACTGGATTTAAAAAAAAAAAAAAAGAAACAAAAACCATACTTACATAGATATAAGTTTGCATTTTTGTGCCTGTATACCTATATCTAAATGCACACATATATATGTGTGTGTGTGAGTGTGTGTAAGCAAATCATGATTTGATTAACAAAACAATTATCTACTCAATATTTCAAAGTCATAATCTTATTTCTGTTATCTGTTTCAGTTTTTCAGTGTTTGGAAATATTCTGTGGGAAACTGTCAGAGCTAAATTCATTATGTCGTGGGGAGATAAATAACAGTTTAGTAACAGTGATAAAACACAGCTATATAAATAATTTAAATATTCTCCTTAAAATTATTATCTATATTTTTGTCTGCAGTGCCTAATCAGCTACTAATGAGAAAGCACTTTGAACCTGATTAAAAAAGATATTTTATAGATATGTGTGCGTGTGTATATATATATATACACACAAACACATATATAATGACAGATATAGTCATTTTATAATCTGTTTCTGATAATTGAAAAAAAAAAATAGGATATTTGGTTTAAATGTTCCTTGGTATGAGGAATGGCTCACATTCCCATTGCTTGTAACATTTAATCAGAAAGCTAAACTTTTCATGGAACTCTTCAAACACTGTTTTTCTACCTGAAAGGATAAAAATGTTACTTTAAACTTTTAATGGCATCAATGTTTTGGAAATTATTCTTTCTAAATTTGCTTATTTCAGCCCTGCTCTTCTAATTCACTTTCCTCATTAAATCAGTGTCATTGTCATGCTTGTGTGCTTGAAATTATTATATAGAGATTGTAAGAAAACATATCATATGCATTACACTGGATCTCTGTTATGCAAGACTTTGAACATCGAGTTTATCACTGACACAGTTCCTAGAAGAAGAGAAGTTCAAAAAAGAAGGAACAAGTAAATTATCATCTTTTATTCCTTTATCTCTCAGTTTATGTAACATAACAAACATATTGTTGCCTATTGTCTATCTATGTTATCCAGCAATGTATTTCAAAAAACATATTAAACACAAGAAAGTGATTAAACTTCAGAGCTACTAGATTTAGATCTTCAGGGTACCAAGCAGGTTTTGGAGCTTACTGACAATCCAATCGAAAACAGTATCTTGTTTTTCAGTGATAGGATCTTTGTTACCGTCTTGCTCAGGTTGCATAGTCATCCTACTTTTACCCCTGTATCATATTTTGAAGAATGTTTGAAGTTGGACTCCATATCCTAAAAAAAACAAAATCATTATTTTTCTGCAGTCTTATATCACTGTTGTGTGTAATGATATGAATGTATGTCACTTGTCAGAGATTTTAATTTTCCATAGGGGTTGTGTGGGCATATTTGCTTATTTGTGAGGAACACATAAGATGTGGTTGTGCCTGTCTATCCGTATATGCATATAGAATGTACTATTGTCAGAGCATGTTGGAGAATGCAGTTTTATTTTGTGACAAACCTGAGGTTAAAGAATGTCCTTTTCTGGTCCAGTAAATATTATTGAAATATAATTTTTAAATGCAACAACAAGCAACAATGCTTCAGTTAATTTTGAAAAGACTAGAGGTTACCATGAAAACAGCCTCAGTCTGGTGGTTGCACAGTTACAAATGTCACAAGATATATAATGTGCAGGACCAGACATTTCATAGAAAATCTAGAGTTCTACCTCCTTTAGAGCACCTTTAGTGCGAAAACTGTTCCTGTTTTCCTCAGGGGTTTACTGAATGGAAAGCTGATGTTAGAGATCTCAGTTCAAATTTTCACTCTGTCTAGCTGGAAGCAGATCTTTTTCAAATCAGTGCCCTCTCAAATGAGTGCAGTGACTTGTCATTCTGAAGTTCCTCTCTGATACTGGGAAATTTTCTAAAGGGAAGTCTGGAAGTTTTTCAAGGCAGCACAAAGTATGATGAAGCAGATCTTACTTTTCAGGCAAAGGCCTGAACTACAGGACAAGTCCTTGAACTAAGACTCTACTGTAGCACTTTTTGGTTACAAGGCCTAGTGTAGATCTTTGTCTAATAAATCTTGTCTAATATCAGTGCATAAAGTAAGTTCTGACCCTTGTAGGGGAAGGTAGGGCTTCTTCTCAAGCAATAATTTTGAATTTTAGTTACAGGGTTCATTTGTCCAAATCCCAGCACTAATATTTTCTCCTTCTTCATAGTAAATTAATTGTTCAATTAATTGGAAATACAAGATAGTTTTTCTAACCTCCAATGCAAAAAAAAAAAAAAACAACCTAGAAAGAAGACTACAAAAAAACCCCAAAAAAAACCTCAACCAGCAAGTAAGAAAGAAAACTTTGGTATCAGCAAAAGGATTTTTCACTAGTAGATTTCCTTATCCAGCTATTGGTACATCACCGTGATCTCACAGAAAGTTAATGTTCTGCTCTGGTGTCACATTTTAAACCCAGGCAGCAACCAAGCACCATTCAGCCACTCCCTCACTCTCCCACCAGTGTAACTGGGGAGAGAATCAGAAGGGCAAAAGTGAGAAAACTTGTGGGTTGAGAGAAAGACAGTTTAATTGGGAAAGCAAAAGCCATATGCTCAAGCAAAGCAAAACAAGGAATTCATTCACCACTGCCCAGGGACAGCCAGATGCCCAGCCACGAGAGCAGGGCTCCATGTCTCCTAACAATGCATTGGGTATACCAAACGCCATCATTCTAAAAAATCCCCTTCTTCTTTCCCCCCCCCCCCCCAACTCTATATAATGAATATCATGTCACATAGTATGGAATATCCCCTTGGTCAGTTTAGGTCAGCTGTCCTTTCTGTATCTTTTCCCAGTTTCCCATGCATTCCCAGTCTCCTCACCAGCATGGTAGTACAGAAAGCAGAAAAACCCTTGGCACTGTGTAAGCACTGCTCAGCAATCAAAAAAACATCTTTGTTATCAATCCTGTGTTCAGCACAAATCCAAAACACGGCCCTGTACTAGGCACTGTGAAGAAAATTAATTCTACCCCAGTCAAAACCATCACTGGGTTATCCATGGGCACACTGTTCTATCCCATGGGTTTCCTGCTATTTACTGTGTTAATATGGATCTTCTTCTTATGTATTGTGTAGTGTCTGGTGATTACAATGTCATCTGAAACTTTGGACAAGGTGAAATTCTGATTGCTATAATGGTATGTAACATTCTTTTGTACTTTGTGAGTAGAAACTGTTGAAAATTATGAGAGTCTCCTCATTTCTTGCTGTCTGACAGGTGGCTTCCACTGCGGTCAAGGACATTACTTGAGGTAAACACACAGACTGACTTTCTGCAATTTTTTCTGGAGCCAGTCCTTTTGTCAGTGGTCAGACTCAGAAAATATATCAGCGCCTTGCTCCTACTTTATGCATTCAGAAAACATTTCCAGGAGCATGGTAACTTTGTTTGCATCCTACCACAATGTCGATTTATGAATGGAAATGTAGATTTTGAGATGCATCTTTATAGAGACAGAAATAAAAAATTTAAAATAAATTAAAAACCCAAGAAACCTACTAAATTGTTAACCTACATTACCGCATTTTTTGTGGCTATACAGGAACTGATATACATGGTTAAAGAGAGATGTCCAGTGCATAGGGAAACTGGAATATTCCCATTGGGAATGGCAAGCATTATCCTAGGAACCCTGCAGGCTTCTGGAAAGGCACAAAGAAACCAGGAGCCTCAAATTGCAACTAGACTTCTTCCCATGGGCACTCAATTTGTTCTTCCACTCCACAAACCCAGTTAATTTAAGCATATAGCTGGGATGGATACTTAGTTTGTTATCTTCCAACCAGTTTGAGTTTGCTGTGTGGCCATCCTTGCATTTCTGTGTTCCAGGTGCTGGTTTAGCACAGCTAATCTGGGTGATTTTGGCAGTTTTACTTCGCAAATTTTCATTAACGTTCAAAACTAGTAACAGATAAGTGTAATTGTTGTGATTGCTGCAGGCAGCAGCTAAGGATTCAGGAGGAAAAATACTGACACATAAAAAGCAGAGAACACTGAAGATAGGCCACTTCAAGGCACAACAAAAGTCACACTTTCTGACCCCTGAGGGCTCCCTGACCAACAAAGACTTTTTGTGTTGAGGAGCAGTGAGAATATTTATGCTTCAGCTGGTAGTCGATCAGTTTTATCTACTTTCTGTGTATATTAGCAAAAAACAAACAAACATACAAAACAAACAACCAAAATCAACAAAAACCCAAACAGACAGTTGATTTGTACTTTCCAATCGCACATTTTCTACTTGTAGAGCCTCTATCCACATAGTATAAGTTTCTAGGTAAAGTTACTTTAGAATCCTAAAACTGTACCTCAGCATTTGAAAAGCCTGTGCTTCAGATGAGTCAAACATTTTAACTTACATTGAGTTCAGTAAGTAGGAAAATACATTGGGTTTTCAGCTCTCCAGTGAAAAGGAATGAACAAAAGGTTAAGATATGCAACTGTGAAAAGACTCATTGTGAAACTTGAGTTCAGACGAACCACATCTTGATGCTCTAAAAGTTGAAGAAGACTCATTGTGAAACTTGAGTTAATAATTCAGACAAGCCACATCTTGATGCTCTAAAAGTTGAAGAAAAGATTTGTAGAATTTCTCCCAAAGTTTTCTTCTAGGTCAACAGTTGGATTCGATGATCTTAGAGGTCTTTTCCAATTTTAATGATTCTATGACTCCTTCAGTAATGTGACTTCAGAATAAAACCAAATTTAAGAAGATGAAACTCGTAAAGTAATACTGGCGTAAAATTAGTAAGCAGTTAAAAAAGTAAATTAATTAAAAATGTAGCAAAACAATAGTAAGTTGTCAATAGAAATGTAATTTACAGATTTCATATTTTTTGTTTCATATGTGGAAGCAAAGGTAGTTCTATGAATAAGATTTTTAGAGAGCTTGGAGGCCCTTTGTGGCAAGACACTGCAGTAGGGTCATGTTTCAAATGCTGAATCAGTTATTTAATGAGGAAAGTGGCCATAATGATATACTGTTTCCACAAGGTAATTGTTTGGTCAATACAGTTGTATCCCAAAATAAGCCACATTCACTTTAATGTCCTCTATAGGAGCCTAGTACAATTGGAAATATTGATTAGAGCAGAGGCCATTATGCCAAGATATAGGCTATGAAATGTAGCAAGAATTGATTTATAAGCTACTGCTTTGTATGAATAATGGTCAAATTCTCTCTAACACAATACTACCCATGGTGTCTGCTCAATTTTACATCTGGCATTTACTGTGTTTTTTTCAGTCTGTGCCACAATGAAAATTGGAAAAATATATAAACAGGAAGCTTCCCTTCAGAGAGTTATTTGCAAAAGGCTTGTAATGTACATGCAGAAAAATAGCTTCATTTTTTAAATTTGTTGGTAGAACATGTATGCACTTTGTGATGCTTTTGGGTTTGTGTTTTGCTTGTCTTCTGAATTTTATTTTAAACATTTCTTTACATATAAAAAAAAAATTGGAATATGTATAAAACAGATCAATCAGTCATTAAAGCTGGACATGGATGAAGTATACAGTGATTTCTCTATCCACCACTGTCTATATAAATATAAAAATACATACTGAAACGGAAGGCTATACCTTTTGCCTCATACCTTTAAATCCTCATGTTGTTTCCAGCATTTTATTTTTCCCCTTTGCCCTTTATGGTGCAGTCCCAGAGAGTCTAAGTATCTTTCAGTAGTATACACTTTGAGATTCATCAGATTAACGTGCTTCATTAATTTCAACTTTCATTGAGCTTGACAGGATAGGGGAGTCTGAAAAACAATGCTGCTGGTTTAAATTTATTTAATCACATATACTTTGATGTGTCTGTTAGAATTTTGTTGTATTGAACTCTTCATTTATATGAGGATTTTAGCATACATTTCTGCAGTATAAAGGCATTGATAAGAAGCCTTAGCTGTAGGTTCTAAACTACAGCTATATTTCTAAATAATAATATGCTGAAAAGGAATGCCTAATGCATTTCTCCTACTATATGTTGATTCATAGCTAACTTTTTCCTTATTCGTGTGAAATGAGATCATTTAGAATTAAAAGTCTCTTCAGTAGGAGAAACCAGCTATCTACAGTAAAGGAGAAATCCCAACTACACATTAATGGGATATATACAAGTTCTGATTTAGCAATTCAGTAGAATTGTTATTCTGTCTCACAGACTCATAGCTGATCACATCTTGCAGTGCCTTTTACAAAGATAATTTGATGGTTAGGTTGTGGTGATTACTCTCTTCTGACTTCTTTAGGCTGAGCTACCTTTTCTTGGGTGTTTGTTTGTTTGTTTGTCTTCTGTAGATAATAATACAAATAAAGATGAAAAGAGAATTCTGATGTTATTGCTTAATAATAACCCACCTGCTACTATGTTGTTTCTATCTGCAGAAAACTGCTTATTCTCTAACTACCAATCTGTATTTTAAGATGAAGCTCACTGTATGTTGTTTGATTTTTGCATGATTAACATGATCTTTGTTCAGCAGAGCTCCAAAAGTAGGGAAAAATGCATTTGAATGAATCAATTGCAATATATATTGTATATTATGCATAGGTATAAGTATTGACACATTTGGTGATGCATGAAAGAAATATGCAGACTAAATGGAACATAATTATGTTGTACATAATAAAGGATTTTAACAAGGCTTAGAATTATATTGATAATATTGCTGGGGTAGCCATGATGGTAAAGGAATGTGAAAGCTGCTTTATGGATGAATTCATACATTTAATTAAAGGGCTAGTTCATGAGTCTGTACTTGTTCAACTTTGTTGTCAACCGCATGATAAGCCATTACCTCTCCTGATAGTTTGTTTTTCTTTAATGGCTTGCAAAAATATATTTATTATATAATAATATTTCTAACTTCTAAAGTGCTACATTCTCTATGATTTTGTACTGTGTATGAAATATATTAGGTTGGTTTGAAAAACAAAACAAAACAAAACAAAAAAAACACAACCACTTTCCATGTAAAATAGAGTTAATATAGTAGTGTTTACTTCCTTTGAATAAAACAATACATGGGTCTGTGTGTCAGCATTTGTGTGAAAATATTAATTCATTTCATTGTTTCTGCCTTTTTTCCGGATTACTTGATTCCAGGCCAGATTTATTTCTCTCTTTAATTGAATTTGGTATTTTTATTTATTTATTGCCATTAAATTACTGGAATTTATGATAATCATTCGAGGTGAGCTTTTGGTGGGGGAGGGTGTTTCTTGGATTGAAATATAGAGTATCTTCAGATTACAGATGATGGCAAATGTTTATCAGTTTAAAAGTTTAAATGTCCACTTCTCAGGAAAAAGCCAGTCTTTATAAGTCTTGCTGCAATTAAAAGTTTAGAACCATATCCTTATGTGGCATACATGAATACTGGGTGGATAAATTAATCATCTCTAATCTAAACATTCAGTATCCTCTAATCTGCTTCAGTTGTCTTGAGTCAATGGAGAAAAAAACAATCTCCAGTGTGTGACTCTGTGTTTATACTTGTAAAATTCTTTGTGGCTGAGATGAAATACCACTCTGGAAGGCCTAGTTTCTGCACCGATTTTGCCATTTTGTCAGATAATGGGACCCCTTTGAAACTTAACTTTTAGGCAGCTTTTAAATAATAGACACAGTGAATGTTTATTTTGGCACACATCTTCAAGAGTAAGTCCATTAGAATGTACAATCTATCCTTCAATATCTCCCTTGAGCATATTTAATCAGTTGGACTCTGCCCATAAAGTGGGGAGAGTCATCTCTTAAAAGCATGTCAGAAGACCTTTCATGTAATGGTTCTGTATTTATAACCCAAGATATGAAAGCCTCATGTAGAGAGAGCTTTAAGAATTATAAAAGGAAAAGTAAGGCACTGCCCCTTTCCAAGCCCATTATTTTTATATTTTGGTTTAGGACAAGTTGATATAAACAACTCCGAAGTCAGAAATCTTGGCTTCCCTCCAAGAGGTGTTCATTTTATGACAAATTTTCCATGCATTAAATTCACATCATAACTTTTAAATAATAGCTGATGGATTAATCTGCCTTGAGATAAGCCATATAATGGAAGAGTCAAAGTGAGCTGGCTATCTAAACTAGTCAAAGTCCACTAAGTTTTGATATCTGCCCTTATCACAAAACTCAGCTTGACAAAATCCAGTAAAAAATGTAGAATGGGATGATACTTATGAAAACCAGATTGCATTTTACATTTCATTGGTATCCTATTTGCAAATCCTTGGACATTAACTTGTAAGACAAGCAGTGAGATCATGCGAAACTTGAATTAATTGTAGAACAAGAACTTTAATTTTCACAGGATGAAAATGATTACATTGGCATTAGGCTCAGAGCACATCAGTCTGAGAGCTGAGTCCTTTGCCTGGAGGCAAAAAAACCCAAAGAGAAACTAACCAGTGGATGCAAAAAGTTATTAAAAATTAATTGCAGAGAAAGTGCATTTTACCTGAAGATGCCAAACCAAAATATTGTGTATTGATTTGTTTCAGTGTGGAAGTTGGCATTGTATGTTTCTGCATAAATATACGTAGACATATATGTAGGGGCATACATAACTCCCTCACACACAGACTCAAAAAACCAAATAATAATAATAAAAAAAAACACCAACCAAAAAACAAACATGTACACACATGCATTTAAATTATAGCTGGAATGAAAGATTGCATATCTCTTCACTTCACTGATTCAAAATTAGATGGAGGAAAAGATCTTTTTCTCGGGGAAAAGGAGAGTTCCCAGAAGCTCTAGCTATAATACCACTTGTCTGCTTTTCATCTTTTCAGGCTTGTTTGCAAATGTTTGTTGAGAAGTGAGAAGTGATGTTATCAAAACAAGCAAGCAGTTTTGATAGGGAATAAAGCCTTATTACTTCCTCTGTTTCTTTCTTTTCTGGATATTTTCTGGACAGAGATCATAATTATCTGAAGCTGTCCCTAAATCCTGTGATACAGTTATGATTGAAACTTATGAGCTTCCACTCTGCTTCTTTTTATTAAAGTCATGTAGTCCTTGAAGTGAAACTTGTCAGTATCATGCTACAAACCTATTTGGCAATCACACTTATCAGAGGCATAATGCATATTTAAAAGGAGCTGGTGTTTGGCTGCCTGTCAAACTCTCCTTGCATTTCAGCTTCCTTGAAACTTACATATCACTAGCAAATATATTCTTTATAGCTTTTTATAAGAGTATTGAAGGTACACATTGGGTTTTGGTATGTGCCACAAAATAAAACTTATATCTGCAGAAATAAGAAAAAAGTGCACAGAAATCACACCACCAGACTTCAACTTTGGCAAAGGTATATAAGACTACAAAAAGAAAACTGTGAAAGAATTCTAATAATATTTTCATCATCTCTGCTGGCATGCTCAGTAAGGGCAAGTCCATCAGCTGAGATTCACAGATGTCAAAGTTATTCAACCAGGTGCTTATTACTAGAGCAGATGCTAAGTTAACAAGAGCAATGGAAGGTTTATAGCCCATTTTTACCTTGTTCACAAAATAAATATAATCATGGACACTGAGATAGTAAAGTGCTCATGCAAATCAGTTTGTGAGAGACTTAAACAGAGCCTATGAAAACAAAAAAAAAAGGAAAAAACCAACCTCAAACCTTCACTTAGTAGGAAGCTGACTAAGCAAGCCACAAATCCTTGTGAAACTGCTTTGTGCAACTGCACAGAATATATTTGTGTGAATTGAGTCAACTGTATGTTGCACATAAATTAGCTCATTATTGATGTGATTTGCTGTACTATTTGAAACTATATCCAGGAGAGGCACACCTCAAAAATAAAAACTGAAAGGAAAAATTTATCAATATAAAACCAGTCACTGTGCACTTGTAAACATTTTCCAAATTGAAACTGTTGCATAATAGGGAGATGAGTAGATGAAAACTAAAATCTGCAATACAAATGCAAGGTGCAGTGAATTGTCACAAATAAGAGAAGCTTCTTACTAGATGGAAGAAATGAGAAACTTCCTAATTCTCTAATTGTTTTTGGCACTCTGCTCAATGTCACAATTTATTAAAAAAAATAAGCCTATGTTATTTACATTTCTAAAACCAGACTATGTATACAACTATGATTACCTCTTAAATCTGGTCAAGTTTCTAGGTACCTTTCAGGGAATTGACATTCCAACAGAAAAATAGAATACCTTCGTTATAACTATCCAGTGCATGAATAATTTTAACGACTTGTTTCCTGATTCCTGGGGAGTGCTGCAAATGGCTATCAGTATTGTTTGGAGATTTAGAATCAGGCCCAGTGAAGCCAATGAGTTCAGTGAAGAATTTCATAGTGTCTCTGATTATTGTATCTCAGGCTTTAAGTTTACAACAATATCAGTAACAAAAGGAAAACAAAAATTTACCATCTTTGCTCATTACCACCATTATATAAAGAAACTACTCAATGAAGTCACATACCAAATAAACTTAAATGCTTCTCAAAATGTAGAAAAGAAAAACTTCCATGTTTAGTCATTATACATTTTATTAGGTTTTTTGGTTTTTTTTTTGAAAACTGATTGCACTTATAATACTGCATTTAGACTATAATTTGAATGGTCATTGAAAAGAAAGAAGACGCTTGCTGCTAGGACATGGACTTTACTGCTGATATTTACCAAAAAGAGGGAAAATGTCATGAAATGTTGAAAATATTATCTTGTTAATCAGAATGTTATACTCAAAAATAACTTTAAACATGGGGAAATTCATTCAGTTGCTCTGTTTACTTACTCTTAATTGCAGAAATTCAAAGCTGCTTGTACAGTAAAACTATGCTGTGGGCATGCATGAGTAATCATTTTTGTTACTGATACAAAGAAATTAAATAATATTTATTTTTCTTTGGAAAAAAAAGTTCAGGAATGAACACACTAATAAATGAATGCATTAATTAATATAACCTTACATATTTTAGACTGCATTGGCCTGTAAAATTTATTTGACACTTATATACCTTGTATTAAAAATGGGAATACATAAACCTCACACACTGAAGAAAATAATTGTTGTATATAGAAAGCTAATATTTGCCTGTTTAAGCACCTGATTCAATAGAAAAAAACATGTATGTATGTATTGCTTTGCGTGTATGAATACCAGTTAAGGATGCTATAATGGAAGTATGAAACAATATTAGTGGAAAAGAGTGTTTTTCCACTGATTAGTGAAAGGGTGTTCAATTGCTCTGAATTCCTTTATGAAAGTATATATGCTATTTCCCTACTTATTTTTGTTCTCAACTGCGCATACTTAAACTCAATGTCTAAAGTATGCTTTGCAAAACAAGCTCTTTATAGATGCAGAAAATATATCTTTTTCTATCATCAAATACTCTATTACAGAATATGTCAGTTGCTCAGTCTCTGAGCAAAGCCAGCACATTTTAGTCACCTGAAAAAAAAAAGTCCTCTGCAGGAAGTGGAACCAATGCTTGAATGCAATGTGATATAATGAACTCAAGCAAAATGAAAACTGTAGAGATACTGCAGGAAAATTCACAAGTGAAAATAACATTATCGCCATTCTCCAGCCATTCAATCCCCTGATATATAAGAGAAACAACAAAGGGCAGACAGTTTCTATTTTCTTTGTCATTTTGAACTGATCCACAGCAGTGCTGCAGAAACACCACAAAGAAATTCCTTAAGGAAATGAAAAATCCAAGAGGATAAAAAGCCCCAAATGTAACAGGAAACACTGTCCAGAATTAGCACCAGTACATTCATTACTTACAGCTGCAGTTTTAAATTATCTTCATTCTTTCTCTCATTTCCATCTCACTCCAAGACAGAGAGAAAGACCATTAGGTTTTCAATTGCTTTGCACAGCTATTGCTTACTTGATCTCCTCCTTTGTACCTTCATAATATTACACAAGCAAATCTAAATTATTTCTCCTGGGAATTACATTCTCTGACTTATTCTGTAATCTCATACTTATTAGTTTTGTTGTTATTTTATTGCCTGAAAGAAAGGAATTAATGTTTTTTGTTTTGTTTCTTCCTTGAACTTGCTTGAATGCAGGAAAGTGAGTTTATCATTCTGTTAAATGGTTTGGTACACAGAAAAACAAAAAACAAACAAAAAAAACCCAAAAAACACCCAACAACCAATTATCTGCTATATATGCTCAGAAGGCATACTAATAATTTGAAAGTTCAAAACAAATGCTTGAAAATATCTCTGCCCTTCAAGCAACATATTACTGACATTACCAGTGGCATACAAAATTTTTACACTGAGATTTAATCTCCTTTTATCAAGTAGAGGTATAAAATAAACACACGCAATCCTTTTTGCTGTCTACATGCTTGAATATCTGACCATATGTAAAACAGAATTTCGGGGAGAACTCCATTGGGAAAAAATTATTTTGTATTGAAATTTATGATCATGGCTTCCAAGAGGGGTGCTTTCTCAGTCACAGAGTATGTCTTTTATGTTGCATTAAAAAAAAAAAAAAAAAAGAGCAGCTTACTGAAACTATATAGAATAAGAAATGTTATGCTAACAGATAAAGCTTTCTGCTAAGGGGCTAAGGGCAGTCTAGCTCTTAGTCCACAGAAAAATTAATTTGAAGGGAAAGTTTTTACAGACATAACTTCTTTACTCAGAGGATATTTTAAAATACCATCTCTATTTTTTTTTTCACTGAAAGCATGAAAGTGCATCAACTTGTACCTCATCACATGATTTAAGAGACTATTAAAAAAAACCCCCACAAATAAACAACCAAAACCAATCAAACCTAATATAAAAACCCCCAACCAGTCCTTTTTGTTCCTCTTCGGTTTTTTTAATGGTTAGTTAGTGTTGGACTAAACTCTATACAAGGTAAGTGGCTAAAAAGCATGATTTTAAAAGATTTGAATTTTCCAACACTTACCCCAATAGCATTCTTTATATCAGTCCTCTATTATGTAACAGAGTAAATTGGGAAATAGTTTATGTATTCTTTGCAAAATGTTATAAATTCTAGTGGGAAGACTGGGCCGTTAGTATACAGTGTGTGCAATATCCACAGAGACAGGGAATCTTTTATCCAAAAAAGCCTTTTTTACTTAGATTGACTTACACTCAAAAAACAAAATCAGTAACTGGTCATCATTATTAATTCTTCCCAGTAGGGGACCTAAAGTGCAGACAGAGTAGGTGCTGGGCCCACAAAAAGATGTCTCCCAACAGAGAAGATCTAGAAATTCCTAGTTTCCTTGAAGATTTAGGGTGCCTACCAGAACATTGCCGAAATGGCTGTGTTTGCAAATACAGTGACAGCAGTGAATATGCCACAATGATTGTACTTAAGGACAATGTCCAAAATAGCACATTGTGGGTTAACTGAAAAGTTAAGAGACCACATGTGTGTCAACTGACAAGAGGCAGGCAATAATGCAGTGTGCCCACCTCACATTTTGGCAGGCAGCATATTCATGTCCTGGATACTCAGTGTGAATAGTGCCAGCTCATGCTCTCCACGGGAAAATGATTGCTCTCTTGAATGTCCTCTGCACAGCTTATGAATAAGAGATAGAAAAAAAAAATAGGAGGAAGTGCTATAACATTAGTTAACAGGTACTGAAACTGTCACTAGCGCATTTCTTGTGTTAAGCAGAATGGATGAAATGATAGAATTCTGGTGGTACTATCCACTAGCAACACACGCAGACTGCATCACAACAGAATGGAAATTTGTGTTGAGCAAGTCACACTGAACACTTCTTACAAACAGGAGGCATCAGATTTGACCTGAATGAACGGAAACATCCAAACAAAATGTAAAGCCTTTACTCAAAAAAACATTAGAATTCATGACAGGTGTAATTTAGCCAAAAAAAAAAAAAAAAAAGGAAATCTGTAGCATCAATTTGGATAAAACATTCCCCTTCAACAAGAGTCACTTCAAAATCAAATGACAATAAAACAACACAAGAATTATTGCAGGAAGCAGGTCAGCTGACTTCAAAATCAATTATAGTAATGAAATAAACTGAGAAAAATAAAGCAGTATTTACCACTGTTACAGAAGTCTCATAAGCACAGTATACACCATGCTTGGGCACCGAGTAGAAGCTGGAGCAAATCACAACTCCTTAGAGAACATTCCTGACAATCTGCTACCTTCTGTTCTGACAGTGCACAACCACAAAATTACAAAAGTCTGCTGTGAGAGTAATAAGAATCCCAGAAGTGAAATTCCTGTGGCAGTTTCCCTTGCACAATTTCACAGAAGGACAAAACATTTAAAAAAAAAAAATATCAAATGAACAAATGCCTATGATATTAAAACATTTACCAAACATTAACTAGTAGAAAAACTTTCTCTGAACAGCACAAATAAAGAATAGAAAGCCCATAGAAAAGGTTAGCCCCTGGACTAGCAGAAATTAATGTGTTGAAAAGAATTGTATGTGAAGAATTAATTAGTTCTAAAAGAAGATATTTTACGGATTCTGTAGATTGCATTTGCTTTTGCTTTTATTCAGTATAACACAGATGGGCACAATTCCTATGCTCTTGTGGAAGCATAGAACACCTAAATGAATAGGGTGTTGCAAAGCACAGGACAAAACTAAATGCACCTTGTTCATGTTATATCACAAAGGCTGACTCCAGATACCAACACAATTGAAGACGACACAGGCACAATCATAAGATAATACTATGGCTGCAGCTATAAAAAGTAAAATTCCATGTATGTAACTTAAAACAAGCAAGGACACAACCATCCAAATGCAGGAACTCAGCAGGAACACAGGTCATAACTACTCTGAACAACCTGTATTTACAGGTAGGATATGTTGCACCTCTTGACAGAAACACTGTTTCTTTAAAAAGAGATATGAGAAATGCCTCTGCTATAGCTTTGTTCTCAGTCTCTGTGTAGATACACTGTGCTGAGACTTCTGGCATCATCAGAGGTCTTTGAAACACCTGTGACTCAAGCCACTTTAGCTTACACCGTGTTGAGTGGAATCAGTTGTGTTAAGTTATACAAAGGGAACCCAGTAAGTACTAAGAGAAAAGAATGTACAATTTGGCTTATGTACTCTGATTCTTGGGGAATATAAATGGCAATAGGATTTTTTAATACCAAGTGCATTATTCTTCATACCTATGAAATAAAACTTCACACAAAAACCACTCCCCTCCCAAGTAAAAAATATGAAGAACATTTGGGAAAAGTCCTAAATTAAATGTAAGTAATTCCCAGTGCAGGTGAGGGAAGTAGATGACATTTTGATTAAGTTGTAAAGGCTTACATAAAAAACAAAAGGCCTTTAAAAATATAAACAATCTGCTCTGGACTCAGTGATCTATAAAATCAGAGCAAATTAAATACTTAATCAGCAGAATTTAAAAAAAAAAACCACAAAACCTCCATTTAATATGAATTCACTCAGACAATTCAACAAACATTAAGGAGTTCTTCAAATTTATGGGCAGTAAAATGGTAAATAAAAGGCCATTTTTCTACTAATGGGATACTTGTTAACCGATGCTTGAAGATGTTAATTGATGTGTAATAGTAAGATATGTATTCAAATAAAGAGCAATTCTTGTATGAAGTGTTTTGCAAAATACTCTTTTAAAAAAAGAGCTTTAAACAATAGTGTTTTTCATTTGTTTTGTTTTGTTTTTTAAATGAGGACTGTATTAGGGATGATTCTACTACAGGGGAAATACCTGCAATTCTCTACTGTAGTTTCTTTTCAATAATATGTGCTATATCTGTCAAACATGGTGATCAGAACTAAGGGTTATCCCTCACACCAAGCTTATGGATGTTCAACAATTAAGTCCTAGTTTCTTTTGGATGTAGCTTACCCATGAACTTGTGCTTTCTCAGGTCTCTGGATGACTGGAAATCTAATGCCAGCAGGCTATCTCTGTTTTTACATTAAGTTCTTTTTCTTTCACCTCATTTTTTCCACCTAATATGCTGTATACAGATAACACACACAGAAGGTAATTAATATTTTGACATCCGATCAGTGGAATAAACATTCAAAGCCTTACAGGAGACATCCTGATTATGAAGACTTGCACCAGCTCAGTCCTGCAAACAAACCTCCTGTCAGAAAATCCTGTATATCTTATCACTTCGACAAGGCTACGTGCCAAGGGATCTCCGC
>JAWWMP010000081.1:81577184-81590270 GCA_035047865.1 Dendrocincla tyrannina | reverse complement strand
TATATATATCCAGAAAAGAACCAAACAACAACAGTTTGTAATAAACCCCTCCACCCCCAAACGACAAGGCAAACAGTCAAAAGGTCTTTTTGGCTAACCCCAAAAAAGGGGAAATGCAATTATATCTATGGACAGCAGGTGGCGCTGTGGCACCTCCGCCGCTGGCTGCTCACTCTCTCAGGGGTTGCAGTTATATTTACGGACAGCAGGTGGCGATATCACGCCCAGCAGGCTGGCCTCTCTATCAGGGGAATGGCAGGAGTACCATTGCCAAGTCAGCTCCTGTGGGGCTGGTGGTAAGAGCAGCAGAAACCCAGCGATCTGCAGTGTAGAAAACAGGTCTGTTTCTTTTCTTCACAGCAGTCTTTGTGGTGTTCTAGGGTGATCGGCAAAGCCAGAGAGCAAAAAGACACAATCCTGGTCCCGCAGCGATGTCAGACCTGGTGTGTCCCATCCTCCCTCCTCTGCACCGAGCCACGGAACTGCTGACCTGTGCAGAAAGCCAGAAACACCAAGCCCTTCCCTCACTCGAGCCTGTCTTCCCCTCCCAGACTGGAGAGAGATCAGAACAAAAGGCTGTGCCTAAGGCAGATAACATCAGGATATGCACATCCTTTGTGTCTTTTGTTAAACATCTTTACCGACATTAAGGCTTTGGCTCCAAGCTTTTTGGAAGGAATTCCAAACTGAGGTTTGAAACTCTAACATATTCCTAAAACTAGCTGTTTTTCAGCTCCAGGTCTTCATGCCATATTTATTACTGTGGGGGCTCCATTACCCTATCTCTTACCATTCTATAGCTACACTCCCCTATCCCACATCCTATCTCCACTTTTCAAGGTCCTTATCATACCAGGCCTGTATTTTTCTATATTATCTCATTATGTTAAGGGCATGAACATCTCCTTATACAAGAAATAACTATATGTATGTTTGTTATTTCTACCTATATAGAATTGTAATGGTACCATGCAACGATAATCAAAAAGCAAAACAAATTCACCATAGTCACTTAGATAATTACAGAGCTTGCTGTCAGGACTAAACCAAATAAAGTTACAGGTTGGTTAAGAAAAGTTCAGCCAAAGCCTAACAAACCTCAGTCATCATTATTCATGACAAAGCTGTATTGCGTGTAATTGTCAAAGTTTTAGTAGCAAAGATGATGTCCCATGCTGAACAGAGCTAGTTCCAGCCATGTCTGCAACTGATTCACATCTGCCTCAGTAAATATTTACAATATTTTGAAGCTGTTGAACAAAAGAACTCTCTTTTGAATTCTATTTACTTCATTCTATTTACTTCATTCTATTCTACAATTTTAACAGTAGAATAGTGGGTTTAGTGTATTAAGGAAATACATAAGGAAATACACTTAAAAAGTGGTGTTTCCTCATAAGATTTCAGTAATGATTTTACTCATTTCCAAAGATATCTTTTCAAATGGAACCCAGAGGAAATATGAGGCCTCCACAGTAGGTCAAGAAGAATAAGTGCTTGCTGAAATTTGAAACCACTGACAAATTGTATTGTGTAAGTTTCTACAGGAAGCATTACTGGAACAGTTTCACGGGAATCAGAAACTGATTTTTTTGCAGTCTTGTTTTACATCTTTAGAGAGAGAGATTTCTTTTTTGGCAATCTATGGATGTAGCTGTGTAATGTAGTTTTGCCATTGTTAGCAATTGGCTATAAGGTAAGCACACAAAGTTCCCTGTATCTTTTCCACCTTCCTTTCTGATCTGAGCATCTGGTTTGAGGTAGTAAGTCAAAACCTGATAAAAACCTGCAGAGCTTTTCATTACCCAGTAGTAGACTCCAATAGTGATGATCATGACTTTGTAGCTCTGAAGGTAGTATTTATCATAGAAATTATCAAGAGGGTAATCTAATAGAGAAAACAATCATATATTTTAGTTCTCAAAACACAAATTTTTGTGAAATTATTCACAGGTTTATCTTATAGCTTGTGAAGCATTTTTTGTTGGATCAGATGAGAATTATAATGCCTATAATGTATGCGCACGCACTGAGAAATACATGTACATTGAGAGGCAGAGGGAGAAGGATAGTACAGGATACAGAAGGATAGTTATGTGTTTATATACTTATAAATAACTTGATTTTTAATTATGTTATTGTGCATTTTCTCTGGAAATGTGAAAATTTTGTAATACCATATGAAGGTTGTTTTAATGCAGAGATGACCCCATTTGAGACCCTAATAGAAAAGCCATTAAAATATGAAAGGCAGGTAATTTGGTGACCTGAAGTTTACCTTGGTTATAAATTAGATTTATTTATATGCTTCTAAATTTGGCAGTATTTTTGAATGCCCCTCAGATAATGCTGACACTTGATAACACCCTATTCAAAGTATAAAGTATTTTTTTTTAGGATGTGCTTGATGATGAGATAATCAGCTTTTTAACCATTTGGGGATTCTTCATCAAGTCATGAAACAGGAAAACATAATCTGACAAAGAAAATTAAGTTCCCTGATGGCAGTGATGCCAAGATGCAGAGTCCATAACTGGGTTGAGAAAAATCAGAGGAGACATCCTCTGCCTCCACTCCCTAGTGCTGCTGTGGAGCTTTACTTTCCTTCTGATACAAGCATCCATTTTGGAATTTCATGAAGATTGACATTAGCCATCATGGATAAATATAACTCCAGCTCCCCGTTCCCTAAACTTACCCTATTCTTCACCAAGGGAAATATCTATCACCTACCTGAATTTTCTTGCTGTCTGAAACTAGCTTTGTAGTGCCTGACAGTTAACTTAGGTAAAGCCACAGGAATTTAAACCATTTCAAGTACCAGAGCATTTGGACCATGATGCAGAGATAGCTGAGCACACACATTAGTCCAGTTCACTTTTTTAGGGTGTTAATCTGCACATATGATTACAAGAATAAAGGAGCTATATTTTCCTGCCTATTTAAGTATATTATCAAAGCATCCTTAAAACTTGTATAAGTATTTTAAGATTCCTTTATCCTATTAAGCAGCACTAACAATCTTAGTTAACAGTCCTCATGATTTAAAATGGAGACTTTGCTATCTCCAGGAAAAAAAACCAACCAACCAAACAAACAAACAAAAAACAAACAACAAAAAAACCCCACCAGACATAGTTTAGTACCTTCCTCTAGAAATAGCTGCATTTTCTTTTTTTTTTTTAAGGACAAACTGCTTATCTGTCCACACCAGGTGAATTGTTTACAAATTCTTTCCCAGGTATGAATCTAGAAATGCAAGGTGATAGGTCTGGTCACAGTTAGAAACTTGTTTTCTCCTCCTGCTCTTCAGTTCCCTCAGAAATCAATGTGTTGGCAGATGATTCCTTAGGTCAGGCAGCAGTTTCTGCCCTTGTTCAGCTGGGTACTTAATCCTCTTGTCAGTTAGAACGATTGAATGTGCTCTTCGTTTTCCTTCATGATGGAAGGGGGCCAGCTTGCCAAATTAATTTCCTCCTTTCATGTTTCATCTGACTTTCTAATTTTTGTTGTCAGATGTACAAGCAAAACACATAGATTGGCTCTGTAAGACTAACCAAATCTGTTTCTCTGCACTTTTAAAAATGCCAAGTCCTAGAGAATTGTACATATGTGAATGTGTGTTTGTTTTCCCTAAGCAATTTGAAGCTGTGGCTAGGTCACTGTGTATTTAGAAGTACATGTTACCAGACATAGACTTGGTATATCCTCCCTAGAACTTTTTACAGCAAAGCGTATGCACAGTGATTCCACTGGTTGCAATTCTGCTGCACTGATTCCCACAAGCTGTGTTTTCAGGCTCTTGCAGCTAGGACTTCAGTTTTAATAGTGATCCCTTTGATTTTGGTTTAGAAATTTACTAGATGCATTCAATCTATATTATTAGAGACTTCTAGAAGGTCTGCTAAACATCCATTCTTGATATTTTGGGGCTTTATTTTCAAATGCAGTGATTAAAGATTGGTAGTTGTTCTAAACAGTCTAACAGAACACTCTCGTGCATGAACATGCAGGTATATTGCCATTAAAAGTAGCCCTCAGATAATTTTAATCACTGATTACTGAGTTATAGATTGACTATTCTTCCATAAAAGATAGAGTTGACTGAAGAGTGACAAAAATTTAGTAAGCATTTAGTCTGATGAAAACCAGAATGACATGAGGAACTTGGAAAAAAAAATCAATCAGTTCTAGTCAGCAATACCTTTGAAACATCAGAGAGAACTAGCATCTGCCTCCCACTGGATTCCAGTTTAGAAACCATGGGTTACTGATTCACAACTCAGCTACGCAGCATTTGGGCAAAGAAACTGGCTAAACCTCAACAACTGAAGACGGGGAATTTTCAATTTTTGCTGATGACAGTGCTACATTCTAAATACCAATTCACTAATAAAGATTATACTTCAAGTTATGGGTGATAAGAGAGAAATAAAAAGGAAAAAAAATAGATTCTTCCTGCACAAGAAAAGCCAGGTCATCAAGGTGTATTTCAAATTCTGCAGTTGAGAGTATCTGTTTCTCCAGTCAGCATTATACAAAAATCTTTGAAATATACAGAACTATTTGTGAGAAATCTATGTTTTTTTGTAGTGCATTAAACAATATATCTGTAGATTTCCTTTATAAATACATTAAAAAAAAAAATCACTGGAAATCTGCTTACCCTGAATATTTGCAGTGTACCAATGAAGAAGATATCTTGAAAAATTACAAAAGTCATACAGAGTCATGCACACATTAGGATTTTGAAGTCTGAGTGATTCTGGCTATAGTTTTGGTATTGCAGCCTCCTGGCCTGTGCCTTACAGCACTATCCCTTGGTGTAAATTTACTTACTGGTGTGACTGGTGCATCCATCCCTGTTCACCTGACTCGTGAAGTCATAATCTCAGCTCAGTACAGAGATGAAGGAATCTAGAATAAATTAAAAATTAGATGCTTTAAAGGTAATTTGTGCAACTCGGTCAATAATCTCTTCATAGCCTGATCCAGGTTGGTATATGATAAATTACTATTGCTACGTTCTGAGAAGCCGAAAATCACATTTTAAAGGTTTTGGGTTGTAATTTTTTTTGTTTGGTGTTTTTTTGTTTGTTTGCTGTTGTTGTTGGTTGGTTTTGGGGGGGAGGGATGTTTGTTTTGTTGTGTTGTTTGTTTTGTTTGGTCTGTTGGGTTTTTTTCCCTCTTAGATATCCTGCTTACTACAGTATTTGTGAATTTTGTCTTTTTTTATGAGATTTCAAATACTCTGAACATATCTGGCACTCTTAAATCTCTCAGGAGAGACACCACCTTCAGAAACATTCCACAGGGGTTATAACTTCCCACTTCCATGCAGAGAACATTTGAAATGACAGGTTAGGTGCTGGGATACTTAATTCTGACATAAATAACAAATGCACCTAGCTAAAATAGTGTTTTCTCAGGATTTATGCAGTATACTAAAAATACTCCACCTGCATTAAAAAATAATTAAAAATAAAAATAAAAAGATTGTTCCTACTCTAAATACAGAGAAAAAGAAAAAAAAATAAAAAGCTGTAAAATCAAAAATATAATGAGTATGCTTTTGCAGCCTAGAGCTGGTTAGTAACTAAGCCTTAGAGAGGAGAGAATAGTAAAACATAAAAAATTAAAATTCTTGTCTACTTTAAATCATTGTCTGTTGCTTCCTGTGGCAACCATGAGTAATGCATCCGGTTTGAGAAAAAAAAATCTATAAAATATAACCACCTTATAAAAAATGTGAAAGAGAATAATACTAGGAGGCATAAAATGAGAGATTAACAAGGAATAGTTGAAGGACTTGGCCTGGTTTAGCCTAGCTAAATAAACACCACAAGAACAAAATGGTAAAAATCATTTATGGTGGAAAAGACCAAGGAGAGTGAAGCACTTGTATTGGGGTAGAATGCAAAAATTAAAAGCTCAGTTTGATGAAAACATGGTTGCACAGTAGGAGAATTTAGAATTTCCATATCCTAGAATGCTTAGTGTGTTAATATTCTGAATAGAATATTTCTGAATAGAAAGGTAGAAAAACAAAACCAAGCTAAAGAAAATGAAGCATGGAGTTAGACTGTCTAGGAGGACTACAGAATCTGTCTCTCTGAAGGGTTATAAACCAAATTAAAACAACCTTAAATATAGTTATCCTTCCCTTAAAACAAGGATGGGTACACTGTGTGACTTCTGAAAGTTCTCTTGGAACTATATATCTTTAATGCAATGAATAAATGAAAAAGTATTAAAAATGAATGGGAATCAGTGGAGAAATAAAAAATTATCGTCTGTTTCCTGAGCTTTGCTAACTTCTCTCCTCTTTTTGGGACATGATAACATCTTAATAAGAGCTGGTGAAAACTGAGAATTGTGATGCTGCATGAAGAAATAAAAAAGTTCAATGCATTTCATCAGTGACGTTCATTATTTTATGACTTTGTTATTTCTTAAGGATAAAATGAGGCACTCACCCTCAGGCCACAGCCATGTAACACTGCAGCTGCCAAGAAGTGCAGGACATGAATGAGTTCTGAGCTTGAGCATCCCTGAACCAGGGCAAAGAGCCCAAGGGGTCTCCTTGCAGCCCACTTCCACCCAGCTCCATCCCAGCTGTCAGGGCCAGGCCCCATGGCTGCCCCTCAGACAGCGTGGTACCTGCTGCCAACAGCTGGTCAGAAGTAACAACTTAAGAATAATAGTTGATGTTTTTACTTGCTTGTTTAGTGTTCCCTTGTGTTGTGCGTTTTCTAATCCCTAGTGTGTTGTGATTTAGACCTTGCAGATGGTCTATGTAGTTCTCCAAATGAGCATTTGCCTACAGTCTCCACAGTGAGACAAATTGTTGTCTCACTTTGCTAACAAATTGCTGAAAATGGACAGCATGATGCGCACTGTAGAAGTGCTGCAGCATAATGTGCAAGCAATATGATAGAGCTCATGTAATCTCACTGAGCTGAAAAATTCACAGTGGAAGTTTGAACAGCTGCAGTACTTTGTTTAGTCACTAGTGCTGAAGTCTTACATAAATCTTATTGACTGCAAGAAATATTGGGAAATATTTGCATTTTTAGTTAATGGACAAAAGGGGAGAGCATTGGAATGAAAATAATACCATGACATATGCTGTAAGGATTCTGGGTGATCCCACTTTGGACTATATTGACAAGCCATTGACATACAGAAATACAGACGTGATCAGTAAAGAATAATGAATAATATTGTAAGTACACAGGGAAATATGCCTTGTTATTACTCATTTATAGGTAACTTTAGGTTGCGTAGAAATAAACTCCTTGGTTGGAACATAGAAGGAAAGACGAAGAGAGATAAAGGAATGAAAATGCCAAGACAAAATGTCCAGTCCCAGTACACTTCCTTGTGTAATAAGCTATACAGACTCATTAGAACTAATCATTTTTTTGGGAAAAAAAAATTGACCTGTATGCAAAATTTGACAAATTCCTGAACTGGGGAAACAATATTCTGCTTTAAAGGTTATTTCAGGAAAAAAAAAAATCAATTTGTTTATATTTTCTTTTGTAACATGGAGCTCAGAAGGCCAGAAAGCCTTCACTGTTTTCCAGATCTTTGATGGAGAGCTTGAAAAAACTGAAAGCATTAGTGTCCTGCCTTTGAGCTCTGATCTCTGACCCTAAGCTCTGACTGTAATTATATGTATAAAAATATCTTGAAATTGTCAGGAAATATTTTGTAGCCTTGAATGTACAAGGTCATATGCTGACTAGATTCAGGCTACCTAACTCTTGTCCCTTGACACAAGTGGTGACCCAAGATAATACAGGGGGGTTAATTTTTAAATTTGTTACTGTATGAAATAATGCAAGCATTACTGCAGAGAGGAGTAGGTCTAGGTTTTTACAGCATTAATCTGAATGTCCACATTGCATGCCTTGGGGTATTCAAAAGGGCATGCTTGAATCTGCAAAATATATTATGGAATAGTGATGGAGTGCCACACATATCGGAGAGCAATATAAATGTTAAAACTTGTCCACATCACCGATGTGGGGTGAAAGCTGGAACGACTTTATTCAGGATACATGAGACTCTTATAGGGTTTGGAGGAGGGGTTTGGAAACTGGGAGGAGTTGGGGTGGGACATGGCAAATATGGGGAAGGAGAGGAGGGAAGGAGGGGAAGGGGGGAATACAGATGGGGAGTGGCTAGCTTTACATTATGATGCTGTGTTTGCACCACTAGCCAGCCAATGAAAAAAATAGGGAATAAACACCCAATGGGGACAGGTTACTTGGTAGCCATAGCCAATGGAGATAAAACACACAAATACAGGAGAAATAACTATCTATCTAATACAAAGAGTCACTATCTATGCTATAGAAAACCTTTTAAAACGCAAACTTCTGTGGTTTGAGGTAGTTGTCCATTTCTGGTGTTGATTACTTGATAGCTAGCTCTATCCACTATCTATCCATAGATAGTTCTATCCATAGCTAGCTCATCCTGGTTTTTTGACAGTCCTGAGATCTGGGTTCCCCGACAACAGAGAGTGCGGTCAAGGAAGAAACTCCTTCACCCCATTAGTAGGATCATGCTTGAACTGTTTTTAGGGAAGGAGGGGGCTTTTGCTGAAAAAATAGAAAATTGTAGTTGTGTTGTGGGACTGGTGGTCATTAAACTGACATGTTTCACTGGAGTGTTTTGTCCTCTATAAACTCAAATTTCCAAAATTGGAAAACTTTTTTGACCACAGTTAATAAAACTCATTGTTTGCTAGATAGAACTTGCTACTCTACAGAGCAAAATAATTTCTCCAAGAAAATCAGAGTGTATGATTTTCTGGTTTATTGCATAATGGTGTTAAATTGTAGCAGATGAAAAATAAATCTTTTAATATTTGCAGAAGATACTTCATATTCTATTCTATTTTCAATCTGTAGCTGCAAAAGTTTTTGCTCCAAATTTTTAATTCAATTATGAATCTGAAGTCCTTGTTAAAGAATAATAATTTAATATTAGATGGCATAGCTACAGTCTTTTAGGTGATCTATATTCATAGTTGTAAATTGAGCTTGATCTTTTGACTTCGGTGAAACTATGCCAAATTGTACTATGGTAGAAAAAAAGAGAGCCCGTATTTTAATTTTGTGATTAGTTAGCCAAAAAAAGTTTCTTAAATGTATCTTTTCCTTCATGTGTGTGGTGTGATACAGCAACCATATAATGTACATTCTAACTCTGCTGCAGAAGCACAAAACTTAGTGTCACGTAGATAATCCCTTGGGCATCTCTCTGCGTCACCCGTTATCCTTGTTCATGAAGACACTGTGGTAGGAAGAGTGAAAATACTTTTTATTTTTTTTTCTCAGTGTCCCACATGAAGCAATCATGCCATTTGATACTTAGTAGTTGAATTAGTCTCAGTTAAAAGTTTTCATAAATTACATTGCAACCCCAGAAAATATCACTTGATTCCTGAGATATCTGTACTTCTGGTCTGACAAACGTATCTGTGAGTATATTTTATTCCAGCTCTTCCAAATATACTAGTCAGATGATTTGACACAGTGAAGGATGGAATTATCTTTATAACTTAACTCAGAATTCTTATTTTACTTCTTTCACAGTCCCAATTCTTAGATCCTTTTACACACAAAATGCCTGAAAAAAATGTTACATGAAAATACAGCAGTGAAACAGTTGCATATGTTTAGTACAATTTTAGTCATCTTATCACAGAAATCCACTTTTAGGATCAAAACACTTTCTCCATGCAAAACAATTAAAATGCTTTGCTAATGGTGTTGCACAAAGGGTTTCCAAACACTCACACCCTGCCTGTGGATCTGTGGTCTGCTTGTAATGTGTTAAATTTCATGGACGATGGGAAAAAGAGTGGTACAGTATGTCTCCAGAGTATTTCAGAAGGAATTTTCCCTCTAGAGCTAATACATTTCATACTTACCATTTTTTAAATGTACATTTAAAAGCACAGAACTTTGTTAATTGCACACCAATTCTAGATATATAGCATTATTGTCACCATCACTTTTCTGAAAGTTGTCTTAGTGAGAAAATCTGAAAAGACCACAAATGAAAGCCTGAAAGGAGTTGGGATTTTGGGGAGGTTGGTGGTGTTTTGAGGTTTTGTGGGTAATGTTTTGTTGTGGTGGGTTTTTTTTGTTTGTTTGTTTGTTTGGGTTTTTTTGGGGGGTAAGGAAAGATTCATCCATGTGTCTTGTGTCAAATAGCTTCTTTTCTTTTTTTTAAGGGTAAAAAAAAAAAAATAAAATTTGAAACTAGCTTACTGGCCTATCTACATATAGTATAACTTATCAAAGTTAATAAAAAGCCTCATGCAGTTTCCCGACATTCAGCAATCATTATCAAGTCCATTTGCATTTCCCATCAGAGATGCACCCAAATGTGTGGAATTGGCAATCATTTTTCAGAAATCTTTAAAAGCGAGATAGCCGTGTTCCATTTATAAAATGAACTTTGAAAGGCTGCCCCTGGATTATGCTTTGCATAATCAGCCTAATGGATTAAGAAGCTCATTTACAATATAAAGAACCTAAACCAGCTTTGATAAAACCTTGATTACAGTTACAATCTGTGAAAGAGATAACATCTGTTTCTGCCTGAGACTAAACCTATGATTTGGACCCAGTGAGTAAAGGAAGATGCTGTTAGTTCTAAAACAAGTTATAATAAAATGTGAGCATGCTTTCAGGTTCTGCAATGTGTTAGCTCACAGATTTGAGCTTCCAGAGGAAAAAAGTCAAAAAGAAACATCAGTCTGTTTGCTTGATTTACCACTTATCCCACTAAAGCATTGATTTTCTACTGCTTCACATTTGGAAGTTGTTGGAAAGTGAAAGTGCAATGTAGACACAAAATTCACATATATGAAATAATAAACCACTCTGTAACATTCAAGTAATACACAGGAGAACTTGAGAAGCTTTAATTACTTATTATTATTTAAAGCCTAGTGAAATAAAGATATGCCATGATAGACAAGGAAATATGTAGTCCTTCATTTACTCTATAAAGTGTTCTTTAGATAAAAAAAAAGAAAAACAATTAAAAATTAAACATTACTTTCTATTATCATAATTCTGCTAACTTCAAATATTATTTTGTTTTTTGTGCTTTTAAAGAGTCTCAAAGGATAATTGTCTTAAAACATTTGCATTGACTTTATTTGTCATATTTAAAAAACAATTTGCTGCAAACTGCCGTACATATCCACAGTGCTAGATCTGAGTTTTCACTGTAAGTTTTCAACATCAAGCTCTAATAAACACCAATCTCAGTTTTACTTAGAAATTAAATTATCCTTGGGAATATCTGCTATTCATACATCAATCTTAATCTGTATTTTAAAATGATATTACCAATTTTTAACCTCTCTTCTTTGCTTAGCTCAAAACACAATCTTAAAAAACTGTGGAAGAACAGAAAAAAGGCATGTAATATTTTCATTTAATTTGTTGAGGAATTAGCAAATGTGACTTTTTGTAGTTTTTAAAGTTCCAGTTACTCAGAATGTTTGGTTTGGCTTTGGTTCATTGTTTGCTTTGCTTTTTTTGTTTGTTTTGGTTTGTTTTATTTTGTTTTGGTATTTTTCCCCTCTAAACTGAAAACTTTATTTCCTACTAATTATCAAGAACAATTATCAAAATTTATTCTTTCAAGTTATGTTAGTGTCACCTCTCCATAAGATGTTTTATAATGAAAAGTTTGAAACCAAACACTTAAATTTGATATAAGGCTGTAGATGATTTTTCTTTTAGCCATAAGTTCCTTCCCCAAGGTTTCCATTTAAAGAAAATGCAAAGGATTTTTCAGTTGGTTATTTTTCACAAAAATAAAACACTTATAAGTTTGATGAAAAAAATCTTACTGCTTATATTCTTTAGTGATAGAGGTTTTATTTCTGGTTTAACCCTTAGACAGAGTAACTATCCATGGCTTTATTACAGCTTGTAAGATCACAAGACTTTAGGCTAGCCTGTCCAAAGAGATGGGGTATGTACTTCATTTGCCTGAATCCACTCTTTCTTGCACACATTATTGCCCAAAGGGCTCTTGTACTTATGATAAGTTAGTTCTATAAAACCTTTACAGCTTGAAAGTCAAATGTTTCCTTTAAAAAATTGAAAATGCATATATGGAAAAGACTCAGACACAGAAGGGTACACCATCTGAGTGATGGAGAATTCCTCAAAAGTCACAAAGCAGTGGCCCAGAGTTGCTACCCTGAAACCTTGTAAGGGCCCTACATGGTGCTAGAGATGCAAAAATGAGGTTGTCTGTAGCCAGTGCTGGGAACACATATGTTTCATCAGCTAGAGTTATTCTCCATATCTTTCAAACTAAGAGTTGATGCTGATTGTTGCTCCTAGACTTTCCTTTTCTCTCCTCTAGAAAGAGCAGTTGTAATGGCATTGGCTGTCAACATCTGGTAGATAAGGAAAAAGGCTGGCGTCCAGTTCTGCTGCGCAACATGGCACTTGGCAAAAAGCAAGGCTTAGTCTCTCAGTTGCATCCATCAAGACAATAGATGAGCACCTGTATAAGAGAAAGAAAGTCTAATCAAGGTTTACATTTTTAACGACATCTACTAAAGAAATGGGAGGTAGTTGGAAATTATTTTCCCTACTTCTGGTCATACAGTAGTCTTGATGTGAATGCAACACTTCAGTTGAAAAAATCCAAGTCTTAACTGAGAAAACACACTTAAAAATGATAATAAAATCTACATCTTTTGGGCACAGCTGGTCTTGAGGCCACCATTTATCACCTGGATGCCAGCTTGAGGCCTCCATCCAAAAGCTGAACACCACTGCGCAGTAATCCTAGCTGGTCTTCACACCACACCACACTTTCATGTATGCCCTAACTTGCCACACTTTTGACCTGGAAAAACTGTTCAGAACAAAAGTATTCACTTGGGAGCGTGTTCATGACACTCTGTCAAGGCTCAGGTTGAATATTCTTGACCCCATTTTAAATAGCAGATTGTTAGAGTTTCAAACCTAAGGTGGAAACTCCTTCCAAGGTGGAATTCCTTCCAAACAGCCCGGAGCCAACGCC
>JAWWMP010000081.1:81564155-81577084 GCA_035047865.1 Dendrocincla tyrannina | reverse complement strand
TTTTTTTTCTAAATTCAAAGGAGAGGAGATTTCCTTGGTTAGCATAATATCTTAGTTTCTCCTGAACTAAGACACAGATGATCCAAAAAAAGACAGAGCAATATGAGTGATTGATATATCTTAGACCACAGATAAGAGATTTGCAAGACTCCATAAAGCTTTCTTTTTTTTATTTTCTTCTCTTTTTTTTTTTTTCCCTGAGATGCAAATGAGAGGTGACAATGCTCATTTTGGAGTAGTTATCTCTGAGTCTGCGCTGAAACAGCAGATTTACATTTGGAATCAGTGTCTTGGAACTATATGTTTTTTTCAAATGACAGAAGTGACTCGTGCATATTTTTTTTTCCTTTCCTACTGAAGTACAGATGATTTTCATTCAGACAATGGTTTGCAATTATTTTGCATGCAACTGTGTTTCAGGAACAGCATCTACTGTTTTCCACGTTGCTGGAAGAAATATATTGCACTTGTGAGTTTACAAGCTGAGTAAGCCAGCTTCTTTGGATTGGATCATCATTACAACTTAATGCAGAGTAAAATTTAGCTTAGAACACTCTGTGCTTGGAGGCCAGAAACTACCTATAAAGTGCACATGAAGGGATGCTCAGGAAATGCAAACATTTAGTATGTGAGATGTACAACTTCTTTTGTATTACCAGGAAATGCATGAAACAATATTCTCAACAGCCAGATAATTAAATCCATTTCTGTTCTAACATGACCTGAAATGCCAAAGGGAATCCTGTAACTGTTAGCTCCCACTTGAAGAATAGTTTCAGTAATGTCAGACAATTGTCAGGTATCCATTACTGTGACATGCTATTTGCATTACCTTTAATGATTTGTCAATTTTTTCATACTTTTATTTTTTTTTGCATTGAAAGAACAGAACAAAATAATACAACCTCTGGCTTTAACAAGTGACTATCATCATATTTTATGACCCATTCTTCATAATCCATGGGGGTAAAAAAAACTAAATATAGTGGGTTTACATTCAGTGTAGAAAAAACAATAGAAAATTGAACTTGATGAAACTGTAAGCCAAATGGCTGGAGCAAATGTGCACTTCCGCATCTTGCTTCATTCATCGTCACACCCTTACTCCCTAGTTTGTCTCAGAAAGCTAAAGGAAACCTGATTATGATGGTAAGTTTTTCTTGAGAGACAAATAAGGAACAATGCCTGGGATATCCCTTAGGTATAGAGGAAATGATTGCTTGAATAGTTTTATATGTCAGCTCCGTGACTGAGGAGTGATGTACTGTAGATCAGGAAAAGATTTTTACTTTACTTTTATAATTGAGAAAATACAGTATACTTGACTTTATACCTGCAACTTTATGCCCTGCTTAATCTTAGAGAAACAGATATCTAATTGTTTCAGCCTTTGAAGAAGGAGTATTTAGTGAGGTTTCTATAAGTAATTTTTGATAATGTCTGCACTACCAGCAATATTCTGCTGTTATTTAGATCATTAAACCTCTAATGTGTACTCATGCTGGTTATAGCCTCAACAGGTCACTTTTTTGTTTCTTTAACTGTTCCTTATATTACAAAGACAACAAAACAAAATGAAAACAGACCAAAGCCAACACCCCACCCCTCATGGTAAAAAAGCCCATTGTGACACAACTATTCAATTTCTATTTTAAAAATATTTCCCATTTAGACATTTACTTTTAGTTCACACATTACTTTTTCTGAGCATTTAGTGGTGAATCCATTAAATCACTTATGAATTCAAAAGAATTAAAGCAGGCTTCTTTAGGATATTCAACACTTGTGTCAGCCAGATCTTCACCTCAAAGGATTTTAAGAGAAAATTATGCAGGCAATTACATCTTTCCATTAAATTAATTAAAATATTTAAAATAGACTATATTTTAAATGGTTATTAAGAACACACTTTAATCTCAATTGTTGTATCTAATGGTTATAATTATGTAGGATTTATAGGTTTTTGTCAACAAATTAGAGAACTCTTCAGAGAGATATTAAGACATTGTAGTTGCTGTAATCATTAAACCTTTCTTATGTACATTTAATTGCTTATAGTGGTTTCCTGGATTCTGACAATCCTGTTAGAAGGAGCAGTTAGCCCAGCACTTTATAAAGATCTTAATAATACAGTTTCATAAAAAATGTTAGCTAACACACTGATGCTTTCTGTTTGAATTCCTTTTACTGCAAAACTGTGTTTTCTGGAAAATTTATAATAAGTAAGTGTGGGAACATACTGTGAGCATGTCACTTACTTCCAGAAGCGTAAGCAAGAAATTCAATCGTTCCTTACTGGCTTCCTGGAAAGAACAGGAGAAACAGCAATTTATTTCATTTGTTGAAACCTGGTGCTATTTACATGTAGTTGAACTATACATTTTGAGTATAATAACATATAGCATAACAAAGCATAATGTGCATTTTCTGATACATAAAATCTCCACAAAAACCAAAACCATGGTGATTCGAAAATGAACACGGAAAAAGACACAACAATTTGGTGTTAACCCAGTGCTGAGTCAAATTTAAAAAAACAAAAATAATTGCTCATACCTGACCATTACCTTTGCATTTCAAGGTGAGGAAGGTCTTGTTTCTTTCTTGTTTTAATTTATTGTTAAATAAAAATAAGCTGCACATCAAATTAATCACACCAAATTAGTTACATATGGGTTCTTTTAAGCAAGTATTGTCATTATATGTCACCATAGAACAAAATGGAGCTCTGATGACACCTATATGACATCAGCTGATGTCAGTTTCCAATCTTTATTCTTCCTAGCCTGAAGTTAGGATAGTTTTCAAAATCCAGAAAACATACATATGCCTTCATAGAATCTCAGAATCACAGTGTATGAGGAGTTGGAAGGGACCCACAATGATTATCAATTCCAAACCTTAGCCCTGCACTGGACCATCCCCAAGAGTCACACCATGTATCTGAGAGCATCCGTCAAATCCTTCTGGAACTCTGTCAGGTTTGGTACTATGACCACTTCCCTGGGGAGCCTGTTCCAGTGCTCAACTAACCTCTGGGAGAAGAACTTTTTCTATCTAGCCTAAATCTCCCCTGACACAACTTCAGGTCATTCCCTCAGGTTCTGTTACTGGTCACCACAGATAAGACACCAACAGTAGACTGCAATGAGATCTCCCTACAGTCTCCTCTTCTCCAGACTGAACAGACCAAGTGACCTCAGACGCTCCTTATACAGCTTCCTCTCAAGGCCCTTCACTACCTTCATTGCCCTCCTTTGAACACTTTCTAATAATTTAATATCTTATATTGCAGTGCCCAAAACTGTCCACAATATTCAAGGTGAGGTTGCACCAATGCAGAGCAGAGCATGACAGTCTCCTCCCTGGACCGGCTGGTGATGCTTTGCCTGATGCCCTCCAGGACAGGATTGGCCCTCCTGGCTGCCAGGGCACTGCTGACTCATATCCAACTTGCCATCCACCAGCCCCCACAGGTCCTTTTCCACAGCACTTAATAATGATGAGCTCTTTAAGCAATTTTTTCCCTTTCTTTTAACACACATTTTCAGCCCAATGGACCTTTGGTAGAGATGTTCTACCAAATGTCTGCCATTGCTCAGTTAAGGATTTTTATTGCGTGTTTCCCTGAAGGCTTCCAGTAGTCACTTCCTGAGAATACAACTAACACTTTTCTTGATGTAAAGTGCAGAGGCTTAATTTCTTTTGCAAGAGAGCTTTTGTGCAGAGTGTCTATGTTTTCAGTCAGATTTACAGCACAGGCAAAAATAACTTCACATCTCCATTTTTATGCAGTCTACTTAGGCCTAGTTTCTTCACAACTGTCACAGAATGAATGGTTAGTGATAAGACTTTCTGCAGCTAAAAAGACCATTTCATACTGTTTACTTTGGAATGGTTGTCTAACTTCTTTGTAATTGTATTAAAAATAATTTTTCAATGGTCAAAAGCCAGTCCAAAGTCCTCGTTACTGCTTCCTGCAGTTATTGCCTCTCATGGTCTCAACAGTGGAACTTTTTTCATTGTCTGCATGGTCTAACACCTTTGCTAAGATTCTTCCTCTGTTCTCAGCGTCCATACAAGGTCTCAAACACATGCACACATACACATACACAGTCAAGCACATATACACTCAAGTTTCATTCCCTTGCTTTTTGATTGAAATCTTTTTTCTAATAGATTGTGTGAAGAAATCAATTCCACACTCCTATCAAACCTGAGCAGCCATGCAGCAATTTCTGACAAGTTTCCATCTTCTCTCTGTCATGTTAATTGCACTGTCATTCATTTCATGGTTTCCATTGCATGTTGTGACTTTTATTTTCTTCTTTCAGTTTGTGACTCTTGATTTTCTATTATGTATAGCTCTGAAGCAATTTTCCATATCTGTCAATAGTGAGAATCTGCTAAAGAGAAATTTATGCTCAGGGAGTTGTACCAATTTGACTTATTTTTATTTCAGCCTCATTTTCCAGGTGTGAGTTAATTGACTGTTTAGGTGTTTTATTAATATTTTCAATGTTATGCAGACCTGAAATCAGAACTATCAATTCTTTGCAGTATTACAGTACATATCTGTTGACGTCTGAAGGGTTTTTATATTTGTAACATGAATCAGGAAACTCTTATCTCCAGAGAATCATTATTTTATCAGTATCTCTGAATATATAAAGGCTAATGCTTTTTCCTTTTGTTTAATTTCTTTATTTCTTTTTTCTATTTAAAGAAGAATTTAGATTTGTCTATAGATATCTTAGCAGAAATTTTGCCTTGTAAAAATTAGTTCAATAATCCCAGTGTTCCATCAACAACCAGGAAAGTTTTCTCACCAGCCCATTTGTAAACACATCTTTTTGATTTTTAAACCTGGGGGGAATATTTAATAAATTTGAACATGTGATACCAGGAATCTGTAATACAGATCCAAACAATTAACTCATTTTCTTGCTTTAGTATCTACACTCAAAACCTGTCAGTGGTGTAAATAGCTACTATTCTAAGTGTGTATTCTTTCCTTTCTTTACTCATCAGTACATTCAGAGTGGAGGTCTACCACTAATATCAGTTCAAAGAAAAATCTGATTATGGAATCTGACTTCTAAATGAACATCTATGACATGAACTGTTTATGCTAGTTTAACTACCTACAAAAGGTGAAGACAAATCAACAGAACTTACATTTTACTTTCTCAGATGAATTAACAATTCTTCAGCGTTGTGATCTTTAGCTATTTATTAAGACAACATCTCATATGAGTCACAATAATCACATTAGACATTTTTAGACTAAAACATGCTCTGAAAAATGTCCATCACGTTGTTTTTTTTTTTTCCTTCAGAGATAGAAGGAAATGTTTCCTGTGCTTGCCTGAGGTTGCCTAGTCAAATACAGTTAACTGTTCAGCGACAACTTTCTTGTGTGATTTAAGACAAGTCACATATATTATCCTACTAGTAAAAAAGGTGTAGTTTTCTGGATTTTGAGAAGCGTTATAGGCTAAATCTATTAAAGAATGCAAGGCACCGAGTTACTGTGATAATTAGGACCATATAATTACAGGAGTGCATTTCTTTTTTTTTTTCCTAATAGCTTAGAGGATATCCAAAATTCCGTAAAGACTAGATAAGACTAGTAGATCCTTTAAGAAAAAAAAGAATCTAAAAAACCCCTTTACTGTTCTGAATTAAATATTTAATAAATAAATATTAGAAAAATTATAAAACCTCAGTATCCAGAAAAAGGAAAATTCTAAATTTTATTTTTGAGAAAAGTATGATCTGAATAGCAATCTGTTTAATATTAACAGACATTCTTAACTAATAAAACTTCTTTGCTATTTACATGTAGATATACAATTACATTTGTGCTCTGTGCCAGGCATATCAATATGCGTTTTCTTCATGAGTTATTGACAGAGTCAGCTGATGCCTGAGATTTCAGCCCATGAGAACTGAAATGACTGCACCATGTCAGCAGGCAGCTTGAGCTTCACATTGTGACTGCTCAGGAAACAACCCAAATTAATATTTGCTGTGATCTTAGATCACAGAAGGCAGCAAAAGCTGAAAGACTGTCATGTAGCCCCTGTCAGGTTTTCTCTAAAAGGCTGCAAAACTATAATGCTTTACCTATTTTTGGTTTGTGGCAAATGAAGTAGAAGTCTTAAATGGTTTAACAGGAGCTTCTGAATGTTGTTCCTTCTTGTCTATTTTTTCTTTCAGCTTACTGGCAGACATGCCAATTCATTTAAAAACCACCATATAGTCCAGCTTGAAGATGCTGATGGTCAATAATGGATGCGCAGGGGAAAGCACAATGTCAAGGAAACCATTTCAGATCTTCTTTTTTCTTTTGTACCTGTGGAATCACTCCTTTCTATCTGTAAAACACTGTTGCAATAATCCTTTACTCCCGAAGCAGCTTTTAGTATTTGCTTTCTGACCACAAGAGGAAAATGGCAGGAATGGGTGGGACTAACCAATTCTTCATGTAGTAAGAAGTTTGTCATATTTGCTATTTACAGTTTCACAATGATTAAAACAAGATAAACTGGTGGGAATTTTGGTGGTTTGGTGCGTTGTTTTTTTGGTGTTTTGTTTTTTTTTTCCCAAGTTAGAAGACAGCAGGTAAATATACCTTTAGAAGTTCAGGACAGGAACTGGTTCACCTGAAAGCTAGACAGGACAACTAAAAGTGAATAGTCAGGTTTAAGAATGTCCCATTCTTAAACATTAGAACTTTTGCCTTATTGCTAAGAATTTGGAAATTTTTCAGCTGTATTATGAGTAAAAAATTGCTTTTTACTTTAAATCACACCTCTAAAATATTTCAACTAACTGTACCAGAGAAGTAGAGATGGAATTATTCTTGCTAGAGAATTTTGAACCTTCTGCTTTGCATAGTATGCAAGACTTCATCTGTAACAACACTGTAATTATCCCTCTTTGCCAAAATTCCTTGATTTTATTTTTTTTTCCCAAAGATATTAAACTAAGGGAATTGAGATACACTCTCCATTATATTCTGCACAGTTCAACGGTCTTCTAAAAATGCATGGGACAGGTCTTCCTCTCCAGATCATTTCTCAAAATGGTCTCTAATGAGAATGTTCTCAAAATAACCTAAATAAGAGTCTAAGTAGATCAAAGTTTAGACATAAGAAATTTCTTTAACTTTGAATATCCTTCTGTTGCTTCATCAAACTTCAAGATTTACCCTTCCAGAAATGTTACTGTTCTCTGACCTGAGGAGAGGATATTCATCTGCCTTAGAAAAAAATAATTAAAAAAAAAAGTATGGAAAAATGTTGACCTAGGTAAATAAATCAGAGGACAAAAAGTCAGGAGTACCAAATCAACAAAGTGTATAGTTTTGGACCTGGATATTTCTGTTGAGTTATCATTATGAATTTTTAATATAATATTTTCTTCCACATAAAATATAAAATGTCTATTTTCTGAAACAGAAATCTTATTAAAATGAAGATTCATATTAAAAGGAAATGGAAGAGTCAACCAAATCCACCCACAGCATATGATCAGGTAGCATGAAGATTGTTTGAAGATATGATATTAGAGGGTCAGATACTTGCTTGAATCTATGGGCTCACAAAATACAATTAATACAGAAGGCTGAGATTTAGGTTGTCAGTGACCCAATAGGCTGAAAATATACATCCATATGATTGCATGGTTTTGGTTTTTACCTTGGTGAAGAACTATAGAATAATTTTACTTTAATTTGAAGTACTAAGCTATATTCTATAAGCAGATTATATAAAATACATAGAGTATATTTTATACAAGTGCAATACTCTAAAACAAATTACTTAAAGTGTAACTGTATTTGGACATAGCTTAATAAGCTCATCGAGAACCACTTATCAGACTGAGACAATATTAAAATAGAGAGAAGTGAGGAATAAATGGGAAGAGAAAAAGGAAATATGCATTTTTTAACGTAAAATAGCAAAATAAATGCTATTTTTTTCTTCAAGTTACAAGGCATGTTAGATACCAAGGTTTAAAACTAAATATTTTTAGCAATTTAGTGAAGAGCATCTTGTAATACTCAGTAATATTTCTATTACAAAATGCAATATGTCATGTCCCTGATAAAAATAAATATTGTCAAAAATGTCTTCTCTAATTAAACATAAATTTCTTTGAAACTTCTGAGCAATTATCTCTGCAAGAGACATCATGTTATGCAATGAGTTGCTAAGTTTTGTACAAATGTCTGAAAGTCAACTGTCTGTTTTAGTCTGAAAAGCTGATAAATGTTCATTAAGTAAATTCCAATTCTTTCTCAGAGGGGAGATTAATAACTTTCTCATCTCAAACAGGTGTCTTTATTGTCAAACTATTTAGCTCGCTGTTACTAAGTTTCAAACAAGAATGAAAAGAAGGGAATCCCATGAAATCATGTGTCTTGAAAATGCTTGTTAAATTATAACATTTAATGAAAAATAGACTTTTTAAGATAAAAAAAATTACAGTAGCAGTAGAAACTTCTATATAAGCATTTTTTTGAAAATGTAAAAACTTTTACCTCACTGCTTTCATGCCTATAAAACAATAATTTAAAGTTAATTTAATAATTCACAAATTTAAGAGCAGATTAGTAATCACTAACATAAATAGTAAAAAAATATTATCTTTTTTTTTTTTTTTTTTACTAAAGGAATATATCTTGTATAGACTACAGGAAAAGTATCCTTTTTACAGTAAAAAAGTTTGTATGCATGTTTCAGTTTTCATTAAAGAAACTCTTTCCAGTGGTCATATATATAAACAGACCTGTTAGTAGGAGTTTCGAAATTTTCATCTTTATAGTGCTCAGTGTTAGGTACATATGGTTAGACAAATCTATCAAAGTTATAACCATTATAGCTATAGTGCTGAATCAGAAAATATTTGCCAGATTCCAGGAGGAAGACCTGTACCCTGGTTACATACCAGGTTCAGGTTGGGTCTAAAAACACATAAAAAATCCTACATCACCTTGACTCCCAGTACCTCTCTTTCCTACTTCCACTTTAACTGCTGTAAGAGAGAGAAATACATGAAATACATGAACTTCTAGGTAAATTCTGTGCTGTATAGACTTCAGCCACTACAGTGACTCCTTTAGTGGTCAGATTTAGACATTTACTTTTGGATTACCTTGCATTTTGTTAGGCATTATCTAGTGAGGTCTAGATGTAGTTAAACAGCATGTTATGAACAATTTACTTGATGTTGCTTTCCCTTGCCAATCATTACATCCAAAGTCTGCGGGTTCTAGAAGGTTTTTTTCAATTCATTAGGTAATTGGGTTGGATAGTTATAAAAGTCAGAGCAACACCAGCCTCTAGCAATGCTTGTTATATAAGTGAGTCAACAAAAATGTATTTTCTAAGGTAAACACAATTTAACACAACATGGCATTATTCCCTAAATTCAAGATGATCTCCAAAGTGAGTTTCTTCTCATCATATTTTTTTCCCTCTAGATTGCAGTTTTGGGGATCAGGAATGTGTTGATGCGCCAGCTATATACAGATGAGCACTTTCCTGTGAACTCTGTCATGTCTTCTTCCCATGTATTGTACAAACTTCTTTATGTCCTTTTGCTGTAAGGTTCTTTTTCTATAGAGCTTGCCTATTTTCATCTGCAAACATGTCCTGAATCATTTGATGATGGATTCTGATTTTTGTCTCTAGCTAGTATTCATTTTTCTATGTATTTACGGTCTCTAATATTTAAAACAAAACAAAACAAAAAAAACCCAAACCTTTAAAAAAGATTGCATCACACATAATGTGAAATTATAAGTAAAGACAGTGTAATTGTGATTCTGAATTACATTATAGTAATATCCAGCTGATATAAATATGCTGAGTTCAGATGCAGATAACAATTTGATAAATGTTGCTGGATTTCTGTGAGCATTCATCTCCTAGCTAGCTAGGAAGATTAGTCCAATTCCTTCTTCAGCCTCACCTGCTATTGGAAGTGTTACACTTGTCAAGTTGCATTTCTATTTTCCTATGCTCGCACGTTCTTTATGCATCTCCTCTTGTGTCTTCTGTGTCTCCATATGGCATCATCAAATCAAGTGAAAATTCAGCTCTGTCACAGTTCTTAGGGTCAGATTTGTTTAGTTTCTTTGATGTGTAAGCACATGAGTTCCAGTCTTACCAACTATTTATAGGCACATGTGAAAAGCATTAGCATAACTGCAAAACAAATATAGGAAATATCTTGTGCAAGGTAAATGTCTAAGAAGGGGTCAGAAATTACTTAGCTTTCTTCATTAATCTAGTCTGCTGTTCTGGTTTCTGTTCATTTGCTTTTAAAATTACTAATGCCTTCTGTCCTTTTGCTGTTAAAAAGAATGTTGGAAGCTTGAATTTTAAGCCTGGATGCTTAAATACATCTCAAAGATTACTACAGCTAAGACGATTGCCACAAAAATACTCATTCACTTACTTCATCTAGCTTGTAGCCCAAGAATACGGTCCTCAAAGAGGCTACATATCTTGCATCAAAATTGATTTTTTATTTTTTTTTTTGCTTTAAATACTCTCAAATGCCTCAACTTCTGCTTCTAAACCTTCTCTGGAGTAACTATAATCTCACAGTGGCAATATTTTGTCTCAGATTTCTGTGGTTCAGTCATAGAATCATAAGATTGTTCAGGTTGGAAAATATCCAGGAGCCAAGATCCTTGAATCCAACCCTTAATACAGCACTGCCATGTCCACTGCTAAATAATGTTACTAAGAGCCACATCCACACATTTTAAAAAACTTCCAGGGTTGATGATTTTATCACTTCCCTGTTCCACTGCCTGACTACTTTCAGCAAAGATATTTTTCATAATATCAAATCTAAACTTTCACTGGCACCATTTGCAGCAGTTTCCTCTCATTCTACTACTTGTGAGAAGCGTTGTGCCATCTGGTGAAAAAAAAATATTTATTTCAGTTTTAATTATTATCTCAGCTTATTTTAGATATTTTTCTAATACTGACATTTCAGGAGAGCTATTTTACATTGCCTTATCCTAGATACTTGTTTTAACACAGTCTATAAATTTGCAAATGACAACAAGCTGAGTGGTGCTGTTGAAGAACAGGATGACATCCAGAGGGACATGGATGAGCTCAAGAAGTGGGCTCATGGGAATCTCATGAGGTTGAACAAGACCAATTACAAGGTGATACACCTGTGTCGGGGCAACTCAAATGTCAATACAGGTTGGGGGGTGAGCAGATCAAGAAGAGCCCTGCTGAGAAGGACTTGGGAGTGCTGGTGGATTAGAACCTGGACATGACCCAGCAATGTGCCCAGAAAGCCAATTATGTCCTGGGCTGCATCAAAAGTAGCATGGCCAGCAGTTCGAGGGAGAGGATTCTGCCCATCTAGTCTGCTCCAGCGAGACCTCACCTGGAGTGCTGCATCCAGCTCTTGGATCATCAGAACGGGAAGGACATCGACCTGTTGGAGTGAGTCCAGAGGGGGACCACCAAGTTCATTAGAAGGATGGAGCTTCTTTTCTGTGAGGAAAGGCTGAGAGAATTCAGATTGTTCAGCCTGAAGAAGAGAAGGCTTTGGCAACCTTGTCATGGTCTTCCAGTGCCTGAAGGGAGCCTACAAGAAAGACAAAGAGACTTTTTACAGGGGCATGTAGTGGCAAGACAAGGGCAATGGTTTCAAATTGAAAGATAATAGGTTTAGAATAGATATTAGGAATAAATTCTTTACTGTGAGGGTAGTGAATCATAGGCACAGGTTGCCCAGAGGCCATCCCTGGAAGTGTTTAAAGTTATAATGGATGGAATTCTGAGAAATCTGGTCTAGTGAAAGATAACTCTGTCCATAGCAGGGAGATTGGAACTAGATGATCTCTACGGTCCCTTCCAACCAAAGACATTCTATGATTTTATGATTTTATTTACCATATACTTATTTCAGGAGGAAGTCAGTATATCCCTTTTATTATTTACATAGAAAATCTTGTGCCATAAAGGAGGAATGATAATGGTGTGTAGTGGAGGTTGTTAGCTAGTACACTGCTATAAGGCAAAGGTTTGTATTTGTCCTCAAAGAGGTCAGACCACAAGGTCATAGGATAAGAAAACTCAATTCTGTTATGATCTGTCAGAAGAAAAGGTTTCCCCCTGCTTTGACTCTAAAAGACAGTTTACATACACAGTTTAGAATTAGGCAGGAAATGGGCATGCAGAGGAAAGCCTGCAGCCAGGGTTACATAGAGTTTCAGGCACACACCACTGTTCTCCATTATTCATTTCCCTTTACCTTGTGCTCCCTTCTCATTAGGTTGTCTGCTCTGAGTTTGAGTTATTTCCAGTTGAGGTCCATGTGGCACTTTGCAGGTCTTGGGACTTTGTCCTTCCCAACAAAGTAAGATTGCTCAGTACAACCCTTGAACTCCCAAATCAGAGTTCTTTGACTCCCTGTGATTTCTGGTATATTTCTCAAAATTTCTGTGTGCACCCTAACACCAAACTTAAGTGAACAATCCACACAAACTTCACTAAAACTACAACAAAAATTAACTAAGATCATTTCAGTCTGTTTTGCCTGAAATTAAATCCTCATTACTCATATTCTAGTCATGGCATCAAAAAAATTGTGGTGGTTTGACCCTGGATAAATGCCTGGTGTCCAGCAAAGCTGTTTCAAGGCCTTTTTTCTCCTCCTTTTTATCTTCCAGAGGGAAGGAAAAAAAAACAGCTAGGAATTTATGGCTAGAGATAACAACGAAAAAAAGAGCTTTGATTAATACCATGGGCAAACCAGAACTTGGAATAATACTAAAATTTATGACTAACAAACTAAAAACTAAAAATAAGAAATAGAAACAGGTTAGAAACACCTTTCCACCACCACCCCTCAGTCTGTCTATGCCCCCTCCTTCC
>JAWWMP010000081.1:81550560-81564055 GCA_035047865.1 Dendrocincla tyrannina | reverse complement strand
AGAGAGATCCTCTGCTCTCTTGTGGGTCATTCCATGGGGTACAGTCTCTCATGAAAAGCTGGCTGTACCTGCTAAGGGTGGGCTTCTCCTTCCGTGGGTCTCGGCTGCAAATCTTTGCAGGACCTCTGCTCCATCTTGGGGGCCTCCTGCTAAGCAACAGCCTCTTTCATACCTCCCCCTGCTCTGGCTTGGGGGGTCTTTGCATCCCAATGGATCCTGATGGGCTTCAAGAGGATAGCTTGTAATCATCATGATCATCACCACGATCATCACCACGTAGTCAGGGAATAATAGCTTTAAGTCCTCTCCCTGATCCATGGGGTCCCTCCCCCTGTTTCTCCCTCCTGCACTGATCTTGATGGCTGCCAATTTCTAACTGCACAACAACTTCTTAAATATGTTTTCACGTAGGGGCGTAACTTAATGGTTCAAAAGCAGGAAATTTTCCTTGGAGCTGGCCCTCATTGGCTCTGCTCTATAGGATGGAGGGAAACTTCCAGAGGCTTCCGACAGAAGCCAATCTTCATCATACAAAAAAAACCCTAAACCACAACAGTATATTAATAAAGATTGAATTTCAAACTCCAATATTAAAAACATTTACTCTTTCATATATGACTTTCAAATATAATTTCCATGCTAGCTTCGTTACCTATGTTATAATGTTTGCTGCTTTTCCATTGACACTCGAGAATTTCACAATCCCATGTTCACAATTTTCTGCATATACTGGCATAGTGACTGGTTTATGCAACTACAAGGTTCTGATTCATTCTGGTTGACATTCTGGACTGTTTTGGTAACACAGATATATTTGTACCAAAAGTTTTATGTATTCTGGGTTGAAGTTTAAAACCTATCATTCTTTCATCATGAATTGTCATGACTGTATTTGTACACATAAAATTGGAGGCACTTAAAAATAAGAAAGGTAAGTTTAAATGAATCATAATATTCTCTCCTTTGCATCAAAGCCCACCAAAACTCATATTTCACTTGCCAATTTCTACCCTTGATATTTTATTTATGGCTATATTCATATATATATATATTCATATATATCTATATATGGGAATATATATAGGGAAAATGTCAACCATGGTTCTCACTGACTGCAATCCTCTTTTAAAAATACTTAATCCGAAGGGAAAAAGTTCACAATGTTTTGAACAGTGAGACAAATCTAATACAGAGCATGCAGCAGCTGTGACTGTAGGTAGGTGCCCATTTTGCACAAATAGTAAAAAAAGATTCTTTGCATGTATCAAGTCCTGACAAACTACCTGATATAATCATTAAAAAAACTGTTTCTATCTGAACTGCTTAAAGGCATCTGTGTGTTTGCATATTCAAAACACTTATTTGCATACACAATTATAATCACGGATTACTTAAATTTTCATGTAATTGCATGTAAGTCTTGGGCTTTGACTTTTGGAAATAACTGAGAATCAAAACAGCTCTCAGATCGCCAGCTCCACATATTTTTTTTTTTTCCTAGAGGTTTTTTGGATGTTCAAGAGGAAATTGCTTTGAGGCCTTTTTGTTGGTTTGTTAAAATGGGGAGGAGACATTGGTGCAAAGGAACCTTCTTAAAGAAACTTTTCTTTTTCAGAAAAATCACATAGATCACTAACCATATAAGGGTTGTATTTTTGTGTACAGAAATTCTATGAATAATAATCCTGTGGAATAATTTTGATTCTGTTCTGTTGTTTTCTTCAAATCGGATGTTGATGTTGAAAATTTCCTTTTTTTTTTTTTTTTTTTTTTTGCTGGAAGAGGTAAGTGAAGGTATTTATCCTCTTAATGCCAGATCCACTCTAGCAAAATTTTCCTCTCTTCCTGCTCAATTTTCCTTTGTTGTTGTGATGCCTTTCTGATATTGATTGAGCCATGAAGAAGGTGGAAATACTTCTAGAAAATTATTTACCATCTATTTGTGCTAACATCTTAGGCTCACATGTCCAGAAAGAAATATCTACCCTTCTAATATGAACAGGAGCCCTTTCTGTTTGGGAGAAGGCACATAAAATCCTACATGCTCTGTTCCTTTATCACAATTTGATGTTAGGTAATGATTTATTTATTAGTTTATATAACCTACGGTGATGCTCTGAAGAGGTCCTCAGGGTGTATTTATTCAGAATCTCACAACTGCTGTAAGGATTATTAGCCAAGTTGTATTGTTTTCTGAATATTCATCATAAGCCACATGATTTTATCACTCAGTATTATTGCCAGAAGGAAGAGAACCAAAAGTTAATATACAATTATGGTTTATAGATTATTAAGGTTTATGAATTCTTTATATTAAGTTTATAATCACATAAAAAGTTCTAAAATCATCTTGTCTTATAGGTCTGGGAATCTGAAAATAAATCAGGATGAATTTAACAGGTAGATTGGAGAAACACAAAAGAAACTACCTGGGGTTCATTTGTTTGTTTGTTTTATAAAGAACAAACAAACAAGCAAAGATAAAAGATCTGTCAGTATGATCAATTATATTTTCCTCTTGTCTGTGAGTTGGAACAGCTGCTAATGTTATGACTGACATGACAACGAATGTTGTAGGCATACTGAGGAATATCAATATAACTAAAATTATGTAATGTTAAGATTCGATCTTGTCTATAGGAGGTTACAGTACCTTGACCCATTTAAAAATAAGTACAAATTTTGAAAAGTTGATAGAAATCTGCAGATTTCTATCAAAAATATTTTTATCTATTGTGTAAAGCACAATTAAGTGATCAGGAAATATCCCTTACTAAACACGTTGGATTGCTTTTCTGAACAGAGTCACAGTGTAATGAAAAAGTGGCAAGGAAGACAATTTTTTCAATAAATACTTTGAGTGTTTGATATAGACTTCAAATTTTTTATTAACTAGCTTGAAATGGACCACTTGATATACTTTATACTTTTGTGAGCTTATATTAGCCTTCATTTTCTGTTAATATCAAGGATGAGGAAGGACACTGAACATTCTTTCAAAATCCCTAAATATGCTTCCCTAAGAGACAGAAGTCTTTTAGTCAATCACTTAATCTTAATTGACTCTGTTGGGATTAGCACTTAACATCAGTGTTAGCATATTAGCTGTGTAATGGTAAACAAAAGTGTGAGGCCTTTTGACCCACCAAAGCCCTGTATAAAGAGAAATCCTAAAGGTTATGAACTTTTCTTGTCAGGAAAAATAAAGCTCACAAAAAGACAGATTCAGAAGTACATGTTCTCTTGTCCTTGGAAGTATACTGAAACATCTTTGAAATTGCAGGGCTGATTTATAGATTCTTTAAATTTTTAATTTGTTTAATTTTCAGAAGGTTTTATTTGTGATATTTTGGTTAAACTTCCCATATATACATAATTACTACAGAGTTCTTTAGGAAATACATCACATCTTTTACTGCAGTCTCTTACAAAACCCTGACATATTGCTGACAGATCACGACAATTTTATCAAGTGTGTGGACAAGATTCTCTACCCATATAATACCAGAAAACATTAGCAATGACTTCCATAATCATTGCATGCATGTAATATGTGTAATATACCATACCTTTTACTGAAAATAGTAATATCATTTTGTGAGGAAATACATTTATTTCATTGTGGTTGACTATTTAAAAATTCCAGCAGCTGTGGAATAAAAAAAGAGCTAACATTCAGTGGTTCATTCTTGGTTTGATGGAAACCCGTACTTCTTTGTAGGTAAGCATTACAGTGTGTATTACAATTAGACATCTTTAACCACTGAGTATGATTCTTAAAAAAACCCACATGCAGAAGTTCAGAGTGTGTTATCTCACTTAAGGTCCAGATATGTCAAAATATATGCTTCTGACATAATATGTTTAAAGCTGAAGATATTTCTCAATGCTGTCCTTGAACATAAAGCTTTTCAAAATCAAGACCTGACAAAATAGAAGGATCTGTTGCAAAAAAGTAGACTTCTAAAACAACTAAACATCAGCTGAGAGCTAAAATATTAAAAATATTTCTTTTTAATTTGTTTGGAGTTAGAAATAACCATGTTGATAGTTCTTTAACTTTATTCCAAAGTACATAATGAGTAATTATATCATTCATGATAAATTCAGCAGTGAAGAATTATCAGTTGGCAGCTGAGTCTTTTACAATCATGAGTATGAACATGAAAGGGACTAGAACTAACCATCTGCTGAAAAAGACTGTATTACAAATTTAGTAAAGACCAAAAACAACACCCAAAAAAAAAAACCAAAAAAAAAAACCAAACAAAACAAACCTTAGAAAGATTATGGATTACAAAAACACTGTTAACTTGCATAATTGTATTCGTAAACTGGTTAGTTTTGGATTCATTGCCTCCGTAATCTTGATAAAGACTTTGCATGCTTTATATATATAGTGACTTAGATTGCTTTCTTATTTTAAAGAAGGTAACCCCTATTAATCTGACAGCATGATTTAACAGTCCATGTATGACCCAATATTGTTCAGAAGATCTGTGAACAAATACGCTGGCCTAGGACAGGCATTCCAGGTGGAATAAAAGTACTATGGGGATCAGGAGAAATAAGAATCCCAGATGTCATTTTGCATGCCAGAGAGCTATCCTGAAGTGTCCATGAACAAAATTACTATTAAGTATATTATCAGTATACTTTCTCTTAAGAAACCAAAACAGTGCTGAATATGGTGAGTAAAATTTTACATTTACCTAAATGCTTATAAATTTTAAAGAATGTGATATTATTTGCTAGTAGTGAAATTATTCAATATAAGAGAAATAGAATTATTGAAGAAAGCATCAGTCTAGGGAAAGACTAAGAGGGAGAGAAGTCTGGGCAGTATCATATCCTATGAAGAGTAGTGTTCAGTTCACGGGCCTGATGTTGAAAACCCTACCTATACACAGAGCTCTCTTTTCTCAGATTTATATTCAAGAGCTGAAGACATCCTCATAATTGTCTCATTCAGTTGATGAAAAGTGCCCTCTGTGTATGTCTGAATTTGCTTATTCAAACCTTGCTCACGACCTTCTTAAAGCCTTGAACTTAAAATCTCCCCTGATTTCAATTCTCGGTTTTAGCTTTGAGATTAAATTTTAGCTTGATGCACACTTAGCAAGTGCACCTGACATTTACGATAAATAAAATCCTTAGTCTTTTCCAGGTCACCTTGTAGAGAATGCATGATAATGAAAATTACTCACACTTAAATGACACATTTTAAAAGTCTAAATGTGTTGCCTAAAAGGAGAAAAGAACTTTCAAGACAATATTAATATACATAAAATAGAGAGCTGGTCTTTAATGAAAGCGCTTTTGGGTGCTACACAATACATAGGTGTACACCCCAGCATAGAATTCTCACAATTTTATAGCTTTAATTAATTACTTTATCTAATGGATACATCCAATCCGAAAACCATTTGCCACTGATACCACCCTCAGAACTGCCCTGTTGAAGCCTTTTCAAGGGTTCTGGGCTCTCTATCTTCTTGTGACTACAATATATCTTATTATTGCATTCCAGGTGCATGTGTCCCGAACAAGATGCCCTTGCTAAAATCTTTTTACTTGAAAAGACCGCTAAACAGAAATTCAGAAATGTAACACAAACCATAAGAAAGGGGTTTAGAAACTGTTAACTGCTACCCTAAGAGTGAGAAACTATAGAGCTATATTAAAATCTACAAATATATAAAAGTCTTAAGGCATCAACTGAATGTGAAAGTTCTCTTCTAAGGTCACTGTACTTGCATTGTACATGATATAACACTTCTCACTCCCCTTGTACATGATATAACACTTCTCACTCCCCTTTCAAGCAAAACGTGTAAATGATTCATACAACAGCATGTGATATTTCATAGAATATAAGGCTTTAACTTCATAAAAAGTAGTTTTTAAAATATTATACAAAAAATCTCATCCCATTATTTAATTTGTGTTTGATGTGATACAATCACTTTTTACAAGGACATTAACAGGTTTAGAATTTTCTTGAGGGCTCATTCAGGAATTATATAAAGTAGAGTTTCCAAGTCTACAAGATTCCTGGAAAAAGGACTCATTAAATTATAGACCCAAATTCTCACAGTAGTCATTGCCTTCATATTTGCATATCAAACTAGAAACAGCTGGAACTAATTTGCAAGGATATTCAGCACCCATAATTCCAGCTGCAGACTGCTAGTGACTGGTAAACTGAAAATCTGGCATTATGCATATAATCATCCAATCTTTTTGTGTGTCTTGTGTGACCAGTAATGAGTCTGCAAATTTCCCCATCCATTGAATGACACCCTGGAAGCATGTTATGTTGCAGTGTTTACTGGTGTGTCCTCCTGAATGAAGTAAAAAAAAAAAAAAAAATTCTTCCTTTTCAGCCAGTGCTGTGTAGTCTTATTCTCCACATGCTCCAAGTGATGCACAGTATACCTGAGAAAAGCATGGAAACAGTAATGGTTTTCTACTCTAACCCCAGCACCTGATCCAGGAAGCAGATGAAAATTAATTCAGCCTTTTGATCCTGTACAGCAACAGGAGGATTTGTGTGCAGAATCTCAGGTGTTAGGCAGCAATGACATTTCCTTTCTCTTTCCACTCTGTCCCAGGGAAGCCACATGCCCAGTTCTTCCAGCCTCATGATAAATAGTTTTCTTTCTGTGCTAAAGATAGCACTCCTGTGTAAGATCTAGCAGATGAAATACAGAAATAGACCCCTAAGTATATGAAACATCATTCCAAAATTCTATTGATATTTTTAACCCAGGTTTGTGGGTTTTTCTAATCTGACAGTTGTAATTTGTGTGCAAACATCTATGAAAGTGTTAATCACCCCGTTTCTTCAGGAATGGATTTGAATGGTAGCTGTGTGTCTGTGGAAGAATGGGTGCTCAGCATTATCTCATAGCTGTAATAAAGTGGCTTTTTTAAAGACACAGCTTTAATGTGTCTTAGATACTACATTACTCTTTTTAAAGAAAGGCAGATGGTGCAATTCTACCTCAGAGAAGAATAGCTCATTTAAAACTAAACATGACTGTCTACATGGCTATTTCCACCAGACAAAAGTACATTCTATCAATCTACAAGCCCTTCAACACCAAGACCCACCATTATCCCTAGTTTACCAGTAGTAGGTAACTATCCTATCTCATTGTTAGTGCTTATGACTAAATACCTAGCCAGGAGGACACTGAGAAGGATTCATATCTTTTTCTTGGTAGGAAGTTAAAGAAATATCAATAGTGACATGTTTAGCACAAGTAACAGAACCCCTTGTAGAAGAAACATGTCAGGAAAAGGAAGTTATGTCTTTCACAGAAAGTTTCCTTAGGGCATTAAAATTGAGCAGATTTCCTAAGAACTGTCACTGACACCTTGTACGGAAATTTCCTTTGGCTAGCAGAATGATAATTTAACTCTTTCCCTGTAAAATTAAAATTATATAAAAAGAGAAAAACTGCAAGAGTTAGCATGCAAAGGCAATGTTAAATACTTCCAGGAGGGTGAATTTTTAAATCCCAATCTGTATAGTTGGAAAGAATAAAATGATACTGTCCCTATGACCAAATCTATTTAAAAAATCTTTTTTTAAGCCAGGACGGAAAATATATTGGGTCTTTCGGACTTAGTGTTTCCACCACAAAGCATTAGCAGCTCTCTTAATGAGAATCCAAGAGAAACATGACAAAAGTGTGCAGATCTGTGTGATATTTTATGACTTAAAGCATTATTTTTATTACTCAAAATTTTTATTCAATTTTTTGTAGGACATAATGTTCAATAAAATCATAGATAACACATCAAGTTTAATGAGCCTACCATGTTTAATAATTAAAATGTACAACAGTATAAGAATTCTGACTGACATGATTCCCACTACATCCTGGAGCAGGAGATCAGAAAAACACAAATGCTAAATGTCCTTCTCTCCTACTTGCATGTAAACATAGAGAATTCCATCTGGCTTGAATTTTCCATCGGAAGCTACTTTAATCACCTTTCTTCTCTTGAGATCTACATAAGAAAGCATGTTTTCCACACACAACCTCCCTTTTCTGTTATCAGCAACAAACTTCAGATGCTTAGAAGCTTTACCTCAATAGATTCATTTTTTTAATTTTCTTTAAGAAAGACATCTAATGTGCAGGATTCTGATTCTTTGGCTGTGGCTGAACCCCATGTCCTGCATAGAAAGTTTGCACATCCCTGTGTTGTTTTGCCTGAGACAACCTGATCCTGTACAAGGATCTGTCTGATTGATAATCCCACATTTCTGCCCCAAGATAGGTCTCTGTACTTGTTTTCTCATCAAGACATAGGTTGGTTGTATTTTAGGAGACTCATTTACTAAGTAAAATTGCCCAGCAGAATATAAGAGAGCTTGTGTACTGTAGGTGTGGTATCTTCATATCACGCACCCTTATATATTCAGCTGTGAGTTCAGATAGTCAGAAGTACCTATGTGTCCCTGAATCTGCATTACAGTCTTGTCTGATAAATGTCTATTCATGGTAAAATCAGATCATCTACACCTATTCTTGTGATTGGCCACCACTGAAAATTCCTATTTTTTAAAAAACCTTCCTTTAAAAATCAGTCTTATTTTCTTCCCATCCACCATAAAGTCAATCAGATCAGTATATTTCAACCTAATATATCTGTTATTATGATATAGTATTCTACATAGCATAGGGGCTTTCTTGACAAAAGTAGCATCAGGATACTCAATCTGATCCTTCATCTAAACAAACGAACAAAAAAAAAAGCTACAAAAAAACCCACATCACAACAACTACCAAACAAATAATACCCAGAAACCCACTGTTATGAGGGCTCAGGGTTGACAGTAGTCTGCACTGACATAGAAACGAATTTGTAAACAGGACTAACTGTGTCCATGGCTAAAACAGACAGATTTAAGACACTGTCTTAAATTTTGCGGCTTCTTGTTGAATATCCATAATTAGGTAGTTCAACACAGCCAAAAGTATTTTTGTCAGCATAGCCTTATCACTAGAACTTTCATTTTCAACCCGTGGTCAGAATCTGGTGAATCTGTAGACTGCTTATAAAAGATCATAAAAGGTAGCTTTAAGAAAATCGTTTTATGCTAAATAATAATTTCTGAATAGCAAATTCGCAAAAGGACATCACCAGTTATGTAAGTCTGTAAACTCCAAGCATTAAAGTGCTGAAATGTGAACCCATTAAAATGGCCTATAAATGGTTTAGTATACTTTACATATCACATGGACTTAATAACAATTATAATAACAACACCACAAATAGCAATAACAATAAATCAGATAAGTAAAAATTTTAAACAGGCATAATGTAGCCAATCTTTATTGATTCTTCTGAGACCATTCTGCTTAATATGAGCTTAGAAATTAATATTTAGTCTCTCTTCGTGTCAGGAAACATCTTGCCTGTGCAAGTCAGATGTGTTTGTGTTTGGAATCAGACCTCAAAGCTCATTCATCAAAAGCGGATCATTTTTTTCCCTACATAATTGCTCAAATGGCTGTAAATGTAGTACCATAACAAGGAATCTAAAGAAAGGAGACTTCTTTAATTCTGTTTCTAGCTGTGCTATTAGTTGTTCTACTCTCAAAAATTTCCTATAAGTTTATGTTTTTCTCATCTGAATAAAAGGGATGAAAGCAGTCACTTTATCTCAGAGAAAGTGAAAGTATCTTGACATTTCTGTGTATAAATAATACCATTAATATCCTAAATGGAGTTGGACATGTCAAACTAGGAAAATAATCTTCTTATGATTATGTTGCCCAAATCATCATTCAAAACCAAATGCAAATGCAATAATGAAAATTCAGACTTTTTGTTTAAACTTTCTCACACCTTAAGTAATTGTAGCAGTATTTACCAATAGTGGAAAGTCTGGTAATGAAATTCTGATGTGAGAAGTCTGAAATACTGTTCAGGAAAATACAGAATCACAAAATCACAGAATATTCTGAGTTGGAAGCGTCATCAAGTCTAGCTCTTAGCCCTTCACAGGACTATCCCCAAGAGTCCCGCCATGTGTCTGAGAGTATCGTCCAAATGATTCTTGAACTCTGTCAGGCTTGGTACTGTGACCACTTCCCTGAGGAGCCTGTTCCAGTGCTCAAGCACCCTCTGGGTGAAGAATCTTTTTCTGTCTAATCTAAAACTCCCCTGTCACAACTTCAGGCCACTCCCTCAGGTTCTGTCACTGGTCTCCACAGAGAATAGATCAGTGCCTGCCCTTCCTCTTTTCCTCATGAGGAAGTCATAGATTATGATGAGGTCTCCCCTCAGTCTCCACTTCTCCAGACTGAACAGATCAAGTGCCCTCTGCTGCTCCTCATACGGCTTTCCCTCAAGGCTCTTCACCATCTTCATTGCCCTCCTTTGGACACTTTCTAAGAGTTTTATATCGTGGTGCTGAAAACTGCACACGATATTCAAGGTGAGGCTGCCCCAGTGCAGATCAGAGCAGAACAATTCCCTCCCTCAACCAGCTGGCAGTGTTCCCCAGGACAGGGTTGGCCCTCCAGCTGCCAGGGCACTGCTGATTCATATTCAACTTGCCATCAACCAGGACCCTCAGGTCCCATTTCATGGAACCGTTTTCCATCATTTCAGGTTGAAGATTGTAAAAGGCTTCCCAGAGCACCAGATTCTGTAGATCATTTAAAGGGAATATCTGACCTGAATAGTCTTTTAATTTTGCACAGGCACAGAAAACTGTGTTAATAATAGACACTCATCTGGTACAATACAGGTGCAATAAAACTGGCCATGGGATTGACAGCATGATCTCTTCCATATATCGTCTCCATGACTTTGCCTAATTTACTTGGCAGCACTGCACCATGACCCTTTTTAGGCTCACTTGTAAATCTGTACCTGCTTAACAAATCCTCTTTGTTGAACGGCATGAGTCTCAAGGGTTAAGGTAATAAACACTGAAAATAAACTGCCCCATATTTAGTAAAAAAGATTAATGACAGCTGAAAAAAGCATGGGGCAGGGGTTGCAAAGTGAAAGAAACTTGATAGGAAAAACTGCAGAAAGAAAAGCTGGGAAGAGATTTGAGTCCAATCTCTGACTTTCCTGGATGTTTCCAGTTTATCAAACCACTCAATGGAAGTGAACTGAACAGACAGTTCAGGAAAGACTGGGATATCTTAAACTCAGATTTTTGAGAGATAAACTGTGCAAGTTAAATTTTGCAGTTTCTTTCTGCTCAAAGTAAACAGACTGGTGCAGACAGTGGAATTAGAATGCCCTGTTAAAAAAAAAAAAAAAAAGAAAAGAAAAAAAATAGTGAAAGAAAGTTCTCTTGAACTATGTTCCTGAGTCACCATCCAGAGGTATCCCAAAGCATAGCAAAAGGCCCCTTAATCTATTGCTGTTTGATGGAAACCCACCAATAATTACCATTCCTCCTACTATAAACCAAGATAATCTGCTTTTCATATTTAAGAAAAAAGGTTAGCTGTATAGTCTATTTACTAAATTGGTTGATATAAAAATTGCAATAAAACCATATAGAATTAGTCCCAAAGCCCCAGACTGACAGAAGAGCAAAACATTTAGATATCCTATTTTTCACTTTGCTGCTGAGCTAAGAGGTTCTTGTGATGAAGTAAGTTTCTTCTCAGGCACTTTTTGTTCAGTAGAGCTCCTACAAATGTTGTACAGGAGCTGAAACAGATACTGAGAGGAGGATGATGAATATTCTTATGTTTCTCATGCTTATTTGGGTGATGTTTGTGCCTTTAAGTAAACACATCTCTATAGTATTCAGCCTATTACAACATTTTTAAAGGACATGATATACTTCTGATGTGATCCTAACTATTAAATTTTGAAATCTGACAACTAAGGTCAGTACAGAACAAGTAAACTTTGCATTCCCTCCCTAAGGCTGGAACTATTGTGCATAGAGTCAATTCCTCACTATAAATTAAAATAAATTAGCATCTAAAATAATCCTGAAAATCCAAAACAGCACCTTGGGACAGTAATCTTAGATCAATCTAAGATAACATGATGTTAGGGTCAGCCCAATAATCTTAGAAAAGTATGTTGGATTGATTTTATTCACTATTGAAGGAATAAGAAATGAAGCTGAACCTAATGCCAGTGTAGCATATTTTCATAGTTTGTAGAACATGAAAATGCCTAAAAAGCTTTTCAGATAGTAGTTTTGGAACAACCATGATAAAAAGAAGAGCTAGGTGTAAAAAGAAGATAGTTTTCCTATTGCAATCATTTTTCAAAAGAAAGCAGCAAGACAGAGCAGCTGCAAGGACAGAACTTAAAAGGCGATTTATGTATAAATATTATAATTTTATAAAATTTCTGTGAGAGTCCTAAACTTTATCTGTGGAAATAGTTTTTCATAAAGTTCATCTGTAAAGATCCTTATAGTTGTTTTAATTGAGCTTTTAATTAGTCTGCATATATTATTGAAAATGCTTCCACTTTGATTATGTGTAGAGAAGTGTCTCTTTGCCCATGTAAAGAGACCAAACTGGCATTTGCTTCCTATCTCCTTCAGAGCATTCAGATAAGGATAATTGCATTAGTTCCTGTCTAAATGATGTTTCAGACTAAAACCCTAGGGCCAAAATACTGGGTCTTAATTGGCTGCACTACCTAGTCTATTCATGTAGACAAATTAAATTAATTACAATATTTTGAAAATGCTTCAACAACAAATTTTAATCACAAAACAAGGAAGATGCCTCAGGAATTCCACAGAAACCTAAATATGAGCTGTCTTTGGAGAGTCAACTATGGTGCTTTGTATAAAATGTTGCTTTTGAAAATCAGAGGGGAGGTGAAATTAGTTCTATTTTATTATTCCTGGATGATTTTGCCACTAGAAATGCCAGTTTCATGCTGGTTTGAACATCAGATTTTTGCATTATGAGCACTGCAATGTGCTATTTTTTTCTACATCTCAACTAATTAGCCTATTCATAAGGCAAGTGTCTTATGGTTACATTAATCTGCACCTGCACACTTGGCCACTCCTTTGACATCATAATTCTAAAATATGGAAAATATATATAATTCACAATGCTTTCTACATCCATAAACTTAAGTTTTGCCAGACAAGTGATATAGAAGGAGATAGTTTTTATATAAAGATCTAAAAATCTGGATAAGGGATTTCTTTTTCAGTTTTTTCTTAGAAAACAATTCCTAAGAGATATTTCTGAATATCATATCAGTAGATTGCACCTGTTCAAATTAGTGTCCAGTTTTTAACCTGAAAAGTCTTGATCCTTTTAAAGGATTCTTGTTAAGCTGTTTTTGTTAAACATATCAAATGTTGGAATTTTATTGTTAAAATTTAATTTAATTTTTAAATTTATATAGCAATGTAAGACAACTTGATCCTTGTTTCTTGTTATAGGCGTGAAGCGATGAGTGATTTCAGCAATTAATTTTATTTATTGATATAAAACAATTACTAATTTTATTT
>JAWWMP010000081.1:81529336-81550460 GCA_035047865.1 Dendrocincla tyrannina | reverse complement strand
ATGGCCCGACCACATGGAGGGAGGGAGACTTCCGCGCCTCCGTTTCTATGTGTCTTTTTCTTCAGGGAATTTTTTTTCTGTATGGCTTTGGGTTGTTCCCGCTGGTTTCGGGGCTGTGGGTTCTTTTGGGGCGCCGCTCAACATCAGAAAAGGGGAGTGGGTCTTAGGCTGCCAGGGGGGAAGGGAAAACCCTGGGGCTCCCTTGAATGGGGAATTTATTTCATTGATTGGGCTCTGCGGACTGTGGGCAGCGCCAGGAATTTGGGGTGTGTGGGACGGGGGTTTGCCGGGGTTTCAGGGCTGCGGAGGGGTCCCCACCCTATACCGGGACCCTGGGGAAAGAAAATGGGTTGAGGGACCGGGAAGCTGGATGGTAGCGTGTCTTCGGTGCTGCTTTTTCTCTTTTTTTCTCAAAAAAAAGAAAACTTTTTAACTCGATAACTTTGCCCTGACATTTCTCTTGTCCCGGCAGGAGTTAACAAGGGGGGGGGTACATTGGGGATTCTGAGAATCAACCGCCTCCCCTCGGGGATCGGGGAGTCTTATTCTCGGAAAGTTATCATGGGTGTATGAGGGATAGCATGGGGTCCTGTCTTGGTAGATAAAAGAAGGGTGGGCCAGTTTCTAAACTCAAGGGAGACAAAGGCTATTTCTTACATATTAATGAGGGGAGATAGTTTTGTCTCCACACCGACAGGAGAAGGGTGGGGTTGCTGAAGGGAAGAGATAACCTGCTTTGGGTTTGAACTGTTTTAAAACTCTGCTTTTTACATTCAGTCAAAATAAAAATACTTAATTCTTTTGATTTTTGGCAAATTAAAATTCATCTATTACATTTCTCATGGAGACAAAATTTCTGTAATCATCCTACATATATGTGCAATCTTGAGTGATTCTCTTAATAGCCTGTTAATCTGTTAATGCATTTCAACTAAATCAAGCAACTGGATAGAAACCTCATTGACAATAAAACTTCTACAAGCTTTCCAAAAGAAGATAAGTGAAAACACTCATATGTCAGACAATTTACAAGGGAAATAAGACTTATAGATTACCTGACACAGAAATCTGCAACTGCCAACCATGATTTCATGAGCTTCAATGCCAATGAAACCGAAGGCATAAGCCCATCAGAAATGTGTTCAATTTGTTCTTCAGCTCAGGGGAATTCTCGCACTCATTTTGATATCTTAACAAATTAATATATACATTAATTTTCAGTAATGCAAACTCACAATATTGCTGTTAAGAAGATGACAAGTGATCAGTCCTGAAAGTTACAAGTTTCTCTTACAAAACAGACAAAAAATCAGGCTACACAAAGGTATCACATGTCTGTTCTGTCCCACAAAATATATTGTCTCTACTAGCTTCTCAGAAAATAACATGAAAAGTTCCAAAGTATAAAGAAAGAAGGTGAAGGAAAAGCACAGTAGTGCAAAAGTATTATGAAATTTGGTTATTGAGTCATTAGAATTAAGCATTCTGAAAAGGAGTTACAGCCTTATTACAGCATAAGTAATCTAAAGGTTATCAAACTACAAGATCCCCAGAGAAGGATTCATCTTAGAGGTATGACAAGAAGAGAAAAGTGAATGCTTGATCTTAGGCACAGAATCCTGTTTTCACAAGCTAAGGCCCCTTGAAAAGACACAATTATAATAAGGTCCAGTGGTGGACTTATGTCTTTAAATTAGGTTAACCAGGTAAACAAGCCTGAAGAAAAAGGTTCTGGTTTAAAGGGGGGAAAAGTTCATGTGAAAAATTTAGTATCACAGGTTTTTGGGTTTTTTGTTTTCCATTTTCAATTTTATATCACATGTGTAAGAAAGCACCATACAAAGAGTTTCAGGCAATTTACTCTTGGTTAATTAATTATCAACTTCCCCTTTAGGTCAACCTGCTCACTAATGATCAAGACCTAGTTTAGACTTCAACAATATTCCAACATAATAATTCTTACTGTACTGAAAAAAATTCACAGCCCTAATTTAACGTTTATTGCTTTTATTTCCAGCACTAACTGCAATGGATGACTCCCAGCAGTGCCTCCAAGAAACGCGTAAGTAATCAGTTTTATAACCATTACAATATATCCTTAATGGCTTTAAGAGGCAGGATTCTTATTCTACAATTATCACAGAATCATCAAATATGTTGACTTGGAAGGGACCCATCAGGATCATTGAGTCCAACTCCTGACCCTGCTACATAGGCCAAGAATCACACCCTGTGCCTAAGAGTTCTGTCCAAACAACTCTTGAACTCAGACATGCTTGGTAATGTGATTATTTCCCTGTTCCAGCCTTTTCCTGGTACTTCATGCAATTCACTTGAGTCCTGTTGCTGGTGACAAGAGTGAAGAGACTGGTATTTGCCTCTCCTCTATCCCTCACAAGGCACTTGTAGATTGCAACATGAGATCTCATTTCAGTCTCCACCAGGCTGAGCAAACCAAATGACCTCAGACAGTCCTCATATGGCTTCCTCTCCAGATCTTTCACCATCCTCATGGCACTCCTTTGAACACTGTCCAATAGCTTAATATCTTTCTTACATTGTGGTGCCCAAAACTACACACAGTATTCAAGGTGAGGCCACCCCATTGCAGAGCAGAACAAGACAATCCCCTTGACTGGCTAGTGGTCTGATGCCCTCCAGAACAGTATTGGCCCTCCTGGCTGCCAGGGCACAGTGACTTGCCATCAACCAGGACCCTCTGGTCCCTTTCTGTACCACTGCTCTCCAACCTTTCTTTCCCCAGCCTATGCACCCAACCAGGGTCACCCCATTCCAGGTGAAAAATCAGGCACTTGCCCTTGTTAAACTTCATATGGTTGGTGATTCTCTATCTCTCTAATTCTTTTTGGTAATTATTGTGGAGAGCTGAGCTTAAGATACTCTGGCATATAGAGAATTCATAGTTTAGTCAGCATATAATAATTGTTCAGTTTGGCAGAAATCTCAGGAGATAACCCATGCAAGTCCTGCAAAAGTACCCATAAAACTCATCCCCAGAGTGGATCATAAAAATGAATGGGCAACAGTGAAACTGTTGGGACTATTTCAAACCTCTAGTTACTTTTCGGACTATAGATCAGATTAATTAATTTAAATTAATTAATTTTAATTTTAATTAGAAAAAGATGAGCCCAAACTATCTTCTTCTTTCATTGTTGTTTATCATTAATATGTGATACATACATTAAATAATGAAAAGTATGTATTCTAGACTCAAATTCTGTTATCACCAGTGGTTTTGGATGTGAACTTTAGTACTTAATAGGTAAATAGTATGATATATTTAAAATGTTCAGCCTAAAAACTGCATCGTTCCTATATAGTTTTCTTTAAAAGATGTAAAATGGTTTGAAAGAAAAGGCTGAAATTGCTTATTTTGTATATAATGGCTACAGGCATTGGAAAAGGCTGAAATTGGTTATTTTGTACATAATGGCTACAGGCATTGAAAGAACTTTAAATGGGCCCATATTTTAAATAAGTGCACAAAAGTTGTAATTATCCTTGAGAAGGGGTTCATCTCAATAATTTACACTTGTTTAAAAGTTACACCTCTACTCTAATGTATTTATCTATATTCTCTGCAATAAATCAAGAAAGGAAAACATTTTTATTCTTTTTTCATACATATCTTAACAAGACAGTTACATTTCACTAATAAATTTGGACCACAAAACCTAGGTGAGGTAAATTTCAAATATGTAGTCAAAACAAATGACATGGCTATAAAATAGTCTTAGAATGAAACAAAGAAATTAAGGGTCCAGGGAGAAGTAAAAGTTTTTCACATTAGGAAAGTCATCATATATTATAAAGTCAAAAACCTAAGCCTTTTGAAAAAGAAAATAAATTATAGAAAATGTGCGTATTTAAAGGGTTGTATTTAAGGGGTTTTGATACACTTGCAGATTACTCTTCTACTAGAGAAATTGGATTTATAGAAATATTTCAAACAATAAATTAGGAGTTTTTACTGAAGTCTTAGGAAGAGCTTCAAATTATAATTTAAATGAAATTTGGCAATAATTGTATTTAATATAATAATATTTAAAACACATTATCAAAAAAATCCCATTCAAAGCTATTCATTACATGACAGTTACCAAATTATATACAATGAATGCAATAGATCCAAAACCTACAGGAATAATTGTAAAACAGATAACACAGATAATCCTTGCTCTTGAAATAACAAATAAACACTGCATTCAGGTTTGAGATTTTTTATCACTTCTCTCTTTGTATTTGATTTAGGATTTTTTTATGGCCCTTAAAAAAGACAGTATCTAAGATCTTTTGACCACCTGAAAATGTCAGAACTTGTTTTGTGAGAAGTAGATTTCTATCTTTCTGCCTGCAAACAAAACTTTGAAATTAAGAACCTTGAAAGTGAAAAACCAAAGGCAAATAAATGAAATCTAATAGTCTTGCTAATTTTAATCCAGTTTTCTGATATTCAGATGCTTTGGGCCTGATTGAAATGTATGTGTAACTGCAACACTGAGCAGAATTTTTTTGAGTATAATCTTTCCCAGCTTCTGCTATCATGGAATCAGAAATTCTAAAGGAATCCAGTGGAATAACACAGAGAGGCATGGGAGAATGGAGAAACATATATTTATTCTAGTACTTGTTCCTGTAGTTGCTGAAACATTTTAGTCCAGGACTGAGAGTTTTGGAATGATCAGTTGTGAATCCCTTCAGGGAAGTAAAGGAAGTTAAACTACTGTTTCCCATGTCCTGAATGCTTTACCAACTCAATGACTGAATAAAGTGAGATGTTACCATCCTCGTGGGTTTCAGTATGCATGTTTGTGCAGATCTCAGGCTAGTATACCTATGTCTGACTGATATAGTTTTTGTAGGTCTTACTAGAGTCAACGCCAAACTAAAAAAACTAAACAAAAAAAACCACAAAACAAACAAACAAACAAAAAGCAAGCAAACAAACAAAAAAACCTGCAACACAGATCTGAAGATTCTTAAATCCTGACTTCAGGAGCAATGTCATCCAAAATTTTGAAATGGACCAAATCGGTGTTTGTTAGAGCTTACAGTGGTATGGTAAATGGAATATACAAACTTTGGGTTTAGATTCAAATATGAAATTATTCACAGGGCTTCAAAGCTGCTATTTTTTGGAGTTAAAAGGCATTAAGAAATGAACTACATCCTCTATAATAAGATATTTGTACAAGTTTCAATACTTTTTTATGCCAAACAGACTAGAACTTTAGTAAATTTGTTTTATATTCTTTATATTCTGTTTACATATTCTACATATTTGTTTTATTTTTCTCCTTATGGTAGCAAACAAGTCTGGAAGTTTAAAGTTACATTAAAAAAGGAGAAAAAATAAATAATTGTGCTGGAAGAACCATCAAGAAACTTTGTGTTTCCTTGGGAACCAGCAGGCCCCGCTTCCTCATCTCCCTCCAGCTTCTCAATGACAAGTGTATTTGAAAACCCCTGCTTCTTTTACAAGGGTGGACCTTCTTGGAAGAGTTCTCTACTTTTCTGTCCTGTCACTCTTGAATATCTAATTCAAGAGATACTGAGAAAAAAAGAGAAACTGAGAACTGAGAAATATTTGTTAGCAAGGAGGAGGAGAGTCAAAGCCCCAAAATTTGAACTCTGAACTCCAGGATGGATAGCAAGAAACTTATGAACAAGCATGGAATAGAGGAGGGAAGAAAGGATACTGTGGGAGAATGAACGGATGATCATCTAAAGTGAAGGAGAAAGAGAGAAAGATGCTGAACAGTAAAAACAAGGCAGATACACACTCACAACTCAGTGCAAAAAAAAAAACAAAACAAAAAAAATGCTAATTAAGACAATGTTCATTTTTAATAACCAGATAAATTGGATATTTGGTGAAGCCTAATATATAAATGGACTCAGAAGGTATAAAGTGGAAAATACAGCAAGGAATTAATCAAAAGTAAGGATACCTAAGAACATGATTCCAGTGGTTTGTCCTTTTGGTTTTCTGTATCTCTGAAAAACAAACAAGTAGTATCCAATCAGAAAATAAGGACTGTACTCTATTTTTTTTACTTCTTCCTTTTTTTTTCCAGTTTTCAAAAAATAGAAATAAAAAACCAGTCAAACTAGAAATCAATGGGGTTTGTAGCATAAAAGTCAAAATACACTATTTTAATAACTAAGAATGTTAGAATAAACACAATATTTGACTGCTGTATGAAGAACAAAAAAAAAAAAAAAAGAGATGCAAGCAGTATTTGAGAATTATCTGTGCTTGCCTTTCCCTGATCCATTGTTGTGAGACATAAGCAAGTAAAAAATAAAAAAGGACAATTATTGAGAAGAAATACATTAGACATTCTGGAAATAAAAATTCACAAAGTGTTCTCTCCACAGTAGCAGGGACTCAGTTAAAATGCCTCTGGTTTAACACAGCATGGCAGCACAAACCCCAAATACCACAATGAATTCTCTCTCATTTTTGAGCATTCAAAAATAGACCCAACAGAACATACATTCATCAAGGCAGAACCAATGCAAGTACAATATTGATGTGTTCAGTCTATTATGCTTTTACTTAACAGAAATTTTGACATAGAACTGTACAAAATTGAAAGAGAAATGTGTTAGATAAAAAGGTGAAGCAGATATTTAACAGGGGAAACAAAAAAAAAACACACAAACCAAAAACCCCACACACCCCAAAAAACAACAACCAAAAAAACCCCAACCAAACAAAAACCCCCAACCAAACCAACCAACCAACTAAAAAAAACCAAAAAGCAGAGAATTAAGACTTGCCTTTTTTTTTTTTTTTTTTTTGCTAAAGGAACACACCTTTGATTAAACTAATAAGAAATAAGTAAAAATCCAAATACTTTCTGAGATGTTAAACATTATGAGATATAAAATATTTGGTCATAACTGTGGTCCTAAACTAATATTCAGCCATATCAGATTACAGTTGAGCATCTGCATTCATAACATTGACTTCATTGAAGTTCATCAATTTATTTATTAGTGAAATTACTTATTTGTGTTATAAGAATAGGCTGGATACTCTGTAGAAAATTCATACTGAAATTATTGTAAGTTTGATGTAGCAGTCACTGTATGGTTTAGTTTACCATTAATAAAAAGGTAATAGGTATAAACCTTGGAATTAAATGCTAATAGGTAATCTAAAGACAATATGGAATTTTTATAAAATTATATCAAGAATAAATAGTAATAAATAGGAATCATTAAATAATTACTGTGGGCCCTTTCCATCAGTGAGGATGAACAAGGCTATCAGATGGGATCATAGAAAAGAATTCAACTGATGCTATATAAGTTTAAAGCCTCCCTCTGTTTTCATTTTCAAGAAAGGGCTGCAAAATATGTTTTTGAATTTGGAATAATTTTCTAATGAGACTGAGATGCTTAACTAACATTAATATCTTTAAGAATATCATTCCTAAGTGATAAAGGATGTCTTTGCTTAAACAGTAGAAAAATACAAATAAGAAGACATCGTTCTTGCCTTCAATCTTTTAAAAGAACACAACAAGAAGTAATGATGTAGTCTCTGCTCATTTCATTGTTCAAGCCATTAAAATCTAGAAGTCTGCAAAAGCAACAGAAACTTATAATCTAGCCATGTGTTTCTAACTGAACACAGGATATGCTTATGTCTATCTTACAATTTGCATGTCTATGTGATGGTGCCAGTTTTACACTGACACTTAACAACAATAATGTGGTGTTAATCAAATGACCTTTCAGTAATAAGTGATTGAAGAATTAACTTCTTCAGCCTTAAATCACATTTTCACTGAATAAATTAAGTGGAGAAATATCCTTACAAAGTGTCTGCAAGCTCTGTAGCTGTACTAAGAACCAGAACATCCAGCCATCTTGAGAATGAATTATTAATTTATTTTCTAGCATTCATCTTCTAGAATGGCAAGGACATGGAAAATAAGGGAGACTAATTACTCCACAATAATTTAAAAAAGCACCTAATACTAAAAAAGTACAATAGCATTACCAAAAATGAACATACACATGTATGAACATACAATCTGAGAAAATTCTTCGAATCTGAGTTCTTGCTTATTTTATTGTGGGGCAGCATCTTTGAAATTTATTAGTTTGTCCATAAGCCATTGTTGTGAATCTATTTTATTTCACATCAAAAAAGTTTTGGTCAAATCTACTGCATTATTTTCAAAAAGTAGGCTCTTAAACTAATTTGAAAAAGAAAAAAAAAGAAAATTCCATTCTTAAGCAATAAACTTGTCATGTTTTTGTTATCACTTGAACTCTGTAGCATGGGCTGGTTTAGAGTTTTTCAGATGACTATTGTGGTTGTGGAATGGTATTCCCCAATTTCATGTTCCCACTGAAACACTCCAAACCATATGCTGCTCATTCACTTCCCTCCTGGCTACTACGAAAATTAACCCTGTCCTGGCTGGCAGCAGCGCAACTATGAAAGGCTCTAGGTCAAAAAGTTGTCTGGCCACTGTTCTCTGTGGGTGTCCTAGGTATGTCTATGCTGCCAGTAAAAACTCCATGTCTCTCCTGTTTTTCCAGGCTGATAGAGTTTCTGATTGTTGACAAGTGAATATCTGTTTCAGAACGCTAAATATCAAGGAATAAGATGGATGATGGTCTTGAGTATAGTGCCTCTATCTACTTTTCTGGATTTCTGAAAAAGTGCTCATGCACAGATGATGACTCAGCCATAAAATAGCTGGAGGGCACTTTATCCGTACTCTAAAAAAAAATAAATGCAGTTGTCAGCCTAATAGACATGGTGTCAATCATTAGAATAAACATCACCACAATCCTTTATTACAGAAAGCTGTCTCAGGTTGTAGTATATAGTAATCACTTGTTTGAGTCATAACAACTAACAAACTGTATTTCAACAAATTTTTCTCTTAAGTATATTTCATAATTAATTATGAATTCATGAATATAACATCTCCTTGCTTCTTGTTTATCAAGGTTATCTTATTTCTTTGGAGATGATATGAAGAAAATGAGGAACTATTCATTGAAAATAAGAATAATTTCTCAACACTTGCCATAATCTTTAAATGTCACATTGACAGTTATAGGCAATGAAATTCCAGGAACGTTGTTAAGTTCCATTTCTCTTGTTAAAAAACCATAGAAGGACAGATTATACTCTCAGAAACTCTTTGTATCTCTGGATCACTCTCTCCATTCTTGTTCACCATTAGCAATGTAAGTATATAATGATTAAGAATGATCTATTCAAGGTCCTTTCTGCATATCAGAAATCCCAAAGCATCATTAATTGGAATGAACAGAGCATCTGGTTGCTTGTGATCTTATAGTTTCACTGTATAGGATATTTAATTAAAATAAATGCCCTTCATCCTTCTGTCATAGGGGAATTAGGTCATTAAAATTTTCAAAGGTGAGAATAAGTCCTCCAGCAAATATTAACATTTGGGAAGGAGCAGAAGACTGGGGGATAAAGCAACCAGTCTTCTGCATGTTATACATTTTGTCTACTGGTGCTGGAAGACACTGCTACTACTACTCATTCATCTTAACCTTGAAGCAGGACCTTTTGATGTCCTCTTTGAAACTAAGTTTTTATACAATACTTTTTTAAGTAACTTTGTATCATGAGTCTTTTGGATTCTCTAGGTAAGTATGCAGAAAACCACACAGTTCTGCCAGAGCTAATTAGTTATTATGTACCTAATTAGCAAATATTCATAAACCACACAATCTTCTAGTGTCTTATGGCCATAACAACATAGTCACTGGGTCCTTGAGTATTCTCTACTCATCTCCACCCAGGCAGGGCCATCCTGTCTACATTGGGGAACATGCATCCACACAGCTATGTGGATGAGGGAAAGGTTGTGGATGTTATTTACCTGGACTTCTGTAAAGCGTTTGACACAGATTCCCACACAATTCTCCTGGAGGAACTGTCTGGTCATGGTTTGGATGGGTGTACGGTTATGTGAGTAAAAAATTGCCTAGATGGCTAGGCACAGAGAGTGATGATGTTGAAATGATTTTCAAGTGTTGGCACAGGCTGCCTAGGGAAGTGGTTGAGTCAGCACCTTCGCAGGTGTTTAAAAGACATGTAGATGTGGCACTTAGGGATGCAGTTTAATGGTGGATTTGGCAGTGCTGTGTTAGTGGTTGAATTGGGTGATCTTAAGGGTCTTTTGATTCTATGTGATATGAGTTCTCTGAATTCTAATTAATATGTGTGAGTTTTATATGGTTAGATGGGGGTGGATCAGACCTTAATTCTACTAATTAACTTGCAGTTCATGTGAACTGTACAAGCATTTTTATTCTGGCTTTTGCTTTGTGACATTCAAAGTGTCCTTTTCCTTTGTTCAGGAATGCCAGGACTCCTGCCTATCCATCAATACCTGAGAGTTGAGAAAGTGGAATATGCTTGTCCCTACAGACTCAGCTATAAGATGATCCTATGCATTTGCCCTTGAGGGGCAGATGCGGGAGAGGATGGTGATATCTGCAAGGCTTTTTCTCCTATTTCGTCTGGTATAGTCCAGGTAGTCAAGCATAACACCTGGCATCCAGCTGGCTGTCATTTGAAATGCTAGAAAGTTGCACAACTGACCTGTCACACTTTCTGCTTCCATCTCACTGAGCCATGTATTAAACAGACATATGTTAGATCAATTTGACTTTACTGATATCAAATAAATCTGAAAGTGATGTTCAGATAGAAGAGATCTAATACAATGTAAAGTACAATGATGTCAAAGGCTTTGCCCACTTTCGATTACACTGATATGAACATGTCAGGAACTTTCTCATTTTGCTGTAGATTTGATACAACAAGCAGAGCACAGCATAGTTGCAATTTTTTTTATTTTCCACAGGATTTCCATGAAATATTTAGTGATGGGAGTTGCTGAATCTGGTAGCCTGATAGAGGCAGGACTGCCACAACCCAACACCCCATGGTCCAGACAAAAGTATTTCTGAGCAGGTATTTCCAATAAGTATTCATACACAAATACACTTTGCCAGCATGGGTGCATATGGCCAACATGATCAACACAGAAACTCTCAGCACTTGGGCTAATGTGAACAGCTCAAACAGCATCATCCTGGCGCCCTCTCTGGCTGATCATAGGATCAATTAGTGGGAAACATATGCATATATGTAAATACGTATATGCATATATATATATATGTATATACAAAACAGATACCTCTGCTAACTGGCCTTAGACAGTCTACAGAGTAACTGACCTTTGGATCGTCTCACCTTCAGTGGCTTCACGGAGAGTCACACACATGCAAACAGGTCTCTCAGGCTTACGCCTCCTGGTCCCTCCAACAGCCAACCTACAGACCCTCTGGTTTGTCCAGCATTCGTTCCAGATTAGTTGTCATGCTGATTTCTGGTTTCAAAACCTCTCACTGACTAGTTCTGCCTGATACTCACTACTGATCATACACTGAGAAGTAGCCACACAGTACAGACACACATCAGTCTCACTACTTGCTGAAACCACAGGCATGTGGCCCCAATAACCCATGGTCACTCCTCCTGTTGAGGAAACCCAGGCAGTGTTAGCAGCATAGACATACAGGTCTCTGTGGCCATAGTGTAGCCCCAGTTTCTGTCACTGAGATCCCTGCAAACACATGTACACAGGGTAGAGAGCCCCTCATGTGGGGGAGTATTTGAAATTGAATTAAACTAAGACAGGACAGAGAGGGATGATCAGGTGCAGGATATGGCCAGGCAGATGTAACAACAAGCAACATGCCTACACACAACCAACTCCTTTTATCATTTTATCTCTCTATTTTCACACTCTTCCTCCCCCACTCCCAAGCCATCTTCATGCTTCCATCCTTTTCCCTGCCTTTTTTTTCCTCCCATAAAAATCCTGTAATGTCCTGTATAATCCCAATAGTCATCCTGTACTAAATCCTATACTCCCAGGTTGTGACCTCTCTCAGTCAGAAAGATCCCACAGAGAGCCACTCCCATTGATTCATTGGGGGTAGTGATAGCTACCACCCCCAAAACAGGGCTCATTGCTCCCCTAGGGCAGCCCTGGGCTTGGTTTCCACACTTGCTGTTGTGCCACAGTGTTCTTCTCTGTGTATGGACACTGTGGGGGTTTGGGTTGGCTCCCTGCCAAACCCAGCTGCCGGTCACACAGATTCCTCCCCCTCACAAGAGAGAAGGAAAGAAAATACCCAAAGGCAATTAGTAGTAAATATATATATATATTCACATATATTACAATTATATACAATCAAACTATGAATCTACGGAATAAGAACCCCAAACAACTCCAAAAGGGAAAAGGGAGAAAGGGAAATGGGACAAAAATGGGTAAAACAAAAAAACAGATACACACACGTAAACTCAGGGAAAAGCTCAATAAGTAACTAATACAATAAATTCTCACCAGTCTCCCCTCAAGAGAAGCAATAGAAATCTCCACCTCCATGTGGCTGGGACACCACCTTCTCAGGTAGGCCTCAGCTCATATAGGTAAGAGTTAAGCCAACACAGAGATCTGATGTCCTCCAAGCACATGAAAGGAAGAGAGAGAAGGAGTTAACCTTCCTCCTCACCCTATATACCCCTGATTACAGGAAGGAATGATGTGGAGTACTTCCTGAGTTATGATCCTGCTACCAGGGGAGTCCTAGACCAAAACCAAGAAAACTAAACCACCACAGACACAAACCCTTTGGCATACAATCTGACATTAAACTGGATCAGTGTCATGTAAAAAACCAAAAATTGTTGCAAGAAGTGTAATGAAGTTTATTGTCACAGCCTTATTGTTCTTACTAATCATAAATTCCTACACTAACATAAAAGGACATAAGATTAAGAATAAACTATTTTCCTGACATAGCTGCTGCTACCACTTCCAGCAATCCAAAGTAATAGCAATGCCCTGTGATCAAGCTGTATTTGGACTCAAATTACATCCACATTGATAGACTAATATTGCAAAATGTATTTTTGTCCCATTCATACTTTGCTCACCTATAATAATGACTTTTGTGTCTTTTGTATCTTTTGTATTTATGAGTTTTATTTTAAGCTTGTTATGTAATCATCTAATTGGATGTCTACTCATTTTTTACAATCATTCTTTTTGTCTCACTGAACATGTGCACAACTTTCTGTAACATGATCGTGATTTAAACTCAACAAATGTTCCATTTGAAAGTTTCAAGTAATGGGGCAGGTATTTCTCCTCACCAGCAGTCCTTAAAGATATCGTCAACAGCTACAGGAGCCACAGCTAGAACACAAAATGCTATGGTATCCATTGTCAATGAAGGTTTTTGTTTCCAATAGACCATACCCTATAGCATTTTTTTTTTCCTGGGATTTGGAAACCTTATGTTCCACCAGAAGAAACTTGAAAACCTACATCTCCCCAAAGCTGTTTGGAAACACCTTTATAAATATCTCAATTTGAAAATGTTTCACATTTTGTAGAAACTAAAAACATTTATTTTAACAGTTATCCATGACTAGTATCTACAATTATGTCACTTTTTTCTCACTTTTCCAACGGCTATGATGCTTTTTTTCTTTTCCCCGTGCTCACTGCACACCGCATCTATCTAGATACCTGACTTGAGTTGTAACTTCCAGTAAATAGTAGCACCCTAAAAGTTAAGTGATCTTAACTCTGCATGGCTACATTATTTGCCCTTTATGAACTGACTCTTAACTTGCAAAGAGAGAAAAAGGAATATAATTATGAAACCATAAAGGAGCCGTGGTCAGAACTAATATAAATGTCATATCAGCTGGAACTTTTGTTGAGTGGTGATAACCAGTTAAAATACAAAAAGCATTACTGGAAACATAATGCCCATATTTTCTGAGATTTCAACAGTACAGTAAATTTATCTGTTACACTTCTCTGACTTTCTTTGCTTTGTTGCAGAACCAGTCAGGAACAGGATTAAGAAGAAAGATTCAAAACCAGTTTTAACAGGATTTTAAACCTGAGGAGAGCCTTAGTAAAAGATGAATCATGACTTTTTTTTTAGTTCTGTTTTACTGCACATGGTTGTATACAGATTTATATGAATGCATATATACTCTCAGGTGTTTGAATATATAAATATATATTAAAAACTTACATATTTTTTTTTAAAAATACATATATATATTCATCTAAACTCAAAGATTTTGGTAACAAGTATGACTTTTCCAACCAGGAAATTGAATGTGCTGTCTTTATATCCATTTAAATAAAAAATTAAATAATCAAGAATCTATCAAGTATGCATACAGCCACTGTAACTATCTTTTCTCTAGAGCCAAAACATTCAGGAGGTAAACTACTGGCATTTCTATAGCCACAACTTTGCTTTACAAATCCTCAATTAAGACTCAAGGTGATATATTTCTGAGTATAATATTTGTTTCCTTCTCTCACTGATCAAATAATCACAGTAAATATGTATGTTTCAATTAAATATGCAAATACTGTAGTTCTGGGTGGTTTTGGTGTTTTTATTACATTTTGATTTTACTAATTATAGACTACAGGGTGAGAATATTTCTGACATGTGAATAACAGTTGAAGACAAGACACAGAATAATAAATTCACCTGCAGAGTGGATTACTATTTCTTGCTTGCTAAGCAAATAATTTACTATGTAGATCCATATCTACAGACTTTATCAGATGTAGAAGGGGCCTTTTTCTTCCCAAAGACCAAACAAGACTTTGTCTTGTAGGTCATTCCTTAATCACATCGAATTTTGCTAGCCATCTTTCCCACAAAGCAAGTTCATAGCTGTAATATGGACATCATCTTCACTACAGTGTTTCCCAGAGTGCAAAATATTTCCCAAGCCACTTTTTTTGGCCGTGTTGTGTGTCCTCATTATGATTTATCCATAACTGCATCTCTCCTCCTGCTATAACAGGTTTTGCCTCATAGAACACAGTCAAAAGCGATATGTGACAATTTTCCACTCACCAGACTGTCTATTATATTTCATAGGTTTAGCATTCTATATCCCTTTCTATATGAATACATGCTTTTCTATCTTTTGTAATCAAATGGCTACTTGAGTGATATGAAGATGAGTCTAAAGCTACTTTTAATTTGAACAGACCAAAAAGATTAATTGTATAGAGCCAGTATGGATGTTCAATATTTACTCTCTGCCCTGTATAAAACTATATTATGTGTCTAAGGAATTACAGTACCATCTGCAGCATTTCTAAGACTCAAAAAATTTCTTTGTTGGTTTGTTCATGTCTATAATAAAATAAACATAGAAGTCATGTTCATCTGTCTCACAGGACAGCAGAACATGCATTTTCATTTCTTTTTTTTAATTTCATTTGCATTTCCATTTTTCATTACAATTGGATACAAACGAAACACCAGCTCCAAATACTCCTTTGCATTTATAATGCATCAAACTGAAAGCTTAGCCTATATTTCATACATTAAAAGAAACTTCAGAAACATCCCCATCTCTCATGTCCCTTTATATCTCACACTAGCTCTCATAGTTGTGCTATTTTGCCAGTGTATTATTATACAATCCTTAGCAGTCATTATCAGTAACCAACCAGATTCACCTCACATGTTAGAAACAGCTTCAATTGTTCTCCTAAAGTACATTAATATAAAAAAGTTGAATTCAGACAGAATATTGAGCAAAAGAATGTGCTTGGCTTAATTACTACCTGAAATCATTATGGTTATATTATTATTCCATAAGGACAATAGACTGAAATACAAGAACTTCTTTGACACTATTTTGCTTTCATTCTTTATGCCAGACCTAGTCAAGCTGATAGACAACTAGGGGATGCGTTGTCAGAGAAAACAGTCACAAAAGGATTTCTTCCATAGGAGGATATGCAAGACCAATATAGTCCATCCAGAATATGCTTTCTTGTTGTCATAATCCTAAGTGATAATATCATCCTTACAGTATCAATGATAAGTGTACCCATTCATAGTGCTGAAAAACGCCAAGTGATATTCATATTATCATGGACATTTTGAACAGGCCAAAAGCCTTCACCCTTCTAAATAATATACAGCCCATAAAACTGATTGAATAGATACAGTTACGGTTTCAAAAACAAAATAAAAGTGGAGTCCTGGGCTCGAATTGTGATACTGTCCTGAAGGCTTTTAACTGGCAGGTGTGACATAAGCACTTTTATTAAGCTTTCAAAGAAAAGTGAAGGATGCAGTTCCATTTTTCATTTGAATTTAAATTCAGGTGAAATGCTTAAAACTGTAATTTTAAAACAAAATGCAGGAATTTTCTGGGGCATCAAGTCAAGGGAAGGGAACTTAGGCCATATGTCCTCTCTGACAAAATGAAGGGCAATACTTTATGTTATAGGACACTATTCTCAACATGCAGGTACTTGTATGTTAATATTATGATCAATTAAGAAATATGAATACAAATGATACAACATATGGCTCTGGCAGACGTCTGGTTAGAATGCAGAATTGGTCACAAAGCAACATGGAGTTAGCTAGAGAATTAATTCCAGTTAGGTATATTCCTATAACTCTACTAGTTTCTTGATTTAAGGTCTCATAGTTTGTACAAGATTTACCAGACATACAATAGCAATTACTGAAGTATACCGAAAGAGTTAATTCAGATGCTCACACTATGGTAGATCTGCTGTAATAGCAGGAGCCCCCCTTGGTAGAAACAATTAGTATTGAAAACTTTTCTTTGGCTGCAAGCATAGTAATTAATTCTGTACCATAGTCAGTTTGCTACTGCCTCCTAGATAGTACCTCCTTTGGGTAAACCAAGCATGAAGCATCACCAGAAAATAAACCAGCACTGACTTTTTTCAAAGGAAATATTTGTGGCAGAGGAAAAAAATGGAAAAAGGGAATCTCTTTTGGCCCATTGCTGGGGAAACAACATAGGGTCTGCTCAGCTATCATAATAAGCTGAAAAACACTATGAAAATGATCTCTGTAGAATTATAATCTTTGCCCTGGAAAGTCTTTATTCTTTCTATGACAAACTTTTACCAGAAATCTTTCTCTTGTCATTTATTGCACTTCATAGTGATACCATATTCCTTAGTTATATTATTAGGAAGCAGAGACTTGGTGCTGCTGAAAATATAGATAGCATTAAAAAAACTAATTTGTTGAGTGAACTGCTATGTGCTTAACTAAGGAAAGTTCTTAGTACTTCAGAGAATTGCTTCATATATGCCTGTTTTTATTACAAATTGGAATGCCTTTTTTTGTCTACTACAGACTACATTAATAGCGTCTTGGAGGATAGGTGTGTGTTGGAAGGTATCACTTATGTTATAGAGAAACTTAAAACCGGTTTCCTTACATCAGATGAAAGGCCTATCAGACATAATATCAATTCTTTGATCATAGCAAATAGCAGAAACTTGCAGAAGGCATTAGGAACTGAGCAGGTAGGTAGTAATTCTAGTTCTCAACAGCATCCTGGGTTACATCCATCTTCAGTTCAAAGATTTCTTAAATCATAGGTCATATTCTTGTAATTAGAGGTCTCTCATGGATTTTCTTCAGCAAACTTCAGCTGTTTTTTGAAGTCTTGTAAACACGTAGCACTCACAGTGTCCTGCAGGAAGGATTTCCTTGCCTTACTTACATAGAGAATAACCTGTTTCATTATGCTTGTTTTTGAATTTATCTCCTGCTAATTTCATTTTAGGTTTTTATCCTTATTGCACTTAAATGAAAACTGTTGTGTTTGTGTGAAGCGATTAAACATAATCTTTTTGACTGTACTAGAAGTAGGATCACACCCACAGTATGTTAAAAGAAATATGTGCTTACTTGTAACATGGTTTGGACTCATAAATAACCATTTAAGTGTAAAGCACTGAAGAAACATGTACATCATTTGATGGTAAATCAATATTAAATCTTGATATCTTTGATACCATTAGAGATCTATTTCATTTTTCCCCATTTCAAACTTCACCTCTCAGATCTGTTTTCTCAACACTATTTTTACTTACTCTAACCATCTGATGAATTTGCTATCCTTTTTTCTGATGATAGTGCCATCTACCGATGCCAGTAGTGCTTTCACCAACATGAGGCTCTGGGGTTTGTCTTTGCACTATGAGACTACTGAAATAACTGTCCATCACTGATAGATGTCTGATATGTTCTGTAAACCAATGCCTCAGTTATGCTACAGAGGGATAATGATACACAGCCTTTTTTAGGACCTTCTTTACAGTATTAATTCCTGATTAACTGTGAACAGTTCTGTCTTTCTGTCTCAAAAATTGATACCAATAAGTGATAAGAGTCCTTTGCCACACTTAAAAACCTGTGAATCATTAGCATATGCCTTTTTTTCAAGATCCTTCTTTTTATATTCATAAAGGGAATGTGAAGGCAGATGTATAATGTTCTTATGCAACAATGTATTCTTCATTGGGTTTATTAAGCCCTCTTTATTTCAAGAACTGTTCCTGCTGAAACATATTATTAATTGACTGCTTGTTTGGTGTGGGTCTGTTTGGGTTTTTTGTTTTGCTTTGGATTTTTAAATTTTTGTTTTGTTTTGCTTTGCTTTGTTTTAGTTTTGTTTGTTTCCAGGCACTAGTGGGGTTCCTCAGGGCTCAGTATTGCGGCCAGACCTGTTAAATATCTTTATCAATGATATTGTCAGGCACAACATGAATCAAGCATGAGAACGAGAAAGAACTAAAACAGAAGGCCTGGGAATCGTCTAACTAATCATGTGTTGCTTTATCTAAAGCTCTGATTTACTGACCAAGGACAGAGCCAGTCTTTGGGCAGCAGCTTGAGAGAATGGTATGTGTGAGAGTGCTGCATAGATGACAACAGCCTGTGCCATAAAGCCATAAATCATGGGTGAGATAAACACCTTGCAACACCAAGGTCTGTGTACGTGCGGCCGAGTGTGTACATGGCTGTTTTTTGCCCTGACTGCTTAGCTCCTGGATGTGAGAAGGACAATTAGCATTAAAGTGATTCTTGTCTCTCACAGCAGGAGTCTGTGCCTCATTCCACCTCATGATATGGATGAGGAGATTGCATCCTCAGTAAGTTCACCAATGACAATAACCTGGACGGGACTGTTGACCTGCTGGAAGGTAGGAGGATTCTGCAGAGGGATCTGGAAAGATAGAATGGATGGGCCAAGGTGAACTGTATGAGGTCCAACAAGGCCCAGCACTAGGGGCCACAACAACGCCATGCAATGCTACAGGCAGGGGAAAGAGTGGCTGGAAAATGGATTGGCTGGAAGGGACTAGGGGGCGCGGGTTGTCAGTTGCCATGATCTGGCAGTGTGCACAGGTGGCCAAAAAGGCCAATGGCACCCAAAAATAGTAGCTTGAAGGACTCGGAAAGTGATCATCCCCCTGTACTCAGCACTGGCAAGGCTGCAGCTAGACTCCTGTGTTCAGTTTTGGGCCTTTCACTACAAGAACAAGAGAACAAAATTGACGTGCTGGAACATGTCCAGAGAAGGGCAATGAATCTGATGAAGAGTCTGGTCTTATAAGGATCGTCAGAGGGAACTGGGGTTGTTTAGTCTGCAGAAAAAGAGGCTCAGAGGAGACAGTATTGCTCTGTACAAATACCTGAAAGGGGGCTGTAGCAAGGTAGGGGTCAGCCTCTTCTCACAGGCTCCATCACAGTGATGGAACAAGAGAAAGTGGCCTCAAGCTGCACCAGAGGAGGTTCAGGTTTTACATTACAACAAAATTTCTTCACTGAAAGCATTGTCAAGCATTGGATTGGGCTGCCCAGGGAGGCAGTAGAGCCACCATACCTGGAAGTGTTCAAGAAACAATCGGATGTAGCAATTAGTGTTATAGTTTAGTTGACACATTGGTGGTGAGTCAAAGGTTGGACTTGATGATATTGGAGGTCTTACCCAGCCTTAATAATTCTATGAATCTATGATTATAAAATGTCTATTTTGTTCCTGGAGACTAAGCTTTCCTTGTGATCAAAATAGAAAATTTTCTGTCTCCATGATTCTGAAGCTCATTTTTACTACAGGTTTTTAGGCATGTTGTCCTCTGCTTTATGCTAATATTTTCCTATTTCTAATTAAGCAATATTAGTGAAAAATATATTGAAACTGAGTAAAACCATGCAGAGCTGAGAGGAAATCTTACTTTACGCTAGGAAACAAAGGTAGAAGCAAGCGCAAGAAGTTAATATTGGCTTATTTGTAAATCAAAGTCAGTCTGGTACACTCTCAGGACCCAGTTTGCCTGTGCAGTAGCCTTGTCACTAATCCTTCCTGTAGATAGAGCTCTGTTAAAGTAGACTACTTCCAGCATTAAGCTCCAAGGCAGTATGTAGAACAAGTATGAATGTACAAGAAATATTTGTTCACAAAGCTAGCCCCTTGCTGTCTCTGCTCCTCAGATTCTTAGAAAGAGAAGCTCAAGGTGTTATAAAAAAACATGAGAGGTCTTCTTATTTCTCTGCAAACATACAACAAGCCTCTTTATGTAATGAACGAAAGACTAGCACATCTTCTGAAGAGCAGGAGAATGCATTTGCTGAGAGGAGCATGACCAACTGTTTTCTGTTTTGTAGCAGCCAAGTACTCAGGCAAAGCAGACCCAGTAGTCCTGAGCTTCATTGTCTCAGATCACTGATGAAAATACCATGTCTCTGAAAGACAAAATGTTCCTTATGGTATAGAATAGAAATTTTGTACTGTTAGTGTCCAGTGCAGAATGTGCATGGTATTTTCTCTTCCTTACACCTCACACCCTGAAGGAGGAAGTTTGAAGTCTGTTCCTCCACATAGGGTTAACACTTGAATTTTATGAGTTGGTTTCATTGAGAAGCACTAACTGTCCAGTTCTTTGTAACAAAGAGTTGATTTCAAAGTCATTACTCTGAAGATAGTAGAAAATAAAGCACAGTAGGCTTTCAGTTACAGTAGAAATTCAGGATGTAGCCCCTATGTTGGACTGTACCATTTAAATTTCCTGCATAAGGGCTCTGTCCTAGTTCAACAGGAGGGGCCAGTTATCACTGTGTGGGGGTGATCAAAGTTATGTATTCTACCCCCTCTATT
>JAWWMP010000081.1:81466655-81524636 GCA_035047865.1 Dendrocincla tyrannina | reverse complement strand
TTGTTCTGTAGATTCATAGTGTTTGATTGTATATAATTGTAATATATGTGAATATATATATATATACTTTTACTAAATTGTCTTTTTGGGTACTTTTTTTTTTCCCTTCTCTCTTGGGGGGGGGGAGGGATCCGTGTGGCCGGCCCTTGGGCTTGGCAGGGAGCCAACCCAAACCTCCACACCACCAAACCCCCTGAACTTGTGAACTTGTTCATTCTGAATCAATAAAGTTTTAATTTATTTCTCATAAAGACCCAGCTTTTGGATAAAGCCACTGCTAGGTGACAGCTACTTGGCCATCATACGTCACCACATGAGGGATTGTCTGTCCTACCATACCCTACTGGCATTTCAATCTGGGTATCCTAAATACTCTCATACAGAGTGCCACACAGAAGAAATACAAAGATTCCCCTGAAGACAGGGCTATTAAAAAAACCCCAAAACAAACCATACCTATATTCCTTATAACAAATCAACAAAAATATTTTCTTAGGAAGATATGTTGGCTGGCTATTTACATCTCCCTGTTTACTTCACCAAAAGATTTTTGCTAGATAGCTCTAACCATCCCTACTCCTATGGGCGATTATTGTGAATCAGACTTCGAATTCCTTAGCATTCTTTCTGCTATGTAGAAAGAGCATGACTTTCAGAGACCGAAGTTTACCAGAGCCCGAATTATAACAGAAGTGGCTGAAATGACTCTACTAATTAAATTGTGTGATAACTATCAGAGAAACTACAATACATCAACTATAAAAAAAAAATCTTAATATTACTGCAAAATACTCTCTGGTATTAATTACTCCCCTGAGATATTTGTGTCTTGTTTCTTTATCTTCTCTGGTCATTCTTTTTCACATTTTCAAACAGCCAGGAAAGAAAAATCTTATTGGTCATGTATTAGTTGAGGTCAACTCTATCTTACATCTGAAAAAAATTACAATCTGGTGGGTATTCCACAAGTCCAAAAGAGAGGACAGAAAAAGTTTTTTTCTTTCTATATAATTATTATATAATTTAGAAATGTTCTGACCCACTCATCTGTTATATTTCTTGAAGTTTAAATTCCAGCAGCCTGATAAAGGTGACATATTGTAGGATGACATGATGTTGATGGCAAATGTCTCATGAGGATCATTTAATAAACTCAATTTCTATAAATTCTCTTTCTTCCTCAGAGATCATGAAGTTTATGTGAAAGACAAATAAACTCATACTTAAGGTAGACAAACATTCACAAAATCCATATGTATGGACTGTTCTCAAACTCTTTATGTCCTTTGCATTAGTATAATGAAAGAAATACAAATATACAAAAAACTTTTCTTGCTTCTGACAGCTGTCCTCATTTACAAGTGTGCCTAGCATGAAGCAGAAAAATACAATTACTACTAGTAGTTTTGCAAAGATTGAGAGGTCTTCTCCGATGAAATCAACTAGTATTTGGAGGGAGCATAGGATATGCTAAATTCTTTAGAGTGAAAATTCAAAAAAAAACAAATAGTTTAAATAAGTAGCATAAGTTAGAAAGCAGAATGCATGTGCATGTGAAGCAAATTGAATTCTTACATCTGATAGCCCAAAAAGAAATTAAATGAGGCTTACATAAGTTACATGTCCAGAAAGAAATAGTTTTGGAGAAATTTTCAAGCTCAGTCGCTGTACCTTAGGAGAATATAAGGATGAGTTTTTTGTTCATCCTGTTTATGAGAAAAAGCTGGTGCTCAACATTCTAACTTCAGATACAACAAAAGCAATCTTCTTCAGAGGGAGAACAAACAGGCATCACAGATGATGAATATTGACAGCAAAACTCTGAACTTGTTAGAATCAGACATGCTTTTAGTTCAGGAGTTGGACCTTATGATTCATGTGGAATCCTTCCAACTCAGGATATTCCATGATTCTATGAAAAATCACTTTGTATAAAATAAAAATAATATTCTATTTTGTTTTTAGATGCAGGGTGCCTTAAGAAAGTGTATACATACTCTTACATTGAACATTGCCGAAATTCACAAATTTATAAAAAATACTGTCCAGTATTGTTTATGATCAATACTCAAATAACCTTGATGTGACACTTAAATCTCATTATTTTTCTCTAGCAGGCAACTATGATTTTTTTTTGTTCTACTGCTGTAATAATGTTTATATTATTTACAAAGGTCTTAACTTTTCAAGGAAATATCACCTACATATGTATGAAAAATGTTGCATTACAGTGCAATATCTAATTAGAAAGTTAAAGCTAGATCAGAGCAACTCTATTACTTTGAATTTCTTTTAATGAACTTTTTTTTTCTCTTCATTTCCAGGGAGCCCAAATATAATGAGGGTGGTAAGGCGGCTTATTATTCTCAACATCTTAGTAATTAATTATCATAACTTTGTTAGTGATGATTTAGAATCCATCTCATTATTTTGAATCAGTAATGTAATTAATGTCAATATGATTTCTGGCAGGTGAACTTCAGGTTAGAAACATCTTATCAGTTTTCTTCTTTTATAGCTTAATGTTCTCCACCTTGCATTTCTTTACACATTTGTTTTCTTTTTTTATTTACTTGATTTGACCTCAAAAAATCAAACAAGACCCATAAAGATAGCTGATCTTGCTAATACGGAAATATTCCTGTGACATGAATAACTTCATTAATGACCCATTTAAAATGAACCCATTAACAACCTCTTGCAAACAAGGGTTTTTTAGCTGTAATATTTTGAAGTAAAAAATGTCAAAACAACACTTTTTTTCTTTTTTTTTTTTTTTAAATCTTAAGACAGTAATAGATGATATTTCAGAGTTATGCTATAAATAAAGAAGGAAGCTGATTTCCCTGCTTTGGTTTCCAGTCTGGGTAATTTCACAGAATTCAATGGAATGACTATGTTTGGATGGGACCCCACTGAAGGTCATCTAGACCAAATTGCCTGCTCAAGCAGTGTCCACTAGAGCATGTTACTCAAGATTGTGTCACAAATAAAAAGGAGACAAATGCTGCACTAGACAAATCAGAAAGCAACGAATCAATTATCTGAATTTCCACAGTATTAAGTCATTATTTTTCTGCATTCACGAAAAGCACTTCTTGTGGGAAAGTCTCAGTAGAAGTCTTGGTGTGATATTGTGCCCTTAGTGCACACATTAATTCCTGTAAGCAACAAATCTCCTGTGAAATTGGCCCAGGAATGCTCACAGGGGGCTTTTTTCCTTCCTGCACTGGCCCAAGGAATAAAGGTATACATAAGGTAAAAATCCCATCATATCTCAGTTATTTGGACATAACTGGGCTACAGGTTTTATTTTCTTTGCACCTGTAGCCTGTGTCTGCACTTGTGAGATAGGAAGAGACAAAAGGACCCTTGGCAGGATTTTTGGCTTGCCCAACTGGCCTGGTCCCAAACAATTTCCATGCAAGGTGCAGGAGTTAACCCTGTCAGCGGACTTTCCGCGTGGCCATTTTGGGTGAGACTAGTCTGTTGTGGGGTAAAAAGAGAGGTTAATATTAGGGAGGCTACTGCTGTGTGACAGCTGGACTCAGTGTCAGAAAACAAGCACTTTAGTTAAAGCACCGTTAAGCTTGACAAGAAATCTTAGCTTCTTTTCCTAATTAATTTAATCTCAGATTCATCAGAATGCTTAGACAGCAAAGAAGTTCTTGTTCTCCGTCCTGCTTTAATTTTAATAGCCTGTATTATATCCTCTTAATTTTTCTCCTCCAAAACCAACCAAGCTTTCAAAGGTTGTTTTTTACTTATTGTTATAAAGTAAATTAGAAAGTGTCAGTATAATTTCTTCTTAATGCGTTATGAATACCAAAGACTGAAAGATATCTTGGTTATATGATGCTGTTTGACTGGCATACATGAATAATTTTGCAACAAAATCCATCTGACTTCATTCTCACACCAAATCAATAGAGGACAAATCCTTTGAGAGATGTGCAGACAAAACCTTTTCCTTTTATGGTGTCATGTAATGGTGTAACTGCAGTTACACTCATTACGTCCACAGGGTGAAATTACTAAAAAAATTCTTTCTAGCTCAAGGGAGTTGAGGAGGGTTGTTTTTTTCTATTTTTAATACCTATGTGTTTACATGGTAAAAACATAATTCGCTTTGGTTTTCTTATGTCTTTCCAGTAGTTAATGCAACAGTATTCTTTTAAATATATGCATGATCTGGATGCTTATGCTTAAAACAGAAAAACAAAAACAAAAACAACAAAAAAAACCCACTTGTCTAATTGGTCTGCATCAGGTTGTAAGATATGTCTTTATTTTTTACTGCATTGTAGAACAAAAATCTTTCAAAACATTATTGCAAGCATTATGTATTGTAATCAATATAAAGAGGCAAGAAAGGGAATAAAACAAAAGAGACAAGACATGAAGAGGAAGGAAATTTGAGATCACCTGCCTCAAGCATTGGTTGAATACATCCTTTGGTCTGCCCAAATAATTGTTCATTACTAAGTTCTGGTTTTATTTTTATAATAATATAAAGACCATAAATGTTGCATAAGCTCTCCAGCTCTTGTAGAGGTGATTGTCACACACCTATCTTCACACCTTTTCTGCACTAACATCTATTATTTACATACTCTGTTATTGAGACTTCATTTGTTTTCTCCCTAAAACAATATTGATTTCCTATGGCTAAGTTCTTCATGGTATATTGCACTTCAAAATGTGGCTAATGTAACACTCTGAAGCAGCAATCTGGCATTTTTAGTATCTCTAAAATAAAAGTATATAGTCCGTAGCAAAAAAAATAAAACCCAGTAAAACAAATTACATGCAGACACAAACAAAGAGAATTATTGGCTGAGAACACGGACAAAGGGTAAGATGAACTGAGAAAAAGCCCTTCAACAACCTGAAGAGGGAGAAGGAATAAAGACAACCCTTTCAATCATAGGAAATTGCCCCACCCTAGTCCAATTTATCTCATTTTCACTGTAGGATTTTGTCACTAAGATTTTCCAGGATTTAAGATAATACAGAACTGAGCCTTAACAAAAAGACTACTACTGCTTTCTATGCTGGAAGTGTGAAATAATCTTCTAACTACTTTTATCCAAAGATTGAATGACACCTTCAAATACAGTATCAGCAGAGTAAAACTGAACAAACAGCTACTACACACTATTGTTCCAGCAATGCATGCATTATTGTCCCTAAGGGTATATTTATGGGGATAGGCCAAATGATTCCAGAGGAGCTCTAACTGTCTTTTAAATCAATGATGCATGCATTAAGGAGTCCCTAAGCACTCATTGACAGTGTCACACCAAACAGCTCCCTTGACACCTGCACTGAGGGAGATCTTCCATTTTCAATGGTAGGTAGCGAACAGTGGGCTACAGCAACCTGGCTGCAGCACAGCCTCAGTTAAGCTGCAGTCACCCCAATCATCGGTATCCGCAACGAATGAGAAGTTGTAGTGGCAAATGTAGATTCTGAAAAACTTACTTAACTCTGACATTTAGTTTCTGCTTTGCAATATGATTAAAGGGAGCAAAAACAAAAATTCTGGCATTTTTGAATCAAACAGCATTTTAAAGAAATGATCCTCATAAGTAAGAGAAAAAAGGTACTAATTTATTTTTAAGCTATCTTTCAAAACAGGTAGAACAATATAATATTGCCTTCTTGGATCTTATTAAAGTTCTGTCTTCCCCCCCTGCTCTGAACTAGCTTAACAGAGCTAAAACACATGCATATATACAATATTTTTTCTTCAGAAGATAAGGGCAGAAGAACTTAGATAAATTCTTGTCTTTTAGTGACCTTATTTGATAAGATTTGTAAATTGTTGAAAAGCACACATAGGCATAAACAAAAATCCAGGAGCATTGTAAAACTACACTAGTGCATTTCTAAGCTAAGCATGCATACTTGAATATTAGCAATGGAATTTTCAACTCTACTTGTACATCTTAGTAGCAAAAGTTCTCATTAATCATGTCCTTCAGGAGTTATTCAGGCCCCAATATAGGAATATTGTACAGTTATAGCTGTGACAAGAGTGGGAGATAACTGTAGTTATCCAGTTTGCTTACATTTTGTATTAAATAAATGTCTTTACTTCCTTTGGGGCAGCCTGTAGTCCTGCATGTCAGACAGGTGCCTTGTCCAGGCCAGGAGACTGACACCTCATTGAAATGTTGTCACTGAGCCACCACTGAGATCCCATTGACTTTGATTGGCCTGAAAGCTGCTGATAACCCTGGGGAAGAGAGTTTGGCTTGTACAAGGGACAGGAGTGACAAGGACATTGGGAACAGGAATGTACCTGTTAAGAACACGATATATTGGAGAGACAAAATTACACTGTTAAGTGCAGGCATCTGCTCTGCCATGGTACTCTCAATCTTGGGCACCTCAGGTTTTTGTTATTTTCAAAGGTCAGTTAATTTTTGCAAAGTTGTAAATGAAAGTAAAATATTTGGTTGAACTTTTTTTATATTCCCTTGGAGAAGTTAAACCAGAAGTGCCCAATGCCCACATACATCTCCCAAGTGTGTCATAATGGTTCAGGCATCTGTGACAGTTAAATATTACTTTCTTTGCTAAACCAGTCAGATATAATACCAAGTGCAGAAGTGTGTCCTGGTGCCCTTCAGCTAAAAATAGGTGAATAAATTCCACTTATGTCTCATTGGTATGGTAATACCTGGGATTTGCCATCAGTTGTGTTGTACTAGGCTGCAACCATCTCATGTTTTCTTCAACACAGATGTCATTCATTTTATGCTATGAGGCTTTCAACAATCAGCACCCTAATGAAAGACAGTATTAGCTGGACACTATCTGTTGGTGGTCATGGTTTTGGTAAGTCAATTAACTTACCTCCAGGGAACCAACGGTGTTATACCAGGATGCCAAATTACACTGAATGAAGCTTTATCTCATGTTTTCAAAGGGACATTGAGTCTGAATTAGTAATGTATTACTAAATTTAAAGAACGGAAATATGTTGTAAATCTTTAAGAAATATCTTTAAGAAATATCAGAGGTGCAAAATAAAATGGCATAATTGAGTCCTTACTGTCCAAAGATTCCATAGAGCTCCACTGAGGTTGCTTACCCTTTACACGTCTGTCAGTGATGGGGAGGTGGACCAACTCTAGGACATGACTGAGCCCATCAGCCAAGTTGGTGATACTTCTGAGAAAGCTTTTTAAGAAAGTTTATTAAAAAAACACACAAAAAAAGGAAGGAACAACAACATAGCAATAGGGAGGGACTGCTATGAACTGACCACAACTCTGAAGGCAGTTGTGTTGCAAAAACAGGAGATGGAATGATGGAATTACGTTGAGCTTGAAAAAATTAAGGATGTAGGGAGGGTAGTTCTTTTTGTTTCTTGCTACCTGAGTCTATTTTAATTGGAAATAAATTAAATTAATATTTTTCAATTTAAGCCTGTTTTCACCATGATGGTAACTGTCAAGCAATGTCCATCTCTTTATTTCAACCTACGAGCTTTCTTCATCCTGTTTTCTCTCCCTGTCCTGATGAGGAGAGGGAGTGAAAGAGCAGCTGGGTGGGCAGCTGGCTGCCAGCTGAAGATAACCCAGCACAGCACCACAGATGAAAATCTGCCTTTCAGCCTCCTTCTAGTATGCCGTTAGCTACTTGAAACAAATTGGCCTGTCTTTGCTTTTTTATGATATTTTTTGCAAAGTCTTGGCTTCACTGGCATGTGAAAATACCTCATCAGTCTTTCAGGGAGAGAAGGACTTTTGATTTTAAACTGATAACAGTGTCATTTTTGTGATAAAATTAATAAACCAACTGCATATTTTTCCCCCCACTGTACTTCTTCTACTGGTCATTCTGCCAAAGCAATGAGATGTTGGTCTCAAATGAAACAGAAAGTCTCATCTTCTCAGACTACAACCTGAACAAATTTATCATTTAGTGAAATCTGCAATCCAAACTACTGTTTAGGATCCGTTTAGTACATGACACACTGCTGGAATCCCAAAAAAACCAAATGTCTGAATCCCAGAAAATAAAATTCCAAGAGCATAGTGTCCTCTTAAAAAGAATTGATATCTAAATCTGAACTTTGTACTGCCAAAATTCTAAGTTACATAATTTCTCTCTTAGGAGATCCCTTGTACTAGTCCTGCTCTCTCTCACGAAATGCACTGTTGGGAAAACTTTTATTGAATGAAAAATTAGAATCTATTAAAACTTTCCAATCTAAAGTATAGGCCCTAGGTTTAAACATCTCCTTCAAGAGACTGGACAGGATTTTTTGTAGAGCAGATTTTTGAGTAGTCGAAGTCAGTTTTACAGAAGGTACTCTGGCTTGTGCGAGTGCATAAATATTATTTGCAACAGGGACTGAAAATAGACTACCCACCTCCAAGGTGAATAACCTTATCAGTGGACTGCTGGAGCAAACTTTCTGCTCTTCCACCTTCCTAGCAAATATTGATCCTGCAAATTCAGAAGTTTTAGAGAGAAAACTGATTTCAGCAAACAATTTAAGGTCTACTTGCTTGTTTACATATTAATATAGCTTAAAATATTTTTCCTGCTGAAAGAGAAGGAATTGTTCACAGCATAGAATTTTCTTTTAGGAAATCTAATTGTTCAAGTTATATCTGAAAATTCTATTCATTACAGTCCCACTAAGTCAACCTTTTTTATGAATTGCATTTTTCAGACCCTGTCTAGTAGTAATATACTTGAAATAATGAATGTTTATTACTGTAGTTCAAGGAGAGGGTGGGCTAAAATCCAATCAATCAGGTCAAGAATGTTAACCTCCCAGATAAACATTTATTCTTCATTTATGACAAGTAAAAACATAGAGTTAGATTTGCTACTTGCAAGGGACATCTAACAGACTAAACCAAAGTTGCTAACCTAAAAGATATTTTCCTTTGGGTTCTCAGTGTGGCTAGATTTGAGATAAACACCAAGGCATTGCATAAAGGTTAGGCTACTACCTGTATATTTGCAAAAGGAAAATTCATTACTATATGGTGTTTTTAGAAAGAAAATATATAAAAGAGTTTAGGTATAAAAAGTTAACCACACACAAACTTTCTTTGAAGGTCTTCAAAGGCTTCTACCACTGACTTACCTGTGACTAGGTCAGGAACACATATATAAAGAAGGCTGCTTCAGCAAGCACCAAAATGTGAGTGAAAATTAGACTCGGACTACTTGATAAATAACCATCTTTGGTTGTTTACTGGCTCTGTGCTTGTATTTCAGAACAGAAAATGCTTCTTAATTAAATTTGTTTCTAGCACTTCTTTCTAATTATGTCTTTTTGAATTTCTCCTGAATAAGTTAAGAAAGTCTTGAGGATTTCTTTTATCTTTTGCCACCTTGACTTGAAGATGAACTTCAATTTCTTTTTTCCCTTTTCTCATTTTTGATAGGGATTTTATCTCTCAGGACTAGGCCTCAGGAAGACTGCAATGCTGATTTTCTTAAAGTCTGAGAACAATAATGTTGTTAAAATACACTAGTTAAGGTTTTAAAGAGCAATATAAAGTGCTAATATAAAAAAAATCTTTAGAGTCTTTTAAGCCACCTTTCATTCACATCATCATTAGAAAAAAATAAATTAAAATTAGCTATTTCACAGTTTGATGTTTCACTAGAAATCATCTAATTTACTCCTTTTGAAACCAGACTTTCTTCAGCTTTGGACTGGGGAGGCAATCCAAGAAACTGAGAACCTAAGAAGAAGGAGGAGGAGAAGCACTCTACAAAGGAAAAAAAATCCTTCCTTAAGGTGTATAGCCAGTCTCCAAGTCCTAAAAATCACTTGTGTGATTTGCACCCTGGTTAAGGCCCTACCCCAATATCAGTCCAATTTTTCATAATCAGCAGCTGAGTTCAAATATTGAGTGAAATGTGTTCTTAATGTATCACACCCTTAGAGAGAAACGCAGCAGTGTAACAAAGACAAGCTGTCAAGCTTCAGCTGTGAATTTCCATGCTTTTGTGAAGGAGAAAACATTATTATCCTGATCTAATTATGGTTATTTTTCAAAGCTATCAGACTGAAGCATGCTGGAATCATAGAATTAAGCTCCGTCAAATGTTCCTTATATGACTTATTCTCCAGGACCTTCACCAGTTTAGTTGTCCTTCTCTGGACATGCTCCAGCATCTCAATGTTTTTATAGGAGCAGCCTAAGACTGAACACAGGACTTCAGGTATGGCCTTAAACAGTGCTGATTACAAGGGATCAGTCGCTGGTCTGGTCCTGCTGGCCACACTATTTTTGATACAAGCCAGGATATCACTGGCCTTCTTGGTTGTCTGGGCACACTGCTGGCTCATCTTCAATTCACTCTTCCACCTGCTTGTAGCATTGCATGAGGTTGTTGTGCGTAAAACACTTTGCCTTGTTGAACCTCCTACTGTCAGCCTTGCCCCATCCAGCCAGCCTGTCCAGATCCCTCTGCAATGTCTTTCTAAATTCCAGCAGATAAACACTCCTGCCCAACTTAATGTCAACCAACTGCGAACTTAGTGAGGGTGCACTCTCTCCCCTTGTCCAGATCGTCAATAAAGATATTAAACAGGACTGAGACCAACACTGAGCCTGGGGGAACACCAGCCAGCAACTCAGTGTAACTCATTTAACACCACTCTCTGGGACTGGCCATCCAGACAGTTTTAGCCCAGAGAAGAGTGAACCTGTCCAAGCTATTGGCTGCCTGCTTCTCCAGAAGAATGTTGTGAAAGATAGTATCAAAGGCTATACTGAAGTCCAGGCAGGAAGAAGATTTTAAAATGATTGCTTCCGATTAACTTTTATCTGGGTATTATCCATAACTGCTACACAATATTATGGTTAAAATAAAAAATAAATACAAACAAAACAACTAAACAAAAGACACCACCAAACCTCTGTTTTTCAAAATAAGTTTAAAGATTTTTCTTTCTGCTTTGCCTCTGTAACATAGGATTTTTTAAGATTGAGGAATAAGGTGCTACATTGAATATTCAGGTAATATTTACGGTTATAATTAAACTTTGAATAGTAGGCAATCCTCATAGAAACTGCTAATACATATACTTCAGTTGCATCTGGATTGCTCAAGCAGTCAAGAAAGAAACATTTACCTCACTTATGACACCGGAAGAGGGGTATAGCTGCTAAATATTCAGACCAAATTAAAAATAACAGTCATTGAATCAGTAGATGTGTATTTCATAAAAATAATTTTGTTTTGAATTAGGACTTCTTCACATTTTTGTCAAGGTAGATCAAGTAAACGGTTCTTAAAAGCAAATTATTCAGGTTTGTCACCAATTCCATCCAAACTTTCCATTCACTCTTCAGGTCTTTATTAAACTGAATGTTTAATTTATGTAATTTCTTCAACTTCTCACTTAGGAACTTGTAATGACCTTGTAACAATGTGGCATAACTGGTGATATCAGTAGAGAATGACATTGCTAGTGAATTAACCCAAATGTTATGACAAAACTTTTCATGGTTACAGTTTGATGTTTAGAAGTAACCACTGAATGTTACCAAGTACCTAGTACATCACCTTTGAAAAATAGAATGAATAAAATATTCCCAATAGAAAGATTTAATTAGTTAAACAGACTCAAACTGTGCAAGAGATAATGCCATTATAGAAGGAGGTATTGAAATATCAGAGTAGTTCTTGCAACAAGGGCACTGGTTAGGGTGATGAAGCTTTTTTCTTGTTGCCAAATAATCTTAATGAATAAATGAGCTCAGGTCACTGAATTTAATACTCATGTTTTTTACCTGTATAGATTAGGCTAAATTATTTTGATAGAAGGAGGTAGAGAGGTGGGAACAGATCAACATTTACTTTGCTTACTTATTTTTTTTTACTATTTTATTCTGTTTCTCTCATATGTGCTGTTTTCAGAAGTAGTTCTGTCCATGATAGGCATTTTCTGGTAAACTTAAAATTTATTAATGGAAAAGGAACATATATTTTTGACAAGTTAACTTTCAGTGATTTAGAAGTCCGATCTTCATAATTGGTTCAGCCAGTGCTGCAAATATGATGGAAAGAAGAGATTGGTTAATTTGCAATCATTTCCTTCCTTTATGTTTCCTCCTAGCAAAAGTTAGTCTGTTGCTTTTCAGCAACAGGGATATAACACATACTGCAGTACTTGAGGAAAACAACTGATAAATCAGTTTGGGAGGGTGCTCAATACCAAAAATCATTTAACTTGATATCCAGTAGATCTCCCCCTTATCCGGTATTATTTGCCTTTTGCATTTAAGAAAACTACAGATTATAAACCTTGAGAATGAACTGGATAAACATTATAATAGGGAAAATTAGCCTAACTAAGAATAAAGGGATCAATACAACTCATCATCATTTTCAGAATAAATATGTTTTGACTTTCAGAGGTCTAGATGCTGATATTGTGCTGGTCTTCCCCTCTATCAGCTAAAGAATAGCATAGTGTAACTTCTTACTATCAAAAGTGTGGTAAACTTTATCAGAATTCTAGTGTTTGCAACCGATCTCATGATTATTATCATTATTATTGAAATATTTTTACTTTTGCTTTCTCATAGAAAATTCTGAAACAGCATATACATACATATATACATTAGAGGAAACCTGGGCTGCCGTGATCATGCATTGGTGGAATTCGCATTCTTAGGAACTTGTGGAAATGTGAGTTTGTGGAAATGTGGAACATGGATGAGGTAAGGAGTAACATTAGGTCCCTGAACTTTAGGAAAGCTCTTCAGGGAGATATTCAGTGCAATCCCCTGAGAGATTGCCCTTGGGGACAAATAAGTGGAAAAGAGCTGGCATATCTTTAAGGATGCTTTCTAACAAAAGAGATAGCAATCCCCAGGAGGAAGAAATCAGGCAAGGAAAGTAGGAGACTGTCATGGCTGAGTAGGAACCTGCTGCTTGAACTAAAGGGAAAGAAGCAAATGTATAGACAGATGAAGCCAGGATAGGTGACCCAGGAAGGGTACAGAGGCAAAGTACGCTTGTGTAGGGGTGGGGTAAAGAAGGCCAAGGCAAAGCTGGAACTGAACCTGGCAAAGGACATAAAAAGTAACAGGAGGGGTTTCTACAGGCATGTTAAGTAGAAAAGGAAGGTCAAAGAAGGCGTACCCCGCTCCGATAACCAATGATGACAAAATGGTAACAATAGATGAGGAGAAGACAGGTACTCAAAAACTTTTGTTCCTCAGTTTTCACTGGTAACCTCTCTTCCTACACCTCGTGAGTGGATGGACAGCAGGATGGTGACTGGGGGATCAAAGTCCCTCCCACTGTAAGAAAAGATGAGGTTTTTGACTACCGGAGGAAGTTGAATATACATAAGTCTATGGGACCTGATGAGATTCATATCAGAGTCCTGAGGGAATTGCCTGGTGTATTTGGCAAGGCATTGTCCATAATATTAGAAAAGTCATGGCAGTCAGGAGAAGTCCCTTGTAACTGTAAAAGGGGAAACATTCTACTTGTCTTTAAAAAGGGTAGAAAGGAGGATGTGGGGGAACCCCGTCCGGAGGACTGCCAAAACGACCAGGATGAACACTTCCAGGAGTGGATGGAGCTAACAATAAAGTGATCAATACCAGAGATTGACAACGACCCCAAGTTACAGAAGTTGATGTTTTAAAAGGGTTTTTTTTAGCATAGATAGTGACTATATATATTAGATAGACAGTTATTTCATCTGTATTTGTACGTTTCTCCCCATTGGCTGTGGCTACCAGGTTACCAATCCCCCATTGGTTATATGATCCCTATTTTTCCATTGGCTAGTTGGTGGTGCAACACAGCATCATCATGTAAGGCCAGCCACTCCCAGTTTTCCTCATAATTGTATTGTTCCCTCCTCTCCTTCCCCATACTTGTCGCGCTCCGCCCTAACTCCTCCCAGTTTCCAAACCTCTCCCCCGAACCCTATAAGAGTCTCATGCACCCCTAATAAAGTGTTCCAGCTTTCTTCACCCCTCACCGGCTGTGGACCGTTCCATTGTTCCCCTGGCGGTACGCGGCAGGAGGACCCTGAAACAAGAAGCCATCTTCAAGAATTTACTTTTACTGATAGGGCCAAGCCAAACAGCAAGTGTATCACAGGATGTTCGTGAAAAACTTGTAGTAAGGAAATAAGAAGGTCAGAAAATGCGAGAAGTATACAAATCCTGCAAGACTGTAAAGGATAAAGGAAACTTATAGACTCAAAGTACAATTCTTATGAGATACTGAAGGACCTTATCCAACTACTTTAAAAGAAATTGTTTAGATTTCAAAAATAAAGAGCTTATACAAAGCATTTAAGACCACTCAATTGCAAGCATTGATGTTGGTCTTGGCCAGAGTTTAACAGTTTAATAGGGTTTCGTCTCATTTTTACACTAGAGGAAGAAATTAAGGCTGATTTGATATTGCTACTAGTCTTCTTAAGGAAAGACTGCCTCATATTTCCAAGTAGTGAAACTTATAGTATAAATCTTGCCATCTGATTTTAGTGCTCAAAAAACATAAATATCTAGTCCAAGGTAATCAACCAGTCTGTTGGTTTCCACTGTAATGATAATTTATTATATCTACAGTATGCCCTTATTTCAGTCTTAAGTGGATTAACTTCAGAAAGAGTCTACTCTCAGCACTATGCAGAAAACTCAGATTGTTCTCTTATACTCTATATTTGCTTTTTAAATGTCTAAATATACAGGAATAAATTTCACTTGAAGTAAAAGCTTTGAAATACTTTTTCATTTTGTGAATCAATCCACAATGTTTGTATATCACCAAACAGAAAATGCATTGTCAGATCCAAAAATCTTTTAAATCTCCCTTTTTATCTCTCTACAATGACTTTTTATACCACTAGTATTAGCCCTTTCTCACCCCTGTTAAACAAAAGGCTAAAAGCTGATTCATTGTTTCTCAAAGCAAAGATATCTCAGTATGAATCATAACATTTTTTTTTGAAACTGTTTTGTAAAACTTCCTTGTATGAGTTGGATCTTTCTTAATTTCAAAGTTACTTTTCATGTACTGAGATCTGGGCCTCTGGGACATTTGCAGCCTGGAGAGTAGAAGAGGGATATGGAGGATTTGCCTTGCTTCACTGCTTTCCTCTCATTTATTTCAAAAAACCTCACAACCTGGGTCTCTTGCCTGTTTGTTTGCTGTAGTGAAGTGCTCCTGAAACAACTTCAAGAGCTACAAGTTTTGGACCATCAGACTGATTCATGCCTATATATTGAATTAAACACTTCATGCACTGGCATGCGCAATCCTCTCATCACCCACCCACTGGAGCATCGTCCTGTTCCATTCCTACAGTGTATTAAATTTTATGCTAATGTAGCATTTTAGAGTTGACTACCTTTTTCAGAGGGATAATTATGAACTCTGAAAACATAAACTTGTTTTCACACATTGCAGTTTGAGGGAATAGGAATTATAAACCTTCATTAGAAATGGAAACTCATATAACATCTAGAATTTAATGGACAAAAACTGTGAAATAGGACTATACTGTCATTTGGGACATTGGTAGATCTTCCCTTTAACATTTTTTGGAGGCTAAACTCAAAATGTTTAAATATCTTTTTTGTGATGAATTTTTATTGAATAATACTGTTATGCCTACCAATTAGGAGCACATTCAGCTGATATACTATGGCACAACAATGAGTACCAAAAGAGCACCAAAATGAGACTGGTATTCCAGTCTTATAGTTTTCGACTTTTAAGTGGAGTCTCTACAAGTGTAAGGGTGCCTCTGTGCTGAGGCAGTAAGATGTGTCAACTACATTCAATATAATTGTGTCAGAAATCTAATAAGATAATAGAAATATTATTGCTTAGAAAGTAACTGGTTTACAGCCCTCAGAATTGAAATTATTAATTTAATAGTTGAAAGAGCTACATTAGAGCATCAGCAGTGAAAACTTTTATCAATATAATCATATTTCAGTTTTGGAGGGATACAGCCTGAATTAGATTGCTTATACTTTGGCTTTTACCAATAATGTTACAGAGACATAAGAACAGAAACCAACTAGACCTTTCAGGAAACATAGTTTAGTGTTAATTAGGTTCCATAACAAGAACAGGGTATTTAATTTATCATAAAGGAGTGCAGGATCTTTGGCAGAATGGTAGATTTTCTTATCTTTAATAACAATATTACCTTTGTAAATACAGAATAGAGAGACATTAAATCATTTATCAGTGACATTCAAAATGCTTAAATATTGATGGGATTGTTTCAGTATCAAATGCAATAGACAGTGAAGTCTAGCAGTTTTTTGGGGTATACCTTTCTGTTTAAATCAGAATGGATCTGCAGGATTTTGAGCAAAACTGTTCTATAGGAATCAGCTATTTAAATAAAATAAAAACAAATTAAAACCAATATTGCTGATCTAAAAATAAAGCTTTCATAGACAATTTATTAAAATTGTCCACTAACTCTAATTATTTCCTTCTCTCTTCCCATACAAAGCATACTATTTACCAAATATTGAATGCACATAAGAACAAGCGAGATTTTTTCCTATTTTTCTTTTCTATAACAAAGCACAAGGAAGTCTCATAAATGCTCATCAAAAAATCATATTGATTCTAATAACATCAGACTCACATATTTTATATATTCATTTGTTAATATTTATATTCATTTACTCATAAATTTGTAATAGGTTTCACATTTCACAAGTTCTTTAATGTAGACCTGATATTTTAAGAGACTTCAGACAAATAGAATCAATGTTCCTATGAAATTCTGCAGCTTATACTGCTGGAGCATGTGGCATAGATTTAATTGTGTTTCCTAGTAAGTATAAGACTATGTACTAGTAAAGTTGATAGACTATTATATTTTGGAAAACAAACTTTTCTGCTCTTTGATCTACTATCCAATAAATGTGATGCTTGTCTTACTTCTTGGTTTTTTCTTTGTTTAAATTCTGAATACATATAGCTAATTCTTTTGGTTTTAATGTTAGCATGACTTTAAGTCCTGTACAGGTTCTATACATTTCTATTTGCTAGATAAAGTTCACAGACAAAATTAAAAATTCTGTTGCTTTCTGGAGTCATGCACCAGGACATATAGAGACTAATATCAGAATGTCATTAATAATGTTCGACAATGTTTTTTCAGTTAAAATCTGCTCATTATCACAGTATTCCTCAAGAATATCTTTTACTGAATAAAAAATCCACTTTCAGAGAAATCATCTTGCTCTATGGATGGAAAATTAAATGTCACGGTCAATCTTGTCTTGTTATATTTTCCATTTTAAATAGAATCATAGCATGGCTATTGAATGAGTTAATTTACTTTCAGTATTGAGTATCAGGTGAGACCTTACAGATGGCATTGTTGTTGTCAGTGCTAGAAGTATTGCAACTATAATTTTTGGGTGCAATACAGTATCACCAAGAAGACTAACAAAGGTTTGGTATGAGGAACTGCAGATCCTCAAAGTGTAAGAAAATTTACATTTACAAAGAGTTTTCAGTCTGAGCAAACAAGCTTGGAAGTTTCCTATAGCAATTGACATTCTAGCTTATCTAATATCAAAGAATTTGACTTACTGAGTTCACTAAAAGAACTTATGCAAACCAAGAAGCTTGAGGAGGAATAAACATTAAACCCAGCTAAATACTAGATCTTAAAATAGTCTATGTCTTAGTAACAAAATGCTTATCTCAGGAAATAGGCTGAGAGCAAAAGGGATCCTCAATCAGAAAGTCATTCAACTGTTCATTCAACTAGAAGAGTGTGAGTCCAGCCACTAAGGCTTAAGCACACATTTAAACACCTTGGTTACCCAAAAACTATGTATATATTAAAAAATAAGACCCGAGGGAAAAAGACATACTTACATAAAAAAATAGACAAGCAAACAAACACAACACTTTGTGAAATATTTTTTTCACAAACAAGGTAAAAAAACCACTTCTGCCACTCTACTTTAAGAGTTAAACTATGCCAACTGAACCACACCAGGGAGGTAGTACTGCTTATTAAAATAAAAAAAACTGTAGTTCTCTACCTCTGACAGCAATTAACTTTTGAAATGCTCTATCCAGATCAAGTTACAGTGTAAATTTTGTTATGACTGCTATGTTTGCAGCAAAAGATCATAATCAAGAGAAGAGAAAGGACAAAATAAAAGGTACTGCAATGTCAGTGATTACTCCTTTCACAGTAACATGTTAAGCATGCCATTATCTTAAAGGCAGTCAATAAGCCCATAATGAAGACTATCTGGCTACTTTTAACCAAGGAAAATCAAAGACAAGGTAAAAAATTACTCTATCTCCAAGTTCTGAATTGTTGTGCATGAGGCCCTATTTGTAAATTAACATGCACTCTTGCTGGTTATGATAGAGCTCAGAGAAGCCAACCCTGCTGAGATTCTTCCTCCAGCATCCACGAGCACAAGGAGTAGAAAGAGTGTCTTTCAGAGACTTCATGAATGCTTATGGCAGCTGTGAATTTCTCCAAGGTTCTTTATTCAAAGATCGATACCCATGAAATCTTAAGATTATAAGCACACGTTTTGGGAGGTGTCCCTTCCCTTGTCAAGGTATTTCAAACTAGATGATTTTTAAGGTCCTTTCAAACTCAAACCATTCTGTGATTCTATGATTCTATATTTGATCACATCAGTTTAATGAAAAAAAAAAACATATAAATGTAACATATTGATCAATTTTACTTATTATTTTCAGGTTTAAATTTGATGGCATAAGGAGTGCTCTGAAGACATTCTTGATACGGCACAGGAGTGGTGCCAGCTTATAGTCTTGTTTCATAGGCTACTAAGTTAAGTCAAAAACTCAGCTCATGGAGTTCTATTAGGAATAAAGAATCAGTTCACATTGTTTCTTCCTTTACTAATTTTGAGGTGGCAACAATTAGTAGAGGATTTGGCAAAGAGCTGGGGCCAGAACAGTAACCTCTTAAATGGCCTACCTAAGTCTCCAAAGCTCATTTGTCAGAGTCATTAAGCTTGTCTGTGTAAAGACATCCATTAGTAGAGCCACACTCTACTGGTGCACTTTTGAAGCACCTAGAGATTGCTGTCATGGTCCACACACAGATGTGTAAATGAAATCTGTTATGGTATTGACTAGGTTTAAAATTAAGAGAACTAAAAGCACACTCCTTATTACACGTTGCTCTTTGTTTTGTAATACTTGTTCTTTAGATTTTTAATAGAAGTGTTTTGGAGCAGGAAATGGTTCTTCAGACTGTATTTATGAAATCCATAGTACAGAAATGGTTGAGGGTGACAATTGCTACCATTGTACAACAAGTGCACATATATTTTCCAATGCACATTTGCAATGGAGGACTAAAGAAGGCCATCTCAAGCCCATAAATCCAATATTAAAATACTCAGATGCAGTTTCAGTCTATTCCAATGTCTGATGCAGAGTTGGAGATTTATAATTTCTTAGTTAATAAAATTATGGCGGTGAAAGGCAAGAGGCAGAAAGTGGCATACAGGAAGTTTTATTTGAACATGAGGAAGAACTTCTTTACAGTATGGGTGACTGAGCACTGGAAGAAGTTGCCTAGAGAGGTTGTGGAGTCTCCCCCACTAGAGATATTCAAGAAACATCTGGATGTGATCCTGTGCCATGTGCTCTAGGATGACCCTCTTTAATCAGGAGGTTAGATGTCTGGTACGTTTGGTGCAAGGTCTAAATTCCAGCTATGGGAGAATCCGTGGTGTGCCACAATGCCCCTAGGTCTAGCCGCCAGCCGTTGGAGGGACAGGGTGTGTGTTTGCACTGGAAAGTCTAAATATCAGCACCTGGAGGAGGAACTGTAGTCTGCAGGTCCCATAAGTGGAAGCAACAGGAGAAACCAGACTGTGTGGGAGTCTAAGTGCAAGTAATAGGAGAAGGTTTTCTGGCAGTGTTATATCTGAGTATTGCTACAGACATTGCTCCTTCTGCAGCAGCCTCTGTGGCTGACCATGTCGGTGGCCTCTGTGAGTGTCTGTGCTGGGAAGGGAGGAGACCTTACACCCTGGATCAGCTGGGTTTAGAGAGTCTCACAGCATTATTAATTAGGGTTAAATTTAGCTTTGTGGTGTTTTTTTGTTTGTTTGTTTTGTTTTGTTGGGTTTGTAGGGTTTTTTTTCCCCTTTCCCTCCTTGGAATCTCTTTTTGAGAATATCAGCATAAAATCATGGCATATAATAATGTAAACAGAATGGAAACTTTTTCCAAAGATACAAATCCAAAGAAAAATCTGAGACCACTTATGACAAAATTACTTATTGCAAGTCTTCTTAATGTAATATTAAACACACAGATACAGGTCGCAGGTCATCAAAGTGCTACCTAACTTTTTTAGAATGACAAATAGTTCTAATTAGTCTGTTAATTTATTATCAATCATTCTAATTTATTTAATCTTTAATCTATCATCCCAGTAAGCAAGATTGAGACAAAAGCTCAAGATATAAGTAGAAGTAAGAGTGTTATTTTTTAAACTGTATGAATGTTTTTACTTCCAATTTCAATGGCAGAGACTGGACAATTTTGAAAAATGTCTGATTGCCAGTGATAAATATTGAATTATTGGACACTACCAGAGTATTCAAGTATTCGGAGCATTTAATTTATATCTTGATGAAAATCAGCATTGTGTAGCTTGTTCTGTTGTGGTTTTGAACTTTTAAAAATGAATCTTCAAAACAGTCTCTCAGCTGCAGAGCACTACTTCATAAAGTTCCAGTAAATGTATTTAAATTAGAGGCATTTATCAAGGAGAGCAATTTCTAAGTAATATTTTGAACATCCCATATATTAATTTCAGGGCACTAGTTCAGAAATCAACTGACAATAGTTTGATTAACTTTTTGAGAAACAGTAATTTTATACAGTATATTAAATCAATTGTTTCATTCTGAGGAGGGACAAAATGTCATAATGAAACAATTAGGTTGTAAGTGATGAAATAAATTGATCAAGAATATATTGGATCATAAAATCTCATCTTTCATAATATATGGATGAAATATTGCCAGTGGACTTATTAATTCATATGGGCATTGGATTATTTTTGATTTGGGAAGAACTGTGACGTATCATATCCTTAAAATTTTACATTTTTTCTAGAGAGAAGAAACAGTTTGCAATGATTAATACTCTTTTGGGATTGTGCCTAGCATGTTTGGAATAATATGATTTTTTATTTGATGCATTTAGTTAAACAAAGCAGCTTCAATTTTACAAAATTTAATTCTCATTAACCTCAAGCATGAATCAATCAATCAAATATTTCAGAAAGGACATTTTAAATTATAACTCTCAGATCTCATAAGGTGGCATCATCCAAGAGTATGCATTAGACTGGCAAGTCTCTGTGTAGGTTGGATTCAGTGAATTTTACAAACCAGTCTGTGGTGTTCAAGGTCAGGTTGGATGCGCCTTTGAAGAACCCAATCTACTGAAAGATGCCCCCATCAATGTCAGGAAGACTGGATTGATTAAATGATCTTTAAAGGTTCCTTCCAATTCAAACCGTTTTATGAGTCTGTGATAATGCTGGAGGCCCAGACTCAAAAGCACCTCTGACTCTAGATAGCAAGTTCTAGAGTCCTCTCTGGTCCTACCAAAGCAGTGTCATAATACAAATCCTGTCAGAATGATGTAGATATGCTATGGCATGCAATAGATTCTTGAAGAACAGCCTTGCCTCTCTTCTGTAGTTTCTGTCTAACCTAGGCTCTCTAGAGAGTGTAAAGAAGTAGTTTAAAAACAGTAATAGTTTAAAAGAAATAAATCTGGGAGTGAAAATGACTCCATTTTTTTTTTCTGAACAGTTATTAGTTACTTGATATTAATAAGTCATATTCATTCTACTTTAGTCTGCTGACTAAAGCAGAATCAAAATAAGGCCATTTATAAACATTAATTGGCAATATCATATTATAGTTTTCTAAGACTTACTTCAATACCACTTTCAACTTGCAGTTTTAATCCAAATTTCTCAAATATCTTTATGAACAGATATATTTAGATACATTTTTACCTCTATATTTTCTAAGCTTAGACCTTGCAAGGGGAAAATGGAATAAGATAACCATTACTTGCCAAAATTCCTGTATCAAATATGATGGCAGTGCTCAGAGTACAAGGATGCCTACAGCTAAAGGAATTGAAGGTTCCTGGTCCTGAGCTGATGGACTCATGAGGAATATGAAATAATGATAAATACAAATAATACCGGTGTCTTCTGTATTCCAGTAGAAGGGAGAATACAAAGATTAGAGACCCATAGGAAGAAAAGTAAAACAAGTTTTGGATTTTAATAAAGACACTGAACACAGTTCCAACATGAATTTAGGAACTATATTCAACCATTTTGTGGCATCAGTTCGTTCAATAGGAGTTTTAATATGCCTGACTTCCATCTCAAAGACTGTCCTGGTCAATCAAAAGGATAGGAGCACATGATTCCCAAATGTGTATAACCCTGCATATTTATTATCAGACACTAATGATTGACCAGAGACAAACCAAAGTGTTCCACCAGAAACACATACTCCCACAGCTGTAGCAGGAAAAGAGAAAGCAGAAACTTGTGGAGGTACACCATGTCACTTATGAAAGACTCAGGCCAGAATTAACACAGAATTATAAAGGTTGTCAAAGCTCATATCCTACTATTGACAGTGACCTTGTTATACCATCATTTTCATAAACTGACAAAGTTCCATCTTCAACATACCATTTCCTATCATGCATTTCCCCTGGAAAAAGGGTTCCCCCACAATGAACAGCTTTTTGCCAAATAAAAGCAAAGATTTTTTTAATAAACTGCTTTCCAAATGAATTAGCATCCCACTTTTCACATCTGTAAAGATTCTCTCTAATTATTTAGTCTTAACTTTCCTTGAAAATTTGAAAGTTGAAGGCTAAGTTCAAGATGTTTTAAGTGCCTGACCACTTGTATTTTGATGTTTTATCTCTATAAGTATTGTTTACTTCTCAGGTAGGAACAGGTATCTCACATATAACGGCCATCACCTTCTGCTAGAATTTACTGCTATAAGCTACAGCCCTTATATCACATTTCCCTTTACCCCACCAAGCAGTGCAATGTGACTTGTAGATTTCCATGCAATATGTAACACATTAGAGTTACCTCAAAAAAAGTGAAGATGGGAAATGTCTTAAACACATCTATAAAGAGAATTAACATTTCTAGCTGACTAGGAGAAAAAGTTGGTTTTGAATTGTTGCAATTCTAGAAGTCTTCAATTGTCTAGAACTGCTGTAGTTGTTAGTAGCGAAATTGTTCACAATAAGAAGAGATCAGTAAGTTTGTACCAGTTTGCAGAGGTGTTTCTGCTGAGCAAACAGCAACTTAATAAATGTAACTAGTAATAATATTTCATGTACTGCTATTCAATTTTGCATCTTCTGTTCTAATAGTCATTTCATATTCAAAATTATATTTGTGGGTATGAACCTTTGTCTTCTAACTATTGCTACAGAAAATCACATCAATTATACAATCCACAAGGAACTTCGTGAAGTTCATTGAAGAAGAAAGTCAGAACAAATCCTGTAACACATTTATATTGCCCTCTCTAATCTAATGAAGCTCTGTTAATTTGCTTCAAGAATAGTCATCATATTACTTAAAGAAAAGCAGTGATGCGGCTTCATGTTATTGTTAACAGCCTCATATATATTACAGTGATAAAGACAGGTAATACAAATTCCAAAAAGGGCAATAAACCAATTTGGTTTATTACAAAAGCCTGCAATTAAGAGGAAAATAAAATGTTTGTGCATTTACACAAGTGCAAACATATTCCAAAACCAGCCAGAACAAACCAGGAGCTGAAAATGGACCATCATCCACTGGAACAGAGGCTAGCTCTCCCCTCAAGCAGTGTGGCACCATGTGATGTGGAGAAACAGTAGTTCACTGGTAGAAGATTTTCCCACTTCTTTCTTGAATAATACCAAATTTACCTCAGAAATACAGGTTAGCACCAGGATATAAACATGTCCTTGAAACATACTGGTGACACAGCAGTCCCAGGAGGCCTTCGTCAACTGGGCATAAGACGAATTGTCCAAACAAAAGTAATCGGTATTTTAAACTTGTGAAGCTATCACAAGATCTGCTCATATTCCCTTAAATTGTTTCATAACCATCTCCGTTCCTTGTTGACTATCACAGTTTTTTGGACTTAGAAATTACTTTTCCCAATCAGCTGCTAATCCTTACTTGTCATTGTCCCAGCTCTAGCATTTAGGACAATTAGGGCTCTTTGACAGATCGGTTCTGGTGACAATGTGTTTCATTATCATGGAAGCAATGATGATGTCATAAGCATTGAATATGAACATTACTGAAAGAATCAGACAAAACAGAGATATTTAATCAGCAATGAGGAGCAAAGTAATTCAGAAAAGGATACAATGTCTCCAAATGAGGCTTAGAAATTGCATTTTATTTTCTAAAAAGTATACTGGAGTGCAGAATTACCCATTAAATACAAACCCAGGGGACACATCCCCTGCAGTTGATCTGAGCAGACAAGTAAAACCAACATAATCTGACAATGAATTTCTAATCAGTGACATGACATTTTGTTTCTTACTTGTCGCAGATGTTTTGTGCAGTATTTTCTGCATATTGAAGATCAGCTGTGTCTGTGATTTTGCATTTATTTGAGTGACTATCTTCCAGGATAGGATAGGATCGATCATATTAACAAAAAAACTTTTGCCTACTGCACTTAAGAATGGAACTTCCAAAGGAGTGAAGAAGTACAACAGGGAAGCTAACTATGTTTGTCTTGCCTAAGGTCTTTTTCTACATTACTGATTAGGAGTAAACCAAATTCCTTTTGCACAACTAGCATTTACTTTTCTATTATATGACACATTTCAATCAGGAAAATAAAGCTAAAACTTCTATCCATAGTGAGCCAGTCCTCATTCTTGGTTTGTCATGGAAGCCCCTATGGGTTTGCCTAACACAAATCACAATCTGTTGGTTCCCGTTAAACCTCATATATTAAAAAGCCTTCCAACACACTTTATAAAAGATATACCTGTCCTTGTGAGACTACAGGATATACTGTGAAATAGTTAGGTTGCACCATGAACCATCCATTGTATTCATTCTGCACTTCTGCCTCAGTCTGAGGCAAATTTTCCTGTTTCAAATTCTAAAACGAGTCTGTTCCTCAAACTGGTATGTTTCTGCTAGACCATTATAGTTTTCTCAAAAGAAAAATATGGCCATTCCCTCACCAAACCATACATCTCTTAATGTTTTTATACCTCCATGAGTACAATACTACCTCTATTATATAATCTTTCAAATACAGCATTAGATTCACAGCAATGATTAATTAACCAGGTGTGAGACCCCACCGTGAGTACTGCATCCAGCTCTGGAGTTCCCAGGACAGAAAGGGTATAGATCTGTTGGAACAAGTCTAGAAGAGGACCACCAAGATGATTAGAGGAATGGAGTACCTCTTCTACAGACAAAGGCTGAGAGAGTTGGGATTGTTCAGCCTGAAGAAGAGAAGGCTTCGAACTGACTTAAATTTGACCTTCCAGTACCTGAAGAAAGCCTACAAGAAAAATGGAGAGGGACTTTTTACAAGGGCATGTAGTGACTGAAAGAGAGTGGATTTAGATTATATATAAGGAAGAAATACTTTATTGTATTGTATTGTGGTAATAAACTGGGACATGTTGCTGGAAGAAATTGTGGATGTTCTATCCTTGGATGTGTTCATGGTTGGGCTGTATGGAGCTCTGAGCCACCTGGTCTAATGGAAGGTGTCCCTGCCCATGACAGTGGGAACTAGATGATCTTTCATGTCATCTCCAAACCAAACCACTCTATGATTCTTCCAGTGAATAAATGTAATCATTACAGTATAGCACAATCTGCAAGATACAGACTGATTCTCAGGCTGTCTGATGTCTATCATTGTTTTGTTACAGAACATCCCTAGGCATTTTACTTCCTTCTGGTGAAAATAAACACAATAGTGTTTTCATATTCACAGCTCTTTAGTGCTTGCATCCCCTTAAAATGCATGGACTTTTTTTTGCTCCATCTGGTAAGACAACATCTGGCAGTTATATTGAAGGTACTAGTCCACATTATAGAAGAGTGGCAGAATGAAGTTGACATATAGAAGAAATAGGTAGGCTTAAGAGCCACTTTCCAGCTATCTGATACCTCCTGGAAAATATTCAGTAGATTATTTTTCATTGGTGAAAATTTCTCTTCCATTTTTTTTAAAGATCTTTAAACTTCTGGATGATATTTATGAGTCCCAGGGAGAAACAGGAATCCCAAACAGTTTAGAATTAAGCATCCCTGGTCCTGTAAAGACAAAGACAACTATTCACCTTGAATTCCCAGTGCTTCCTGATATTAAGCAGTTCCTTGTCTTCTTACCAGTTTTTGCAAAACTTATTCTTTAGCTATAAAAAATCTAGGAAAGGAAAAGGATGCAGTAAGACAAGGAGAATCAGTAAGCATAAATTAAAACTAACAAGAGTCTGATTGGAGGCTGTATCCTGGAAGGAGTAGTTTTAGTATGTAGTACAATCATTAAGGGTCATTTAACCTGAAAATGTACTTACTTTAAATGTATTTGTGTTATATGCTCAGCTGATTCAATGCATTCAAGGTTCCCTCAACTGTACTCTGAAAGTAAGCTGTAATAGCAAGTTGCATAGCACAGAGTTTTACAGTTTCCAAGGTCTATATTTCAAAAATGGGACTACTTTCATGGGAAACAGGTAAAGTGGTTTCCTTATCCTATTCCCATTCCAGGAGTGATCAAAGTACTTAAAAACAATAGATAAACTGTCAAAAATTATTCATTTTTGATTTTGAACTAGACTCTTTATTCTAACTTGCGAGCTTATTCTCAGTATATACGTATATACTTATTCTCAGTATATACGTAGCATTTGGACCACACCTCTACCATCTGTGTTAGTTGTGCTAAACAGCTTCCCATGGGTCCTTGAAGAAGTGGTGCAGAAAGTTGACGGCCTTTATGATTAAGCCTCTGCCCTTCAAGCTAGATTCCATTCATGCTAAATATTGCTGGAGTGTTCCACAGAGTAAGCACTGTCCTCTCAATATTTTTATTTAAAATTAAATTAGTTTTAGAGAGTTGCCACTGATAAAAGGAACAAAATTCAACATGATCAGTCACACTGTATTTTGAACTCGCATCAGTCAAAGAAAATGCTCTGGGCTAGCCTGGGTTTCTCTGCCTTGAAACTGTTTTGATAATACTTGGAGCAGAGCTTGGATATCAAATAACACATAACGGGGACAACCGGAGGACAAAGACCACAATCTAGTTCATGAACCTAGTGCATGAGTGTGATACAACAGGTTCTCCCAGATAAGACTAAAAGAGTGGCCTGAACTTTTGATGAGTGATTTGTATCTGTCAAAATGAAAGGTGTTATGTTTTGCGGTTGTTTAATTTTATGATGCTTATTATTTTCTCAAATCTTCATTAAATGTCTCCATCACTTCTAATTGTATCTTCCTTCTCAGGTATAATTCTTACTCTGAGGTTTTCTAGTCAGTTTGAATAGACTTATTATTAACTCTTTAGAGGACATAATTATGGTCAATTGAGCCTTTTAAAAGTTTGTTTCACTAGAATATAACTGAACTTTGCTTATAATAAAACTGTGAGTGTAATGTGAATTTGTCAACTTAGAGCAATGCAGATATAGAATTTTAAAAGGGTGATCTCAAGCAGTTGCAATTGTGTTAATGGCTCTTTCTTCTCTCCAACTCTGTTATACTCAGATACCTAAGAGACAGCCTGTGGACAGTCCACAGAAGCAAGTTTGGTATCAGATTGACCTGCCAGGCATGCAGTGTTCTATGTATCCTGGAGGCAGTGTCCCAGCAGTGCCTATGTCTCATCCTTCAGCTGGTGTTAGCAAAGCAAACACACCTCCTTGAGGGGCTCCTTCCCAGACAGTCCAGGTATGGCCAGTGACATCCAAAAGATGTCTGGCTCCACCCATGTCTTTGAAAATAATTAAGGCAGAAGAATTTTGTGAGACAGTAACCAGACCTGGTCATAGGAAACAACCTTTCTGTGTATAAATGTGGGAGTAGACTTACAATATCAAGAGTGGAACAGATCCTGCAGGAGATGGGCCACTAGGGATGAAGAAACCAATGAAAGCATTTTGTAAAACTGTATTATAACATGAGGTTTTTCGCTGTGTTATCCTTTTTCCACGCCCCTGAAAGGCAACCCTTTTAGTATGTAAGCCCAACCACCAGGTTGTGTGAAACCTTCCCTGATTGGTCCTTTTGTATCTCTTCCCTTGAACCCTCCCTGCTGGGAAGTCTATAATTGACCTGGTCAGGTGAATAAACGTCTCTTCCTGCTTCCTGTCCTCGGAGTGTGTGGATGTCTTTACTGGGACCTCAGGAGACCGCGTGGCACGACCACGCGGTCCTGGGGGGAGGACGGGAGAGGGAGAGCGCTCCAATCAGCCGTGAAATATAAACACTTTAAAAGTCCTGTGCCCTAATTTTTGACAATTTTTTTTTACAGTTAATATGTGTATTTAAGACTTGTTAAAATGTATTTAAGTCTACTGTTACTGTGCATCACTCAGAATGGTTTTCATATCCAAAAAAAGGACACACATTTTACAGCCATGTCAGTGAGTGGATAGAAATACCCCTTAAGCTATAAATAAGAAGATACAGTTGTTGAGTACATTGGTAGAGGAAAGCTATTAGTTCTGCCAGTTTTCATACAAGCATATGATAGAATCTACTACTCCTATCTGTGACAAAACTAACTTCTCCCAGTGGCAACAGTATATACAAATTAAGTTACTGTCTTACTGCAGTATATATCAAGTATTCATATATTAAACAGAAGTATCAAATATATCTTTCATATATCAAAGTATATAACAGTTTTTGAAGGCAAGACTTTTCAGTGCTGCACAGGATTGCAAATGTGACCAGCAAAAACAGATACTGCTCAAAATTATTGGTTGAATAGAAACAAGCAGAGGCACTTTGGAGTCACTCAGCTGAGGCTCTTGATCTGCAAGCAGTAAGATCTCTTTCAGAACCATATAAAGCAACACCTTAAAATCTTAAAAATATTAATTTTAAAGGTTTTTCCAGGACCTTACTTTCCAGATAATTCTTTAAATCCAGATTAAATGTAACCATGTCCAGCTGCTTTTCTCAGTTGAACCTTTATTAAAGGCTTACAAAATAAGTCTATGTAAAAGTTATTATAAGCATATTAAATATTAGAATATGTTGTATTAAATTGTATAGTGTCATATAAATACTGTATATACAACATATGATCTTATAGTATGCCATATTAACAGCATTTCTACTTTAAATGTTACACTTACTGTGATAGAAAATTCTTTTAGTATAATTAAAATGCAAAAAATAAAAAATAATGTACTTTTAAAATAAAAATTGTATCTGATTGTGAAATCTACAAAGCATTCTAATCTGAAATAATTTTCTGTAGGAAATTCCACATATGTAATTTGGTACTGACTTGGTATAAAAGTAAGTTTTGAACTGCTGAGTAGAAAACATAATTATGAGTTTCAAACAGTTCTGAAGAATAATAATTAATGTTATTTTTCTTTTTTCCTCTTTTATTCCCAAAAAGAAAGGCTTAAGAATATGCAATGTCAAGGATGCTGTCTAAGCAGTGATGTGAAGTTCAACAAAGTCAAGTGCTGGATTCTGCACCTGGGACAGGGCAACCCTGGATGTTCATACAGGCAAGGCAATGAGATGCTGGAAGGCAGTGGCACAGAAAGGGACCTGGGGGTCCTGGTGGATGGCAAGTTGAATATGAGTCAGCAGTGCCCTGGCAGCCAGGAGGGGCATGTCCTGGGGGGCATCAGGCAAGGCATCGCCAGCTGGGTGAGGGAGGGGATTGTCCCACCCTGCTCTGCACTGGGGTGGCCTCACCTTGGATATTGTGTGCAGGTTTCAGCACCATAGTATAGGAAAGATATTAAACCCTTAGGGAACATCCAAAAGAGGGTAACAAAGATGATGAAGGGCCTTGAGGAGTAGCCATATGAAGAGCAGCTGTCACTTGATCTGTTCAGCCTGGAGAAGTGAAGACTGAGGGGAGACCTCATTGCAGTTACAATGTCCTTATGAGTGGAAGAGGAAGGGCAGGCACTGATCTCTTCTCTGTGGTGACCAGTGACAGAACACAAGCAAATGGCTGAAGTTGTGGCAGGGGAGGTTTAGGTTGGATATTAGAAAGAGGTTCTTCACCCAGAGGGTGATTGGGCACTGGAACAGGCTCCCCAGGGAAGTAGTCACAGCACCAAACCTGACAGAGTTCAAGAAGCATTTGGACAGTACTCTCAGGCACATGGTGTGACTCTTGGTGGTGTTCTGTGCAGGGCTAAGATTTGGACTTGATTATCCTTCTGGGTCCCATCCAACTCAGCATATTCTATGATTACCTGAACTCAGTTACCATTTTTCATGAGCAAGAAGGATAAAGATTTTGAATAAGAAAAAGACCTAAATGTCCTCAGCCTAATTATTTTTGTTAGTCCATAAACCAAATGTATGCCAAGCTGAAATGGAATGGCTGTTTCTAAACCTTCTCAACATAAATCTCACAAATGGTTATTTAAAAATGAATCAGGGAAAAATAAAAAAAAACACACTAGTTTAGTTGGTAAGTTTGTTTTTGAAATAACCCTTACAGATCAGTAGGTCAGAAACTCAATATTTTAACACAGTGCACAGTAAAATCATAATGTTCCTAAATTTTATCACCAAAAAACTGCCACTGAAATCTCTTAATGCCTCAGGTCAAAGGAAAAAGTTATAAAAGCAATAGAACGAAACAAGTAATAATCTTCTTGCCTACATATGGCCAGTTTAATGGAACAAATTACTGAACAGTAGAGAAAATCCTTGTGAGATAGCAGAAAAAAAGCACAGGACCTTAGCACTAACCAATGTACCTGTACAGAACTGTGCCAGGTAAAATGTGTGTCAAGCTGTAACAAAATATGAAGTCCTAATAAATGGCTGTGAAACAGAACTATTTACAAAGTTTTCTTATTGTGTACACTCTTTTCTGTGTTAGAAGATTCTTTTGATGTTAAAATATCATTATAGTTTTTATAGTATTTCAGAAAACCTTAATTTGATCTTTGCCAGCAAGCTGTTGTTTAAATAGTCTTAATGAAAATCAGTAACAGATTTTGCAGTTAGCAGGTTATGATCATTGTCTTGAAGACATTCCAGGATTTTCAATTACACGAGTGATTCAAAACTGGTTAAACACAAGTATTTTAAACACAAATATAATCAATCACAAGTACATTTAAAAAGGGATTTAGGAATGTAATTTTCAATTGGACAGTACTATCTAATTTGTTCCCAAGGCCAAGATTGATTGGGGATTTCAAGCAACTGCCACTGAGACCAGCTTAAAATAACTACATTCTTAAATACCTTGCTGAACTAGTACTTCAATTACTACACATCAGTAAGCATTAGCAAACCAGCTGTTATACTTTATTATAGAGCTGATGCCTTTAAATTTCAGGACAAAGTGATCTTTTGAGGGATTCAGCTGTGGTGCTGTACTGTGTCCAGCTAGGTAACCTCTCCATGAGTTTAAGGCCTGAGCAGTCAGTGAATGGAGTCAACTTTCAAGGCACACCAGTCTGGTACCTCCATTAAGGGGATGTGAGAGGTCATTCACATCCTTGTCTTACAACCTGTGGTTTAGCAGTGCAACTCTCTCTTCCTCCTAACGCAGTTTTTCAACATGACAGTACTGTTAGGATACATCTTTGTTCTTTCTGTCCTACATATTTGTTTTATTCACATTCCTCATTCTTCTGAATTCTTGTTCAAAGTGCTTACTTAACTTTTTTCCTGCTGTGTCAAGGGGTAGAACAGTCTTCTTTTTATGGTTTGAGGAAAGGAAAGTACTGGAGACTCTGAAAAAGGAGGGGAAGTTCACAGCTTCCTCATGAGGGGAAGAGGAGGGGCAGACACTGATCACTTCTTTGTGGTGACCAGTGATAGGACCAGAGGGAATGGCCTGAAGGTGTGTCAGGGGAGATTTAGGTTAGAAATTAGAAAAAAAAAATTTCACCCAGAGAGTGGTTGTTCACTGGAACAGGCTCCCCAGGGAGGTGCTCACAGCACCAAGCCTGACAGAGTTCAAGAAGTATTTCGATGACACTCTCAGGCACATGGTGTGACTCTTGGGGATGGTTCTGTGCAGGGCCAGGAGTTGAACTCAATGATCCTTATGGGTCCCTTCCAACTCAACATATTCTGTGATTTTGTGTCTGCTTCTTTCAAGGTGTCTGATCAGGGACTTTCTTCAGTGCAAAGAAGGAAAATAATAAAGGGAGAAAGCCACAAGCAAGAATATGGAAGGAGATAGACCTGGTAGGTGAATGATTAAGGAGGCAGTGATGAGATCCAAACCTGATGAGTCATACTAAATTGATGAGATCATGTGAGAGCATGAGAAAGTTATATAATTGGAGAACACATCAGTTGGGGAAAAAAGGGGGAAATGGGAGCAAGCAGAACCAAAATACAGAGACACAGATCTCACAAAACAAACGTGGACACAACAAGAAGAAACAAACCTCATCAGACACTCTAATTGACAGGCTGTCAAGGCAGATGCCACTTCAGGAAGATCAGCCTGGACTTTGTGACTGCTAAGACTGTAAACCAGATGAGACCTGTACTGGAAAGGGTGGAGGAATGGAATGTGCAGGAGGAGTGAGTGCAGGGAGAAACAAAGCAAGGGGAAGGCAGAAAAGGGGTAGTACAGTTGTCTGGCCAAGCCTTATATCTGATCACCACAGTCTGTCCTATCATTTTACTAACTCTTTTCTCAGTGATCTCTCTAGATAACCTCCTTCTCTGTGTGTGATCACTGCAGGCACTAAGAGCCAGCTACTGGTGAGACATCTGTGTCTATGTGAGTGAAAACTTGTGGCAGTTACTGGAGTCAGAGCAGGGGTTCAGGTGCTCTCAATAATTAGCTACCAGGAGAGCCATCAGGAGTGAGGTGGGTGAGAGTCTTGGTGTTGATGGCTGGAGCATGGCCACAGGTCACAGTCCATGTTCCAGTTGCTGGAGTACGACTGTATGTATCTTCCCTAGTCCTGGTGTGTGTGGAGTGTGTACCTGTATTCATTGGCAAATGTGAAGCTGGACCAGTCAGCAAGCAGGGGGATATCAGGTCCGGGACAGAGTATCAGGTGGGTAGGGGGTCCATGCTGGTACCTCCAGGGGACTTATGAATATACAGTGCAAGAGGGATGAGTGTGTTTATGTGTGTATGCATGCAAGCATTATGCTCATGACTGAGGACCTGTGGGAAGGGCTAGGAGCTAGGCAGGAGAGCCAAGACGAGCATAGGGACTATACAAGCTCTTTTGGGATCCACAGACATGCATGTGTGCTTGAGAACATGGAGAGTGTCATGTGTGCCTGCACTAGTGACCTGTCTCTTGGAAGCTGAGGAGGAGGAAGACATGGCTGACTGTGCTAGCATTTTATGTGAGTCTTCTACACAGGCTGGATGAGGTGGCCTTGCATCTCTTAACAGGCATCACCTTCTGTTGTAGATCTATGCAAGTATGACAGCGTGGTGAGCTGAGAGCCACCAGTGGACCCTGACCCGCAGGCAGCTTCAATATGTAAAGCCAAACATCAAGCTTTTCCACCACTCATGATGAACCCAGTGACTTATGTCCCCCTAACTCTCCTCAGGCAGGCAAAAAAATATGACATCAGATAATTGTTTTCACAGCTCCTGCAGAGCGAAGACAGATACCTAATCTGAAATGAGGAATTAAGTTCCTAGCCCTTAGGTGTTAAACAGACTATATCATAATGTTATCCATTAGGCTAAGTTCCTTCCACTTCTTGTGCTGATCACACCAATATTAATTCTTTAGAACTGATTATTCTAATGATTATTTGCCATTTTTAGGGTCTGTACTTTTTCTGCGACTAATCTTGTATCTTGAAAATATTGCTTGGATTTTACTGTAATTAAAGTGACTAACACTTTAATAACATAGCAAACCATGACATTATTAAACAAGTGGTAAATTATTGCAGAACAATATATTAAAAGTGTGCCAAATTAGGAATAATTATTCAGTTATTAATTTTTGCTTTTTAAAAAAATGCATGAATAATTAATTAGTGAATATGTCACATCACATAAATGATGCTATTGTTCTGCTCTATATTCTCTTATATTCTGCTCTATATTCTGAATATTCTCTATATTTCTGAAGGTGTGCACTATGTATTTGCATGGTGTTATTTCTAAAGGCTTTAGGAAAAATGCAAAGCACAAAAGGTAGACTCCTTATAGTGAGGCTAGACTTGTTAATGACCCCAGCTCCAAGGTTTCCTTGACAGCAAAGAAAACAATCATGTTTGTGTAGAGGATGTAACAGATTTCTATTTGACCTTATTGGAATAACAGCAAAATTGGCAGACAATAAAATGACATCCCTTTAAAGTGATTATTCACAACAACAGAAACTATGCTTAAGAATATATGTGAATTTTACAAATGCACGTATTATGTTCTCTTCTGCACTAGGAAAATTCTCTGACCTGTCTGTAAGTGTTGGATTCTACTTCTGCATAATGTGAAGTGTTGGTCTCTGACACCCTGTGGATGTTCAATATTTATTTGAGTTATGGATGGGAACCTTCCTGTAAATATGCAAATATATATATATATAAAGCAAATATACTTTAGAAGTTGAGGGGTTTTAATTCAAGTCAAAGAACTGGGCAGAAAAAAGCTCAGACATAAGGATATTTTCACACCAGTACTGTGCAGAGTATGCATCCCAATCTCTTTTCGTGGACCTGATCCACATTCTGCCACATTAAAGGGCTTTAAACTAAGGTTACTGGATGAGGGGAATCACAATCTATTCCACTCTTATGACTTGATGCCAGTGGCATCAAGAGATTTCTAGAGCTTGAAGAGGGATCACAGGTATGCAGGAGAACACCTGAAGAAAAACACAAAGGAATTTCAGTCACTCCATCCAGCACAACAGATTAATCTAGGGTCCAACTCAAATGCCTCTATGGAAAAGCAGCATGGGGAGTAAACAAGAGGACTTAGAGATGTGCACATGCCTACAGAGCTGTCATTTTATTGACAGCATGGAGATGCAGTTGAATGGCTCTTCTGACTAGAATGGATGGATATAGGTTCTTTAGGAAGGACAGGCAGGAAAAAAAAAGAAGCAATAAAGTCACCCTTTTTACCAGTGAACAGCTGGACTGCATGGAGCTCTACCTAGGGATGGATGAGGAGCTAACCAAAAGCTCAGGATTAAGTGGATGGGTCAGGATTAAATGGAGGGTAGGGACAGGTGACAACATAATGAGGGTCTGCTACGGGTTGCCTGACCAGGAGAACCAAGCAGATGAGCCCTTCTATAGACAGATAAAACCAGTCTTATGCTCATAAGCCCTGGTTCTCAAGGCAGAGTTCAACCACCCTGACATTTCTTGGAGGGGGAGCACTACAGGACATAAGCAATCCAGGAGGTTCCTGGAATGTGTTGATATTAACTTCCTTCTCCAAGTGACAGAGGAGCCATCAAGGAGATGTGCAATGATGAATTTCTGTCTCACTAACAAGTATGGGCTTGTGGGGCTTGTGAAGCTCAAGAGCAGCCTGTGTTGAAGTGGCCATGAAATGGTGAGTTCAAGAACCTCAAGGCAGCCAAGGGGTGAACAGCAAGCTCTCTGTCCTGGAATTTAGGAGAGGAGACTTTGGGCTCTTTGGTGATCTACTTGGTAGACTACCATGGAATGAAACCTTGGAGGGTAGAGGGCCGCAAGAAAGCAGATTAATATTCAAGGTCTTCTCCAAGCTCGGGAGTGCTGCACCTCAACAAAGAGGAAGTCAAGCAAAAATGCCAGGAGGTCTGTGGGGATGAACAAGTAGCTTCTGGACAAGCTCAAAGAGAAAAAAGAAAATCACACAGAGCGTGGAAGCAAGGACAGGCAGCCTGGGAGGAATACAGAAAAAATGTCCAAGCAGCCAGGGATAAGGTTAAGAAAGTTAAAGCCCTGATAGAATTAAATCTAGTCTGGAAAATCAAGAGCAACAAGAAAAACTTCTACAGGTACATCAGTGATAAAAGGAAGATTATGGGTCCTCTCTAGAAGGAACGAGAGCCTTGGTTACCCAGGAGAGGGAGAAGGCTGAGGTACTCAACCGCTTTTTTACCTGCCTTCACTGGAAAGTGCTCCAGTAACACTGACCAAGGTATTCTACGATTCTATGAAAGAAGAGACAATTAATTTCAATCAAATTTATATACATTTATATGATGTCAGATTATGTTTCAGTTTGACATAAACCTACAGTGACACAAAGCTAATAGTCAGCACTAGGCTGTTTTCTTTTGTTACAGAACTGTCAGAGGAAAGCTGGAGTTACTGATGTCTAAATAAGAAGGAGGTGGGGATTCTGATATTTGGAAGAATGGGAGGCATCTGAAATAATTGTCATTGATGGATGTTTCTGCTAGAACACTCATTAGTGCAGTCAGAAGTGCCACTGGCATTTAGTTTGTCATCATTATGTTTTCAAACCAACAACCTAATAAAATTAATCTGGGTTATCTTTTATTTTGCCCCATCAGCAGACTAAGGACAGCTTCTTTATTCTCACTTGAAATCATGTGTTTTTTTTTAGTTGCCTTCATGGCCTTTTCCTTTTACATCAAGTTTAGATATTGCAATATTCAATTATAGGAAAAAAAATAGAGAAAGATTCTGTGGTCAGAAATATTCTGAATTCTGAGCATAGGATTTCCACTTTTCTGTTCCTCCATACATATTGAACATATGATACATAATAATGGCGGTCTATGTGAAGGGAAAAAAGTCAGCAATTTCAGAATCATAGATGTTAAGGTCAATGTTTAATTTTACACTAATATTCTGAAAGAAAACTAGGAGAACAAGAAAGGGAAAATCTAAAAGAAAAGTTGTGTGTAAAGTTTTTTCATCACCAGATCACTACAGTACACGATCACTTGTAAGAGGAACACAAACTCAATCAAACAGTGCTGGATTTGACTTAAATCAGCTTAGAAGTCCTGTCACTACTCTGGGAGCAGCACTGGGATTACAAAGAAGTATCTGATGTCAGAGATCAAAGACTGCGGCTGAAAAGGATAGATTCTTCATTAGAGGACAATGGCAAGGCAGGGTTAAGCATATCCAATATCATCACTGAAAAGGTAAAGAATGGTCAAGAGCATCTGACAAACTAGTGCCTGGACATAGACTTTTGTAACCTTTTTCCCCAAATCCTCTTGCAAATGACTGTATCTGCCATCTCATGCCCAGCATTGAAGTTCCCAGCAGTTCCCACCTGCCAGGCTGTAGCTTGTTACAGAAGATGACAACACATGGAGTAATGTTAGTGAAGAAGGAATGGGAAATACCTGCTGAGTTCAATAAATGAAGACTAAAGAGATAAGGAGCTTAGGAGTCAGTTTTAATTCTGCCATCCGGATCAATGTCCTGCAGCTCAGCTTGGCAACCATCCCTCATGTCTATGTTTACTGAAATATACTTATTATGGTTTCTTAAGTGGCAACAGTGCAAGCATAAAATTCCATTTGTTCTGCAAGGACTTCTGGTTCTTTTCTCCAATTTTTGTCTCATCACTATCTGGAATACTATTTAAAAAAAAGTCACAGAAAGAAATAGACATGTAGATGTGTCATTTAGATGCATGGTTTAGTAGTGAACTAGGTTAATCGTTGAAGTTCTTTTGCCATTGATAAACTTGCTGAAGGGTGCACTCAATCCCACTGTCCACGTGACTATTAAAGATATTAATCAGCACTGGTTCTAACACCAGCCTCTGAGGAATACCTCTCATCACTGGTCTCCACCTGAACATCAAGATTTTGACCACAACTCTTTGTGTGTGACCATCCAGCAGTGAGTGACCCATTTGTCAAATCCATGTCTCTCCAGTTTAGAGACAAGGGTGTTGTTTGTGATATTGTCAAATGTTTTGCAGAAGTCCACATTAAATGGCATCACTTGCTCTTCCCTCTTCCACTACATCTGTAACCCCATCATAGAAATTTGCCAGGCATGATTTCCTCTTAGTGAAGCCTTATTGGCTGTCACCAATCACCTCCTTTATTTTTGACATACCTTAGCATATTTTCCAGAAGAATCTTCTCCAGGATCTGGCAACATGAGACTGAAGTCTGCAGCTCTCCAGGTCTACCTTATTTTCCATTTTCAAAAGGGACAGTGTTTCTGTTTTTCTGTCAGTGGGAACTGCACCAAATTCTCAAATATGATAGATGTATCTTGTGCACCTTCGGGTTCCTTAGATATCTCAAACCTGATCTTCTACAGTGGGTAGTTCTTAATTTTTCCAGTCCCTGCATTTGCCTTCTGCAACTTCTGCAACTTGATTGGTGTGGCTGGAGTACTTGCTGTTGAAGACTGGGGCCAAAAAGTTGTTGAGTAGCTGTCATGATTTAGGAATGGTTTCTCAATGTTGTGCTCCAACCGAGACTCCAAAACTGTGTGCCACTCGCTTGCTCTGCCCCTCCTTTTCCTCCTGCCCTCCTCACTACGGTAGATTGGAGAGGAGAACTGGAGGCACAAAAGGCACAAAGGTTGAGATAAGAACAATTTACTGGAAATAAGGAGATAAGAAAACTAACAGTAATGACAATAATATTAATAACAAAAGGGTACAAAATAGGAATGGGGAACTCAGGCTGACCTCAGCCGTGCCAGCCCAACTCCTCCCTCTGGATCAAGATCAACATTACCCCAGTGCTCCCTCTGCCTTGCTTGCTCCACTGGAAGCACTGCCCTTTGTCTTGGAAGCCAGAGAGTTCCTGTCCCTGCCCCTGGCAATGAGATGTGGTAGGACAGAATAATCTCCTGGCCAGGCCCACACAGGTCCAGGCTCTGCTTCCTCATGGCCACTGCAAAAAATTGACTCTGTCCTGACAGCAACCAGGACAAGTACCTCAGCCTTCTCTAGATCCCAAGTAACCAGGTCTCCCACTTCCTTGCATAGAGGGCAACATTTTCCCTAATCTTTCTTTTATCACCAGTGTACCAGCAGAAGATTTTCATTGCCTAAATAGACATTAGATTAATTCCCAATACTTTTTTAATTTTTTTACAACAAAGAAACTAACTAGGTTGCATCCATTCTTATGCCATTTGAAGCAGTTTCACACCTATGCCTTCACTGTTTGCATTAGCAAATGTTCCTATCTTTCAGCATGTAAGTGGCAAATAAGAGCTTAGATATACAGCCCAATCGTGTCACAAAATAATTTGTATTCCTGGCCCCTTCTCTTTCAAGACTCAAAGTTAACAGCAGGAAACCCTTACGGCATTCTGTTATTATTTCTAATTTTTTTCCTACATTATATTTATTCTCATCTTAACTTTCCTTCTTTTTAGTCCTTCACATAGGCATATTGTGATGTCAGGGCCTGCTCACAACTCACAGCAATGACAGTGACACTTTTGTTGGAGTCTTAATTCCTCTTGAAATTATGCTGCAGATTTTATAATTTCATCTTATTCAAAGCTCATTGAGACCAATACAGACTGCAAATTCCTGTTGTAGAATTATGGTTTAGTTTATTTTTCTTGTGTGTATTTTATGGCATTTTTCTATAATGAAAATTTACTGTACTTTCTTCTTACCACATCACTCAGAAGCGGATGTGTCTCATTAGAGCACTGTAGTTGTTCCAGTTAATTCCCTCAATAATGTAAAAAAGTCAGAATAAGTTCATTATAGATATAAAATATTGCCTGGAATAGGACACCCTCTTAAGCATACCTGAAAAGAAATTTGAAAGGTAGAGCAGGAATGAAATAGAATGGGCTATTCAGTAACACTGATGGCATTGGAATTTACTCTCCACCTGTGATTAAAAGAATGCATTTTCTGTATAAGCCTGTATATCCATGTATAAGTCTGTGTAATGCAACAATGAAATTTTCATTCTGAAGGAGGCAGACATGTTTCCAGTACTTGTAGGATCTTTGGAAACTGAGACTGGTGGTCTGTGGCTACTGTGACTGGAAACAGAGAATGCTTTTCCACCCATATGACAGAAACCACAAGAAATATCTGAACTCAGACTAGTAATATTTGCTTGATATCTTACCCCTCAAAAGCTAGGGAACCATTGCCATATACTCACAATCTTAATGGACTTTGTGTTAAAAAATATTCATCTTGTAGACTTGAATGTTATTGGCAAGCAGTTTTTCAACATATTGAATGATGCTCTGGTATCTTCTCAGTAATGTTTTTTAATTTTGGTCTGGGTTCTTTTTTTTTTTTTTTTTTTAGTTTTGTTTTTGGGGTTTTTTGGTTGTTTGTTTTTTCCCTTTTTTATTTCTATAAATCAGTTCTTTAAACTGGAAAAAGTACTTTAAAAGCTGTCTGAAATCACTTCAGTTTACAAGAAATTATTAGCTTCTTAAATAATTTCCAAGGAGACAGTTGTCTTTTCTTACAGCTTTTGTACCATTTATTGCTCATAAAAGCAAGATTCAGAATCCCATTTCTGTGGTTTATTCGTTTTTAGTGCTTCCCAAAGTATTTTCTGTCTTTAACAACTCAACATTGCTACATATTTAGCTGATATTTTTGAAGCTTTTTTTAAATAGAAATAACTGTAACATAAGCACACATTTAGGGCCTCACAAACTTGCATGCCATATGAATATATTACACTAACATTTTTCTAGACCTAAATAACCTTTTAAAAAAGGGTAAAAACAAGTAAACTGAGATATAGAGAAATTAATATCACCATGTAAAATAGTTTCCAAACCAAATCTTCAAATATTTTTTAGTTTTCTCAGTTCTGAGATGTCCTATGATTTGCATGCTTATTTTTTCTATGTATACCTTTATGTTGTGAAACTTTATTTTTTTGATCTATTTCTCCAGTGCAAAAATTAAGGCAGGTCTTAGAGTATACATATTAAATGAGAAGAAAAAGTCTCAAGATATGCAGATTAGTTTCTTCCCAGCTCTCCAACACTTTTTCTTCATTAGAATTTTTTTTCTCCTACTTCAGCCATGCCTATTCAGGCAGTGGTTCCAGTTTTGACCAAAATAAGTACTTCAACTTCTCCTTTTTTCTACTGCAGAAAAAAAAAAAATCCATAATCCTGTCAATGCATGTCAAAATGTAGGCTTCAAGCCAAGAGCTTGTACAGTAGTCTCAAAAGCAATAACTAAAAAAAGAAAACAATGGTGACAGTTTCTAAAACTGTTTTTCTCATGTCAACTGCTACTTATGTCATCGGCACTGCCTCTGTCATTAATGTACAACACTTAAAAAATGCTCATCTTGTGGCAAATAAAAAATACCCACTCTGGAAGATTAAATCACTATATATATATATATGTTTTTAAATGTGCAGGTTGTATGAGTTCCTTTTTACTCTAAAGTGTACCAGAGCTTTTAATGAAAAGCTGCTCTATCTCAGATGCTGATGTGACTATAAATTTCAGCTAATGACAGTGTTGAGAGTCTTCAGATAAACTGGAGAATGTGAGCCTACTCTCAGAATTAGGATCAAGAGAGGAGTTCAGATAGATCTCAGTTACATTGGAATAGCTTGTTTTTCTGAGATTCATCTAAACCTAAGGAAAAAAGGTGGACCCCAGGAAAAGTGGACCTACAGGAAAGGTAGTCTTTGTATAATTTGCAAAAAAAAATAATTACCTCTCTCTATCTTCTTTCCTAAATGACACATCTATCCTGTAAATCACATTCTGGGCATTGCATTGATGACCGAAAATAGATAGGTCTTCATCATATAGCAGATATCTTTTCTAGACTATGTGTACCTTCTGAAGGTCTTTTGAAATTAGATTGAGAATGTTACACTTCATGAGTTTTCTGCTGGATTGAATGCTGTTATTTCTACTAACTTTAGGAGAAACTGGGGTTGTTCAACAGCACCAGTTATCCATAGGGATTTAAGAAAGGGACTAGGACTTAGTGCTTAAAGAGTAGGATCCTAAACTTGAAATTGTTAGTCTGGACAGTGAATAAAGAACAAATGTATTTTCTCCTCTTAGAACATCTGAAAGAGAATTTGGGAAAACACATTTTGGTTTCTGATTTGGGCATTGACATTGTTGACCTTAGCTATATGAAGGAAATAGTACTTCAATTCCTTGCTGTAACACTAAAACTTCAACGTTTTCTATTTCCAGTAGTTACCTTTTTCAGATAGCAAACTCTTCAGGGCAGAACACAGCTGTAACACCAGGCTTTCACATCATTTTTGTACTGTTGTAAGTCAAATAATTAATTAGATTAGTACTGTGAGAAACAGTGTAGTCCGTACTTGAATTCTCATCTTTTGGAAACATTAGGTTATATTGATCAGAATAGTTATTACAGTCTTCTCCCACACAGTCCTTATGTTCTGGTGACCCAGACCATCTTGGTTTACGTAATTCCTATTTTTTTTTCCTCTTTTTACTTTAACCATGTTTATTTCATTAAAAAACTTTACCATACAGATTAAACTGTTTTATCTAATGGCACAAGTCTGAGATATAATTATAGACATAGATTGATATTATATTTATAACAAAAGATTAATATATATTGCAAAGGAAGTATTTTATCATTCAGCAAATACTATGTTTATATATATATATATACATATATATTAAGCATCTTTCATAGTGTTAAAAGAGTTTCACACTGATGAAATTGAAAATGTATACCTAACTCTGTAGAGGACCAGACGTAAGCATGTTTTCTCTCAAACGTTCTGAGAATTGCTAGGAGAAAGATGATCCTGTAGAGTTGGGGCTGAGTTGTTCTGAGCCAAATTCCAGTTTGAAAACTCGTGTGTCCCTCCCAGCTCACTGCCTGGAGAAGGGCTGGCTGTGCATGTGTGAAAAAAGAGCAGAAAAAATCTAGTTTACTTAAGAGGCATGCACCAGGTTAACTATAAAACAAAGTGGATTGAGACCCCCTGTCATTTTCCCCTTGTTCTCTTTCACTCTTCTTTGTCTCACAACCCCAGATGTGGTCTGTCCATGCAGCAGGACCAACATGGGATCTAGAGGCTGGTGATATTTTTTTCTTCTTCCCTTGCTTTACCTGGGCAAAGCACAGCTGTCATATTTTACTCTGTACTCTGTAGAGAAGTTTATTGTGGGAGTGGGTAGCTTGTGGAGGTGTGTCATGGCTTGTGAGCCAGCACCTTTGAGGAGTTTGTTTTGGGAGTTGATAACATACTGAAGTGTACTATACAAAATTAAGGGCGTGTTAGCAACCAGCTTTTGTGGAAGTGGGTTGTAAGAATTTAAGGGGTTTTGAGTATAAACAATGGGCTGATTGCTAGAGTTAAGCTGACGGTACAATAAAACATAAGCACTCCTTGACATGTGGTTCATGGTCTTTGTTCTGCCTGAAGAGAATTTATAGTGATCATTATGTCCCCTTATCAATGGATTGTACAAACTGTAACAGAAGTTACATCAGTGAATTCATAAATTTTCATGTGAAATAAATACAAATAATGCGTGAGCAAAAAAATGTTTGTTGTCATAAATAAGATTGTGTTGAATACCTCACCTGGAGCTGGTTTATATACAAATCCAGTTAGATTACACAATTCATTTATGTTATTCATACCACTCACCAGGAAAGATATGAAATTTATACAACTACTGCCATTACATATGAGAGATCATTTTAAGAAGGCCTATGCCTGTCTTTTAATTATTTTCCCACACTCCACTTCACTAGATACTTGGCAAAATCTTTATAAAATCTGCTATATTTACCACTGCCACCTGGAATATTCTCCTTCCATACTCCTGAAGAGAGTTTGATACACAAATCTTCTATTGACTGTAATCTGTTTATCAAAGCACTATTTATAAAAGTCCATCCACCTGATATTGTTAATGAATTGCAGCATAAAAGTAGACTTCTGACTTTATATATATATATTCCCCGTGAATTTTGTTTCAAGGGGAAGTTATAGTCTCAGAATGATGCCTGTACTCAGGATATAAATAAGAACTTCCAAATACAAGAAAATAAGGAGAAAAGTTTGGAGGTAAAAGGAGAATCGATGAATAATAATATTTTGGTATCACAGCAAAAGTCAATACTTGATTCTGAAGAACTGAATTTTTCATAAAACATTTCTCGGCTCCTAGCAGCTGGTTAAGTTTAAACTGTCTGTCCTCTAAAATGCTTCACTGATCTGAAAATATCACTGACTAGAGGTGACCATTAAAGAACAAAAGTATAAAACATCTGCAGGGTTTTTTCTATCCTTGAAAGTATGGAGAATTAAACTACATTTTGCAGTGTATATGATATATATTTTCTTCAAAAATGATAATATAAAAACTAAGGTTGACTGTAAACTGAGGCTACTAATATTAAAACAGGTTTTATGTACTAGTGTCTATAGACTCCACTGTTAAATCAGCAAGCAGTAAGGTCATTCAAAAAATAGTATTCTAGAATTTTGTTAACACAATCATACAGTTTGTGTGAAAGAATTTCTGTTTTCCTATTGTTTTAACTGAATGTGTAGATCTACCTTTTTTTTCCCCCACTGTACATGATGTCTATCTCAGAGTTTCATATACATTTCAGTATCTGTAAATTTGACCAACTTACTGAGCTAAATCTTCCTACATTTCTTCAACTTTTCATGAAGGGTTATTACATTAATATAGTTTCTGTTAAGTACAAATCAAGAGTAATTACTCCTTGTAATACCATTTAGAACAGATCTAAACTTACTGTGGACCTGTTAAAATAATCAAAAATTTGTATAAGTGGTTTGGTACAGTTTAATGGAATGTAATCAGAACTTCTCTCTCTTACTTGTAAGTTTATTTAATTTAGAAATATTTATGCAAGCCACAGATATGCAATGTTTTACCCTACAAATATTTACATTGCAATAAAATTATCAACTCCATAAAAATAGGAACTCAAGATAAATTTTTTAACACTTTAATCAACAACAGCATATTAGTGCTTCATCAGCAATCATAAAATTTAATTTTTACCCTCTTTGGAATTCTGGGTTTCATTGAATAAATTATTTGCAATGTATGTTGCTTTGCAAAGTAGATATATCCATATTCATTGTAAGAGTGAGGAAAACCAGATAACCATGTGCTCAAACCCAATGTTTTAAACAATTAGTCTTATTAATAGATCCTAAATCAAACATTTATTTTTCACAGAGATCAATATCATATTAAAAAATATATCTGAATAACATTTATTTTTACAGCTAAGGTTTCAGCTGATGTTATTTATGAGTAATTAGTCTTTGAGTTCATTATTGTGTAGATCTAAATTCTGTGAAGTATGGAAAGCAGTGGATGCCTCAAGGGGAACAAGATCTCCTATTTACTGTTTGCCTGTATTTCCCAAAGGACTTCTAGCCTCTCCTGAAGTCATACATGTTGCACAGCTGTGAAAATCAGAATATCCCTGTACTTTCAGAGGATGCAATATGCATATTTTGTGTGTAACAACAGATCTGCAGACTTTAGCCTAGGAAGAGAACCTATTCCAAACAGTAGTTATATTTCTTTATTCTGGGTGTTCTGCATTTTGTGGAAGAAATCTCTGTATTGGTCCCGAGCAGAGTACCTGCCATGTCCACCCATCAGTGGAGAAAACTGGTGACCCTACTCTCCTGTTTGCTTTACAAATTTTATATTTACTGAACAGCCAGAGTTTCCTCAGATGTGCAAATGTAGTAGATTAATAGAAAGTTCCTTGGTTTTACTTTTTGTGTGTTTGGGACTGTACTGTTCTGATAGATGTTTAATATTACATAGTGATTGAGAGGATAAGTTAAAGATTTTATAAGGCTGTGATTTGGACATATACAGCCAGTTTTTTTGTGGTGTTTTATTTGCATTTTTAAATAAATGACATTTATAAATTTCTTTCTACAAACAGGCAAAATCATGTGTAAGAAACACACTCTTTTTATCCAACCAGTAAGTCTAATAACTCCCATAGCTGCAAATATTTTGCATGTAAAAGCATGTTAATGTCACCTTCCTGAGTCCTTTAAGCTAGTATGTCAGGGGCTTAATTTCCAATAAAGAAATATAATTGCTCTCTATTTAGCAAAGGTGAGATTTTTTTCAAGATAGTTATTGCTGTAGGTTTTATTCACCAGAGACTTCTTTATGCTCCTGTGGAAGCAAATGATAGGACCCATATTAAACTGCAACTCTGTGACAGAAAGAAGTAAACTGCTCCACCAAGAGCTCCTGACTTCTCCTTCCCCGGTCCCGTTCTAGTCACCTCAGCAGGATCAGCTGTAATAAATCAGCTTTGTGCTCATTTCAGCAATGGCAAACAATAAATCACAATAATTCTCTTACTGTTCAGAGAGATTTCAATTCTTAAGAGATTTTTAATCACAGCAGAGAGGAAAGAGTGTTAATGAGGTCTATAAATTACCTTTAAAGAGGGTAATTATGTCCAGTGTTGTAATAAAGGCTGAGACAGCTAATATCATTAAAGCAATTAAACATTTTTTTTTTTTAGTTTGTGAAGATAAATTAGAATTAAAATATTACTGTAAACAAGGGGCCCATTTATTATGAAACAATTGATTAAATAGTGGACTCAACTAATATTGCTTTGACTTAAACAGGTTCTGTGAGCTTCACTCAGATTTCATAAAGTAACAAGGTTACATATTACAAGTAGATTGTTATTGCATTATCATCACATGAATCAATGAACAGCATCTCTACTTGCACTCTTAATTAAATTTTGTTGAATGCAATTATTATAATTTCTTCTTAACTAGCTCCTGCTCATCTTTTTTTCTTACCTTTCAGCTTTCTTTGCCATGGTCTGAGTTTCTTAAAAAAAGAAGAACCTCATCATGAAAATTAAATAACTGGACATTTCTGGATGCTAAGATACAATCAGATTTCCATGGATACATTCATCACAAAAAACATTAACACCAGAGGAGTTTTTCATGATGAGCAGTCATAAAACCTGAATCCTAAAGGAATTAGTAAAGATTTAGTATTTTCTATTTAAGCTATACTCAATGATAAGCTGAAATTAAAACCTCAGTGTTGACTACCTAACTGCCCCTGATTTTGTGTCCAAACTCAAAACAAAATATCTTTTTCTTAGCCTCTGTTTTTTCCAGAATAATACAATATATTTCTTCCTTCAGTACAGCGGCAAACTTCATCAGCAAAAGACAAAAATATTCACACAGTAATTTGTCTTATAGGTTTGTGACTAGGAAATTTTTAGAAGGGAAACAAAAATTGTTATTTTATCAGCCCAAAGATGACATAAAGTGTAATTTTCTCAGTAGCTGATCTAGTAACCCTAGTCTAACTATAAATTATTTGATTATGGGAAGCAGATACCTACAAGAGACTAACAGCCCAGAAGAATGGCCTAGCCACTAATCTGTGGGATACTGAGGGGAAAAAAAAAATCAGGGGAAAAAATCAATGAAAAGAGTGTGGTAGTGTCACATTTTTTTTTTAATGGAAAACTTAGATACGAACAGGGAGGGATCAAGCAAACACAAGACCAGTTGACTAGCCCAAGAACCGAGACATTCACTTAATAAGTGGCAGACCAACAATTTATGTAATCCTTGTCTCCAGGAGCTGTTACCTCCCTAAGTGCCCAGACCCAGTGCACAGCATAGTTTTGCTTTTGGGGATCCGTGAATATTTAAATAGAACAATGAACAATAGTTCATTGCTGGAAGGAATGCACTGAAAGTCCTTCAGGTTGGGTGGAAGATTCATACTGGGCTCCTACATAAAATGGAGAGGAAAGCAATATCATATGCTTATGATACTTTATTTCATATTTCTGCATTTTAGTTACCTATACGTTTTGAAATAGTTCAGTAAATTATTTCCAAAAACTATTCATGGACATGAACACTGAGAGGTCCCTAAATCTGGAAAAGAAGTTGGCATTTAATGCATTTCCCTATTTTCAGTACTTTTTGTTTATAAGACAGTGGTTACCTGCAGTGACTTCCTTTTTGAGTCCTCTTACTTCCCATCTGTACAGTTTAGTGCCCATAGGAAATACCACCAGGGTTGGTTCTATTCTAAGAACCAAGCAGAAGATAAAAGAACAGTGTAAGAATCTAATGAATATCAGAAAATACTTGTGACCTTAGTTAACTACTGGATATCTGATTTTGTTTCCTGTTGTTTTCCAAGGTTACATACAGGCTCTGTCAACATGCTGGAAGATTCAAATGTTTTTCCTCTTCTCGACTCTTTTTTATACCCCCAGGAAGCTGTTGGGCTGTGGATTACTTTTCTGTATTTTGTTTCCAAAAGCTGCATTTTACTTTTATTATAAAACTAAATAAACTCTTTTTCAAGATGAGATGCACATTTCAGTCCACAAGAGAGTTCGGTAGCTCTTCTACAGTCTGCGGCAGCAGGATTATAAAAATAAAACTGCAAGTGTTTTCAAGCCAATTTATCCAGGGGTATATGTATATATGAACACAGTTTTAGTAAAACTGTTTTAAATGATTGCCAAAGGATTTATCAAGGGAAAAGTGACAGACCTATCTGAAAGATATAATCTTAATAACCCTAACTATTAATCAAAGCACAGGTTGATACAGGTCTACCTGTATCTCACCTGTCCCATCAGTGAAGTACCAAAAGGAGGAGTATGGTATCTGACTGAAAACAATGGAAAGAAAGGCAAATAAGATCAGAGAAGTTTCTAACTGAGCAGACTCCTTGCTCTATTTATTTGTCTACACAACTACATAATGCCATGGGCTCCGAATTTAGAAATTCAGTTAAAGAGGAAATACACTTTTTCTAGGGAAAAAATCAAAAAGAAAATAAGTTCAACCTTTAATTATCCTCTTAATAGCAAAAAAAAAAAAAAAAAAAAAAAAAGAAATTACTAATGAAATGTATTTCTATTTGTATAAAAATTGTGTGCATTTTATGTAAATTTCCAAAATCTCAATTAAAAGGAGACTATTCCTGTGAAGGGTGGAAATTTTTTTTTTTTATTATTTTAAGTATAAATTCATTTTTCTCTGTAACTAATATATATATTCTTTTCACTCTGTAACAGAGGTAAAATACTTTTTCTGATATTATGTGATTGGATAGGTAGACTAACAGCTGCTACAATATTTCCTGGTTACACAGAGGGATATTCATAACTTTGGTACCCATGCTAGGTTTTAGTTCCAGTACATGTATAGTAAAGGGTAGCAAGCACTCTTACCCAAACCTCCCTGAATATTTTTCCTATGTTACATAGCACAGCAGACACTTGAGCCTGTCTCCTCTCAGGATGAAATTGAGGGAGGCTGTTCAGTATATCTAATAATTCTGAAGCACTTCCCCACATTTTTTTAGACTTTCTCCACCTCTTGGTCACCCTGTTTCGTTTCCTGTATATGTTGGGGTGTCACCATTCATTACACCCATCTACGTGTTGATAAACTTTCTAACACATTGGAACTTAAAAACATTCTTTTAATATATATATATATAGTTTCTTAATTTTTTTTTTACAAGACTAGTGAGTTAATGTGCTTAAGTGGTGGAGGATATAGGTGGAAGAGGAGAGAAAATGGTGGGATACTCAGGCATAGCACCAAATTATTTCCCAGTCTAAAACTGGCTCATCTAACTTTACACACAAAATAGCCATTATTGGAAGAAATGCAGGCATTTCACCTTCAGTTTGCTTGTGAAAAATCCAGAAAATAGACGAGTATCTAGACTATACAGTTGGGACAACTGAATATTTAACACCGCTCATAGAATAAATGCAAAACCATGCGAGATGTCATTTTTATTCTTCTTCAGCTTTATCAGGTTGAGGGGTAAAAGGAAATCTCCAGTCAAGAAGGTAATATGATATCTCCCAACAGGGAACTGTGCTGTGCTTGAGTGCCACTTACTAAGAAATTTGTGAACATAAATACTGTGTGAAACAGAAGGCAATTGCAGGACTTTTTTATCTAGTAGTATTTGCTAATTGTAAATGACTGTCAGATAATTGGCTCTCTGAGGGTTATCATGAATATAGCTCCGGCTTAACTCCAATGTCATGGTCCTCCCCTTACTGGTGTATATATTTATCTTGTACAGATGTCAAGAGATTTAGAGATTTCAATACAGGAAACTTTACTTAATCTAAATAATAAAATTATGAAAGAAATGGTATACACAGTTTGTCAACAAACCAGGAAGTCTGGGCTCAGTAACTCCAAATGTTTATCCCATATCTGTGTTTCTATGACCAAAGGTATTGATGTTTCTTGTCAGTTAAAGATTCTTTTTGTACAAGAACTGCACCTGAAAATTTGCACTGGCTATTTCAGAAGTAATCTGGAATAACTCAGCAAGATGTTCTTTCTAGTCACTAAAGTCAGAAAGATCCATGTTCTAAAACTTGAAGATTCAGTTCCTTCATGGAGCTCCTTGTTTTTGAAAAATATTTGATGATGTATTCTAAACATAACTGGTTTTTTGTGTACAATTTGTAACTCTGTACTATAGTCTGTAATCATGAATTCCAGATTGCATGTTTTGTGATAGTTATTTCCATTCACTATGTTCTTGTACATAGCTTCTGCTTTTCAATACTAACACCTCTAATAACTGTGTCACAAAGAAAATGTCTAGCCTATTGGATGGCCTAATCTATTCATACAGTACCTCTTAATAAAACTTTTCATGCAGTACAGGATGAGAATACTGAAATTTTAATACTGAAAAAAATAGTAAATCATCACTCATTTTGATAGTGGAATTAGAATGTGTTTCTTGCAGGCAGGCAATATATAACAGTTTTAAGCTAAAATCTGTGCATCACATTTGCACAGATTAAAGTGATCCTAGAAAATAATATCAATCCACTGTTATAAATTTAATGTATAATACACACTGAATGCTGTACATGTACCAGTGAGTAGTTACTGAAATAGTTCACACCTGCTTGGAAAACAACTATTCAATATTCCCATAATTTTAAAAGATAATTTAAAGAGAAAACATATGATTTATAGTTTCTCAAAATGTAAACAGACTTTTTCTCCTAAAATTAGCTAAAAAGGAAGAGAAGTGAGAGATGAGTGATGTTGAAAAGGAAGAGGGACTGATTGCTATATAGGATTTTCCAAACTAAACCTGGCAATTCATCCATCTTGTTCTGTAACCTGCCTAAAGTTGTTACTAGTATCTTGTAGAATACTCCTAGGGAAAGAATGGGAAGAAAAGAAATCTCAGGACACAATCCATCAGCAATGTATATTCAGTTACATCCAGAGTGATGTTTTGTAAGCATCAATTGCTGTTAAGGTGCCTCTCATTTTTAGTTTACTTAAATTGTACAAACAAATTTAAGGTCATTTATAAACTATAAAAAAATAAGTTAATCAAACAATGCAGACTGTTTCCACTTCAGATATATTTTTAATGGCAGTCTTGTCTGGAATTCATTTCAGTGGTTACCTGCTATCAGTCACAGATAGTTTAGTACTCACCTTGCCCAACCTAATGTTCAGCAATAGTTTTCTGATTATTAATCAGAAGTCCGCAGTATAACAGGTGCCCCATGCATCTCACTCCTTTTATATTCAGGTAGGCTGGTACACCTCATTCTCATATGCACACAACACCAAAGCAATTACTGCTAAAAGCAGGTGCATTATTCATTGTGCTATGAAAAGTTTGCTTTCTGGTAGAAAGGTAATGAGTACTTGAAAAGACTAATGTTCAGTAATATTCTGTTAACAGATCACATGTTAGAAATGCTGATTAAAGGAAAGAGTGAATGCCAGATCCACATTTGATGCACATTTGCATCACTCTACTGAAATTAATCACCCTACATAGGCATCTAAATATACAAGTAAAAGATGCAGACCTTTAGGAGTGACTCTGATCTCTGATCATTGGGAAGCTTATGTGAGTTTTCAGCTTTCTCAGAGAGTACATTTGACTTTCCCCAAATGATAGTTAAAGACTTATTTGAAAAATATTAATCCTGAGAATGTGCTTGAATTATAGAGCTGAAACTTGGGTGCAGATACAAAACTTCTAGAATAATCACCATTCTTTGTATGGAATGGGAATCACTTTGGATTGAGAAAGTCTTACAGGAAAAAAAATGGATGACTAAGATATAGAATATCTTACCCTGGATGAAACTTACTTCAAAGTTCAGGTTATCTTAGAGACACAGCTTGATTCTCATCTAGTTCTGTATCTGTAATGTAACTCTGAGAGAATTAATTCATACCCTGACTTGGACCACAAGTTTCAGTAGCATCCCCTGAGATGTGAGGACCTGACAATGGTCCGTGTCAGTGCTTTGACTTTCATTTGAATGGAGTGTGGACCAGGACACAAGCATGAAAACCGGACTCCTGTTCAGGAACATTTTTCACTGTATTCCAAAGAACTATTTTTCAAACCATAGAAATAGATGACATTGTGTATGAGGCCTCTCTTTTCATGACTGACAGATTAGATTCTCTTTATGAACATGCAAATGGATTTTAAAGGAGACACTTCTTGCTAAGTATCCCTCTGAAAATTGAAAAAAAAAAAAGTAAAAGTAGCAAAACCTAGAGTAAAATAATACAAAAAAAAGGGGGAAATTTTATGAAAAAGTGTTAGCAGCAAGCAGAAAGATTATTCAAACAATTCCAGGCACAGTCACAAGCTCATAAAACAGTTAAAAAAATTGATAATTTAAAGTATTGTTTCAATTCCTAAAGGACTGAAAGTGCTTATCTATAATCATAGATTTATTTTTTACTAGTGTGTTTCAATGTGGCTCTAGATTAAGACATGACAAAATGCTGGACAGGTTCCCAAATTTTCCCAAATATTCAATTCTAAATTGTGAGTACTTCGGAGGTAATTTCAGAAATGTAAGACTGCAAAAATATTTCTTGAAGAAAGGTTATTGCTATGTTTTACACTAAGCTAAGTCCTACAAATGGTTGATATATTGTTATTTTCTTTTACCTGCAAACTTTCACTGACATTTATGATAGCTATGGAGATAAGTAAAAAGTTCTTTATCAAGGTAGCTTAAAGAAAAGTGTTTGTAGGAAAGTGAAAAATGAATTCTTGCACCTATTTAAAACAGAAACTTTTTCAAAGTTGACCATGTTCCTTCCTGATGTAGTGGACACTTATACTCAAGGGAAACTGCCTGAATTTTCCATTTTTCCTTCTTATTCTCAAAGGAATTTTAGAGACATAAATCATTTTTGTGTGCCTTTTTGCAGCCTATTGGTCAATGCCATGAGACCTTAAGATGGCATAAATCATTTTGTGGGTATTTATTCTGTTTATTGTTGAGAGTCCAGAATTTTGTACAAATTCTACTATTGACTTCCAATAGGATAGATTTTCATATCAGATTTTAGAAGAAATGCTAAGTAGCTGACAGTGTTTCTTCATGCAGGAAATAAAAACAAATACCCAATGAAGTCCTGAGGATGCAAATGTTTTATAACATTGAATGGAACTACTCATGTGAGCAAAGTAATACACATGCTGAAATGGCTATGGGTGGGAAGCTAATTTGTCAAGTCATTATTTTTGCTGCAGTTCTCCCAAAATATGCACACAATTCAGTCATTTCTTCATTTAATAGTCTGTGGAAATAAAACTCCCCACCTTGTTCAGTGGAAAAATACAATTCCCAAGAGTAGTCATTTGGCATACTTGAAAGCCTACTGTTTTTATATACAGCCATGAAAAAAATAATTTCTTAGTTACATAGGAAAAAATCTCAACCATTTTTGCATATTTATCTGTGGACATCAACATTTTCTTCTAAGGTAAAGCTTAATTCCTCCTTTCCTTCAAGCATACCGACAAGGTAACATTGTTTTAGGTTGTCATGTATTCCCAGGGGTTTCACTCTGTTAAAATTTTTCAAACACCAGACAATTTTGTCAAAAAATAATTCAAAAGTTCTCAAAAGTTTTCGAAGTAGGCACCCAGTGTTAAATATACCTTGAGCAACAGCTGAGTTTGCATCAAAGCTGGAAATTAGGAAATAATTAAAATAATTATTTTTAAGTCAATATAAACTCACTTTGTAAATTTTTGGCTCTGATAATTTTTTTACATATATTGCTTAATGTTTTTAATACTTTACAAAAATTTGGAAGAAAAATATATGATTATGATGTGTGTATTATTTGATTAATATTATTCAATTTCCTTCCATCAAATCCACATAAAAGTAGCCTTCAGAAAAGTCTGTACATCTAAGGACTTTTTTTTTGCCTGGGAGGCAGATTATACTGCCATTGGATTCAGGCTGAGATAAAAGTTCCTCAGTTCTGCATGAATTAACAGAGGCTGAGGCGTCCAGTGTTTCTCCAAGAAGGTTTTTGCTCACTTTGTTGCCAGCCTATTGGACCATTATGGAAAAATATCAAAAGTGTGTTAAATATAAAGACAGCTGTCAGAAGTGAGAGAGAAAACTGCAATGCTTTGAAGGAAAAGGAAGCAAGCATAAGAAATAAAGGTTTTATAAGAAAATGTGATTGAGAATGGAAAAGCAAAGATGAATCAAGCTGTTACATAGAAACAGTTCTTCTTAGTTGACTTTTATGTTTGAGACAAAAAATCCCATTCTAAGAACCAGGGTCAAGACTGAGCTTCAAGGTGTGGGTACTTCTGAGTCACATGCAACAATAGTTTGACGCTGCATTGAAAAAAAATCTGATGTTAAAGTAGTATGGCAAGGTTATGGTATTTTTCAGTTCCTCAGTACCCTCTTAATTCATTGCAACTCAGAACACTGAGAAAGTGAGATTATTAATCTGCACAACAACGAGTGACTGTGAGTGTTACTGAAATACTGTGCTTATAAGTCTTGGACAGTTATTTTGCTTTATTCATTACATACAAATAGTCAGATTTAAGGATGGCTGTTACTACTAACTTTCTGGAATTTCTGCATATTCTTTACCAAACTTTGATAATGCTTTAGCGACTCCCCTGTGCAGCCATTTAATAAGACCACTTCTGCAGTTTACAGTCAATTTTACCAAAAGCCTTATTTAGCTTCATAGAAACTGAGAGCAGCCTTCATCCATGGAAAGCAGCAGATGGGAAGTAAGTTGCCTGCCAGTAGCCAGGGAGAGTTAAAAAGATATATAGTTCCTGAGTGCAATTTACTGAGGACAACTCTCAGTGGTTTACTAAATGGTTACTAAAATTCTTTGTTTAAGCACAATATATGCCGAAACCACTGTTTTCACATGACTGGGTTCTGCAGCAGCTATTAACGTTATTATTCCAAAACACCAGAGTGCTCTGTAGGGAATGATGCCTCTTTCTTATAGTCTGTAATTCTAGCATTTCAAGGTACTAGAGAACACTTTCAGGTACCTTAATGATGTGAGCAGACTTTCAAGAGCTCTTGGTGGCAGTTGCTGCCAGAGCCACTGAAAATACAACAAAGTTTGTGTAGGTATTCAACAGAAAAATCAGCTACTTTGAAAAACTGGTCACTAAATTTCAAATTCTGAATTCCTCCAAAACATTTGGACTGATTTTTACCAGCATCAAGTTTGAAAATTCAAAGCAAAATAGTCACAGGGGTTGCATGCCCAGACTCTGGGATGGTTTGAGAGTATCCAAGTTTTATTTTTCTCTGTCACAATTCAAACACCAGGTTTAGACACACAGTGGCTGGAGGATCCCTAGAAAGAAAGGATGCCAGGCACTTTTCTCAAGGCCACAGAGGAAAACGCAGTGTAAGAATCTGAAATAAGAAACATCCATCTATGGAAAAGAAAACCCAAAACCAAAACCAAACCAAACCAAACCAAACCAAACCAAAAAAACAAACCCCACCAAAAATAACCTAACTAACCTTTGCCTATCCCTTTCTATGTCACCAGAGGCCATCTGCAACATAAAGCACCTGCTTTTCCACGCATTAAGAAGGCCAGATGCAGAAAGGTAATGAATAATACATTATTTTCTTTTATAAAAATTCATACTCTACTAAAGAATTTTAAAAGATTATTTGATTTGTGTTCATAACAGCCCTGTGAACTAGACAAGAAAGTAATACCATAATTATTACTTGACAAATGCTAAATGATGTGATCTGTGTCACAGCAGGGAAGTCTGTATGAAAATAGGGGAGCAAAAATATGCCCTGCTTTGCTCTTTCTAGCCTGTTATTCAGTTCATTAGATGAATCAGTGCTAGATTTTCATGTCTTTAAACTTTGTAAACATCAGACATCAGACAATAGAATTATTCTAAATTTAACCTGAGTACTCAAACAGAAATGATCATTAATTAATAGCAAGAAATCTTAGTAATGAATTGTAAGGTCTCTTATTTCAGCTCTTTCAGAAGATTGTTCACCACAGCAGCTAAGATTATGATGACATAGTGTAGCCTAACAAGAAACACAGACCAGGAAGCTAAAAGCTGCCACAGATAAAGTCCTGCCTACACTTCCTTTGTAGGGTACTTTCTCTCCAAAGTCAGAAATTTCTTTAAGATCTTACAAAGGGTTTTTTTTCTTGCTTTTTTACTTTATCACAAAGGACTTCTAATACTACTGCAGTTATAAATTTTTCTTTTCTCATTTGTTTTTCAAAGCTTTGTCTTCTCCAATCCACTTCGTGTACATTTCCAAGGGAAATGTACACCTTTGTGTACCAAAATCAAGTAACTGTGGGTCGGAGAAAGTTAATAAAATGCTGTATTGTCTGCTTTTTATAAGACGTTATGTGTGGCATACTCATTCTGGAGCAACATAAGGTTTAAAAGTCAGCATTGACTATTGAAAGAAATAGATTTCAATTGCGGTATAGATTTTTTTTTTTTTTAAACCCAGAGGGTGATTGTTTTCTTTCTCTCTTCCCTAACCAGTTCATGACACTCTTTCCTTTACAATGAACAGCTCTTCAGTTCTCTTCAGGAACTGATAGCAGTTCACATTTGAAACATTTACATTAGAGAAAGTTGAACCAATGTACCTAAAATAACAAGGACTGTCTAGGTACCTAATTTCTCACCTTTTGTGATTGCATTATTTTTCATTTCTGAACTGATGGCACACAGTCAGGGTCAGACTGCTAGCATTATTATAAGAAAAAAAAAGGTACATGCAACCCTGAAACTAACATTATTTCTAATATTATTTCCCAATTTCTGTGGAAAGAACAAAAATTTCACAGCATGGTTTACTCCTGTAATATATCCAGATCAATAGTGGACACTCATTTTGCTCCCAAACAACATTATATAAACATTCTTGCTCTGAAATATATTTAAAAAATACCACCCTTTAATAAACACAAAAGATATTAGGAAAAGGAAAAAGTAGTAAAATAATATTAGTAAATCATATTTTAGTAACTAATAGAGAAAAAACAAATTATTCACATTACTAGTAGCTGTACCATAAAATATTCCCTAAACTGTCATCAAATGTCAATCAGGTCATAGACTCTGGGATTAAAAAAAATGCATCAAACAATTAAATTTAAAATTCAAGATGTATCATTTCAAAATGTGACATGAGAAAGGGCTGAAAAGTTGGTTTGTTTGTCTGCTGATTCAACAAATGTCCACTCACAGTTGTAGTGGTTTTGGTTTAGGCCCTTCCTGGTAACTAGGGTCATAACTAAGGAAGTATTCCATCTCATTTCTTTATGTAAGCAAAGATATAAAGAGGGGAGTCGGAAGTCAGGGGGGCATCCTT
>JAWWMP010000081.1:81426740-81450676 GCA_035047865.1 Dendrocincla tyrannina | reverse complement strand
ACCCCCCACGCCCTCCGTCTCTCCCACGAACCCGCACCGCTCCCGGCCCTGATTCGGGACGGGCACTATCCCGAAGCCCTCCCGCACTCTCCAAAAGCCCCAGCGCTGCCCCCCCAGTGCCCCTTCTGTGTCCCATGTCCCGTTCTGGGGCATATCCAGTGTCCCCCCCACTCTCTTCAAGCCCCACCACAGCCACCCTGAGTTCCAAGCTGCAGCTTGCTGGCTTCCACGATCCTGCCAGCGAACCTTGGCCACCCCTGCTGGGGGGGAAGCGCGCCCGAGCCAGTCCAGTGCCCAGTGTGGGCCGGCACTGCAGAGGCGTCCTGGCCACCACTGCTGTGCTCGCCTCTGCCCGCAGCCGCTTCGGAGGAGCAGCCTTGCCACTGCTAGCGGTGACCCGGCATCGCAGAGACGGACGCCGCATCGCTCTGCTTCTGGACAAAGCAACCACAAGTCTCCAGCGCCCGCCACAGCCGCCTCAGAAGTGGGATTGCCACAGTCCTGGGACACCCTGGACCATGCTGGGCTGTGCACCACATGGACAGTGATTGCGCAATACCCAGATCTTACACAATGCAGAACATTTCACAATACCTGAGCCCAAACAGAGTCTGCGCAAAGGAGCAAAGCTTACATAACCATTGCAACTAGAGCATGCACAAAGGGGCGTGGCTTATGCAGCCAAAAGTGAATAAAAACCGGGCTCTGGCTCAGATCCAGTGCGAGTTTTGGTGGAGCCTAGTCTCTCCAAAATCGCCCAGCACTCTGCTGTTGCCTCTTGGCCTACCTTCACTCGGAGCTGATATCACTGTGGAGTGGGTTGAAAAAGCTGGAATCACCGAGCTGAAATAACTCATTGCTTTTTCTAATAAAGTTCACTCATTTTTTATTTTAATAAATTACTTAATACTTTTTTATAAATAAATAAATTAATTGCTGATATCACTCATCGCTTCAATGCCTATAACAGAGATCTTTTTGAGATTAAATGATTCTATGACTCTATGATCATAAACAGTAATGTAGCTGCTGGAAATATTTTTTAAAGATGAGCAAATTCTGTTGATACATTTTGAAATATATTTCTTACTTCATTTTGTTTACATTGTTTTTGTGCTACTTTTTTCTTTGTTCCCCTTTTGCTCTATATAAGGTTTGAGTTTTCTGGAGCAATTACTTACAGGCACAGTAAATGTTATGAGTATTACAGAGAACAGTCACAGGTATCAATTTTGAATTTAAAAATATGAACATTTGGATTTATGCACCTTCAGTTGGAGAACAATGACGTACCATGACTTCGGGTGTAACTGTGACTACTGAGCACCACAAGGTGAAAAAATGCTCAATTCACTCAGAGATAAATAATTATTTGCAGAATTATTTAGGTGGAGTCTGAATTTCTTCCTACTCAGTACAAAAAAATATATGTTTATGAAGACACTCAATGACTTAAAATAAGACCATAGAGTTAGTTATGCTGACAATTGCATTATATTCAAGACATAGTAAAATAATGGAATTATTTTTTTATCGACTACAGAAGGCTTTGAATAAGAAGTTAATTGTTTAATTATTTGGTGGATTTAGCAAACACTTGAGCATTTTCGTTCAAGAATGAGCTTAGGGAATCGGGGATATTAACAAACAAAAAGAGGTAGAATTTTTAGGTAAGTTACTTGCTATGAACTGCTTGACAAAATTAGCAAAATCCCCTGAATCTCTGTGGTTTCCTAGACTTAATCACCACCTGTAAGGAGTGTATGTCTGTTTTTATTTTCAAGCTTCAAAAGCAAACCCCACACTTTTAACAGCACCTGCTGTGTACTACTGAATGTATTGTCACGTATTCCAAATGATATACTGTACGCTGCAGTTCAAGTCTAAAGAGTTTCAAGAATGCAAGCCTCACTTAGGACCTGCATTTCACCATATGCAGGACTGAAAAATTAAAGACAAGGAACAGATTCTGAAAGATTATCCACTGAAATCCTGCATAAATAGTAACTCTCACTGTAATTCTCATATCACTTGAAATTAATGCTCTATGAAAGGGGGAAAAAGTTCCTCATTCAGATACCACTCATAATCTTCAGCCTGTAAACTATTATTTATAATCTATTATATATAGATCAGTTTTAAACCTTTCAGTGATTCATGATTTTTAATGTAGGAAAGCTGAGTTTAGAAAGTTCATCTTATGCAGACTGCTGTGTAGCACAATTAAATTATTTCTCTCTTTGTCAGTCATTCAAAAGTAGGAGTAACAACCTGGAGTCTATGGATCACAGGCTGAGAACCACTGCTCTGTAGGATCACTGATCACTGATGTTTTCAGGCTCGTTTCCTGTCATATGTCCTACTCAAATGGTTTGACACTGTGTGCTTCCACTGCTGCTATCCATGCACTGGGCACTGCAGCCCAATTAGCTCTCACCTCTCTGTGGCACCATTATGAGCACGATTTTCTTTAATGGACTAGGGAAATGGGTGTTGTGGTTTAACCACTCAGATGGCTAAGTACCACACCGCTATTCACAGCTCTTCATCCCCCAGTGGTATGGGGGAGACAATCAGCAAAACAGATAAAACTTGTGGTTTGAGATAAAGGGGATTTAGTAGGACAGAAAGGAAAGGAAAATATTAATAATGATAAAAGAATACAGAAAACAAGTGCTGCACCATTGCTGTTGTTCATCACCTGCTGAGTGATGTCCAGCTGGTCCCTGAGCAGTGGGCCACCACTTCCTACCTCCTTCCCCTATTTCTTTTGCTCAGCATGGCACCATATGATATAAAATGTCCCTTTGATCAGTTTGGGTCAGCCATCCTGGCTATGTCCCCTCTCAGCTTCTTATGCACTCACAACCTCCTCACTGGCAGGGCAGCAGAGGAAGTGAAAATGTCCTTGACTTAGTGTTAAGCGCTACTCAGCAATAACTAAAACATCAGTGTGTTAGCAACATTATTCACATCCTAAATCCAAAACACAACACTGTAGCAAGTATTAGAAAGACAATTAGCTCTATCCCGGCTAAACCAGGACAACAGGCTCAGTTCTAAATTAGGTGTTTTGGTTGTATGAGGGTTTTTTAATTATGTTTCTCAGTGATATTACTTCAGTATATAAGGGAACTGGCAGATCTGGCAAACTGCTATATAGATTATATATATATAATATATAGATATATATATTATATATAATATATAATATATAGATATATATATATAGATTGGGGGCTTAGAGGGAAGAGGTGAGAAAAGGCAAAAGAAAAAATATTAAACTTACATGTTTAGGAGAGAATTGTGGAATTTTTAAGTTTCAAACAAAAGATCAGCCCTTAAAATCCCAGCCTGCAGATAAAATTTACAGGAAATATTATTAAAACGGTAGCATACGTTGTCATAGACAAAATTAATCCATCGTTATTTTAAAGCAATGATAAAGTAGTTGACTGGTGAACATGGCAACAGCATGTATTTTGATAATAGGTCAAATTCAATCTAATTTTTCCTCATTGAAAGATGCTAGAAAATCCAAGTAATGCAAATAATTTTCATTATAGTTCACTCAAAGTTCACAAAGATCCCTGTTTAATAATGTAGATAAGATTCTACTTAGCTTCAATAAGAATGGAAGAACTATATTTCTCTGATATGTATTATAGAAAAGAAGGATGTGCTATCAGATCTGACAGCATCAACAAAGCTGCAAGAAAATTACAGAAAATAAACCATCAATCTAATGACCTTTGAAATATTTCCATTCATTGCAACAGAAATGGGATCGGAAAATTTCTGAAGAGAATTATACAGATTAAGACAGCAGTCTGTTCCTCCATTGTGGTATTTTACCAAACTCCAGATTAGGCTGCAAGACAGGGATCAGAAAAAGCAGCAGTTCTTCAGAATGGTCCAGAGTTCAGCCTGTGCCTCATAAACCTAAATGTCATTGGACTCAATCACGTATCTGTGTGAACCCAGACTATAGCAAAAAGGCCCAGCTAATGTTACCCCTCACAGAGTTGCTGTTTCTTCTAAGTATTGCTGTGAAAATCTGAGAAAAGACAAAACAAATACATAAAGCTGCATAGAAGGACATAATATTATTTTTCCTGTTTCTTCTTTTTTTTTTTTTCTTCCTGTGACCAGTGGATAGAGACAAACAGAAATTTGCAGCAATACAGTAGCCATCTATGTTTTCATGAAATACAATGCTTAAAGATTGTAACTGTTCTTTCCACAGCCACAATGGATGACTAAAAACACCATTAAATGCCTTCTTCAAAGCCATTTCTTTAAAGAAGGAGGACAATTGCAACTAGAATGTGGCATAGGACCTACAGTATCAGAGATGGAAAAAATCACGCAAGAAATGGGCCTGTGAAGAAGATGAAGAAGCTAGCCAAAATGCCTTAAAAACTGAAGCTTTTACTGTGTTGTAAAAAATGGATTCATTGCCTTTTTTCCCTTAGTCACTGTGTTCTTCCCAAAACCCCTGAGAAAACCCTTATCTCCCTAGCCAGGCCTGCAGGAATTCATCCTTGAAGGACTCTGTTTAGTTTCTCCTATTGGCCCTTAGTTAACTCTTTCCCATCAGTTGTTATCCCTAGATTCTTATTGGTAGTAGAGAGAATCCCCCTAAAACCCTTAAATACCTCTACCCATGTTAATAAACTCTCTCTCTGCTTCCTCTCCTGTGCTCTCTGTGTGGCTCTTTCTGGGGCATCTTGGGGACTGTGCAGAGGGGGACAAAGGGGGGAGCATCACCCAGCAGCTGTCTCACTATGATATACAAATACCTCATCCATGCTATGACAAATGAATTTATCTACTATCACTGTTGGTTGGAGCGCTCCCCCTCTCCCGTCCTCCCCCCCAAGTCCACGTGGTCAGCCACACGGTCTCCTGAGGTCCCAGTAAAGACATCCACACTTGCCAAGGACAGGAAGCAGAGAGAGAGAGGTTTATTCACCTGACCAGGTCAATTATAGACTTCCCGGCAGGGAGAGTTCAAGGGGAGGGATACAAAAAGGGACCAATCAGAAGGGGTTTCACACAACCTGGTGGAGGCTTGCATACTAATTAGGAAGGTGAAGAGTGGCTTTCCAAGGGGCCTGGGAGAAAGGGTAACACAGCAAAAAACCTCATGTTATAATACAGTTTTACAAAATGCTTTCATTGGTTTCTTCATCCCTAGTGGCCCATCTCCTGCAGGATCTGTTCCACTCTTGATATTGTGAGTCTACTCCCACAATCTACGATACATTGCTGAAGTGTCTTCTATTGTCCTCTGAATTTCCTATATGCCACTGCTGTGTTCAGAGTTCAGCTTTATTTAAGCACTAAAGTTTTAAAACCCAGGATTAAGCACCTGTACCACCAGTTCCCTGCCTGCTATAAAAGATTCTGTGCCTCACCACACCAACCCCCACCACAAGCATTGCATGGCAATTCTAACATTTTAAGATCCAAAATACTTCCCCTCTTGAAAGTATGAGGTCAATATAAGTCAGAATCCACTGAGAAAATGTGAGGTTGTTTCAGAAAATTGTTTGAATTCTGGTCACTTTATTATTGCTGCTCAGGATATTACTGTGACATATAATAATATAATGTAGTATTACCCCAAGATAATATACAATATAAAGCTAGCACAATATAATGCTACCATGAAAATAATATATGGTCTTTTCCAATAAAAAATAAATGCTAAAGAGGAAATTAGGATAAATGAGACTACTAAGTAGCATGGTCCTGGCTCTTACTGTACCTAATCTATCAGACATGATTTGCCAATGTCTCTGTAGTTCATCACAACCATTCAGGATGCTCAAAGTTTTACTGTCTATAGAAAAGTATATATGTATCTACTGACAAATCACTCAGCCTGCCACTCTTGCCTGTTGCTCTCATCCTCCTGTAATTTCCACCCTTCCTAGACATCCTATTTCGAGCCCTAAAATCTCATGTCATTAGCATCAAACTGGGCAGTGTGACTACCATGATCCCTTCTCTGCTGGGGCAGTATGGGTATGTTCTCCTTTCCTCCATGGGAGAAGCAACTTTTAAACAACCACCACTGAAGCAGTGAAATCACACTGACAGGAAGGTGCAGAAAGACTGTTCACAATATAAGGTTCATATAGGTTATGAAGGGCAAAATCTCATTTGTATTTTTTTAGCAATTGGTAGCAAAGCCCAAAAGTTAAATTGTCTCTTAGACAACAGGAGGGTCGAGGCCAAATGCATGGCTCAGGGAAATGACCATATTGCCTTTAATGAACAGAACATAAAGACATTAGTATGTAGTACAATGAGCAGAAAAGTGTTTCTTCTGTTATGATCCGCATCTGTATTCCTAAAAGCATTGCTCATTACCCACATCAAGGAGAGTGTGTCTAGGGCCATATTCACTGTTGCCACCAAGCGGACCAAATCTGTGCCCCAAAACGTAACACAGGTAGAGCCCCAGAGTCACATTTCTTCAGGACTGTGTATGGAATTTTGTTAAACTGTAGGAAGTGAAACTGCCAATAAAGATAGTCTATCTCAATTACTCTTTACAAAGAGCATAAATCTGTGTGTCTTCCGGGAGTAACATACCTGTAAATTTTTTCTCCCTGAATCCAAAGGTAGACAGTTTTAAAATCTACCAAAATAATCAGTAGGATTTTTATTGACTAGGAAGACACCTTAATGGGAATACCTTCTAAAAACAAAGCCAGATCTTTTAGATAAAGGATGTCATTTACTTCTTCCCTAGTGGATTTTTGTTCTTTCAAGGAGGTACTGTATTTTTCAATGGACAGAAGCTGTTGCAGGGGACAAGGGGCAGCCAGTTTGAGCATTCCCCAGTAGCAGCAGTCATCATAAATAACAGATACAATATCTTCCTCTTGGCAGTTAAGCAATATTTCCCTAGGAGTTTTTTGACAGCTGATATTGAACCTTGTCATTCTGCCATGTATGTAATCACAGAGGAAAAAAAAAGCCAGAGCATTGATTAGGGTAATCTTTATAATTAGTTTGGTTTATTTGCACTCACAGGTGTGAATTGTAGGGAGCCAGAAGACCAACATGTTTCATCTCAAGACCTTCTCCAAGAAAAAAAAAATCATGATAAGTTTACATAGAAATCCATACTAACACTGTGATCAAAATAAATAATGGCATATTTTGGATCCTTCCTTACTTTTCCATGAGCAATTTTTAAAAACAGAGCACATAAATAGACAATTAATATGAGAGTCTTAGCCTTTTTGCTATCCTGAAAGGAAAAGCAAAACAGAAAAGCAAAAACATTTAGTGATATAAAAATATTGTATTCCTTAGGCACATATTTAAAAGGGAATTGGAATTCATCAAGCAGTTAATATGCTTTCTAAGAATATCCACTTTTTTTTTCTTTTGTCCCACACCTCCAATAGACTGTATCTATTTCTGGAAGTAACAGATGATATTATAACAATATATTTGCCATTTCCTTGATGCTGCTTGCAAATACTATGCTACTTGCCTGTCCTAACTTTAGAAAGTGTGGATTCAAGTGCTTTTGTGGGGAGCTTCAGTGTTGTAAAAGAATACAGTGCTCCATCTGAGCAAACACAATCTGGGCCATAGAAATACCAGTAGCTTCTCTCGGGTGTGTTTTAGTTGTATTCAAAATTCAAATGTTTTTAGTGAAAACATTTCTCCTCACTGTCAGAAGTCCCACTGCTCCTGGAATTTCAATATCACTATGCTTATCAGCAAAAAAACACAAAACAACAAAACTGTCAATGAGACTGCATGTGTTGTTTCATTATAGATTTCTAACATACCATCGAATTGAATGAATAGCTGAAAAACACAGTTATTACAGAGAAAATAACTTTTTATATGAATTTTCAGAATTGTCTAGATAGCTCCCATGAACAACAACAACTTTCATATATTTAAATAATATCTTTTCTCCAAAAAGTACTTTATTATCAGGGTTTTTTTTCAATTTTCAAAACCAATTACCATGATTTTCTTGAGATGCTTCAACCATCATAGAAACAATAGACTGTGACCCTATTAATTGTTGATTGATGTCTAGCAACTCTATACTGCTGTTTTGAAAACACAGAAACATATCTCATGGCCTGTCCCTGAAGAGGTTAAAATGTGAAGATAGAAGAAACCTGGCTTAGAATTACATAGTGTAGGTGTTCTTTTTGAAGTCTTGACAGAAGATTTGTGATGCTCTTTAACCAAGTCTCTATAAGATAACTGAGGAAACAATTCAAAATGATAAGCATTGACTGCAGGTTATTTAGATTTATTCACTTTGCTTGAAACAAAAGCAAAGCTAGACTCCGCATTGTCAAAGGTACTTAAAGTTTTAACACTCCCATGCAGCCTAATCCTTCTGTCACTAGTATATGAAAATGTACCTAGCCTTGATTAATATTCTATTAATCCATGACAAAGTACCCATATCACTCACAGGCTTACTTTCTTGGCAAGTTCCTGAGATATGCCTCATTAACTGCATTACTTGTTTGATCTGATCGTTGTCATATTGTTTTGTTGACAGCCAGGGTGCCTAATGCTAGACTGTGCAGTGAATAGGCTGTAATGTCTCTCTGAACCCTTTCCTCTGATGGAAGGTTGCCCAAGGTCAAACAGTTTGTGAGTAACTGTGAAAGTAAATGTTGGTGTCTTGCCTGAGTTATCATAAAACTAATTTGACTAACCTTTGCTCTGTCTTTGAGGTAAAATAAACATGAAAAAGTCCATGCTGAATGAACCTTTTTCTTTTTTCCATGGAGTAAAATAAAAAAAAAAAATCATCTCTACTGACTTTTTTTTTTTCCCCCCTTATAACTTCTGAAGCTATTTAGGGCTACTTGGATGTAGCATTCTGACAGCCTTGAGATGAAAATTCTCAGCTAGTTACAGATCAGGAAAAGTATGGTCATCTGCAGCGAGCTGGGGGGTTTGCTCCCCCTTTCCCGTCCCCTCCTGGGCCACGTGGTCAGCAGCCACACGGTCTCCAGAGGTCCCAGTAAAGAGACACATACACGCCAGGAGCAGGAAAGCAGAGAGAGGTTTATTCACCTGGCCAGGGTTTTTACAGGGCTTCACAGTCAATAGGATTCAAGGGGAAGAGTTAACAACGGATGAATCAGGGGAGGTCTCACACAGCCTGGCCAAGGCTTGCATACTAATTAGGAAGGTAAGGGGTTTCGTCCCACGGGGTCCAGGGAAGAGGAAAGGTGATTCAGGGGAAAAAACAAACTCCATTTAACAATTCAGTAAAAAAGCCTCAGGTTTAAAAGGCACTTTGGTTGGTTTCTTCATCTTCACAGGCTCACTGTTACAGTCACCAGCAGCTCCCATTTTCTCATAGAAAGCAGCTCGTCCGTATTTCCCATTCTCTGAAGCTGCTTGCTCTTTTTCATCTTACCAAGAAATTAGTCAAATTTAAAGGAACAATGGGGTTTTTAACTTATAAGTTAAAACTTATAAGTTTTAACTTATAAGACAAGTGGATCAAGACCAACAACAAAAACCTTCTCTTTGGTTTGTTTTTTGGGTGTTTTTTTTTCTTTTTTAAGCCTACCTCTGAGTCTCCTTTAAACTTAAATTGCTTAGTGAGATACTGATTTTTATTTACACAAAGCTGCATTTTTAATGAAATTCTGACTCTAGAAGAGGGTTATAAATCGTTTTTTTTCCTTTTCTCTGAAATTGAGGAAAAAACTTTGTTATCGAGAGGTATCCTCTCCCAGCATATTAGGCAATTGGATCTGGATGCAGTTCTAAATGCTGACATTTTCAGACAAATGACGGTTTGGGTTCATTCTTACTCAGCTGATTCTGTCAGGCTGGAAGTCTGTCTAGCCTTTTCTCAAGGATCACCCTTGATGGTGAATTCAAGCAACCTATTCTACTGCTTCAGCATCCTTACCAGAAGGAAGGATTTTTTAGTATTTAATATGAATATTCCTCACAGGATTTAAGTCCATTAAAACTGGTCTTGACTATTGCAGGCATGTAGAACAGATTGTGTCTTTTCTGCATTTTCTGTATCATATGCTTGAACATAGCTTTAAGTTATCTTTAGGAGGAAAAAAAGGAAATATAATTCATATTTACTCCTTTATAATTCTGCTTAGTTTAGGTGGAGCATTTTAGGTTACAAGTAAACGCTAATTTATCAATATTTTATAAATAGTGACATGTTGATTGAGAAAACTCATATCCAGGCATAGTAGTTCCAGCTTTAATTAACATAGTGTGCAAAAATCAATCTCATTAATTCTGAGTCTATCTGCTTATAGCTGTTAGTCATTCAACATATTAAATATAAATAATATGTTACTGCTCATCCATAATTCTCTTTACTTTTACTTTCACTTTCATAAACAATAAAAGGAATTGACTAGTTAGGGTAATACTGATAAACTGATTTCCTGACTTAAGCTCTTCTAAGTTTTCAGAGATCATACTGTGTAAAACATGTGAGATGGTGGTTGTAAGCAAGTGCATGCTTTAATGTTGCATTGTGTAATCATCACTAAGAGCCTGACAATTATCTGCTTCTTCTGTCACGCATTCAATGCTATTGAACTAAAGTTTTACATAAATAAAGCATATATTTATCTTCATAAGAAAGGTCCATTTTTTATTTCATACTTCAAACAAAGGTTGAAAACCTGTAGCTGAATAGAATCTTTTCTGTAGTGAAGTGAAACTACGGTGAAACTGCTCTAATAGTATGCAACACACTGTTAGTCAGCAGCTTGAAAACACCTCTCACTTCATAATGTAAAACATAAATTTTATAGAGCAAAGTTATGACAATATCTTAAAAACATGAATAAATATAATCTTTTACATACTCAACTGATACTGAGTGATCCAGGGGAGCAGAAAACTACTCTTAGAAACTAGGACCAACAGAACTCCCATCTATACTGAGGTCAACAGTAAAAGTCTTGGGTTTGGCTAGGTCAAATTGCCTTGATGTGGTTAATTATTCTGATTCAAAGTGAGATTGGATGGATCAGTAAGACACGAACTATGTGAAATACATATGCACAGAGTCAGATGGTCACAAATTTGACTTTGAACCTAGCAAAGTGTTGCTGGCAGTATAAAAGGATTTGTTCTTCATTAATAACCAGCTGGATACAGAGAAATTTTCCCACTTCTACCACATATTATAGAGGTTAACCAACCCTGGAATAGATATAGACACTTTTCTCTGCCAGAAAGAAATTTTCTTGGCCAAAAGTCATAATCATAGAGATCAAAAATGAATTGAATTCCTTCCAGCATTCCAGGGAACATTGCTGATTGTATAAGTACAAAAAGGTTGATAAAGAAACCCATTAGATATTGCGATTAGACTGTAAATCAAAATCCTGACCAACTTTTGTATTGAAAAAGACTGAATTCAGCAGAGCAAAAATGTTTGGTTTAGTGTATGCATAAACAACAAAAATTGCAGTAAATCTTCTCCAATTTCAGTGTATCAGGTAAGATTTGTCCATTGTGTTGTAGCATTAAAGAAAATGGTAGTGTATGTAGGATGATTCTAGAGAAAAAGCATGGAAAGTAAACTTCTCAGAGTAAAGTATGCCATTGTCTGTGAAAGTGATAGAACATCTTTAACAAAAAAACTTTTGGAAAAAATCATTACAATTCATTATAGCGAGAGCATAAATGTGATTAAGACACCTTGTATCTCAACCATTACAGCAGCTACATATTACGTATTAGACAGATGATAAATGTAAGAAATAAAACATGACAATCATGCATTTTACCTCTTGTCAAATCAAACTGTTTAAATTTTCAGCCTAGCAAACCCACCCTGAAGATTTACTTCATTTCCAGTTAGATCTGGATCAAACAGGAGCCTCTATCTCTCTTGAATTAGATAGGATCAGTATTATTTTAAAAAAAAAATATCAAGGAGTTACATTTTTGTAACTCAGAGTAGTGGTTCTTTAAGAAAGAAAAAGAAATAAATGTTGAAAGTCAATTTTCATATAGTGCAAACATTTTTTTTGTAACACATCTTCATAATCTTACAATGGCAAATAATTTGGTTTCCAATGAATAAATAAAAAACAGTCTGAATACTTACAACATTATTTATTTGTTATATATAAGAAAAGAAATCCTTTGTTTCTGCTTGAAAAAGTCATTATATATTAGAGACAAATTTAATAGCAATCTGGATACTTGAGTTCTTTCTACTCCCAAGTCTCTTAAGCTGAAGAACAAGCCCTTAGCTACTTCTTCTATTACTGATGTTCTAACCTAATTGCATCTGTGACAGCTGGAATTTATTGCTGGGAGGACAGAAGTTAGACATTGCTTGATATAGAGTATTTGATTTTGTGGTGCTTTCTTTTAAAATTTTACAATGCTAAATAAATGCTGAAGGAGCATGGATTAGCAACATTCTGGAAAGCATGTTGTCAGTCTCTTTAGTCTGCATCCTGTCAAGGATCTCCAAGCTTGTTCAAGATTATCTGCAAATGAGAGTAAGTAGATGATATAACTAATACTTTTGAATAGATAAATTCCACACAATGTCAAATAAAAAGAAATTTTCTTAAACATTTCTTTTTCTTGAATAAGAATTATACATAACCCTAAGTATAAAAATTGTTGAAGTGTCAACCCAAGTGGAAACAACCTGAATTTCCACACAAAAGCTGAAGCAAAATGCCAAAGATCCCTGATCCAAAACATAGGCAAAAACTGTGAAGAAGAGGATGATTGGTCATTACAGAATTATGTTCTATTTATGAACATAAAGGGCTTTTCTATCTCAAGGCTCTCTCTCTAAATTTGTGTGCAATCACCATAAAGGCTAGCAGTGTGAAGAAACTAACATTTTAGTAACTATAGATGACATAAATGAACTGTACCTCTTGGATGTCATGCTGTGAGGATTCTAGAAGATGTGCAGTGGAGCACTACTTTCTTTAGCCACCATTGTTTGCAAACAAAATATGGTATTTTTTGCCAGATTCAGATTCTACTAGAAAAATAGTGAGGATTTATTATTCTAAAATTTCCAGTCTAGGCAAAGATGTCAAGGTGTTTAAACAGGCGAGTAATCCATCTTGCCTCGAGGAACCTGCCTCAACTAAGCTATTCTCTCTACTTCTGAAAATAAATTCTTACTGGAAACACCCTCAAAAGACAACACTTACTATGGTAACAAAAGCAATTTAAGGTAAATTCAAGTAAGAGATTTTGGTTTTGCTTTCAGTTTTGTAGTTGAAGGAAGATTTATAAATACCTTATTTCTTAATTCTTATCTATTGCTTTTCAGGAAGGAAAGGGGTTTTATTCTTTTGGTTCAAAATACAATATGCCACTGAACTTTACAAAGCACTCACTTTATATAAGCTAAATTAATTAATTCCTCTATTCCTATATGAATATTTTAATAGTACAAATACTACTGTAGGGTTAATTCCTATTCCTTTTTTATGTGTTCCCTTAATGGTTTGTTATAATTTCTACCATTAAAATGTGAATAATAAAATAAATTCAATTTTTTAGTCTATATAGGTGCATATAAAATACACACATTTTTCATCTTCCCAACTCGTAGTTCACTTATTAAATACATTTCAGTTCAATATCACTGGTGCTTCTGGGTGTCTGCTCATGAAGACGGTCTTGAGTACCAGTCATAAAGCATCTTGTATCACTGTTATGTCTTGTGGTTTTCTTCACAGTAGCCTCTTCTTTATTTTGCTTTCTTCTTAATTTTTAGAGGCTTGTTGATATTTCTGAAGTGCAGGCACTGCCACTGCCTTCTTTTGTAGAATTATCTTTGCTGAATCTCTTCCCTGTTGAAAGAGACCCATGTACATCCCGTGTTTTCATTTAACTGAAATTCTCACTTAGTCTAGACTATGATCTTTTGCAGTATAATGTTCCTGAGTCAAAACTAATTCCTCTAAAATAATCTACCTCTCTAAGATTTTTTGGCATCTTATGCATAGAGTCTTAAAATTACTGCAGAGAGTTTTTTCAACTTTTTTGTTGGCTGAAATTTCTTCCTGTAGTTCCTCGCAGTTTTGAAAACATTTTAAAAAGTTTATTCATCAAAGATTACAGAGAATTTTTTGTCTAATTTTCTTATGATTTCTCAAAAGAAGAAAAACACATTTTCTTAAAATTTAAATATTTCCAAGCCATTGAGAAAGTAACTAGTACAATACCTGTTTTTAATGCTGTAACCTCTATGCAATATTATTATATCATCATATTCACACTTACACCTTCTGCTTAAACGAAAGGTTATTTTTATATTTCAGATACCAACTTTTAGATGGCAGACATTCAGGATAGGTGTTACGGAATAGCTGCTTTCCAGACATGGAATAGCCCATAACATAAGAACTGCAACTTCATTCTGGATGATTGCTCACACTCCATAAACCACAAGGTGCTTTAATAAGTATGTTAAAATTAGTACCTTCTCAGATCTAGGATCAGATCTTCCAAGACACACAATTATTGAAAGAAGAATATAATTTCAAATTCTGGATGCAAACGGACTACTCTCCTGAAGGCTCACTTATCTGTTTTTTGAAGAATAGATCTATATTTATCATTTTGGCAGTTCTTAGTGACTGATTTGACAAAAGGAGTTTCTGATGTCCTACCATCCATTTCATTTCAAACAGTCTAATTTCCTATATTCCTCTTAGGCATACATACACAGTTTTGCATACACGCAGAAGGTTTAGGTGCCTACAACAGGGCAACAGATATCTCTGAGGTGTTGCTCAAGCTTTTTCATGCATTTTTGTAAAGTGGTTGGATCCATATAAGAGTAATATGTTCAGCAAATTTACAGAGATGATCCAGGATGGATTTATGCCAAATCGAGCCTAGTTCCAAGATGTAACAATTCTGAGTAGCTACAGTCATCCCTATTGCCGTGAGCCCAAAACTATTCTCCTCTTTGGAATGTCAAGCTCAGAACAATTCTGCTTTCCTTTTTGGGCAAGTTAGTAATTGTGCACAGCTCTCAATCCTGACTTTTAGTAAAGGTCTCTTTCATTTTTCTAGAGCACAAGATTTTCACTTAGAGTAGTTCTTTGGTTTATTTATTATTACCAAATTCCTTGTACATCAGGCATTTTATCCTGGAAAATAAATATTTAAAACAGAAGCTACAACAAGTGAAACTGTTGGACCAGAGATCATAAAAAGTATAGGGATATCTAATCAGATCATTAATTACTGTCACGCAAATTCCCAGAAGCTACCCCAAAAATTCCAGTCGCCATCTACTCTCTTGGGGGTTCTTCATTGTTTTCTGCCAAAGTGTCAGCAAAATAAACTATTCATAGCATTTTGGATTAGGCTGAAACCAAGGGTCCTGGAGAAATGAGACCTGCAAAGATTAGTAGGTCCATATCTTCAATGGAACTGTTTTGAATTTTAAAAGTATCACATTCTAATTTTATTTTCTCTTTGAATATATTTCAAATAATAATGCCCTTGGAAAGATGCAGAAAATCTGGGAATGCATTGTCTCTTGTCTTCTCACTATTGAGTAGAAGCTTTCTCTTTCCATTTCGTATGAGGAGATTTTTAAGTAAGGTACTGAATATGTTTCAAGTTCCTCAGTTATGACTTTCTTCTGCAAAACAGAGATATCATTAGAATAAGTGTCTTCAGAAGATTGAAATTTGTTCAGCAAAGAAATATTTGTCATGCAAGGCCACAAAGTTTCATTTTGTTATTTATTTATTATTGCATACCCTGGCTGGGAACTAAGTACCATGAAGCTGTTCACTCAGTCCCCCCCAGTGTTCATAACCCCCAACCCTGACTGAATGAGAAGAATCAGAGGAAAGTAAAGCACATGCATTGAGATAAGAACAGCTTAATAATTGAAATTAACAGCAACAACAATAATAAAATGATGAAAAGGAAGATAACAGAAAGAGAGAGGAATAAAACCCAAGGAAAAAAAAACAAACAAACAAACAATGCACAATACAATTGCTCACCAGTCGCTAATAAATGCCCAGCCCACCTCTGAACAGCGATCAGCCACTCCAATCCAACTCCCTCCAGTTTATATACTGAGCATACTGTTCTGAGACATGGAAATCCCTTTGGCCAGTTGGGGTGAGCTGTCCCAAATATTTTCAACATCACATATCCACTTGATTCATTGAATTGGGATGTTCAAAAACCATCAACTTGACTTTTAACAAATTGATCTTGTAAAATTATTCATTGCACATTAAGAGCATATCATGCTTCACTGAATAAGTACAGCAATCACTGCATTCACTAAGCTTTTCTTGTACCTTATGTCATACTGTAGTTTATTTCTTTTATTGTTCTTCTTGCACTTTTTGTAAGGATCATTAAGCAATGCATGTTTCCATCTGCCCTGGCTGTGCACCGACTATTCCCTTCACTATTGGTTTATTCCACTTTAAATGTAGGTTGTGTAGTTCAGGGCTCCACAACTGTACATATTGCTTTCCTTGGGGCATATTACCCTTATAGTCACAAAGGTATGGTTCTTATTTTAATTTGTGCAACCTTAGATATTTACAGCAAAATGGACCCAATTTTCATAACTTCTAGGCATGCAACACTGACTTTGTAAATGGTTTCTGAACTAGAATTCCCATACTGACTGCTACTTCCCTCAACAGCCTTTTTAATGCTCCAGTCTAAAAATTGCACCTCATTTCTAGCACTCATTTCTTTTCCCGTTTGATACTTTCAGTGCAAAGGAAACCAAACTTGCAACATACTTGACAGTGGACAAGTGCCCAAGTGCCAATCTGCAAACAATCTGGATTTAATGTTTGTTCACATAATCGTAATCTGTTTCCCAGTGGGCATAGCTTTAATTTTCTTTAATAAGTAATGAAGAAGCTGACTTAAGAAAAATAAAATAAAACCTACAAGGATCATTCAGCTAAGTCAGCTCCTACATCTACATGCCAAGAGTTATAACTTGTCAGTTTCTAATAAGTAGAGTCTTTTTGCATAAATAATAGCTAATAGTACCTTTTACTTTCCAATTTAAAATAGAAGATAAGTTACAGTGTATGTACCTTAATTTGGTTATCTTCCTGCAGGTGCACATTCACTAAGTGCTGCCTGATGTCTGCAGTAAATGAGATAGAGAAATGACAGATTTCTGTCTCATTTCTTATATAGCTATAATTCATCTCCAAGCACTATTTAATATATACGCTGAAAGAAACAGAAATCTTATGAAATGACAGTTTGAAAATATGTAATTAAAATTGTACCATAAAGCATTCACATGAGAGGGGCAACTTAAAGTTATCCAGGCTAACTCAGTCTTCATTTTATTTTTAACCACATTTCCTCATTTTATGCAGTTGATTTGAAAGAGTTAACACTTATGCACCTTTTCTTTGTACAATGTCCTAAGTCTAGAGGTTTTTCTTTTAAGGATTATGGAGCAAAACTGTGACTAGTGACAACTCAAGAGAGTTATGTAACAACCAACATGATGTGTGTCAACACAGAGTCGCTGAAAACGGTGGTAGGGTTTTATCCTTGGTATGTGCCAACAGGAGGTGATGTGTGCATTTCTGCTATGAGGTATATTATCTTCAGAGGCAGTTTGATAACAACAGAAAGGTATGGCAATGGCAATGACCAGAGTGCCCCAACGGTCCTGTGTGGTGAGCTGACCTCAGCTGGATGCCAAGTGACCACCCAACTGCTCTATCCCTTCCCAGCTGTAAAGGGGAGAGAGAAAAAGATGGAAAATAACTCTTGAATTGGGATAAGTAGTTTACTAAGGCGGAGCATAAGCTTGCACATACAGAAGTGAAGTGAAAGATAACAAGACTTATTTTCTACTTCCAATCAGCAGTGATCCCTGGCCACTTCCAGAGAAGCAGGGCTTCAGCACATGCAATGGTTTCTTAGCAGACAGCCATCAGAAACAACAAATGCCACCCTCTCTGCTCCTTTCCTTAGCTTTTATCTCTGAGCTGACATCATATGTCATGGAATATCCCTTTGGTCAGGTTGGGCCAGCTGGCCTACACATGTCCCCTCCCAGGATCTTGCCCTCAGTTGGGGAAGGAATGTTACAGCACTGACACTGTGCCCAGAAGCAGACAAAACACTGGTGTGTTATCAACACCCTTCTGACTACCAGTGCAAAGCACAGCACTGTGAGGGCTGCTATGGGGAAATGAACTCCATCTCAGCCGGCCCCAATACACCCTGACTGAGACATGCTGACTGAAGGTGCAATACCTAATTAGAGAGCCAGGTTGCTTAAGTCTTTCAAAGTCTGTAGGGAATAATTGTAAAATAAGATTTCAAAGTCTTAAAACCAGCCGAGTTGGGGCAAATGTCAATGCCAGTTAACTTGACTGCTCTGCTCCCCCTTTGACATATTTCCAGTCCCTGTTTCACAGGATGGGAGGTTGTCAAGAGACTTAGGGACTTAAAACATTTAGATGTCTGTTTCATGTTGGCAAGACAATACTTTTCTCTAACATTCTTGAAACAGTGAAATTATATTCACAAATATTTTGGAAACCATTCAGCTTGAAACAGATGTGTAGCCAGAAAAAGTATAAATATTAAAAGCTAACAAAGTGTTAAGCAAACTGAAAATAGGATCTTATAATTGGAAATTTCAGCTAATTTTTCATCTTTTCTCACTAATTGATGCCCCCTCCCCTTTCCTCCCTCCCTCCAACCCCCATTTTTCATTACAGGACACCCTTCTGAATTGCTGTAAAAAATCACCATACTTTTAAATGCACAAATGCACATTCGGTTGGGAAAGTCCTATGTTTAGTATCCTAGAGAAGAAAATAATTTTGGCATTACTTCAGTAATATTATTTCACATTTCTTTAAGACTTCACGCAGAAAGTCTCAAAGAGTTATACATTTCTTACAGCTACAATCTAGAAGTCGATTGAATGCATGCTTGCAAACAGAAAAGCCATATTATTTAGAGTAGCAGCTCACAGCCTGAGGTATTGCCATTGCCAGTAATCCCACTGTGGCTGTCAGTCAGAGTATTGACCTGGATAATGTACCCTACATATTTATCCAAATAATGGCATAGTCTCTCTAATTGTCTAAGGCCAGTAGCCTGTCTACAGTGCATTATGCTGAAATAGTATTTAGTTATAGTAGCCCTAGAGGAAACATTAACAATTTTTTCAGAACACAACACGGCTAAAATTCACTTTGCCTTCTTTCAGCAGTAGAAGAAATATTCTCATTCTCTCACCTTTAATTTTGTTTTGTAGATTACCTGGATGATTCATATATAGTTTATCTGAAAAATATTGAAAAATATTGAAAAATATTCTTCATTCGTCCTGAACAACCATGATGTGCTCTCCAATATAGACAAAAAGCAGAAAAAAATAAGTTTATCAGTGAAAAACACTGCAAACCAGGAGGGCCTGAGTATGTGTTTTAAAGAGTGGGAAAGTAAGATCAAACCAGTATGCAAGAAGTCTATGCTCAGTGATAGATCCTGTGTAATGTGAGCCTGCAAGATAAACAAAGCCTATGCAGATATACTTTAACTATGTGGCATCTTATGTCTTCATTCCAGCCTGCCTTTTCTCCTACATTTCTAGATAAATTAGGAAGAGGGAAAACATCCAGCTTGTAATGATTATATCTGGAAGAAAATTAAATTTGTAGTACAGTGAGCACACTAAGCTTGAAGTGCCCACAAAGTTTCTGACATTTTGGAAAGGAAAATAATTCAGGCATGGATAAAACATATCCACAGTATGTGGATGCTCAAAAAAAAGTAAAGCACTGCAAAAACAATTGAGTCCTCTACCATTATTAAGTTTTAAAAAAAAAGGGCAAAACAAAAAAAATAGAAACATCAGCAGAGACAAAAAACAACAACAAACAAAACCAAATGAAAAGAATAGCAACAATAATAAAATCTACACCGTGCCCACTGAAAAAGACCCTGTTTCAAAGCTGACCATACAGGCTACCTGAACAGGCTCCTGGGAATGAAAATAAAAGTAACTGACTTAACCATTTCTTTTGTATTCTCCAAGCTATTTGGCAACTGAATAATCAAAAACTGAATAAATCAAAAATATAAACATATTTAATTATATATGAATTTATTTGTAACATGTAATTTATGGTAAAATAATAAATACAGGAACCTAGTTTTTGAAAGATAACTGCATATATGCTACCTAAAACAATGCTTGTCTCCCTCAAAACTAGGCCACTAAACATTTATGGATTTTACTTAGTAAAATTCTGCTTTGATTACAATTCTGCAACTTCTGCTTCTAAGTATTTCCCTGCCAGTTTTCACATATTCTCTGAGTGCTGTCTCACAGGTGCTGGCCCTTTCCTTTTTCATCATCCCTCACAAGCCTTCCAGCTCCTGAGGTGAACCTTTCCCATTATTCTGCCAATGCCTGTACAGGAGTTATGCCCCAGCCCTCGGTAAATGAGCTGCGACATACTGAGTTCTGCTGGCAGCCACTGCTCCTGATGAAGGTCACGCAGCTGGGAGGGATGTCCTCATGATTTAATCCACTGTATGCTGAGCTCTGAACAGACATGCTCCTCACACATTTCAGTTATCAGGTCCTCCTGAGGATGAAGTGAATGTCAAGTAGGGTGGCCTACCCTGGACAACTTAGGAAAGGAATAAATGCAGGCCAGGATAAAGTGAAGACATTGGGGAAAAGGGGTGCGGAATAAATGCTAGTAATGAGCATTTTGGATAAACATGGGTGGGGGGAGTAGTTAGTTTAATCACATTTGGTCTAGTAGTTAGCAGGTAGTCTAGGAAAGGTGGATTTTTTTGCTTTTTGGCCTGTTGTAGTGATGTTTTATCCAGCTCAGACTGTGTGTATCAAGCAAACATGGCACTCCAAACTGAACAGAAAGCTCATTCTGAGTATTATCTATGATGCGTCAGGGTTTTTTTGGTGTGTTTTTTTTTTTTGTTTTGGTTTGGGTTTTTTTTGTTTGTTTGGTTGTTTGTTTTTTGGTTTTTTTTTTTGTTTTTTTTTTTTTGTTTGTTTGTTTGTTTGTTTTTTGTTGTGTTTTTTTTTATTTTTGATTTTTTTAACTTTATAGATTTTAGAAGTTATTGTAGATTTAATATACCAGTAAAATAACTTCAGTAGCTTACTGTTTACACATACCAACCTCATCCTATATCAATCCCTCAAAACTCCAGTAGCGTTTAGTCTCCATTTCAGGGTAGAATTACAGAAAAGTGACATGAGGCCTGCACCAGAAGATAAAGACATAGACAGAAGGATCTCCAAATCTGAAACTTTGGAAGGCCTCCAAGGACCTGACATGCTGCAAGGAAGATGAAGATGATGAAAGAGGGGTCCCAAGTCCCCAAACTCAATTCCCAATGGGGTGTGCCAGGGAGCGGAACGGGGCGGAACTGGGAGGAATAACAGAATGAAATTGGATAAACATTATAAAACCTTGGAACAAGGGTCAGATGGGGATTCTGTGGGTATGTATTCCTGGAGCTTGGAGGTTCATTAAAGCTTCTGCTCTCCTCATCTTATCTCCTCCTAAATTGGCCTGGAGTTTTTTTTCTCCTCAGTCTTTAACACATCATGTAAAAGGAAAAAGAAGCAAACTTGGTCAGCAAATTACATTAGATAATACAGCAGCGCTTATGAAATACCATAAACACATTTTATTGAACTGTGACAATATATCTGTTCCAAAACACGATTACAAACGCAGGCAGAAATATCAGTCTAGAATGTGTAAAAGATGATTTAGCATTTTACACAAGTATTCTCCATAAGTAAATTCTGAAAATATCCCTCCCCCTCCCCCCCCACTAAAATACAGAATTTCTCATTTCAGCTTTTCTCCTTTGTATTTCAATGAGGGACAAAATGAGTGTTAAACAATAAACCAACTCTTATCTCTTCTGTTTCTGCATATAATAACCTGTTATAAACATATAAACACGTGTCATGTTTTTGTTTTGCCAAATGTAGTGGTTTAGAAGAAACTACTTTATTTTGGTAGAAGTCTGGCAGTGATCAATGTGGAATTTTCTTGGGCCAGGCAGAACTTAATATTTGGCAGATGTAGCAGGACTAGACTCTGCCAGCACATGAAAAGAAGACATGTAGATGATAATCATTGGATCTAAGGTAGACTACAACTTTTGTCATCCATAAATGATGTTCACTATTGTAAATAAGTGCTGTCTTAAAAAAATTGAGGAAACCAATTTCTCTCTCTTCAGTTAGGACCCACAGTGAGTAAATCAGGAGTTTAAGGTTCCTAACAATTTTGTAGAGTCCAATTCAGTTTATGGACTTGAAAATTTGCCAATTCATTCCCACTGTAATTTCTCCTGTTCCTTCACAAATCTTTCCTGTTATTAGACACACAAACCCTGTGTCTTTACAAAACTTTTTCTAATGAGATTTTTTTCCTATTTAAATAAATCTCCCATAGTCTTGTACGCAGGACAATTTCCAAGCCACGATAGAGAATCTTGATTAAACAGGAGTGTAAAATTGAGGAGTGTAAAATGTTTTATCATCTTAGTAACTGATGAAAGCATTGAATTGCATTTCAGCCAGGAACAAATGTCTGAAGTATCCTACTTTGTTTACTTATCCATTCTTTCCCAATACTACCAAAATTCATTTTAAAGATTCTTAAAAAAAAATAAAAATATATATATATAAAAAAATAAGTTCTGTGTTATAATACCTGCTGTGCTTGACATTTCTCTGCTTCACTTTGCATCAGCTGGCATCTCATTTCTGTATTTGTTTCATCAATAATAAGGAACTGGGTTGCACCTTTACAGCAGTCACAACATGTGACAGGTGTGGGATTGCCACGTGCTGGGCACGTGATTGCCATGTGCTGGGCACATGTTGGGTGTATGAGGGGCATGTGATTGTCACAATTCTGGGCACATGAATGCCACATGTCAGCCATGCGAATGGTGTGTACTTGGCACATGAGTAGCATGTAATAGGCTCATGATGAGCACCTCATAGGAACATGATGGGTTCGTGACTATGCATTATTGCCACATGATGAAAGCATGATTGTCGCATGAAGGGCATTTAATGGATGCTTGTCAGGCACACAATGGGTAGAGCTTGTGCTGTGACCAGCTCCTGCTCTCTAGTGACATCTGCTTCTTGTTCTGCTGCTGCTTGAGCTGATGTGGCAGATTTTTTGATAGTTCCATGTTATTTTAGCTCCTACTTGGACATTCTGTAGTTCTGCAAAAGGAGATGTTTGAATATGTATTATTTTGTCTCTAAATCATGGGAGAGATCTGTCTCAGTCTTAACCACTATAACCTCAGTCTGCACCACAATCTGTGACTGCTTTATAGTTGACAGAAGATTTCCAAGCCAATCTGCTCCCTTTTGTCAGGCCATGACTTCTGTAACTTTGCTTTGGAAGCTGTTGCCCCAGGATGACCTGCCTCCTGGCACATTTAGGCAAAGCTATTTATTTCCAAATTTATACTGCACTTTTACAGACCATGTTGGAAGAGGACTACTTGAAGTCCAGGCAGAATGGTCTCAAAAAGGTGGTGTGAGTGGTCCCTGACCTGGGGAGAGGAGCAGTGTCCCAGTAACCATCTGTAGCAAGTGGGTGTCAGGAGTCAGTGGGTGGTATGGCAGTTCTCTGCTGTGTTTTTACAGCCTGTTTGTTTATCTATTTACACACACGCACACACACACGCACACGCGCACACACACGTGCACACACACGTGCACACACACACACACACGTACACACACATATATATCTGTGAGGAAGCCTGTGCTCATCTCATGTCAGTGACCCAGTCACCAATGGAGTAGTTACTGAACAGCAACTGGGAATATTCTTGAGTTGTGGAGGGAG
>JAWWMP010000081.1:81398532-81426640 GCA_035047865.1 Dendrocincla tyrannina | reverse complement strand
GTGTCAGGAGTCAGTGGGTGGTATGGCAGTTCTCTGCTGTGTTTTTACAGCCTGTTTGTTTATCTATTTACACACACACACACACACACACACACATATATATCTGTGAGGAAGCCTGTGCTCGTCTCATGTCAGTGACCCAGTCACCAATGGAGTAGTTACTGAACAGCAACTGGGAATATTCTTGAGTTGTGGAGGGAGCAGAATGGATAGGGAAAGGAACACCAGATTTCTGATTTACCTCTATCACCTCCATATGTGCAGATATCCACCTGAAATAATGCTGTGCACTCAGTTCAGTTTTGTGCAGCACCTTGTGCAAAGGTCACAGTGATTTGCCATTACAAATCTGCCTCCTTCCTTTCTTACCTCTGGGTCTCAGGAAAACTTCAGATGAACAGCTACAAGGACCTGCATCTACTTCCTTTGGGTGTCAATGCTGCTGTCTTCAAGCTTGCTTCCACAGGATGATGCCAAGGATACAAGCTGCATGTGATAGGCAGAGAAGGTATGCCTATTTTATTCATGATACATGTTTGATATTTTTATATATCACCATAATCCATCAGGAAGTGAAATAGAAATATTCTTTTTCCTCCTAAAATTCAGTACTTACAGAGAATTTTCAGTTATATTTAGGGGAATTAAAAAAAAAAAAAAGAAAAGAATTGCATTATATCGTTAAAATTTATTTTTATAGATAATCTATGGCTTTTCTATCAAAAGACTGCAAAGTTGCCAAAAAGAATGCCTATACTGAATTAGAATCAGGCCTTTGACTAAGTTTGAAGTTTTACATGAATCTAAAATAGACATGAACTTGTGTGCTTGTCACAGTCCAGAAGAAACCATAATTGAGGAGTTTGAATTTAGAGTACATTTCCACTTATTGTTCATTTGTTATTTTCTGTATCTCCCAAATAGTTTATCACACTGGTATGATTTTATTAAATCATGACTTTATTTGGTTGGTGTGGTCCAACTGTTCAGCTCACAAACAGAAAATTCTCAGAATTTGCCAATCTTTCTTTATTATTTATCCACAAGGGAAAAATTATTCCTTAGATCTGATGAAAAAGCTGTGGTTCATTTTTAGGACAATGTTTAACAGTGTCTACTCTGACAATGTTTCCCTAAATTTCCTGCAGGATTCCAAATGTATGCTATTAGTTATGAAGGTGACATAAATGGAAGAGATTATATATAATAAGCTGGCAACAAAGTAAGACCCTAATGGACAGTTGAGAGATTGTACATTTAAATTCAGATGGAGATGAAAAACTGTGTAGTAATAAACACTTAAAATGGCAGGGAAATGAGAAATTTTACTATTCAATTTTGAAACAAAATGTTCCACATCTTTTTGAGAACCACAACAACCTTTTGGTTTTGCTCTTCAGTGAGGAAAGATGACAGAGAGCAACGTAAGTCCCTCTCCAGTGTACATATCAGGCAGCCATGTATCCACAACTAGTTTTCAACTTTCATGACTACAGATGACCTGAAAATTTTGTTTGTCATGACAAGCTACAGATTAATATTAACCTGAGTTAAGCTTGTTTAATTTCATCCTGTATTTTTTCCTGGTATACCTTCCAACACAGAGCTTTATACAAATTGAGTATCTACTCATCATGGCTAGGCTTCGCAAACAAAGATTTACAAGGGCTCTACCCACGCTTGTTACAAGCACGCTGGTGGCTAAAAAGGCCAATGCGAGATAGGCAAGTCCAATTGCAAAAGGCACAGTGGAAAGTCTCCAACAGTGCTACTGGGGAGGCACGGTTCTTCCTGCATTGCCTTTTTTCCTCCAGATTGATTCTGCAAGATTATCTACTAAACTGGTATCATGAAACCTTGAGACTTAACAATCTATCCAGAGATGTACTAATCATGCATCCTGAAGGATATCTTTTACAACAAACTTGGACTCAGTAATGAAGCAATTTTGTGTGTTTCTTTATGTCCTACTACTGAATTCCAGATTTATTGCACACAGAAAAGTCAAGTGTTTCTAGAAACAAACACAAGAAATTTTTAACATTGTAGTTACTTCCAATGAAAGACTGTCCTCAAGAAAAAACAGTAGTGATCACCTCCTTCTCCTTAGTGGGGGAAAATCCTGAGTGGCAAAACAAAAGGTACTGTGCACTAGTGTAAAAATAGCAAGCAAAAACTGTATTACACACATGGAGGCATGGGTCTCTCTGAGCACCATGCTATATGAACAAGGCCAGTCAACCATAGGGGAAACATTTGGAATAGGCCCAACGCATTTTAACAGAAGCCAACCTCTGACAAAGGATGACTACAATATGATATGACAATAACTATACATATAACATAAAGAGGAGACATGGGTGGTTTGGAAGAAATTATTTTGTCTTGAAGACCTAAGCAAGAAGAAAATAAACTTATGAATTACTAATGACTGAGCCCAATTTTTCAAAGGAGTAGTTGTTCCTATTTTAAAGGTTGTCACTTACTCCATGGCCAAATATAAAGTCTTTGAGAATTTAAAAAAGATGGTGCCCGGGATACATGGTCTGGCTGGACTAGACACAATGGAGTGTTTCTTCCAGTCTCTCCTGGTGAAACTCATTTCAACTTCCAGCACAGGCAACTCTTGAGAGCCCCTTGTCACCCCAGAAACAGAAATAGTTTCAGGCCCACATGTCCTGATGGCATTAATGTGCGTTGAGCACCTATATCAACCAAAGCCTTGTATTTTTGGGGGTCTGACGTGCCAGGCCATCGGATCCACACAGTCCAATAGACACAGTTGTCCCATGCCTCTACCTGGCTAGAGGCAGGGACACACTAACACTGGTCTTGGTTATAGTGATCACAGCTTTTTCCCAGTGGAAGTATTTGGGAGGTACCCTCTAGTGGGTCAGATCCTTGCTCATTGGAAACTGGCACTGCACTTACTCTCACTGCTAGTGCACAGGTAGGTTTCCTGTCCCACCATCTCATGTCTTCTCCATGGACTTTCAGGAAATACCACACCTCGGTTCATGGGATCTGTCCACTTTCACTAGCCAGGCAGTGTCTGGCTCTGACCTCAAAGGCTCTGATTCTCACTGGTGCCACTTGAAAAGTTTCCTTAATCTCCTTTCTAAGTTTTCTCTGCTCATCTTTTACCTCTGTATTTAGTGCCTTGAGACTCTCAACCGATGTCTCTACAGCAGAGATACGGGCCTGTAGCAGGCCATGGACCATTCCATTGTATATCCTGAGTTTATTTGTTACGGAGCCCACTGTGTCTCAGTTTCCTTCAGAATACATGAACACCAGGAAACTGGAGTATACAGCTGGTCCCTGTCATGAAAGGCTCCACCACATCTGTAATGTGCACCTTACCTTGTCTGTGTCACTGTTGGGTTGCCCACCCCTTCCAAAAACCTCTTCTAATAGTGAAATTTCTCTCAGGCATAGGATCCCTTCTTCCATAGTCTTCCAAGTCATCTTACGATGATGTTCCTGCAGGATGTCTCTGTAAACAAACTTCTCTCTTACACTTGTTAGAAATTGCGCCCATAGAGAAAGGGGTTTTGGTTCCTTCACAAACACTTGTTTGATACCCACATCCTGGGCCAGAGACCCCAAAAACCTGGCTTCAAAACTGTCAAGCTGCAAGCTTTCACTCATAAGTCCCCAAATTCAGATCAGCCAAATCAGGATGGACTTGCCTGGGCAACAATTAAAGTCTTTCTGCAAACTACGGAGATTGTCAAATGACAGCAATTCAAAAGTAATCTGTGTCTGCTGTCTGTGAAGGTGCCACTCCTCCCTCAGCGTCCACTGGATGAACTGATTGGGCTTATATTTCCTTTTTTGGATAGGGACAACTTCCATTGGCTTGGACTGTTGTCTTGGTTTAGCTGCATCCTGAGTCACCATGACATCAGATGTTTTACTCTCTTCCCCCTGGACATGCTGCATCATACCGAGCAGCTTTTGGTAGGCAGTGGCCAAAGCCCCACATGCAACTATGAGTTGCCCCTCCATGCATGTCTCCCTCACAGATCTCATTATTTTCATGGAGTTTAGGAGTTGTTCAAGGGTGAACTTACATGTCATTGGAGCAGAACACTTCTATAAGAACTTATCCATATCCTCCCACAACCCATGCCACTCAAAGTTTCCCACCCCTGGGGTGGGCTTCTGGATGCATTCTTGAGAGACCCTGGCCCTAACTTCATATACAAGATAGGCCATAATGACACAACCTTGCAGACAAACCACAAAGAGTAAGATATCTCTGGGATCTAGAGAGAATTTAAGTTTCCCAAAAGCTGTTGTAGTGGACCTGAAGGGGAAATGGGTGAAGGAGTGGGAGAAAATACTCCCCTTAGGTACTCTAAAGGAAATCCTACTCATTTGGAGCTATTACACCACAAGGATATGCAAGAAATGCATGATTACTTGCTTGTGACTCAATCAGTGCACCCTTACTGTGGTCCATTCTCAAAGGAGTTTTGTAACTCACTTACTATCTAACACACAGGTATTTCAACTTTTCTAAACAATGTTTACAACATGGTCATTCTTCTCATCCACAAGGAATGAAGAGAGGTATACGAAGTTACCTGTAATTAGGCCATGCCTTTTAGAGAGGAGTAACAGGTCCCTGCATAATTTAAATAAAACTGTTTCTGAGGAGCCTGAGTTGAGAGGACAAGGACATACCTGAAAAATTGCGAGAGCAAATCAAAATCAGTTTCCTGGATAACTCAAGATTACTCAAAACATAGAAACTATTGCTATTGACTTTGAGTTGTGTGGTGTTTGTGCATTTTGTTTTGATATCTAAAATATAGTCAGCTCAAAGAAGATGACACTATGGAAGAGTCATTACCTTCAGGTGGCTGGGGCACACTTTGTCAGCTGCCTTCACAGATTTCTGCAGTGCTCTGACAACTCTGCCTTTGCAAAAGCTGCAGCTGGGATACTTGTCACAGAAGCAAAACCCTCTGCAAAACTCATCTTTCTATTTGCTCTTGCCCATATTATGTAAAGACTGAGGGCTACTTTTTCCCCCTTAACAATAACCTCTGATACTATAGAAATCAGTGATTTTAGTTTTAATGTTATTATATCTTCAACATCTTTTACTGTAAGAACTAAACAATATATTATTAAAGATTTTTAAGTGTTGAATGAGCTCAGTTTATTATGGACTCCTACAGATTTCTCTGTATAAACTTCCTAGGGATAGGTAAGTCAATCTCTCTGGGTCTATGATAATTTAGCACCTGCTGCTTTCTTATAATGCTCTAGAGTGCCAGCCTATGTACCTAACAGTACATTTATAGTTTCATGTACTTCAGATTAAGAAATTGTCATGTTTACTTCAGTAATATATAGCCACAGAAAATATCTGTAAGTACTTCTGAATCAGTGACTTATCACAGTTTTTCCAATTTAAAACACGGCGATTTTTTTCTGTTTTTTCTGAAGAAAAATGGGCTCTACAACATATGAACTGACATTAATCAAATAGACACGCATCCATGTATGCAGCAAGATGAGAATTTTTGTTGTTAGAAAAATAGCTATTACCACAAATAATTACAAATCCTAAATCCCTTTTATTTTCTGCTAACAGTCCGAAAGAAGATTTATAAAACAGACGATATGTAACTCTTCATGAGATCAGGATGCAAGAATAAATATGCCAGCACAAGCCCAAATCCTTTGTACAAAGCTAGCAGGATTCCTGTGGTGGCATAGTCCTCCACAGCAGAGAAGAGATCTGAGCTGGGACCTGACTGCTGCCAGAGGATACGGCTGGCTAAGCCATCTGCAGGATAGCAGGGGCTCTGTGAGCGGCTGCCACGTTACATCAGGAAAGTCTCAGATCTGGAAATCTCTTGTTTTGACTCCCACTGCTTTCTGGTGTCTGGACCCTAGGCCAAAGTAGGCACGTCTGCTTCCTGCAGCTGTTGTTCTCTAGCTGAGTATGCTGTAATTCCCATCATAGAAGATAGCAGGGAAATATTTCTGGGATTTTTTTTTTTTTTTTTTTACTTCAAATGAAAAGGTTTTCTTGTGCAGGGATAGATATTTTATTAATTTACTCTAAGCAGGATAAGATTTCTGGGTAAAATAACAGGAACACATTTTTACCTGGAGATCTAGTTCAGAAAAAAAAAAAGGTGATTTTTTTTTTTTAATATTGAAACAAAATAATTTCATAATTTTAATTTAAAAAAAAGTCTTATTGACTAAGAAAATTTTTTCTCAAATTTACAGAAAATTACAATATTGGGCATGACTGTGTAATTGTTAGCCCCTATAATATCCAGAGATGTCCACACTAAAACTGTATCACAATAGGATTTACCAGAATATACCTACAGTATCATCAGTTTGAAAGCCCCAAACCTGTGTGTATATAAATTATTCTAATAAGAGGTAAGTTGACAGGGAACATCTGCTCTAACTGGTGAACCCACTAATGTGATCCACCTGTCACTATCTGGGTCATTATGTAACTGTAATTCTGAACCGCTGTAATATTTTTGGCAAATACACTAAGCTCCCACTTGCCCTAACAGATTGAACTGAGGTTTAAGATTAATATAACATTTTTTTTTTAAATCACTATGAATATTTATAGTACTAATTAATGTCACTGGGAAAATACCAAGGAAAATAATTTCAGCACAATTTTGCAAATTTTTTTTTAGTTAGAGGAATTTTAGAAGAAATTTCTCTACACTTTTCATAAATAACAAGAAAAGTGGGTGGATAGTTGTCATGAAATATTGAATCAAAAATTGGTTTAGAGCACTGGTTTTCACATTTTGTCTTCCTGTGCACCTTTCTATTTATTTCTGCCTTACTTTCTCCATACCAGCCAGCTTGAAAGCTTGCTAAAACAAAATGCTTTTAGCAGTAATGTCAAGACTCAGAACTTAATCTGAATTTTTATATGAAATATTCAGATAAACCAGAAATAGTCTGGCTAATGTTTCAGTACTTATAGCAAAGCATATAGGCATTAAGAAGGTAAGAGCTAACCCACGTTAAGCCTCCAAAAAAAGAACAGTATGGTTTAGGTCATTTATGTCAAATGAAAGTTCTCTTGCACATATGATGCACAAGGTGAAAGCCCTGATAACATTTCTACATCCAAAGACTACTGTTATTTCTGAGAAGATGAATAACATATCAGCATAACCATATTACATTAAAGTTGGATCGTTGGCCTGAAAACAGCTCAGCTCCTATTTTAGATATACAGTGGTTATTTATCACCAACATCTAAATGATATTCGGCATTTGAAGAGCTTTGTTTCCCATTTATTTTTATATATATATATAATTTATATGAAAGGCATCATATAGTATCAATAATAGGGCTTCATCTGGTATAATCATCACTCGTGATCCTTAATTCACAAAAAAAAACCCAAAAAAACAACAAAGTACAAGCATAATCCAGACAAAACTATTCCAAAGGTTTTACTATACAATGGTCTAAGTTGTCCACAGGAAGTATTCCAAATAACTTCCTACCTACCTCACATCAAATTCTTGGTCTATGTAGAAGTTAAAGCAAGGCAGCCACAGACCCACTATACTTTCTTCTTGTTTCCTTTTTATTTCAAAGACAAAACTCAGTAACTCACAAGTTTCTCCATCTTTCAAATTTCCAGCTGAGCAGCCATTCTCTTTTATCCACTGATAATAAAATATCTATGATCTGGGTAGAGAAAAAGTGAAAAATTATCAAAGTATAAGATTTTTTTTAGAGACAAATTAAAAAACAAATTGAGCTGTCATAGCTTAAATGAAAAGGAAATTAAGCTGCCTCTTTGCTGTCAGATCCCTGGAGCTCAGTAGGAGCAATATAAGGGGTTACAAAAAAAGCACTACAAAAGCATAGTAAGTAGGGGGAGATTGGTGCTTGTAATTGAAAATTCTATGTAATGCAGCTAAAACTTAATCTTGGAGCAGGAGGTATTGGGTCATCTCCTACTGAACATCTCCTGCTGACTCCCTGTGGTAACCTCACAGAACACTGGGCTTGCTTCACTGCCAGCAAGTGCCCAAACTTCTAATTATTCATTTCTCCTTGGTGATACCATAAAAATAAATTCTTTAACGGGCTTTGGGGGTTCATCAGCATTATGGGCTTAGTTTGGATCAGGAATAAATATCCCAGCCATCCCTTCTTACTTGATTTATATGTTGAAGTGATCTCAAGGGAATTGGACTAGATTGCTTTAATGTGAAACTAACCCCTAAAACTTGCTTTCCAACTTCAAATGGACTTTTAGTTTATATGACAAGATTAAAGCTGCTGGGAAGTAAAAGTAAATCGCTAAAACACCTACAGTGTGAATGTCCACTTCTCAGCACCACTGCTTTGTTCTAGAGCTCTGTTCCTACTGGTCTGAACTACTTTGTCAATATAACGCTGGCTTCAAAGTGTTGAAATTACACCTGGAGGTTATTAAGTGCTGGATAGCATTGTGGATTATCAAAGCTTCCAAGCAGATTTTCCTTTTTACTCATACCTAAGATACCTTTGTTATGAAAGCTATTTTGTGTACCTTAGCAATAATCTGATGACTGATGGGTATTTCTGATCACTTCAATGTCTTTTATTAGTATTCATGAAAATTCATTAGTTTTTAATCCTTCTAACGACAAGCTCTTTGTTAACATTGAAATGTTAGTGAGATAATGATTCTTTATTTTAATTAAAAATAATTAATCATGTATTTATTTTTAAAAAGATAAAATTAAACACAAGCTAAAAGTACACTTAATTAAAAGACTATATGAGTTGGTAGATTTTACTTTCTTCCTTGATGCTTTAGTACTCTTCAATCTCTTAAGTTTTCAGGACAGTGGCAAAATCAAACAAAATATTGTCCAAAGATGCAAAATATTGATATATAACAACTATTGGTATATCAGACAGGAGCTTTGCAAAAGAAGGGCATTCCAGAATTATAATTTATAATCTTTTAAGTATCAGATTCAGTAGGAGGATCTTACAATCGGGCCTATGGATTTCTGCATTATATGAACAGGGTTTTTTGGTGGAAAGAGCCTTTTTAGTGCACTGAAGGACTTCAGTGCACTAGAATTTAACATTATTTTTTAATTTCTTCTTTTCTCTGGAGCATACATGCCATAGATTGTGTTTCCACACCAGAAACACAGGATATTGGTCCTGTACTTTCTTTATAAGTTCATTCTAATTTTATAAATTTATTCTATGACTTCTACACAATGAACAAAATATTTTTTCTCACTGGCCTGTCATAATGAATTCTTGCAAACCTGTCACTTTCTGGCAAGCTTCCATTTCCAATGATACAGTTTGGAAATATTTTATTTGATTTTCATTGGTAAATCAATAAAAAGATTTCTTTTCTGACATCTTCAACCATACAAATCATTTTTAACATTCTCAGCGTGCTGCCAGGGTGTGGCCACTTTATATCTTCTACCTGGAATTTGAAAACAAATAGAAGACGATATTTATTTTGTTCTGGCAAACTAAAAATGTTATAAACCCATAGTAGAGATGTTTCACAAATATGAGAATGAAGGTGGTATATGAAGATAGAAGGGATTAAGCACTGTAAGTACTGAAAATTTACTAGTATGTTAGTTGAATGATATTTCATAATAAAAGTCACAAAAATAATCTTAGAAATTTTTCTAGCCCCTCTCACAAGGATTAAGACGTCATCTTCACCAGATTTAAATTAGGCCTTTAAATCTGACGTCAAACAGTCTTAAATATATATCCAATTAATAATGCAGGTATTGTGAGTAAAATTATATAAGTAGAAATAATATCCTTTCAGTTTTTAGGAGTCTGACTTCAATCATATAATTTGTTTTATATAGCTTTATTCTTTTTCTAAAAAATACTCTAATGCATCTTTTATCATTGTTCCATTCCATGTAATATAATTCAACACACCTAATCTATACAAGACTCTTAAAAGGAACACATTATTATTTTAGCTATGTTGATTTTTTTTCCCTGCTACTCAATTTTCTTTTTATGTATTTCTTTTGTTAATTCCTTAAAAAACACCAAACTCTCTTTTTCATCAGGAAAAAAAAAAAAAAAACAAAACAAAAAACCCAAAACAAACAAAAAACAACTAACCAAATGAAAACCCACAAAATCCCAACAATGAAAAAACAAACAAACAAGCAAAAACAAACAAAAAAGTATCTCAACAGAAATCAATACTGCAAACCCACATATATTTCCTTGCACAAGACCACAGTTATCAGAAATACCATGCAAACCAATTTAATGAATGAACAAAGAAAAGAGAAAAAAAGTTTCGTATAATGAGACTGCATATGATCTAAATATTTGGAAAGCATATTTTTTTCCCTGTCAAATATGACAAAGTGCTACATTTCTCTCTGTCTTACTCAGCCTTACTTGCATGGTGGAGCCAATGTCTTCCGTCTGGTAGCACAGCCTGTGTGAGCCACTTAAACTCTCTGACTTACATGATGGTAGATCAGTCTTGCTATTTAACTGCTCCGTCTAAGTTACTGTGCATACAAACAGCCCCCAAAATAAAAATTGCAAGTGAATAGAAGCTATACCCTTGTCTGACTTCAAAGAAAATAGTCATTAGGATATTTGCACAAAAATTTAGAAGAATGTAACTTCATCACAAAAAAAAAGTCCCTACCCGTCTGAAGTCCTACACTTCCTATGTTAAACCTCTGCATTACTATTAATAACCTCGCCAACTACATATCATCGATATATTTTTGAGGTACATGTATTTTCTCTGCAGACAGTCTCAATTATGCTGATGTCTTAGTTCTGATCTCTAGAAAGTAGAGTGAAATCACACTGCATTTTGTAATGTCCTTTCAGTAGTTCTCTACTAGAACCGTTTTGGGGTGGTTTTTTTAATGGTTCTGTTGTTGTTTTTTTTTTTTTTTTTTAAATTTTATTTTTACAAAGATAATAGCTTGGACAGAAATGTACTACCTTGTGCATATCAACATTTTTAATTTGACAACCCAAAGACCTTAGATGTATGCTAATTAAAAAACCTAAACCATAACTGCTCTCATCAAAGTTCCTCCTGCTTTTAGGGGGATTCAATCAAGACTAAAAGAATTATTCAGAGGGGTACAGAGTTGTTTTTCCATCAATCTAAAGCACACTGAGCTTTTTCTAAGCAAAAAGAATAGATTTCTCATCTAAAAACTCCTATTCAAAAATTTCTCTATTATTAGCCTTGTTTTTATTATAGTTCTATAAAACAATTCATGTCTAGATCTATCAAATAATTAATGCCTGGTTCAATAATGCAAGTTACTAATTTTTGCTTTCAATAGATCACTTTTTATATATTAACTATTTAGACAATTTTAGTACATTCTGTAACATTTGCAGCACTTGCCAAAATAGCTCACTACATAAAGGGTAGTTGTATAATGTCAAAGATCAGCAACATTATTTTGATTCACAAAATTATTGTGAATCAAGATCCAGCATGAATTTTCTACCCATACCTGTGCTCTCTGTTTAAGAAATCTTAATTTTTGGTAACTGTTATAGATGAAGTCCTCTGACTAGAAGATTGGACTGGATGATGCTGCAGGATTGATGACTTACATTGACTCTGCATATTAGGTATTGCCATAGAGTATTTACCTAAATGGGATTTCTAGGTAGCACCTCAATTGTTTTGACAGCATAGTGATGAATGCACAATTTTTAGCAACTTTTTGAAAGCATATGGTGCTGCAAAATAAAATATGTTGTGACTGGTATACTGCAGACATTTTACACAGCAAAGGAAGATTTTTAGCAAACAAATGCTGCAATGAATAGATAGAAATGCTGTAGCTGAATTGGAAATTATCAGCTAGTTCCATAAGATCAAATAGAATAAATGCTTGTGATATTAGGAATCTAAAATATCCAGTTAAGCTGAAAATTCTGTACATAAAGTTATGTGTCAGAATAGAATGACACATTATTATTTTTTATCTCCTTTATTGTTCTAAAGTGTGATGATTGCATCATGTGCATCTATTTCAAACAAGGTCTGAGTACCTACTTTCACTTTATAGCTGAACTTATTTTACAACCTACAAGCTGAGACTGTGCTATAACACAGACAATAGTTTTCACTAGCAACACTAAATTCTTGGAAGAGTTAGAAAAGCTCTAGGGATAAAAAGCCCTTTTGCAGGTAAAGAGGATTCCTGAGAAGTTCCCTAATGGGAAAACACAAAGAAGTCACACTTGGAAGTCTGAGAAGAAATGCATAATCTTGCTTAGCCTGAAGAAGATGCCTAGCATGCAGTTTTTCTAGCAGGTAGCCTCCCAGAGTCAACAGGAAATAGCAGCCAAAATTTCTTTCCTCTCAAGAATATTTTCTGGACTTTGGTAGCCAATCTCCTGTTTAATAATGCCCAGGGAAAGAATTTTGCCATACTGCATGGTATTTGTGTTCTTAGTTACAAACAGAAAAACAAAAAGGCTGTCAAAATAATTACTTGTGCACAGCATGATAACTGTTTAGCAACCGTGTTCAAACTATTATGTAAGGATAGAAGGGAATAAAAACTTGCAGTTTACTTCAGCATAGAAGATCGGTTCCCATGAAATAATAAATTTAGAGCATCAGTCATACAATAGGACAGTTCACAATACCATTTCTTCTGCAAAATTAGATCCTACTTTACTTCAATAATAATATAAAAATATACTAAAAGTTGAAACTAAAAATGGAAAATGAGGAAACACGGTAATACAATACATCAAAGCCATGCAATAAATGACTTTTGAATTACTTTTGTAGTCACAACTTCAGAATGCTATTTTTTTTAATGTGACAATTTAAATCTTCTAGATAAAAAGATGGCTCTTCAAAATTCTGTCTTATCTAACAGAATCATCATTAAGTGAAAAGTATGCAAATCACGCAGAAAAGATACTGCAAAATACCTTAAAATATTTAAAATATTTTCCATCAAAAATATTATATAGATATAACTTCAAAATAACTGACAAGCTCTCTGATTACAGTGTTTCATATGAATGCACAAGACTTTTGATCATAGCACAAAAGAGCTTTTATTTAAGTAATGATCTGAAGATGTGCTTTCAGTATTATCTGAAAACACAGTCTTGAAATTTTTCTATACAATGATGCCTTTCAATCTCAGAAGTCTTGATAAAGGACATAATGACTGGAAAATTGGAGAAAAATACATTGAACTTTCTGTTCAAAAAGGAATTCTCAGGAAGATGTTTTTACTCTGAGTCAAAGCTACCTTACAGAAAAGTTGTATCTACCACCTCTGAATTTTAATAGTGAATGGCCATGCCAGAGGCTACTTTTGTCCATCTCTCTTGTTCCTGGCTACTTTACATAACACTGAACTTTCCAGTACATCAAAGTGTGTATGAAATCCTGAAATACAGTGCGTAATCTTGATGCCACTGCTTGATTTTAGTAATAGAAATACTTCAATTGGTCATTTTTGTTGAAGAAAGAAAGAAGGAATAGCAAAAATAATACATTCAAAGATATTGTGTGAATGGTTAAAACACTACAGGAGTGGATCACGAATGTTCACTGGTTTTTGTTCCACAGAAGCCATAAGTCAATAGCTCAGGAGTTTTTTTGTCAGTGTTCTCTGCTTGGATTACAGCAAAGAAACAAAACATACAGTTTGAAAAAGAAATCCCTAAGGAAAAAAAAAAAGTAAATCCAACATAACAGTAAACAAACTAAACAAAAACACTGCAGAGAATTTCAGTGCTCCTTTGACTACCAAAATCACCTCTTCTTATCTCCTTATGCTAGCTTCCACATAGTCACTGCACCACAGGCCTTGAGCCTCAAGTTCAGCAGAATATCACTTCATGTTCTCCTCTAGAGGTATTGAACAGGCCTTCAAGCAAAGTGGAACAAAGAATGAAAAAGGACTAGTTTATGAGTTTACCAGTCAGCCCTGAAAGCTTTCAGCTCTGACTAGCACAATAGAGGTTATTCAGCAATTAGCAAATGTTATCCTGAATATTGTTTGGTGCTTTATGCAAAACGTTCCAGTGATAACAGTGCCTGTGGATCTTTTCACTTATAATAGAACCACAGTAGCAATTATGTTTGCTTTCCTAATGACCCATCTTTTTCTTGGTTTTCCACAAGTGATGGTTCAAAAATACAGTGTTGAGGGTGACAATTGGCCAGGGATTGTTAACACTAAAGGCAAGTTTATGATAGGTTCTAGGACTAGGAAATTCACTTTAAGGAATATATGGGATATAAATTCACTTTAAGGGATTAGGAATGCCTTAGGAGGCTTTTTTAAGAGTTGCAAAATAATAAAGAATCTGATAATTTTGGTAGATGCAAATGAACATGGCTTGGGTAATTAGAAAATACAAGTCTTACAAGCTTTCTAAATCCCTTTAAGTGAATCCAGAAAACCATCACAGGGAGTTTTGAAGTGTCCCAATAAAACAGAAACTAACTTTGAACTAATCCTATAAAAGTCACCTGTCATTACATGAGGGTCTATAATAGTTTAGGAAGAGAGTGAGCTGTTAAGGATGCAATAATTGTTACCAGTGAAAGCAAAGGAATAACTAAAAGAACTAAGTGATTTGGAATAAACAGACTTCTTTTAAATTGAATGGTTTAAAGAATTAATAGATCTGTGGAGCCATACTGCCACCAACTCTGCAGGCATTAATGTAACAAAATTAAAGTGAATATTTGACATCCCCTGACAAAATTCCATGATAACATATTGCATCTAAGCCACAAGTATCCAAACACTCCAGCCTAAATACTCCCCTCATTCAACTTGCTTCAGGGCTGAAAAGACAGGGAAAATAAACCTGCATCTACACTGCTCCAGTAAAAGTGTGTCTCTAAGGTCATTTCTATGTAGAGTCTTGAGAGAAAAAGATAGTTCTCCTTCTTCCAGTCGTCCTTGATATGATTAACCCCCCTCACCAGTCTCCAGAGAGAAGATATGCTCTGCAAACTGATGGCTAAATCCCTCACTGAGGTACATATTGTATCTGCCTGCTGCCACCAGTCACTGTAAGGACATGGTGTATGGTAAATATTTAACACCACACACATACTCCTGGCATATCAGAGAATCTGTCACAAAATTCAAATAAGTCAAGTATAAAGAAAAAGTAAGGGGTTTGCAGCAGGTTTTTTTGTCATGTTGCTTTTATTTTATTTTAGGTGGTTTTGTTGGTGGTGGTGGTTTGGTTTTGTTTTTATTTCATGCTTGTTTTTCAGAAAACATTAGAGAAGTCACATTCAGGTCCCCTAACTGGCAATGCTCCTTCATGAAAGGTGTCCCCAGAAAACACAGAGTTGGAATACTGATCTGTCATCTTTTTTCCACCCTCTGTCAAAAAATCTGTCAGGGATTTCCAGTCACCTGGGACTACTGTACCGCTCCTATACTGCTGATGTTTTTACTATTTTAAGACGTACAAGAAAAGCCAAAGCAAGAAGTGTTCCTAATCATGGAGTATCAGATATATTTCTTTTTCTTTAACTCTATGGTACCTTACTGAGTCCTCTGAGCTCAGTTGGATTGAGTCAGAATCCTCTAGTTACTATGATCCAGAAGCAGCTCAAACAAGAAAGATTCCTTGAGCAGTCAATATTATCCTGCTTCACATCAGTGAAGTCTTTTGATTGTAAGAAAAATCATAGGATATAGAATACAGAAAACAAGAAAAACAGCTGTGAAAGTCACACTTCCTATCCTCTGGCTGTACTGATAGACTTAAAAATTACAAGAAATTAAATCTGACATGTATTTAGTTCATACTAATTCACCACAATTGATTTTATTTTCCTCAGGATATAGTATCTACCTTATTAAGGGCATGAGATTTTGTATCCATGGCCACCTCAGCCTACCATTTAGGTAACTACTGAGGAAGTATTGCTAACCTACAGTCCTCTCTAGTCCTAAAACTTATGAAAATGTTTAAAAGACTTTGAGTTAAATAACAAAAATCAAAACTCTCAGGAGGGATTTACACTATTTGAGCTGCCTGAATTTGTACAAGAAAAGTTGAAAAAAAAATCCATTAAAATTCCATTTGTTTGGGTCAATTTCTTTCCGCAGGTAAGGGAAAAGAAAAAGAAAGAAGACCATCTGCTTGGACTCTTATGGCTGTGGATTTGTTGGTATATAAGCTTAGCATGAATTCTATGACAACTTTATCTGCCTACCTGAGTGTCTGCCTTATGGTCCTCTGGCTTTCAGCAGTCAGTTTTACATAGGTCCAACGCTTTGGAGAAGGAACTGGCGAAGGAGTTTAATGAATGTCCTAATCAGCTACTGGTATTGCTAAAGGCTTCATATCTACTTAGAGCACCAGAGCAAAGATGCACACAGATGTGCTTAATGTCTTCGTGCGTGTTTGTAGTTGGTAGCGTAGTTTCCATAACTATGTAGCATCTGCTTGGTGACAAAGGCATTTAAGTAGTTTGGAAGAGAGCAAGGAGAAAACAAATCCCTTACCTTTATGTTGTGAAAAACACTGGAGCTACTGTGGCACAGTTACATAACCTACTAGTAGAGAGGGGAGAACTGTCAGATATAGATTGCCTGAAACAATTATCCTGAAATTATGTTATAGTTCAGGGACCATATGGGACATGACAGGGGAGTGACTGGCAACTGCTATGCAAACTCAGCAAAATTGTACACACATTTGAAAAAGGGAAGGGAAGGGGAGGGGAGAAGTGGGGAGGGGAAGGACACAATTGTGAGCAAATATTTTCAGGACATATTCTGGAAGTGATAGCACTCACAATTTTAAAATGCATGATGCTTGCACAGATGCCTCTTTGAATCCTGCAAAAGTATCATGCCACATAAAAATTATCTCTAGTGTTTGCAGCAACTGTGTTTTTATGTCTAATTGAGTGTTCAGTAACTACATAAGTCTTATACTTTTAATTTCCATTCAATCCCTTTATAAACTTCTTTTAAAGTTTGGCTATGTGCATTGCTTTGTCAGGAAAAGTATCTCTATTTCAGCATTTTAACTGTAATTAATGATGGCATTCACCTTGATTGTTGCCAAGTTTATATTCCCTAAGAGATGGAACAAAACACACAATGTGTGAATTATTTATACTTCCATATGGAGGCTTATTGTTAATACTTTCTCAGTAATTCTTAAGCATTGGATCTTAATGAGGAAACGTAGATGACTGGTGCATTTAGCTCAAAATATGAACAGAAGCATGTGTCCAAAGAGATGAAAATGCTACTGTACTTCAAAAATGAACAATAAAGAAGCCCTTCTTCCTGTCAAAATTGCTGTGACAGCTTTCAGAATTCATCTATACGTGAACCCAGATACCCTTCTCTGCCATATAATCTTCCTTTGGGCAATGACACACTGCCAATATTTTAACAAGAGGTTTCCATAAGTTTTTAAAAAAATAAAATCTCTGTTGTCCTGTGGTATCCCTCAAATACCACACTCACATAGATCACAATCTATGATCTATGGCAGGTTGAATGAATGATAGGATATAGCCCTTTACTTTATAATTTAAATGATACATGTTTTAAAAGAGAAGGGACAGCAGCATTTGATACAGGAGTTTTTTATTCATATATTGAACAGAACTGGTGCTGTATCTTCGAAAAGGTATTTCTAGTGGGACTAGCAGCAGCTCAAATATATTCTGGATCCTATGCAGTTTGCACAGAGGGAGGCCTGAACCTACTGTAAATACTGAGCATCTGTTCTGCTACATATCAGTTAAAAATATAGTTTGGACTTGGCTTTGTTTCTTAGATCAAAATACTAACATTTTCTCTTAATTTCACTTCAATAGGATCACGGTATTTGTTAATTCATGTGGAAGTAGAAAATATAAGCTTGATCTGAAAAAGGGAAAAAGTCTTCTCCTTTCTGTCTTTTATATCTATACATAAATATCTAGATATAGTATTTATGATATATATAATATGTTATATACATAATATTTCTGCCATATATATGTGCATTCTCTCCCTAATATACGTAACATCCAAAATTAAACTTTCCTCAAAATCTTCTTTGCTCATAGTTTAACTAGAAGGAAACAAACATTTTTTACCCACATTTTCATCAGGTTTTCTTCTAATTTAATTTCATTTAATTTTAGAGGAGCCCAGAACTGGACACGATGCTCCAAATGCTATCTCAGCTAGAGCTGAGGGGAGAGATAGGATCATCTCGACCTGCTGGCAATGCTCTTTCAAAATGCACCCCTAGATACTATTGGCCTTTCTGGCACAAGGACATGCTGCTGGCTCACAGACAACAGGATTATTGTGGATTACATGTTGTTTCATTCAAGTGGTTTCAGTCATTCTGTCACAGCCATCTACTCAATACTATCCTAGTTTGCACAGGAAGAAGCATTATATCCTATAGCAGCAGCTGTGGGGAAGCTCTGAGAAGGAATGACATTTTGTTTCTTTTCTTCTCCCCTTTTTCTCAAACAATATGCTTAAACTGAATAAGAAAGATACAAAGCCTACAGATCTCAAAATACTCTTTGGTTCTCCAGCTTCAATTAATTTGTTGTGTACTTACTGTTTGTGATAAAATTAAAAAACTGAGATCAAGAAGTACAGCAGACTGAGTGAAATCGTGCTGTTTCAACTGTATTAAGAGTCTCCTTCCATACTATATTAAAATGTCCTAGAGCTCTGTCTTAAAAGTGACTTAGTCTCATGGCTTTAAATTTCTTTTTTAAGTTTCACTAATATCTGTATATTTATGTTACTAATTTGGTTTCCATGGTCTGATAATCATTTACTGGTTGTAAGAACATTTACGATTCAAGAATACTTTAAAAAAATGTGTAGATAAAAGTCAGAGTATTAAGAAGATGGAATCTTGACTCCTTATTGTATTTTTAAAGAGTCAGAAAAAAAAAGAAAACCCTGCTACTCACTAAGAAAATGATATCCTAGTCAATACAGAATCAACCAAATTTGAAGATACATTCTAAACAGCATAGCAAAACTATTTTTTCTGCTCTAAAACTCTTCTATTAAATACTACCAAAATGTATTTCTTATATAACAACCTAACTGTACATTACATTTCCTAATCAGAAATTGTAGTCAAAAGCAATGTAAGATTTTTCTTGATCAAAGTTCTCTCATTTTGACATATTTATAGAAACTTAGGCTTCTTCTTTTTTTTTTCCTCTTAAGATCTCTATTTCTAATGTCAAACTATTTTGACTGTTCTATACTACATATAGTTAAAACATGATCCCCTCGCGAAAACCCTCACGTGAACTGGAGGCAAGCCACAGGGGATAAAGAAAAATCATCAGGACATCTGAACCATAAGGTCTTGCTGCTGCAATTGGCCATAGTTAGGACCAACATGTGTTGAAAACTGTCAGTGTTTCTAAGATTACGTAAAAATTGAGAATGAAAATTTAGATTTTAATTTTACAATCCATAATCTAAAACATTTTTTTTTATTTCTCTCTTTACATTCCTCATGTTGTTCTCATATTTTGATTTTCCTCAAAAGTGCTTTCCTTCTATTCTGAAAAATTCTAAATAAAATTTGCATATTTATTTAGATTATAAAGGAACAAAAGCTTGAATGCTACTCTCTATTAAGTACTGTACAAATAAGAGCTATGTATAGCACATTAGAAACCTCAGATTGCAAGCAAACATAGTAAAGGTTTAAAGGTATCTGTTTGGGCTCCTGTCAGGGTAAGAATTTAGTTAGAATTTTAGTTCAGAACAAACCTCTGCTTCTTATGTGAGTCCCCATTTATTGTGCCTTGGTTTATTTAGGCTCAGAGACTTTGAAGGATATGAACTGGATTCCATATAGATGAAACTACATTAGAAGAAGCAGCTCAGGAGCATACCTAGTTCTCAAGGAAGTAATGGACATTCAGCCCAAAGAACAAGGTGAGAATTACACTGCAAAATGCAAACTGGATTTAAGCCCAAAAAATTTCTAGACCTTTCTAACCCCAGCTATTCAACATTCCTTTAAACTTAATATTTTCTCTGTGTTCAAGCATTGTTCAAATTGCTTAAAACATGTTTAACTCATTCTTTTTTATTTAAATTCTTGGAGGTTTTAGTTATTTTTTTTTATTTTCTTTTTATTGAAGAAACATTGATGTTATGAAACAGGAGAGAAAGAGCTAAGTGAGAGAAATGACAAATTGAGCAGAGTACTCCTGATCAAGGACCCAATGTAGTACTGCTCTGTCACATTAAAAAAATAATTTAAAGAAAAATTATTAATACAATATTATGGGAAAAAAAAAATCCCAACCAAGTAAGTCCATTTTCTTGACATTTTCGATTTGACGCTCTTCTAGAACTTTGTACCCTCAGGCACACAGCGTGGTTCTTGGGACTGTCCTGTGAAAGGCCAGGAGCTGGCCTTTGATGATCCCTGTGGGTCTCTTCCATGTCAGGATATTCTACAATTCTGTGATTCTACCACTACTTTCTGTAATGGAGGCTATAATTTCTTTCTCCCCTTTTGTTTTATTTTTTTTCTTAATTTCATTTTGTGCTTTTGTAACCCTTTTGCACCTTAAATAATTCTCCTAAGCACAAAATTAAGATCACCCTTTTGATAACTGTAGATAGTTCTCCAGTATTTTTTGCTCTTAATATGCTGTCATAAATCAAACTGTAATCTATAAGTTTGTCCTAAGCAAACTCATGGCTTTGCATGCGGTATTGCCTGTGTGATCTCATCCATTGCACTAAGCATTATAGAGCAGTGATTTATCGGAATAGGGAAGCCAAGTAAATTCCCTGTCTAGACTAATGTAATTGTTCCCTTGTTCTGAAGGTTCAATGATTTCACAGTTAATTGTTCCATCTCTTTTCTCCTACAAATGCATACAGATCCCTAAAAAACCAGCAGCTTTTATACAATCTACATTTAACTCATTGGAAAGATTTTCTTCACTCCATATGGCCAAAACTTTAATCTCTGAATCACTTTCAGGAAATATACATATTCTACATATGTATGCCTTCCTCTGTGCATACCTGGAAGAGTGAATCCATAAATATGAAATAAAAAAAATAAATAAAACAAACCTGTAATCCATAGACAAACTAAATGTATTCAACTTGTGTAACTCAGAATGGCTAAAGACAAAACATATTATACTGAAAACAGTCTGACAGGCAGTTTAGCTATTCCTGTTTAAGGAGAAAATTAGGAGAGAAGTGTTATACATAATGAGAGCAAACTGTCTAAAAGAAAGCACTTGTGTGCTTTGCACATTAAGTTTGTTGTGTGCAGTTTACAACTTGCACACACACATAAAGCAAGTATTGGTGAATCTAACGATGCAAAATCTGTTAAACAAATTTAACAAAGAATAAGAAAACTCATTAATTTCTGAAAATGTTATTCCAGTGCATACATATGTCCCCAGAACCCAACTTCCTACCTACTCAGGTAAAATGGATCAGTGAGAAAGTATATCTGTATCCATAATCTAGCCTCAGTAACTATTTTCTCTTTAATTTGTCTGAAAGTGGCATCCTATGATCCATCTTGGCTTTCAGGATTTATTCTACAAAAGTATTTTTCAGTTATGACAATAAAAATGTAAAATAGTTAATTGCTTCAGATGATAATTAATATACACATACAACAACATTTGTTATTTCAATTTTTCATTCACTTGACTATTATGTTTATATATTAGACAATATTACACAGCCAGAGACTTTGACTGCTTTGCTTCATGAGTTTTGAATATTCTCATCATTAACAGTGTAGTCTTTTATATGTGTGAAGTTAGACAAACCCTAAACAAAGATACAGTTGAACAAGACAGTCAACTTTCCAATCTCAGTTTTCTCCTTGTAAATCCATATCTGTTGGACAGGTGGCAGCATCCTAGATGTACATGGGGGGAAAGCAGAACTTAGATTTACCTAGTCAAATCCTGCTGCACATCGGTCTGCTCTGAGTGTCAGTCACTCCCTGAAGTAAATTCTTAATGTAAACTCTTAGCTGAGCACAGTTACAATTTAATCAGATAATTATAATTTTGAGCCTTAGTGGTTTCATCAAATTAATGCACTTTTGAAAACACATCAAGGGTGGTCTAGAATCTCTACTTAACTTCGGCTTACAAATTTCAAATGCATCTTTTTAAATTATAGCATTTTGGATTGACTAATGGTGCAGACTCCGTCCCATAACTATATAGTGAAATTGGGCAACCCATGGAAACAACAAAGAAGCAATTTTGCAGTTTCTTAACAGTACATTAACCTTACTATACCAAATGGTAAATCAAGAATGCATCACATGTTCTTAGTGGCAAATAAACAAATAAGAAGGCAACAGAGGTTTCAATTTGATTAATAGGAAAACACATAGCAAATCAAAAGCCAATATCTCCAAAGTAACACAGGGTTTAGCAGTCCCACTGTGACATCTGTAAAACATAATTCACAGCACATCAGATACCTTAAATTATAATTAATTCAGTTGAAAAGAAAAGGTGAATTTTAGAAGGCATTTTATTTTCTTTTTTATGCTTCAGTCTACCAGAAAATTGAAATCTCTATCTCCGGCACTTCTCTGGCAGACTTCCAGCTTTATCTTAATGAAGAAGGAATTATTTTTTACAAAGTCCTGTTTTCCAAGTATCCCAAAATCCTCTGCTTCATTTCACATGAGGTGGAGAGGAAAAGAAAGGATAGAAGAAAGAGCAATGAAGCATGGACATATTGCTCAAAAAGGATAAAAGAAAGACTTCTATGGAAGGAAGACATGAGTATTTTATATTAGAAAAACATAGTAGAAGAGTAGAAAAGTAGAAAATCACATTTCCTTAAATGTAATCCTTGAAAATTCACCATTTCTTTCTTATATAACACTATCAAAGGAATAATAATTCCTGAATTTCTCCAATTTTGAAAAGCAAATGAGACTGAGAGGAAGCTGGAATTATAAATTATTTCAAAGGAGATTAAGCTTTTACAAACTGATATTACATCCTTTCACAAGGGCTTTCCCCCTCTCCCCCCCCAAAGAAAAAAGAACCCGGATCCAAGTCAATAGCTACTATAAGGAAAAAACCCTCTACTGAAACTTAGAAATACTGATTTAGACAATTTCCTTAAACTGACACGTGGGCTATTGGTTTCAAGCAGGGCATTACATAATCTTACTATTATATTTACCAAAAATCTTCATAATACCATGTGTGCCTCTGTTACATTATGGAAAAAATTACTATGACATCTGTCTTCAAAGAACATTGCAACTGACTGAAGCAAAGAAAACACAGATGCCTGGACACCAAGAGAAAAAAACAACAGTTAAATCATTTCATCCTTTATGTCTAAGGGGTTAGTATTCTACAACTCATATATTCAAAAATTAGGTATGTATAGGTGTATTTCACTCCAGAATAAGAATCTTAGTGATACTAAAATTAACAAAACCTCCTTATAAATTGGTAGAAAACAATAATCCTAAAAACTTGGCATGGTGGCTTGGCCCTGAACAACAAACTCCCACCCAGCTGCTTGCTCACTCCACTCCCCAGTGTGACAGGGAAAAAGTCATCTTGTTCATAGGCTACAGGGAATTGCCTGCTCCACCTCTTCTAAAGGCTGCAGGGGAATATCTTCTCTGCCATGAAGAAAAACTTCTCTCCCTCTGCCTTGAATGTACCCTCTCTTGTCTCTGACTCTTCTTGTTTGTCTCCTCTGGCCATGTAGTGTTTTCTGCCCTTTTTACATGTATGTTCCCAAAGGTGCCCCACATGTGGCTGATGGACTCAGCTGTCCCCTGTGATGGGTCTGTTGCCAAGAGAGCTGGTACTGACTGTCTCCAGCCTGGAGACCTGCAGGCCCCCTTCTTCCAAACCTTGTAACGTACACCAATACAGTTGGTAAAAGGCTCAAAAATATTTGAAATTCAATTAATTCAGCTCTTTTTAAATCTTGGAATTTGTAGATCTTATCCCACAGGACATAATTTGCTGATCTATATTTGCATAAGACTACATATATGAAATAAAAAATTCCAGAATGATAAAAAAGCTCATGGAAATTACACCTGGAACTTGAATTTCTCCTATTTTCATTAATGTTTTTGACTACATGCAGAGTCAGCAAAAATGGAACACACCCAGTGAGCTAACTTCAAACTTTGACAAAGATTACTTCCATGTCAAAGAAGCAATGACTGATACCCAAAACTCTTTTGCAGAGTCTTCTGAGTTTTCAATGGAAGAGGTTGTCTACTTGGACAAGAGAAGCTGAGTTATTTCCAAACTGTTCAGAACAAGTTTATACAGCTCATTTTCATATTATTCAGAAATTTCAAATTCACCAGAAACATTCCTACAGAAACATTCCTATGATACAGTTAAAATTTCCTTTCCTTGGAAAAGAAGACATTGATAGTAACAGTTCTTCTCTTCTCCAAGGGTGACTGTTTGGTCTGGTTACCGTTCAAGGTCATCTTTGGTAGGAGAAACTCATTAAAAGAAACAGTTTAACTACAGGTAATTTCTGGTGTACTTCTTGACAGTTTTGCCACCAGCTTTTTTTCATGATTTGCAAGTCTATATAGAAAACATATAAGGTACAAAGAGGCATCATATAGGAAGAGGGAAGCTTGGCAAAACTAAGTTTTACCCCTGTACCCATTCACTTTGGAATTGTCCATAATTTTTATGTTCTATTCAGAAGAATTACTAGTTTCCCTTGGGGCACTTTTTAATTGCAATATGGTATAGATCAAAGAATTTTTGTAACACATTAAATCACTAGTAGATGGTAATTAAGCATTAACAACCTAATTTTTTTCTTCTCATGTCAAATAAAAAATAAGTCCCAGTGATTTCAGTAGGAGTAGAAACTCCAAATCTTTTCATCAGGCTCAACTATTCACTTAGTGACCTTTTATACAACAAATTCTAGATTCAGGTTCATTCATAATACCACATCTTTCTATTTTAAATTTATTCATTTTACTTAAACAATTAACAGAATAATTTCTTTTATTGTGGTCTTACAAATCCCACTTTAACGTTCACTGAGCCAAACAAAGTATCCTGCCCTGACGCAATATAACCCTCAGCTTTTGGGATAGTGCAATCACATGTGACCACTCTCTTCACAATTAATTTTCTATTATATTTGGTAGGGTTTAAGGGAAACAACATCTGGTTTAAAAGTAAGATTCAAGGATGCTTTCATTATTCAACATTCTCCTATTAAAACATATATCTTTGAAATATATAGAATAAAAACTACAAACTTAAACACCCATACAAAATTAGCTACAAAATTATCAACAACTCTACAAACAGAAAATTAAAAAGAAAGGATATTATGTGCTTTATCTACAAGCATAGCAAGAATCAAACAGGATAGTTCAGGCTATTTCTGGGCATTTGCAATTTCTTAAGGTTGTAAATGATGAATTTTAATTTTCAAAATAGTGATTTTGTAGATATTTTATTCTCTTAAAGTGCCTACTTTTGATTAAACTAAAAAAATAGAAACATTACTGCATTGCAAGTAAGTAAAACATATGAATTTGCCCATAATGCAGAAAAGAGTTAGTCATAGAGAACTCATTAACATAAATTGCAATTATGAAACTGATTGTCATCATTTTCAGCTCTCTTCAAATTACTTGACAGATTGTCATGGGAAAATAAGTTATGCAAATTTATTAATGTTTATGCAAATTGTTTTACTTTAAGACTGAAATAAGACTATGGATCCAATACCCTTCAACATTTACAGTGAAAAGCAAAGGATACTCATTTCACTTAAACTTATTTGAATTAATCATGGTAAAAACAAAATAATCTTATATCTGAAATTGCTTTGATTGGAAGATGTTCCTGACTCATACAAACTGAGCAATTAATCTAGCAAAGTATTATGCAGACTGTGAGAGAGTTCATTTTGAATGTGATCATGGACACATTTTGACTTAAGATCAGGAACTGTTCAGAATGCATAAAAATGAAGTAGCTAATGAGGGGAAATTGGAGAAGGATGTTATGCTGTACTTCTTAACTGTGGGTTTGTTTGTTTTTTTGTTTTTTTTTTTTTTTTTTAAGTCTTCTGATTGCTTGTAAATTTTGATTTAAAGTGCTTTACGTAATCATGTAAATACTTTGAAGGCTTTACCAAAGCCAAGTAACTTCTACAGCTGCTTTTCAAATTCAAACAAGAAAGCACATCAGACTGCATTTGAGATTTGACCATTAGCTTATTTTGCTAACTGAAAGCTTGCTCATTAATAACATTTTTTCCCTGAAATCATAAAGAAGTAAAAAAAAAAAAAAACAAAAAAAAAATTATAAACTCTATTTGAAATCACAGAAAAGAAAGAACAAATATATCCAATGGACCAATGAGTAACATCTCCAGAAGATGTTTTTTGCCAGCGCAAGATTATTAACTTGACTCTGATTTCACTATTAAACAGAAACATGCTTGCTCCATTTTAGATTTATTGGCTTCATAATTTAAAAAATACTATTATTCTTTCAACATCTAAAACAATAAAAGGGTAAGTTGCCCCCATAAAACAGAAGAACAGGTTGCCTGCTCCTACAGGTAAGGAATGAGAAACAATGCAAATATTCCCAGATACCTGACTTTTCTGTGTCCTTCCAACAACATAATCCACAAAACAAAGAGAATTTATTCTTGTCTCCATGGAACAGCTTAAGTTTCTTTGTTGTCCCTTTAATTCCTTGTCAAGAAAAGGTGGGTTTACCCCGCCTTTAACCATCCATGTGACCAAAGAAATAGGCCAGGGCTTCATTTGGAGCTACTCAGGTTCGCTTTTTGATCATTTAAAACATTTGCTCATGATTCCTCTCTGCCTCTACTCGAGAATTCTGTCTTGCTGGCACCTGCCTCAGTAGAGATATATGACAGTTCAGGGCACTTCAGTGTAATGAAAATTATCAAATTTGTAATGAAATATTTAATCATTCAGAAGTACACACATGCATACTCCAAAGACAATCAGGGTGGTTTTTTTTTTCTTGTTTTATGAACAGGAACAAAACAAAAAATTTGAAGTAAACATTATCTGCTTATAACTTTGCAAGTAAGAAATATAAAAACACTAATTTGTTGAAGAACTGACTTTGCCTTTCATATTAAATTCAATTTCAAACTTTTGCTCATAGTTATTGCAGGAAAAGAACATCTGAAGAGTAAAGTCAATTAGCTTCTATTTTGTCTGTCTCCACTTACTATTCATTACATTATACTTAGATGTCTCAGATATATTCTGAATCCTAATTTCTCTGTATCAAAAGGCTGAATATCAAAAAGGTAGTGAAAGAAATACATCTGAGGACTCCAGATATGATAGAGTCCTGCTATTCCTTAAACTCCAAGATACTAAGTATCAGCAATCTACACAGGGGAAATGATAGGAAAAAGATGATAAAAAGTCTTCTGGAAAAGAAGAGTCTCACTGAATCAATAGTTCCCTCAGGAAGGATTTATATGTAGACAGACAGAAAAACAACCAACTTGATTAGCAAGAAAAATTACACTTTAGGAATCAGGACATAGAAAGGTAAGAGACAGGTGAGTCAGACCTGGTCAAAGGCATTTAAAAAAGGAAAAAAAAAAAGAAAAAAGATTTTTCAGGTACACAGAATTAAAAAAAAAAAAAAAAAAAAACTTCAAAAAGTAAAAGTACTATGAAGAAGTTTCTGGGTAGAGATTAAAGATAAGCTTGATGTGGCTCTGAAAAAAAAATTGATATATACATTTTCACAATGAAACAGTTCTCTATCTGGGGACAAGGAGAATATGAACTTAAGGACAGTAGGAAAAAAAAAACCACTACAATGAAACCAGAGGAAAAACTCAGTCAGGTAATGACCCTGAATTGGTTGTGACCGGTGGCCTCTCACAAGTTGTTTCACATCAGTAAGATGAAATTAGTATAGAATTGTCCTAGTTCAGCAGGTGGGACCAGTTATCACTGTGTGGGGGTGATCAAAGTTATGTATTCTACCCCCTCTATTCA
>JAWWMP010000081.1:81351951-81398432 GCA_035047865.1 Dendrocincla tyrannina | reverse complement strand
AAAGCAGTTTTCTCTTTGTGTCAGTGTATTTATTGTAATACCTTTCATTAAATTGTAACTCTGACTTATAATCTCTCCTGTGGTTTACCTTTAAACCAGCACAAGAATCACAGAGTCATTTAAGTTGGAAAAAACCCTTAAGATTGTTGAATTCAACTATAAACCACAAACTGCAAGCACTCCTACAAATATTTTTAAGACAAAAGTTTTGGTTTTGGTTTTAATATCTAGTGAATAGTAACTAGCACATAAGAAAAGCAAGTCTTAAAAAAGCAAAACCAAACCTACCATAATACAGAAGTGAATTACTTCATCTAAATGTTCAGTATTGTTGATACAAGCTCATTAATGTGCAAGGCATTATATCAAAAATTTATGTCAAGAGTAACTATGGCTATGAAAGTAGGGTTAGATGTTCCAGGTCTTAGCAAAGATAACCTGGGAGCTAAAGTTCCTAAATCAGAGAAATATGAAAAATTTCATCTAATTTGACTTCACTGTGTAATTAGTGCTGTGATATGGAAAACTAGCAGAGTTGAAAAAGACAGAAAGTAATTGCAATGGATGAGAAACTACTAATAATAACCACTACCCTTCAGTGGTAGTGGCTAGCCTTCACTAGCCTACTGTCAGTGAGTGACATTCTCAGTAAACATTTTAAATAATGGCACATATCAAATATATATATTTTTTTAAATGTACACTTAAAAAAAAAGTTTGGACAGCACTACTTGTTTTGTAAGAGATTGGCATATCATAAAGAAAAAAACCTACCAAAAACAGGCTTCCTTATTTATCAATGTAGAAATAATAATAATGACATGAAATTCAAGGGAGGGGGGAGAAAAAAAAAAGGTTTACATGGATCATCAGAGAGAATGAAAATCATATCTTACAAGATGGCCTGGTAAAAGGAACACTGAAAAGGGATAAAACAACTATCTATAAATATTTGATGGTGGAGAATATAAATACTGGAGTGAGAAGGAATTTAGAAACATGCTCAAGTAAGATTGTTTTCTGGCTGTGCAATTTTAGACAGAGAAACAAGAGCAAAATATATAACTACTCTGAAATGGAGCTGCTCACACCATACTGTGCAAGAGGTTCCTGTTACTGAAATATTTCATAGTCTATGAACATACACTGAAAGGCAGAAGCTTTGGAACTGAAACTTCTTTCTTTACCCAAGCACAGACAACTGGAGAAACTGAAGAGATGAGAAAGTAATTTTTATTTCTTAATTAATTTACCTACATTAATGTTCTGTCTTTCCTTCAATCTTTGCTCTCTAGAAGAGCCAGATCTCCTTGGTAGTGGCATCTTCCCTGCTTGGTTACTGTCCAGAAGACATACAAGTTTCACAGAAACTTTGAAGTGCCCAGCTACGTTTCACATTTGATTGTGAAAACCTGTTGTGCTGGATTTTTTTTTCCCTTCCCCACCTCTCCCCCAGTTTACTATTTTCTAAATATAAAGTGTTCTGTTTTTACTAGATTGTCAAGGTTAACTCGTGCCTTTTGTCACAGGAAGCCTCCTGCCCTGCCCTTTCCCTCTGTTGCTGTGCTCACGGGTGGGACCAAGATGAGCTGCAAGCCTTGCAGAGCTGCAGTGAAACAACTCCCCCAAACAGTAGCATTTAGTATGGAGATCCCTAAGGAAATGCAGTCTAAATTTGTTAAGATTCCTAAATCTTTTGGGAAAACTGATCTGAATTTTTAATAGCAAGCGTTTACTGAAAACTTTACTGAAATCCTTGCTGCCAAGCTATTGAGGTGTTCTGGATGCCCAGAAGTCTACAGGTAATACTTTGGTGCTATGTGACACCTATCACAGCTGAGACTCAAAACCATAACAATGTTTGGATACTTTTCGGACCTTGGAAGGCAGGCAGGATGAAGAAACATTTGATGAAGAAACATGCCTGAGAAGTGGTCATTCTTTTGTTGCTAAAGTAACAAACAGCAGCAGAGGAAATACCAGGTGATATGGAGGAGGATCACAGTAGAAAAGGCAGCCTGTGGTTGCCTCAGGGATCTTGGTCTTCCAATAGTGTGGACATGACAGCAAAATGAAAGAGTATCTTGACCGTTCCATGGAATATGCTAGTTCAACAGCAATTTTGTCAGCAACATGAAAATTGGTTGCTTTTATTTCTTAAAGATACCACATTTTGCCCTTCAAGATCATCAGTTCTCACTTCATAATGATGGTTTGTTTAAGGCCTAATTATTTGTAAACAATTTTCATAAAATTTCTGGTCAAAATAATAATAATAACAATAATAATAAAAAGGATAAGATTATCACATGTAATTCCTATGGTATTTGCCATTGATTTTCACTTTGTAAGTCGGACCCCCAAAGTGTTACAGTGTGACATACAATTGTAGATTGACAGATTTATCTGTTTTTTTATTTATACTTGTATATTTATTTTGCCATGTGTTCTTTGATCCTGTAGTTGTGCATTTTCCAGCTTTTGTCCACCAAAAACAATTAATGAGGTTTTTTAATTATTATTCTTTTATTTTTTTTGTCAGGCTAGTTTTCTTGTAGGGAGGAAATCCAGGGCCTGATACTTAAACTACCAAGTGACATAAGATTCATAATAAAATTCTGGCATCACTATGCCTTAGTTCTTTGTTTTTCATAGTGTTGAAATACTTAACAGTGACTTACTGTAAAAGTAAGTAAAGTACTTCTCCAGGTATAATCTAAGACTACTAATTTGTTACTATAAGGAATCTATTCACAAAAATAATTTCAAAAAGCTTTATTTTTTCTGACTTGTTATTAGTAAATAGATACCTGTTGTTAATTTTACTTTAGCAGTAAAAGAACCTCAAACAGAAAAATATGAAATTTCTCTTGTTTTGAGAGCTCTTAATTCCAAAATAAACTAGCAGGTATATTTTATTTGAACATCAAAAGAGTTCTTAGTCAAAATTACCTGTTTGGAGATATCACCAGCTATTTTGTGCATCAAGTGTGTAATCATTGGAAAACAACAAAGAAAGTTCAAAACACACTGCATGGATATTGAAGGTCCTGTGGACGTGTTAAAATAACATTAGAGGAACCTACAATATGGAATGACAAAGTCAAAAACATAGTCAATTTTACCCCTATTTAATCTCAGTGGATTTGAAATTATTTTATGCAGACACCTTGCAGAATCAGGTCATGGATTCATGAGATTTTTGAATGTCACTAGCTGCATTAGACATGTTTGATAACACTGTGGTTCACATCCAGCAAACACACCAGCTATATGAACAGCAACTGAAAAAAAAAAAGTCCTCTTTAAAAGACCCTGAAAATGTGAACACTTAACAGCAAAATTCCACCGTGTGTCATTTCTCTTCAAGGCTGGCAGCACTTTGCATTTTCAAGAAGGTTATTTTTCCCAGTAGTTCCATCCTGACCAAATGGTGGTGGCAAACAAACAATGAGCCAATATCATCAGAAGGAAAGACTGGCAATAATTTTAACTGTTTTTTTTCTCTAAGGAATAGAGACCAAATGAGGAAATTACCAAAACCACTGAAAACCATATTTATCAGTGTTAGTGCTGAACAAAGGATGGCTTTGTGTTTCATAATAGATATTATAGATTTACTGGTAAGGAACAATATTAAATGCAGTACAGGCTGATCAGCTTTGATACCTCTGTAAATATGCAATCTGCTCTCTGTGCATCAGTCGTGGACATCCAGCAGTCTTTGCTAACAGGAATAGAGTGAATTAGTCTTACTATAATGAGAATGTGTATATGCCTTCAAAGGGAAGTACTTAAAAATAAATACTAAAAACAAAAGGATGAAGGGATCAAGTATTAAGAAGTTAATTAAATTATATTCACAAAAAGCCTACACCTCCAGGAAGAGAATTTCAGTGTAATAAAGTTTGACATGAGCTGTTAAGACAACCAAAGCTATTACCAATTACATGCTGTCTTTTCAAGTCATGCCAAGACAACACAGCACAAAAATGATAATAAGGAGAAAGAACACTTTCTTCAGTACCTACACAAAACCCTGAATTTTTTGAAAATAAGGTCTTCCTCATAGGTTTTGAATGCTCTTAAAATTTGGTCAATATCACAGAGAAAAAAACACATTAAAATCTGTTCCTGTATGGTGGGCAACATTTAACCAGTATTCTACATAAACAAATCATACTTTCTCTGTTCTGCTTCTGGGTATTTCAGCTGTGTCTAACTAATTCACACAGCTCTCCTCCCACATTTAAACATTGTTGTATCGCTTCTAACATACAGCATTTCCCAGATAGCATGCTTTTCCACACCTTGCTTAACAATACATCAGAACTGTGTCACTTAGGGAAGGACTTTTTTTCTCACAGTGCCAGAGGACTCTAATGTTTAGTGACCTTATCTACTGAAGGGGTCGTCTTTAAAATTGCTTTTTCTCCTCTTGGCATGCAGAGACCTGGCTCATACCCTCCGGCTTGCAACTCAAGGTTGTGCAACCACATAAACTGGTAGGTTATCAGAAGCAGCAACTACAGAGGTATAGCAAAACAGTAATGGCTTAAAAGAGGCATAAGCCCTAAGCCAAGATTTTCTGGCCTCAAAACACAGCCATACAAGAACTAGTGGAAGGCAGGATCTAGGCATACCTACCAGAACTTTTTTGGTACCATGCCAGCCAGGCAGCTGGGCTGGGATTCCACCTTTTCACTCCTGCCCTCCAAGGCACAAATTTCTCTAGAGACCACCCTCCACCCAAAAAGTCACGTTGATCAGCTGGTTGCCTGAGGGCATAGTAAGTCTGTCTGAAATCGTTTTATAAGAACTGTTGTGTGAGAGCCTGTCAGAGTTCAAGAAGCATTTGGATGATACTCTCAGGCACATGGTGTGACTCTTGGGGATGGCCCTGTGATGAGACAGGTCCTGTGCCAATGACCTTGTGGGTCCCTTCCAATTTAGCAATCTGTTATTCTGTGAAAGTGTATTAGAGAATAAAGCTTTGTAACACCTAGTTCACTGAATAGAAAAAGCTCATAGTTCCTGAAGGAGACAAATTTCATACTGATAAATTGATAGGTATTCATAAGGGATCAAAGGAAATTACTGAAGAAAACAAGGTCTCATTTCAAAACATGGCAATATAACATTGGCCTGTTTCATCATTCGAATTTTGTCTTTTTGCACATCTGAGCTATATGTATTTATTCATAATGTTACTCTCCTGTATATTCATTATAATCCCCTATTTCATGTGTTTTAATACGTAGTATCTAAGCTGTTATGGATTGTTCATTGAGATCTTGTTACTTTAATTAACTTTTAAATCTTTCAGTAACTGAACTGAATTTATCCACTTTGGCAAAGATTTTCAGAGTCTGCTTCCTGCAGAAAAGACACATCACTGCCAACAAATCTCATAATGGCTCTTCCTCCTTGTGGCAGAGAGAGCTAGTCAGGAGCAATGGTGAACAGATATACCGAGCACGTCAGAGTTTTTCATAAAGCCAATACAAAAGACAGCATCCCGGCTGAATTGGTGAATGTTTGGTTGTTTTTTTTTTTTACACAAACACAGTAAAATGCTACACAGCTCAAACCTGTTACCTACCAGCATAATGTAAGTAGAAGAGATTATTCTCTGTGAAGTGATTTCATTTGAGTCACAGGCTTGATGGTACATCTCTTCTCATTTGAAAATATGAAAAGGGAAATGAGCAATTTAAAGGGTTACCTAAGATGTCTTTGATTTCACTTTAAACCTAGATGTTTTGAAGATCGGATGTTTAGTGTATTCATTTATTCATATACATGTGCTTTACAATGTGCTCATTTCTCGTTTGAGATGCAAAAAGAAATGGAAGATTTAGGTTTTTCTAATATCCAACCCTTTGTTTCACTACTCAAAAAAAAAAAAGGGTATTGAATCTATGAAAAGCTTTTAAAGTTTTTGTCTAGTGGCTATGCTTTGAAATTCTATTCATGAACTCTCAGACTTTAAGTATGCCCCATCATACTATGTTGATCCCCAGGAACTCACACAAAATTGACTATTTGACAAATGTCAGCACAACATAACTTGATAACCCTGTTCAAGTTCTGTGGCATGCTATGATCCAAAAGATAATATCTTATCATCCTCAGTGTTTGTTTTTCTCTGCCAGGTTGAGGCAACTTACTTTTTTTATTGTTTGCGAAGTATCAAAGTCTGTCTTAGATAATGCACCACTCTCAGTCCTGACTTCTTAAGCTACAGTCAATGATTTGAATGCCAGTTTCAAAGAACAACATCAAAGGAACCTACCATCTTAAATCATAGTTGATGTGAAATTTAGTAGTGACATTTTTAAGACTAAAATCTCACTTTTTATTCTGTTTTTCTAATAGAAGGTATGTACTCTGCTTGCCATCTCAAACTGAAGCTCTGAGAGATGCAGGATGCTCTTTCTTACCAGATTTGTGAAGGTTTCTGGTAAAGACGATTAATGTCTTTTATTCCCATGGAAGTCAACAATGTTAGAAGGGATGCCTGTCCTTCTCATCATCAGGACATTGCTCAGACTATCAGATGTTAAGAGTTAGGTGAGATAACACAGATAAATGAAGATGAAATAGTGAACTTACCAATTATTGTCAGCATCCATAGCAATTTTGCTAGGAATAAAATCAAACAGAAGTAGCAGGGGGCACTTACACTTTCACAGCTGAAAATCTGTGGTGACTGATGTCTTCTGGGAGACAAGGCATACGCATCATAAATCAAGATGGAAAGATTAAAAGTAAGGCAATAAGGTGTTTCAATACCTTGCCACATGAGAGTGTTGCCTTAACCTTTTGCAAAACATAACTTGTTCCAAATGCTGTGAGTTATAGCTGCCTAAATATCAGATGTCCAGTCAGAGAGGTTAATTAAAATGCTTTTCTCTCTCTGGATTCTCAATAACTTGTTTTTCAGATGAAAGGAAAAATAATACATATTGGGTTATTGCACTGTTAAATCAGGTATAGAAAAATGGTCTGGGAAATTCAATATTTTTACCAGAGCACTCAAAGCTAGCCCAGTTTCTCTCTTCATTTGCCCTGCTTTCAGCCTATGGGCTTCAGTTTGACACTGTACAGAAAAATGATGGAGATCAAATTGAACATTCTCAATGTTTAAACCTTAATTGCTCACTGCTGGAAAAACTGATGAAGATTGCAAGTTCATAAGGGTATTTTAGGAAGAACGATGACAATTATGTGGTCAGATTCAAAGAAATAGTTACTCATTTTCATTACTGTGATGGCCTACAAATCTAAAAATCAAATGGTTGCAGAAATCTAGTCCTCTCACATGCAGACCTTTAGATCTATGAGCTGAATTTGATCTCACAGATCTAAAGCCTTATTAAAATCCTGAAAAAGTATAGTCTGAATCTACATTGAAGCCCACTACCTAAAACAATTCTGTTACATCAAGTGTTCACTCTTTCACATTACCTGTAAATGTATCATGCAGGTCATGGTGGATAACGATCTATTAAAGATCACCCATTAAATAAAATCATTGGGCATTCATTACATTCAATATAATACTTCATATTCTAGAAAAATCTCAGCTATGTTGAATTCAGTGCTGTTGGCTGAAATAAGATCAAGCTTTCATTTGTAGTTTTTGACACCCTCTTCTTTTAATCAGGCTTAACAAGAACGCAAATTGAGCAGGGTGTTAGTTTTATCTTAGAAGTTAAATATTTCAGTCCATTTCAAAAACATAAAAACATACCTCCCTTGAAAAAGAAACTTCTAGTCTTTACCACTCGAATTTTTCATTTTTGCAATTGTCCACTTAATTTGTAGAAGAAAAACGCAGACTTTTATTTCTGTTTCTTGGAAAAAAAAAATAAATACAGGTCCTATTAAAGTATTAGCCTCTGAGAAAAACAGAAAAACCATACACATGTTGTTCTTAATGTAACAATTTGTCCTTCAAGGTAATTAACCCCTTTGTAGAAACTAAAACAACCAGAACATATAATTAACCCCTCTGTAGAAAGTAAAACAACCAGAACAGATATACATTTTGCATATATTTTTTCATACATGTAGAAGAAGGCAATTTGTCCTAACTCAAATATTAATTAGACATGTTATACTCAGCTGTATTTAGATTAGTTAACTGAATTCTATTAATTCTTCTTCCACGGGATTGAATCTTCTAATATTGTACTACATAGTTATTGCTTTCATGACACATTGATTCTTGTTTAAAATGAATAAATTAAAAACTTCACAGGATGAAGTTAAAGCAACGTTTCTCTCTATTGTAATACAATGTTTCTCTCTATTGTAATACTTAAAGTGTTTAATAAATTGTTCTAGGAATTTCATAAATTTTAAAAAAACAACTTCCAACAGCTTTTTCTTAAGGGAGATCCACTGGAAAAATAATGAATAATTAAATCTTTAAAATATGTTAGTAACTAAGTTACTATTTGAATTTTTTCATACTTAAAAATATTACCAAATGTTCACAACCTTTGCCTTTTGTATTACCAAGTACTGGAAAGTTATCAAAATTGTATACAATATGCTACTCCAGGCAAAGCAGATATATTATTTATTCACTCTAATAGCCTCAGGCTGTGGTTTGGCATTTCAAAATATTTAGCCAGGGTAGTGAGGATATTTCTATTCATTCCTTCACTGTGACTGATCTAGAAATAAATTAATCCATTCAACATACAAACTTTCCCTAGTGACCAAAACTTTTAACAATTCCCTATCAAATGCTTTCTAGATGAGGAAAGAAATAAGACGTCCCTGTTGCAGGCAGTGCCAGTACACAGGGCACGTCCCACTGCAGAGTGGGCAGCAGTGGCTGCTTATAGGCTTATAGCATAGGTGTGCTGTGCATAAACACACAAACACATGAGAAAATGTATATACAGCCCACCTGAGACAACAGATAGGTATACAGAAATATGGAAGAGGAGAAGGAGAGAGGCAATGTTGACCACTTTTACAAGACGAAATTGTACTGGGATTAGTGTTGCAGTAATGCAAATTTTTATATTGTTCTGAGTTTTTTCATGACAAGTGAAATGGGATTTCTCAAGGGAAAACATTAGTTTTATGGATGTCTGAGGTGCAACCAACAGGTTGGTACTATAGTTTCCAGTGGTAGAGAGTGGCATAGTAGGAAACAGGTCATCACAATGATGGAAGTTGTGTTCATATTTGCAAGAAAGATTCCCTTGAGATTTGCAGCAGAGGGAGAGCAGACCATGTACAAAGACATCTAGAAATATCAAAGGAGTCAGGAAAAAAATTGCAACATGGTAGGATCTGAAAAAGTCGCTCTAAACTAGAAATATAGAAATTAGAGACTGGAGGACAACAAAGAGAAGATCCCAAAGACTGGGCAACTGAGAAAGTGCAGCCTACTTGTCTTGAATTTATTGGATTGAATACTGAATCTGGACCTCAGCTAGAAAGATGTGTTTTGGGTCCATGGCTATTTTTTAAAATAAAACCTTCAGATTTATCACTAAGGCAATTTTCTTCAGGAGCTATAATTAGATGCTTGTTATTGTTTTTCCAGAATCAGATATTGCCACTTTACATTCTGTTGTTATTTTCAAGTTTTGAAATTACATAGATGATCAGCTAATTAACTGCAGAGACAAAAGACAGTTAGCAAATCCAGAGCACTATATTTACTATATTTACACAGTGGATTTAACATCAGATTCATGGTGAGTGCAATTCACATGCCATTCATGCACCACTGAGCTCCTTTGCATTTATACAGAGATTGGTTCACTGATCACACTGTGTCCAGGGCCTCCCTGACTATGAGGAGGTTGCTGTCACTTAGATTAATGCTCCATTTCCCAGAGCCGTCATTCTGAAAATGCACCCTTGGTATTTCAAAGATCTCTGTAAACTCTCTTAATGCCGCTGTCTCCAGATGACTTTGAAACAATTTCTTAAAATAATATGGTTGGGAATTTACAGAGACAAACACCAACTTCCTGAACTGTACTGTGCATGTTTTCAGAATAGTCTTCTGTCCTCGTATTTTGGGATCTCATGGGTTTGGCACAGTGCTCAGATGCTGCAGTGAATGGTATTGTTTCAGGGATTTATGCCAGCTTTTTTTTTCTTTTTTCTTTTTTTTTCTAGGTTTTTTTTTAACATCTTGGAACACTTAAGTTGCAAAATAGTATACTTTTCCATTTCAATCCTAACACTTAGAGTAGTTGTACCTAAAAAATATTTTGACAAATACATAAATAGAAAAAAATCACCAGTGAAACTACTCAAAGTGAATTTTATCTTGGCTTATTTATTTTTAAGTGCAAAAAGCAGAATATTTGAATGGTTATAAGAATAACTCAACAACAATTTCAGATTATTATTATTGTATGACTGAATTTAAAGCAGGTATACAGGGGATATTTGAGTTTTAATTTTGTTTCCAGACTCTCAGGCACTGTATTTCATAATAGCTGTTATGCTGCATTAACAGAATTTTATGCTGCGTTAACACCATTTTATAGCATAATGGAGAAGAAATGGGTACAAAAGAGAGGTAAAATGAAAAATAAACTGTAAACCTTTTTTCTAACTGATTCCTGTGCTGTACACCAATAACACTACCAACAAAACAATAATGGCTTTTAAACTGTCCTCTACTTCAACTTCACTTTGAAATGAGCATTTACTGTATCATGTATTTTCGTATAATTGTAAAGAGATAGACTGGGATCCATATTTTGGAGCTGAAAGCTTTCCAACATGAGCACTTACTATAATTTCACAGAATCACAGAATATTCTGAGCTGGAAGGGACCAACAAGGAACATCGAGTCCAACTCTTAAGAGAATGGCCTTATGGGGCTTAATTCTCAATACAAAGTATGATATATTGTTGTCTTAGTTCAAGAGAGAACTAAGATATTATGCTAGCCAAGAAATAATCCCTCTCCTTTGAATTTAGAAAAAAACAACTTTAATTAGGGAGAAATATATATAAAGGAAGGGATAACAGTTCTTAACCACAGTATATATAATATATATATATATATATATCCAGAAAGGAACCAAACAACAACAGTTTGTAATAAACCCCTCCACCCCCCAAATAACTAGGCAAAACAGTCAAAAAGGTCTTTTTGTGGCTACCCCCCAAAAAGGGGATATGCAATTATATCCATGGACAGCAGGTGGCGCTGTTGCACCTCCGCCACGGGCCACTCTCTCCCAGGGGTTGCAATAATATTTACGGACAGCAGGTGGCGATGTCGCGCCCAGCTGGCTGGGTTCCCTCGGTGGTGGCAGTTCTCAGGTTGGCTCCTGTGAGGAAATGGGAAGGCAGCAACAATCCTGTCTCCGCAGGTGCAGGAAACGCAGGGCATTCTCCCTCCTTTTCCTCACGGTAAATTGGTGGTAGTTATGATCACTCACGGATGAAACAGTCGAGTTGATGAAAGGAAAAAAAAGGAACACAAATCCAGTATCCAGTGATGCTGGAATCCGAGTGAGTGTGTGTCCCCGTCTTCCTCGCTCTGCCAAGAGCTGAGCTCTCTGACCTGCGCAGAAAGCCAGAAAAACACCAACCCCTTCCCCCTCTCTCCCCTGTTAGGGGAAGATCGGAACGAAAGCCTGGCCAAACTAGATAAGATCAGGGCCTACATGTCTTTTGTCTCTTTTGTTAAACATCTTTACCGACATTTAGGCGTTGGCTCCCAGTCCTTTGGAAGGAATTCCCCCTTGGGCTTTTTGAAACTCTGACAATTGTATAAGGCAACTATCAAAGGTTCAAGAAAGTTGAAGAAAGCAAGAGATAGCAGCTTACAGCTAGTAAAGGCGGTTGCACAATACAAGGAAAAGACTACTCTTTAACAATTAAAATGAAACAGGCTTCCTATTCTGCTCCCTGATTTTATTGACCTTTTCCTCAAAATCAGTGCATTCTTTGAAGGAATCATGTACAGCTTCAGACATTTCTTTCAAGAGGAAGTTCAGTAGAAATTGTAAGAAGAAGACTCAAAGCCAAGGGAGGGAAAAACAAGCAAAATAGAGGGTATCAACAAATTGGTACTGTTTAGACTTGGAAAGAGAGGAGAGCAAATACAAGTCTTTAAATACTAGAGACAAGAAAGGAGGTAAAAGGGAATCATCTGACATACAGATTCCTAGTAAATAGGGCAAAATGAAAAGCTAATAATGCAGCACAGAAATTTAAATCAGACATAAACTCCACCTACTAATAGCAAAATCAGTAAGAAATTGAATAGCTTACCTTTGAAAACATGAATAACTTCATCTTAGGGTATTTAAGAACATGAAAAGTGCTGGGAATAAGTGTAGTTGCACTTTGTATTGATTAATTTGATTCTGCTTCGAATGAAGAAGAAACAGAGCTTAGAGTTTAACTCTGAACATTTTTCTCCTGCTAGGTAACCAGTTTCTTGATTCACCTCCCTATGCAACCATTCAAATACTTATGTCAGCCAAAGGCCAGGGTAGTATAGAGACAGAAACTAGCATCTGGAATCAGGGAATCACAGAATGGATAAGGTTGGGAGGGACCACCTGTGGGGTCATCTGGTCCAACCTCCCTGCTCAAGTAGGGTCTTCCTAAAGCACAACGAACAGGATTGCCATTGGAAATTGCTTCTTTTGGCAGATCTGCTTGGCCTATGCAAATGAAAGATATTTATAGAACTATGCCTTCTTCTTGTATTATACTATGGTCTATTTGGAGTAGACTCCTTTTTTGTTCTTAATTTGTCTACTGTAATGAGGGAGTCTTAAACAATGTTTGGTGTTCTGAGGTACAGTAACAAATTGAATAACAGAATAAAAACATATACTGGGGTGACCAAACCTATATAAGTCCTCATATGGTAACTGGGGATGTGTTAGAACTTCTTTTCAAATTCCACACACTAAGGAAAATTTACTGGTTTCACAGAATAAACAATGAATACAAATGCCATTTTTCAGATTTCTAACCAGGAAATTTGTCAAGAATATTAGAAGCACTGAATACCACTTCTTTAGTGTTGTGATATATAAAAGTCTTCAATCAAAGACAATCCTGGTTATATGCAAAGCAAAGAATCAGCTTGTATAGATACATCTACCAGGAACTTTCAATGAGGACAATGTTTACTGAGGGCAAAAGGCATGAGTGCAACAGATTTATTTTTATTCAATTATTTTATTCTGCCCTCATGTTTCTAAGAAGGTGATTTCCCACTTCTAATTCTGCTATTCCAGCTCAGCCAGTTTTCGATGACTAATCCTTTCTCACCAGTAGTTGTCAAGGCTTCAGAATTTTTTCTTGCACTAAGAAAGACATTGTTTGGCCTCTATACCTGTGTATTGGGTCTGACTGAGATGGAGTTCATTTCCCCATAGCAGCCCTCACAGTGCTGTGTTTTGCACTGGTAGCCAAAAGGATGTTGATAACAAAGCTGTGTTTGGCTACTGCTGGGCACAGCATCAGTGCAGTAACATTCCTTCCATTGAGGACAAGATCCTGGGAGGTGACATGAGTAGGCCAGCTGACCCCAACTGACCAAAGGGATATTCCATAGCATATGATGTCAGCTCAGAGATAAAAGCTAAGGAAAGGAGCAGAGAGGGTGGCATTTGTTGTTTCTGATGACTGTCTGCTAAGAAACCATCATGTGTGCTGAAGCCCTGCTTCTCTGGAAGTGGCTGGACATCACTGCTGATTGGAAGAGGAGAATATATCTTGTTATTTTTCACTTTGCTTTTGCACACACAAGCTTTTGCTTTGCTTTGCCGTAATAAACTGCCTTAGCCCAACCCATGAGTTGTTTTTCATCTTATCCTCTCATCCCTTTATGGCTGGGAAGGGCAGTGATAGAGCTGAGTGGGCAACTGGTATCCAGCCAAGGTCAGCCCACCATAACAAACCATATTTTACAAGTCTTTTTCAAAACCTTTCTGCACAAACCAGTTTGTTCCACTTAGTTACTACTCCTCTTGTTATGGTTTTAATGCCTTCTACACCTCTAAATATTCACATTTTCTTTTATTTTCATTTCTCATATGATGGGTGTCTTGGCTTACTTTTCCTTTTGGCTCATTTCCATGTCATTTTGCCAACTAATATAAATTCCAGTCTTCGAGATTTTTGCTCTACTGTCATCCAGGTAGATGGGAACTGTCCATGGACTTTGAGGATCTCTCGAATAGGTAAAAGAATTTTTATATGTCAAGGTATTTTATTTCAAGAATAAATTTGCAAAGGTAGTACTGCCTAAACAGATGCTCTATTAATAGTAGAACAAGTTAGTTAAAAAAACCCTGCTACTGGTTAGCATATGAAAATATAAAAACATAAGTCACAACAGTCAGCTGCTGTACTTACATAGGAATAATATTAGCATTTGATTTTAAAAAAAAAAAGTCATGGGAATATCTTTTAGGATTCTGTATTAACAATTCATGTGCAAGATACTGAACACTAAAGCATTTTTCAAGTTTTCTAGGTCGTCTGTTTTCCAGTTTTCAAATGCATTGTAAGACAAATACTAAGAAAGAATTTAAAGCAAAAAAGAACTTGAAGCAAAAAGGACAAACAATTGAAAAAAAAAAAAGTACAGTGTTATAAATCTCCAAAGACAGTTTTGAAAACAGCAATACATGATATCTTATAATTCACAATCTGGTGAGAATTTTGTGTATTCTGACCATTACTAAAAGCATTTTTTTTTTCAATAGAAAAAATAGAAATACAAGAATTTAACAGAATCATAGGCAGGCATAACAATTATTAGGGACATGAAAGAACTTCCACTTGACAGAAATGAAAATATCTGCTCTATAAATTTAGAAGACAAAACTTGATGAATGTATTCCAAATAAAATACAGTATTATGAAGATAAATTAGACATTTCTCTTCTGCATTTCTGTAGTCCAAGATCATAAGAATATTCAACAGCTGAAAGAAAGAAAAATTAGGATATATAAATGGAAATATTTTTGTGCTTCATTAAGTTACTCTGTGAAATGTCATGAACTATTTCTAAGTCAAGAGCACAATAGATTTCAAAAACCAGAATAAATTTATCTATGAGTAAAAAAAGAATGCCTATAATTACCAAAGATTACCAAAAATTACAAAGGCAGTGAACCATTAAATAACTTGTTCTGCAGATTTTTAGACTGTATACCTCTCCTCTGATCCTGCTCTTTAATTTTTCTCTTTTTCTATGATGAATATAGGAACACATTCTCTTACATCACATATATTAAGTGAATTTCATGGTTTGTTAGGGAAGCACTGGATTAATTTAGCTCACATGTGTAAAAATACACACACTATTGATAACACTGGTCCAGTCCTTAGAACAAACAAGCAAACAAACAAAAACAAACAACAGAATTTCTATGGGACTTAAAGATGCTTAGCATATTTAGTAGATGTAGGCAAACTCCCTTTAAAACCCCACTAGCAGGCTGCCCTCATATATCAGAAACACACAGATCACCAGACACCCCACAACAAAAACCAAACCCACAGACATTTTCTTCCACTTTCTCCTCAAAAGGTTCTTAAAAAGGAACCACATCCCACACTCAAGGGCAGACCTACTAATCCTGTTTTTGCAAGTTCTTGCAGTGTTTTGTTGAGAGTGACAAAATCTGCCAAGAAGAAGCCTAACAAATGCTTGGAGACCAGTAACACTAATTGCTATTACCTAGAAATCAGGAACAAACTATAAAAGAAGCATCTGAAAACAATCCCAAAAAACAATTATGGGTGACTAAGGAATAATTTGTATGGCAATAAAAATCCCTAGAATATAAACATGTGCAGTAATTAAATAATTAGATTCTGTTACTGTTATTATTACTCAAACTTTGAAAATTATCCTTCATGTTATTTTCAAATCATATAGATCAAGTTCATGGGCAGGTTTAAAAAAAAATAGAAAAAAAATTATCTTACTGGCTTTACAATTTTTTGAGAAAAATGTTAATCACATCTGAAAAAAATTAAAATTGCTATAGGTCATGGTTAAGGCAACAGAATAATCTTTCTAGATTAAAAAAAAAAAAAACTAAAACTTTAATAACAAGCAATACTAAATGAATAACAAATACAGCTGAACAAATACAACACATCATTTACTGATCTAATTTAAATTTCTGTTTCTATTGATGGAATGTCTGTGAACAGCTTATCAGATCATTTAATGTACATTTTCATTATCTGAATCTAGTCAATGACATTTAAAGGTACACTTTTGAATCTGAAGCTTGTCATAAGATTATTATTAGGAACAGGTATTTTTGCAAATTATTACTAGTCATTATTGTTCAAGTGCTAATTAGTCATCCCTTGTATTTGCATTAATTTTATTTTTGGACAAATCACACCATGTGACACATCTCCATTTCCCAACAGAATTATTACTTTTTTCCCTAGAGTTCGTGTTCTAATATGAATATTATAAAATTAGAAAGTTCAATCACTATGCTTTATATTGATTACCTGCTTACTAGAAAGCAATTAAAAAGTCCCACAAAATCAGTTTAGAGACTCAGGTAAGTCTGAGGAGTTGTACTTTTCCTTTTGTTACTCAACCTCTTGTCAGGTTCAAGGAAGAGCTGTGCTCTCTATGACTGAACTCTGTTGCTGAGACAGAAACCTTCTCTCTTTGCCTGTTGGATCCTTGTTTACCACACCTTTTTCCTTGCCCTTTATTTCATATGTGCACTACCCTTTGTGTATGATCTGTCTTGCTCAGATGATGTTGACAGCTCATTCTGTGCTACATGGCTGGCTTTAGCACACAGGTTTTGGCTACCACTGTTCCAGTTCTTAAAGACTGTAATTTATAGTGACCTAAAGGCCTGCTGGTCTCCAGGAACACCATCTGCAGTTTCACACTGAAAGTAAATGTTTCCTTCCCAACACTGTAAATATTTTTTCTGTAAGCAGCCCAAGAGCACTGTTAGCATTTGTGTCTAAGCTCAGCACATACCTTGACAGAACATACGTGGCAGGGTATATGTATGTGTAGGATGGAGAATTTACAGTGGATCTTAGATATACTATTGATTTTAATTTGGAAAATTATATAACTCCAGAGAGTGGACATTGGTTTACTCATGTTTTACAAAAACCCCCAATCTGTTTCTGAACATCCACCAGTGACTAAAGTGCAGGTACCATAAAGCTAGAGCACATGAACCCATTGGGAATTCTCATTTTCTCCTGAAGAAATGTCATTGGTAAGGTCAAACACTTCTAACATTATCCGTAAAATGCTATCAGGTTGCTGAAATTTGCTTCAGGTTTGATGGAATGACATATGTCTACTAGGGACTGCTCTTCTTACACAAGGGAACTTTCAACATGGGTTTTAGGACAGGCCCATGGAAAGCCAGGAGCCACCCCAAGCAGCAGTGCGTTTATAAGGCATATTTCTGTGAACTGCTGTCCCCAGAGTAAACCAGAGATACAATAAATCCATATTGTCTGTTAAATGTTTGCTTCTATATATGTAATAACATATTTCATGCAGTTATAGTAGCACATCTTTATATATAATATATATACACAACTAAACTATTCATGTATGACATGTATTGCCAACATAGAATATGTATTTAGGTATTTATACAGAACTTATATACAAGTGTAAATACAGATAAAATAAAAAAGTAAAACCAAGAGCACTGCTGAACATGCCTCCTAGAAAGGCAACAAGAGATCAAATTGAAGGGATGTTAATGATATTATCTAAAGTACAGTATGTCTCTTAAGAGTAACAGAGGAATCCATGGACAGTGAGCCAACACGCTTGGATTCTTCTAGTGTTCCTTAACTTTGTAGCTGAGACATAGTGTAAGATCCATAACTCATTTTTCCTGGAGTTGGAAAAAAACAAACAAAAAAACAAACAAACAAAAAAAACAACAACAAAAAAACAAATAGGAGAGAAAAAAAAGGAATACAGGTAAAAATTAATTTTTGACCCAAATAAGAGATTGAATTGGCTTATATAAAAGTTAACCCCTAGTCTTTAAAATTGACAGCGAATTAGCTGCTTAACTCTTTCTAAGTATTAGTAGGGATTAGGTGCATAATTCCATTTAATCTCTGATAAACCTATATGAATCCATGATATAATACATTTTAAACAGTGACCACTTAGAAAGGTAAGCGACAAAAGTGAGGCTATAGCATTTAAGAGCTTTAGCTCACTGCTGAAACTAACTTATCTACACATAATCATGAAATTGAAGTTTGTGAATACTAATGTGCTTCTGAAGAACAGTGCTTATTTTTAAAGAGAGCCTATTAATTCAAGCAGTATATTGCATTTAAGTGTCCCAGTCAGCATCTAATCACACATCTTTATACAAGTCAAACATAAGCTTTGTTGTCAATGATTTCACAGCAGTAAAAAATCAATGCAAGATCAAAATCTGATCTGCTCACGAAAAACTTGTAGAGGGGGAGTATTTTTATCAGTGGTCCACAACTACATCATACATGTTATTTCAGGGAAGAAATCATATTTTATCAGCACAGATAATAAGAATATGGAAGCTAAAACATCCTCAGCTGATATAATTTTAAAAATAATTTAATTTAGAAGTGTATCTAGCACTGAAGGTTATTTTGAAGGTAAATGATAAAAATGAAGACTCTTAAGTACAAAGCCTGACAATTTCCTACCTGATTCCAGTTTCTAACACTGCTTTATTAGGGTAAAGGTGACAAATGAAATTATATGCATTAGGGAAAACAGGGAACAAATATTGTGCAGATATTGCACAATCCCTGGGCAGCAGAAACTGAAAGGGGTTTCTCCCTTTGATAAAACAGGAGCCTGCCACGAGAGGATACTTTGAAGACCAGGATTGTTTTCAGCTATCTATGTATATTGGCCCTGTCTTCCCTTGCAAGATATGGAAGGACTTTACAAGGTGTTGCAAGACATGCAGAAACCCTTTGCTCCCCGGAGGCGATCTTGGTATGGAGAAATGCTTACTGTATGATGAAATACAGTGACTGGATTTCCTAAGTCCTAATTAACATAGCTTGTCCCCCTCATTGACATGTTCTACTTCCTCATTAACATACCCCATTCCTCGGTGCTATATATTGTAGCGTGAGTGATCAATAAATGTCTCAGTTTCTACCCCCAAACTGGGAACGTCTAGATTATTGATCGACCAACAACCTTCTGCTTCACAAAGGAGATATGTCATGATCCTAAAACAGCATTATTGTGAAAGTTAAAATCAGAAAATTAAGGCAAAACTACAGTTTCTGGTACAAATCGAATTCTGCCCTGTGCAACTGCATTTTGAGGAAGCTTTTAGTTACCTGATTACATTCATTTTTGCATAGGATCTCTGTCAAGGCTGGTGCTAAACCTTCTCTAAAGACGGAGTAATTAATTTCCTTGTAGAGTTTCCTGTGGTTGTTATGACAACAGTATGGGAAGGCTTGATGACAATTATTTTTCTTCTCAACAATGTTATTCTTTCCGTCCTAACAACTGCTGCATTTTGCATAGCCTTTTTCTTGGGAAAAGCTTCATTGTTCTGAGTGAAACTAGCTGGGTATAGTTTGAGAATGGAGCATGGAAAAATTCATACCTGACTTTAAAGTTCTGCAAAGTTATAAACCACGGAAAAGAGGAGTTAATAGGTGGATGTGTCAGGGCACCTCCACAGTGGATACCACAAGAAATTTCCACACAATATGCCCATATTCTCAACCGTCATTAATTAGCTTCCATGCAAGACCTGGTAGCTAGTTTGCCGCAGAGAAATGCAAATAAGGGGTGGGGGGGGGAGGGGAGAAAAGAATAGAAGAAGAATTGGGCTTGACTGGGAAACCATAATATAAACAGACTGGATAATAACCTCATTGGAGGCAGTTGGGAATGGGAAAGTCAGATCAAGAGAGAAGGAAAAGTGAAACTCAAAAATCCAGAGAAAGTCAGATTAGATGAAGTGCAAGGAAGGATAGGCAGAAAATGTCCTGATGGAGGGTAGTGGGTCTGAAGCAGAAAGACTAGAATTGAGGAAATTTCATTGTTTCAGGGAAATTCTGTCACATGCTGCTCCCATCTCATGGGTGTCTTAGATTTACTTGATTGCCTCTTTACCTCTACTTGGTTTGTGCACTAGACACAAGAGTGACAATGGCAACATACATTTACAGTCTTTATATTAAAGGGAAACCCAAATGATTGCATGGCCACATTAATTCAGACACTTCTAATTTCAGCATTCTTGAATTTACAGTAGTAATGTTGTTCTTGTAACTTAGTTTTTCATTTGTTATTTCTTTATTTCAGCTTTGTCTCAAACTTAGGTTGGATGTTTTCCAGCAACAAAGGCCATTTATACATATCTATAAAGGGTTTCATAATTAAAACTTACCCTACAACTCTTTGGCCTACAGCTACTTCTCAGTTTAACATTGATTTTAATGTTTTGACTTTCCCATATTTTCTGAACACACCGCACTCATTCCTCATTTGCATTATTTATATCTTTGCACATTGTTTTTATATCTGTATTCTATTTGTACTTTAGTATTTATACATGTGCAATAGACTTGGATTTATATTTCCAGGATTTAAAACGTATATTTTTGGTGTACTGTAGTTATTTTTTTACCCAGGCAACATTAATTAGTGCAAGGTATTAGAATGGAAAGAGAGTCTGGACAAGTGTCCAGATTTTTCCTCAAGGGAGCCTGCTATTTTCCATTTAATAAATATAAAGTTTTTATATACCCTAAGCAACCTGAAAGTTTTGGTTCTCCAATACATTTTCATTTGTCTAAAACAACAGTAAAGGAAACATGGTATCACTAAGGATATGAAAGTTAATATATACTGAAATATATTCTTTCTGTGTTTCCACTATCAGCTTCCATTAGGTTTGATTTTAACTGTTTCCATAAATACATATTTGTTTAACATACAATGGGAATTTGTAATTAATAATGTTTCTAAATCTATGCATAAAATATGGTGTCTTTTGGGGGCATTTAATGATGGGCATTTTAAAGCTTGAATTGCACCAGCAAAGTTGATGTATGCAGATTTTCTTCATTGTGTGGAAAGGGAAATTGTTCTCCTGTTCTACAATGTCTTTCAAAGACAGATACAGATCTAGAGATATGCAGATGTATAGACTGTAGTGGGTTGACCCTGGCTGGATGCCAAGCACACACCAAAGCAGCTCTATCTCTCTCAGCTGGACAGGGGAGAGAAAATATAACAAAGGTTCATGATTTGAGAAAGGACTGGAGGAGATGACTCACTCAATACTGTCACAGGCAAAACAAACTCAGAGATATTAATTGAATTAACCACCAACAAAATCAGAGCAGGATAATGAGAAGTAACATAAATCTTAAAAACACCTTACCCTCTCACTTCCTTCCAGTGCTCTACCTCCTCCCCCACAGCGGTGCAGGGAGATGGGAAATGGGGACTGTGCTCAGTTCATCATCGGTAGTTTTCTGCTGCTTCTTCCTGAGAGAAAGGAGCCCCTCTTGTGCTCCAGCATGGGGTCCCTCCCAAGGGAGACAGTCCTCCATGAACTTCTCCAGCATGAGTCCTTCCCACTAGCTACAGTTCTTCATGAACTGCTCCGATGTCGGTCAGTTGTCCATGGGGTGCAGTCCTTCAGGCACAGGCTGCTCTAGCACGGGTCCGCCACAGGGTCACAAGTCCTGCCAGCAAACCTGCTCCACCATGGGCTCCTCTCTCCATGGTCCATCAGGTCCCTGCCAGGAGCCTGTTCCAGAAGAGTTTTTCTGTAGGGACACAGCCTCTTTTGAGCATCCACCTACTCCAGAGGGGTTTCCTCCACATGCTGCAGGTGGATCTCTGCTCTCCCGTGGTCCTTCATGACCTGCAGGGGCACAGCTGCTTCCCCATGGTCTGCACAATGGTCTGCAGGGGGACCTCAGCTCCTGCCTCCTCCCCCTCCTTCTGACCTCGGTGACTGCAGAGTTGTTCCTCTCACATATTCTGATTCTGCTCTTCTCTGGCTGCAAATACATCTGTGTAATAACTTTTTTTCCCCTTCTTACATATATTATTGCAGAAGTGTTAGTATAATTCCTGATTGGCTCAGCCTTGGCCAGCAATGGGTCCATCCTGGAGCTGGCTGGTGTTGGCTCTGCCAGACATGGGGGAATCTTGTGGCAGCTTTACTTGATTTAAGTACAAGCCACTCCTGTAGCTCCACCACTACCAAAACCTGGCCACACAAACCCAATACATAGGTATATTAAAAAAAAAAAAATAAAATCAGGTTGATTCAAGGATCAAAATTCATGTAACCTTATGGCAATTAAGTGAAGGTCTTATTAGATTAATCTTTTTCAATATAATAATAAAAAAGGAAAAAAAGGAGAAAGGAAGAGGTAATGATTTTTTTGCTCGTGTTACCAGGTATAATTAAATTAGGAACAGCAAGTAAGTGCTTAAAGTGAGGCAAGTAACCAGTAAGCCATGGAGAGATAGTGGGAACACAGCCCCACCTCTCATCCAGTACTCAGTTCTTAAAGGATTTTGATATACATTGGCCATGAATCTCATTTTTTTTTCAAATAAGGGGCTTCCAGTGAATGAGTTTTCAAGTTTCAATGTGTTCCTGAAATGGTACAGGTACAAACAGGTGACATTGCATTTTTTTTCTGTAAAAATACTTCTGTGTTCTTTTCATTCTACTCATTTTATCAAAGTAATGAGATGAGCAAAACAATAGAAAGTCATAACAGTTTCCACAAACTTATAAAAAGGAGAGAACCTTGACTGATTAGCACCAGGGCGCAAAACAAAGCAACTATTAGTTTGTCAATTATTTAGACACCTACAAATATGTGATGAGTTAGTCTTTAATTTGGTCACACTGTCTTTTAAAGATGGCTCTTTCTGTATCCTCTCTCTTCATTTTCTGTGATCTCTATTTTTTCCAACAAAGGGAGCAACCAAAATGGTTGTTGTTTTATTAATGAGTAAAGAATGTACATCAGCAAGGCTGTAGCTCTGACGGAATATTCAATTAATTAGCAAATAAAAGTGTATTTTTCTAGAGGGCTAAGTAATTTAAATGAGGTATCAATAATTTAGACACTACTCAGCTCTACTAGCAAGGTTTATAATGAAGTTATGTGAGTCTTTAAATATTTCCTACTAATTGTTCCCCACACACAGTGAAAATTGCCTGTTTTGTAATAGATTAGATGTCAGGATAACTGACCTAATTAAATGAAATTAAGATTTCCCTACCTAGCAGTGTAGGTATTGTAGCTGCTTCAGGAAGAGTAAGCAGAAACTCACAGAATTTTGTGTTTAAGGCCTAATCTTGCATAAATTCATGCAAACCTAAAAAAAAAAAATATATATTAGTTTCATTCAGCAAATTGAAATCCACAGCCTATAGATATGAATGCTAATTTAGCACCTGAATTTACCTAAAAAATCTGTGACATACATGAATAATCTTTAGGGTAGTATTACTGAAACGTGGCATATATGCTTCCCCTAGTCTCAGATTTTTCTTTTTTGCCAATGCTGCAGATTTGACATTTTGAGATCTCTATTCTAATCACATATACATGAGCACCAAAATTAATAACTGCATAGGCCAAGCAGGATTTTTCAACCAGCTGCTTGCATTTTGGCATACCTGTGTGTTTGAGATTAGAATTGAGCTTTACGTGTCTGCAACTGGGTTTTACATTGCTATAGACAGGAAGAGCAGAGAAGAGAATGAGCTCCGAACAGACACTTGGTCTATCATTTTAAACCAAGAACTGGTTAGTTCATTTGTTTTTCCCAAGAAACCATTCTCTAAGGTTTTCAGAAGGACATATTAAACACGCTTGCTAGTATTCAAACATGAGTAGTGGAAATGACCATTCAGTGGCCCTAATCCTCAGTAGTTGTTGATGTTTCTCACTTAAACATTTTTCCTTCTCTCTGGCCATTATCACAAAATTAAAGAGAACTAGAATTGAAAGAATATACCTTAGATACCAGTTTTAATCTTCTCTCCCTGGGAAGGAAAATAAATTCCCTTCCTTTTTTTTTCTTTCCATCTCCTGTCATCTTGTTCTCAGCCTGCATTTTAGATAATATAACCAGTTCCTCCCTATTCCCACAAAATCACGCAATATACATTGTAGACTCTGATTTCCCTAAAGAAATATCAGAACCTTCTATGAGGTATTTTTGTCATAACTTTTTTTCCTATCTTTTTTAAGGGGAAAAAAAATCAACAAATATAATACATGTATGGTACCAAATCCCTCCATGCAATTACCTCCCATTTTTGTGAAGTGTGTAAGAATGAGAATACCACTGCTCAGAAGAAATATCTTTTAGACTTTTTTTTATGCAACTTTTTGCCTTACAGTAGACCTAAGTTGTCTCTGAAATATTAAATGCCTTCTTGATTGGAAGGGTCACAGGCAACCATAATGTGAATTACTAATGTTTTGCTATGATAAAGGTTAAATAACAGTCTTCTTACAAAGCTTATTTATCAGATTCCTCCTCTATGTTCTGTAGGGCAGAACTCAGCTGGAGTAAGCTGCTGTAACTCCAGGAGCCTTGATAATTTATCACAAACTGAGTAGCTGACCCTCAGTTTTTAAACACTAAGCTTTCCAAAATGAAAATAGAGAGAGAACTATTACATTATAGAGCAGAAGACATCTGAAAGAGAAAGTGTCTGATGTGACATTTCCACACTGTTATATGAAATTTGCAATGGAAATAAAGCAAAGCAACAGCTCTTGCTACCTGAGGCTCCATATCCACTAAATGTTATGCACCCCCTGCAATCAGAGATGACACCTTTTTGCTATCTATCAAAAATTATTCAAAAGGGAAAAAAAATCATCTGTAGCTGCAGAGACTTGTTTTGGTTACTTCTATAAGCACCTCCCACAGAGAGTCAAAAGGACTGTGGGACTGCATCATTAAGCACTCTGTTCTCTGCCCACACACTCTCAGTTTTGCTAGTATCTCTGAGAACACACATTTTGGAGGAGCACTCCCAGCCTAGACTGTGATGTCTAATAAATGCAAATGCACCAGGCAGAAGTAATTCAGTAGAACCGGTGATAGGCATTTTGAGCATTTTAGCAAAACAGCTTATTATTTTAATCTACTAATACTAGATAGAAAATTCTAATTAAAGAGAAGTTTGAAACCTAAAGGGAAGGGAAAATTAAAGGCATTCTATGACTTCTCTTATGTTCTGACTCATTTTATATACTATTTAACCAGTTACAGCTGGGAGTAAGTTCTAATGTTTGAAAAATTTGATGATCTATGTCAAATGAATATGATTGCCTTACCCTAATTCATCACATACAATATATGCCATTACAATAGTATACGCAACACTAACTGAAAACTACTGTTCTTTTCCTCAGAGGAGAGATAACATTTAGGCTCTAATGCTGTAGCCACATTCATCTCAGAAGAATTGTAGATAATGAATTTTGATTTTATGTTTTTTTAATACAAAGGGGTAGGAAAAACCAGACAAGCTACAACGTGACTTCAGAGTAAAGGGCTTTGCACAGGGAAAACTTACAGATAACCTTATTTTTACATTTTCCAGATTTTTTTAGTTAGAGGATTACTCACCCTACACACTGGATATTTTTCTTCTGAGTGTAGAAGTTTACAGAGTGAATGCCATAGTAAGAACAAGATGGTGCAGCTTCATTTTTAGAATTACTAAAAAGTTTGAAGGAAGTTGAGAGAGTACCCTCAGACAGAGGACTCAGTACTTTGCTCTGGTCTATATCCTGTTGTCATTTAACTCGAAAGGGCTCATGAAGCTTTTGTGATTGCTATTTCTATCCAAAATGGAAATGACAAGAATAATGTATTTGATCATAACCAAAGAATAGGAATTAAAAGTGAAGCATGGACTTTTCCAATATTTTCTGGTTACTAGACTGGATAAGAACTTCATCAAATACATATTGATTTTTCTGATGACAACTCCAAGCAGACTGCTATTTGAATTCAGCTCAACCTAATTGGTATTTATCTGGCATTAAGAGAAAAAATAGCAAAAGGGTCTTCCAGTTTAATATACAATAGCCTATGAAGTTATTTGTAAGCTTCACTGTACATTGGGGATCCCTTTTGAGAGACAGACAGCTGCCAAAAAAAATAACAAATATTCAATTGGCTATTTTTTCAACTTTTTTTTTCTCCTACATCTACAGCTTTTTCTTCAAATTCCATAACAAGGAAAAAACAAATAACACAAACAGCTTTAGGCAGAGTGCTTCACTGAATAATATTTCCTGAGAATGTTTTGCATACGTTACTGATGAAGGTATGAACAGACTTAATTTGAGAAATTATATATGAAAGGTACCATATACAATGAAAGCTACCAGGGTACCCAACAAGAAGAAAATACCTTTTTCCCTTAGGATTTCTAATGTTTTGGAACATTTCAAGCATCTTATCTTGGACATATCAAAATGTAATCAAATGCAAATTCTGAATAATTAAATTGGCAATGTCAACATTGATCTTCCATTGTCATAAGCCATAACAGTTAATAAACATAATATTTCATACAATTAATCATTTTGTATTTCAGGTCTATAAACCAAATTCTATTTCTTATTGTCTATGAAAAGACAAGAGGTTTCAACTAAACTCTTAGTTGTCCAACCAAAAAAAAATAAAATTTATGCTTGCAAAATGACTGATAATTAAAAATAAACAGTAAGAGATTGTGGGACAGCACATCACAAAATGGACATTGCTAATGAATGAGTTTAGCTTTAGTTATTCATGCAAATATCCCAAAACATATTCATTAGCATTTTGCAGCACATTTTGCAAAATAAGCAATTTGTATGCAACCGCGATACAATAGTTCTGGTGGGCCAATACAGTTAAAATATATTCCACATAATGATGGTGGAATCATATTTCTCCTCAGTCACCAATAGTTGTGCAAACTCCTAAAAACAAATTTACAATGATAGTTGGGAGTTATGACATTTTCCAGGTTTATATAAACTCACATTTTTTCCATTATTTTCCAAAAATGAAGGAACAAATTTTGATTATCTTAGTCAGGCATGGTTTGGGAGTGGGACAGTGGAAGTGGGGAACAAAACCAAACCAAACCAAACCAGCTTGAAAACTGAATGCAGTAATCATGAATCACAGTGTCACAGAATTGTTTAAGTTGGAAGTGACCCCTGGAGATCATGTGGTCCAACCTAAGAGTGAAATGCTATTTTATCCCGAAGAGATATTTTTTAATTGAGGTCACCACTGTAGGTGCTTCACACAGACTGAATTGTGTACTGCTGCTTTTAGATTAGTATTAAGCTTTTTCTGGTTTTGTATAAGACTATGAAAAATAGCAGCAAGAAGATATCAGAAAGATACATTATTTAAAAGACAAAGAGGAGAAATTAGGATTCTGTAATAACCTGTGTTTTTTAAATCACTTTACCAAAGAGTTGTAACACTAAATACGAAAGCAAATCAGGAAGGCAGAAAGCAATTTTATCTTTTGAAGGAGAGATCCTAAGCTTTACTGTTCAGTGGTCAACATTATAAAAAAACTCACACACTCTTTAACTTCAGACTTGAAGTTCTAACTTTTCCAGTTCTATGGTCAAAAATTTCTTGAAAGGATTGCCCATGAGATTTTTCATTGATTTATTTCCATACTATAATGGCAAACTCACTTAACACCTTCTGTGGAAAGGCATATTCCTTCAAAAGAAATATACACACAACTGCATGTCATCAGGAGACACTTCAAAGAAGACTTTCTTTCCCTGAACTTCACAAAATTACTTCCTACTTCTACATACCAGAAAACTGACCTAAAATAAAGCATGACTCTTCATAAAAACTTCCTTCTTACCTTAATCTCTCAGAAGATTTAGTCTCAGAAGGCCTTCTGTCATTGTTTTATCTTTTCCTTTTTTTTACTTCTCCCCACCACCCCAATTTCTAAAGTCATCCATTCAGATTTCTTCTTCAGCAGTATGCAGTTGTGAACAAAACCCAAATAGATGTTTTATATTCATCCTAATATAATCATTTCTTTGTTACCTAACAGTACCTTCTGTGTCTTAACAAATTTTCCTTATTACTAATGAAGAAAATTTTTTTATGATGGGTAAAAATAGTATCAGTTGAAAAACAGTAGCTAATTGTTTCGGGGAGGGGGTTGTATTTTAGTTACTTTCTGCTTAATGCATTGTATGATTGTTTCTCCATTTTACAAATTGCAGTTAAGATGTTGCTATTGATGGAAATGCTTTAAAAATCACCTGTTTTATCCTGTTTCCCCTGCAAAAAACAATCACTCCTTTTCCCCACATTATTTTCCTTTTAAGTTTCATACACTATCTAGGATTTTCTATCCAAATTCACCATATTCAGTCATCTGATAAGACTTTTAAATCATTCAAATTTAAAAGGATTTAAGTATCCCTCTGCTCTAATGAGAGGATAACCCTAAAGAGATTCACAAAGCTTTCTTTAAAAAAAATGCTGGAGAAAATATTTAGTAACATTTGCATACTACCTAGAAACTTCAAAGAAAAATCCCACATTTTGAATTCAATGAAGAGTCCAGATTAGTAGAGGAGAGTATGGCTTCTCAAATTAGTAATTTTACTGACAGCTCTGGAGACAATGAGTAAGCTTAAAAATATTTTATTACATTTTGATTCTAATAATTGCAAATTGTCTCAAGTAAACCATGACAGTGACTTATCATACAGTATGTAAATTGAGCTGGTAAAACTGTTAGAAGCAAAATAATACATTTAAATATATTTCATTTCCTAGTCTGAATTTCAGAAAGCTCCTTGTCATTGAAGTTAAGGGGAGAAAAAAGGATTCTTTGTTTCATCAGTTTCCCTTACCAAATGTTTTCTTGCTGTTATCCTATCTCTCCAGGGAATAATTTGAAAGGCAACACTTGCTTTGTTCTGTAGTTTCTTTGTGGCCCCTTTTTCACTATAATTATAGGAAGCTGCCTTATTGATCTAGATGATAGCTCTAAAAGCAATTTAAAACTCTTAAAATCATTACAATTTTTGCACAAATATTTCTTCATTTGTGACTGTGCTTTCCCATGTTAACTCAATATATTGTACATTTTTGAAGGATGCCAAATGGGAAGATTTTTCAAAAAATCCTGAGCAGATGAAATACCATAGGTTGAATTGGAAGTCTGAATACCCAAGATGTTTTCAAAATGGAACAGCTGGTAACATTACTGAGTCATTTTTCTCCACGGGAATTTCAGAATTAATAATTTCTAAAGGATTATCATTTATAATGATTGATCAGAATATTTATATACCATTGCATAATGCCACCAATTTTTATATGGAATAGGAAAAATAGAATACATATCACAATAAAAGAGTACTGGTATTTGCATTTAAAATATGTTCACAGTATGTGCAGTATTATTTATTATGCCCAATGGTAATTTTTTACTCTTATATTGGAATGTTTGGAGCATGAGGTAAATTAGATTCACTGTGACAGAAACCTATTATAAAACCTATGACAAGACAGTATGACAACTGAGTGTATATCACATAGGTACTATGACCATTCAACTACAAATTGCTTTTTGACTTACAATTATGCATAATTTTTATGTTTTATACAGTATTACAATATCATTGGACTACTTTGGGGTTCGTGACTACAAATTAGACCAAGTTGACTTTCAAAGGTATCCAACTTCCAAAACTGAATTTCCATACCGTAGAATTTGTTGTTGTAACTGAACTTTGAGTTAATGCCTACTGAGGTTTCAGGACCATTCTAGTTAGTTTATCTAAAACTGTTGAGAGGATATTTTGATTTTATCCTACATTCTCTTGAAAATTTCCAATATACTTTCTTGACTAAAATTTTCAGTAGACACATATAAAGACAGCATATAATATTTCTATAAGCTCTAAAGATGTATAGTAGCAACTGAGTAGCAAACTTTTAAGCCATAGTTTCTGACAACACTCATTGATTGATTAGCCTTTATCATTCTATGTTTCACAGGGGAGCTGCTGAAGGGTGGTGCTGGATTTCCAGCTACTTTACACTGAAACTGTACCAGAGAGCACAGCCACAAGAGACTCTCAGTTGAGTTGCCATCTTCAAGATTTCAGCCAATTCATGGTTTGTTCTTTGGTTTGGTTTAGTTTGTTTTTTTTTAAGGGCAGTGAAGTCAAAAGGAGGCAGATACCCATACAGAAGCTTGATAGGGACGTGGTAACCTCAGGTCTGCTTATCAAGCTGCGCTGAAAACTGGAAACAGGGAAGGGTGAGTATCACAAGGTGGGAGAAGAGAAAGGAGGTTTGCTTATACCATTCATACAACATTGCAATGAGAGTTTCGACTTTGGGTACCACATCCATGATTTTCTTTTTTTTCCTGTCAGATATCTTAGGCAACTTGCTCGGGTTTTTTTTTTTTTCAGCATGATACACCTGGATAAACAAAAATGGAACAAGAGTATAAACGATCTTGGAAGCATTCTGTATTTTGGATAGACTTTGGAAACACAGATATAAAGAACTACAGAACTGACACTACAGAAGATTGTCATTAGAAATTTTATACACTTGTCTAAATAATTGTCCTTCTTCCTAACCCAATCTTCCAGGCTAGGCCAAGAAGACTTTCACCACAGAAATGACTGTTGAGTCCATTCAAACAACTGCTGAGTTAAAATCATCCACCTGTTTAAGTACAAAAGGTGAGAGATCTGTAACCTCTTAAATTGGTTTGAGAAAAAGCAAACAATCCAGAAAATGGGAAGTTTTCTCTTTGTCTTTTTTAATTGTAGATCACATCATCCTTCTGAATTTTAATGGGAACATTTTCATGACCTTTAAGTGAAACTGGCTTATAAGCTTTGAGCACTTAAAGTTTGCATGACAGTATAATACTAATTTTTCTGTTCTATACATAATTTGCAGTGGAGTCTGGAAAAACCAAATGGAGAAAATGAAGCTAAATCAAAAGTGCCAACTTTGAGCACAAAGCTCAGAGCTAGGAGGGTTATACCATTGTGAGTTATGAAATAAAAAGTTATTTCATACAAAAGGAATGACCCCTATCAACACACACGATGAGCTCTGATGACAGTGGTCATCAAATAAATATATTCCTGTAAGTTTAAAGAATACTCCAGAAAGGTCCATAATTGCGTACCACAGAAACAAAGGAAATCAAGTACTGCGAACAAAAAAATCAGGAAGGCCCATATGTCTCCTACAAAAAGCTGAGAGGTCATTAAAACCTATTAAAAAGAAAAAGGAAAAAAAAAAAAAAGGCATATTATTCCCTTCCAAAGGCAAGGAGTAATGACTTAGAATTATTTGCACTTGTATTGTGCAATCACTTCCATTCGTTCAGAAAGTAAAACTGGAAGACACAGAGAGAAAAAAAAATGGCTCTCTTTTTATTCCATGGGTTATCATTTTCATTATTCCTTTGTGGCCTCATGACCAGGTATTGATATTTATCTTATGTTTGTTCTTTAATGTTTTCTCTCCAGTTTATTTCTAAAGTGTGAATCCTGCTTTCAAAATCCAGCAGAAGATATACTCTTATTAGGAGTCTCAAACTCAATCCTGAACAAGAATATTTTACCCTTCTGAAGTCGATCTTTGATACAACTGTTTTTTTTTTCATATTTTTTGTGTACTGAAAGAATATAAAAGTATTAGTACAGCTGACATGGGTAATAAAAATTTTGCTGCAGTTGTTGCAATTTCACATATATTCACATTATTTTAGTGATAGTATTTGAACTGAATTCTGCAACCAAATTAATCCTATTACAATACCTATCTCCTATTTACAATACTGTTTGAAGACCTCCATTTGAAATTTTCTGACAATTCTCTGCAACTTTCTTCAATTTGGAGCAGAATTTGATTTAATCCTTGTTCCAAAGGCAACAAGAATTCTCAAGTTTGGTTGCAGTGGGAAGAGTGTGGCTAGCAGGTCGAGGGAGATGGTCCTCCCTATTTAACTGGCTCTAGTAAGTAGTCTGGAGTACTGTGTCCAGTTCTGGGCTGGACAAGAAAGACAAGGAGATACTGGAGAGGGTCCAGCAGAGGGCCACAAAGATGTTTAGGGGTCTGGAGCATCTCTCTTATGAGGAGAGACTGTGGGAGCAGGGCCTGTTTAGTCTAGAAAAGACTGAGAGAGGTTGTCATTAATGTATATAAATATCTCAAAGGTGAGTGTCAAGAGGATGGTGCCAGACTCTTTTCGGTGGTGCACAGCGACAGGGCAAGGAGCAATGGCCACAAACTAAAACACAGGAAGTTTCACCTCAACATGAGGAAGAACTTCTTTAGAGAACTTCTTTACCTTGAGGGTGACAGAGCACTGGAACAGGCTGCCCAGGGAGTTTTTGGAGCTTCTTTCTCTGGAGACATTCAAAACCCACATCAATGCACTCCTATGTAGCCTACTCAAGGTGACCCTGCCTTGCAGGGTGTTGGCCTGGATGATCTCCAGTGGTCCCTTTCAATCCTAACAATTCTGTGATTCTGTGAAGTTGCTTCAGTAGAACATGTTTTGTAAAGATTTTCTGTTCATGCAATCACCTCAGTCTACATTATTCAAAGGATTCATATCTTCACATGCCCTTTATGGTCTTCCTTTCTTATTGTTTTTCAATAATAAGTTATAGACACATGAATATAGTTAAACTGAAATCCCTCTATGTTTATTATTTGAACACAGACATTGGGTTTTGCCCACAGATATGTTCAAATATCCTTATTTCTATTTCTGCTTCTTTCTCTTTCTTCTTCATGTTATCAGTGAGGGAAGGAGATAAGGTTGTCTTAAAGCTGTTAAGGCTACCTTCTGAGTTGATTTCCTTCCTTTTTTTCCTCTGGTTATTACATATTTTTCAGGGTAGCCTTATCTTTGAATTTCTTAGGTTGAAGTATGAGATAACATCCTTACAATGTTCTTTTTACCTTTCAGCCAGTGATACATGTTCACAATTTCATTATTACTTCTAAATGCTTCAGCTGGGAATTCCTACTGTTATTAAAAATTGTACAAAATATCAAAATCAGAAAACAATAATCAACACAGATTATAATTCAACTGATATGAAGATTTATAAAATCAACTGTTATTTCTCTCTTTATTTTAAATTTCAGAGGCAGCTCATCAGACCAGTACAAAACACTCAGCACCATCAGCTATTAAGAGATTGTATCTCTTGCAGAGGTATCCAAGAAAACAGTGAAATGGAACCGATGGGAGTAGGCACTATTCAAAACTGTTGCACTGGATTAAAGCTGCATTGTAGTTTCAGATGAACACAAAGCAGTCAACACATGCTTATAAACTCAAACCCTAACACAGGAAATTAGACTATGCTATTTTTTTTCCAATTAAGTAACGGTAGGTTTATAGGGTTAAGAACTGAGAGGCATTATATTGCATGGGAAAAAATGGGTATACATCCTTGATTCTGTCTAGATACATCTGCACAATAATCTGAAGGCAGAACTAGATCTTTTCTCAAAACTAGACTAAATGTAAAGGCTTTCTCATGCATATTCTGTAAACTGTGTGCCATCACACCCACAGAAGTAGTATGGCAGCCAACAATCTCCACACTGACAGATAGCCCAAAAATGTTCTTGTAGAATAACAAAGGTGTGGTCAGAAGCTAAATCTTCCCCTTCACTGCCTTTTTGACATTTCCATAAAGTACTTTCCAAAAGTTAGGCTGTACGTAGCTCTGGGAGCAACATTGTGAGCCACAGAAGCTGGAAATACTTGATGCACTTGTTGAAACTCTCAACAAGTCTCCACAATCTCTCACTACAACTGAACATTTGCTGTGTTATATTGCTAATCATTTAAATGCACCTCATAAATGCCTTTGAAGTACCTTTGCACTGCAATTTGTGCTGTCTACTGATCTATTTTCTTTATTTAATTACTGTGTTGACTAGCTGTCCGCTCAGTTCAATGGATCATCTTGGGAGGAGAGACAAATTTAGGAACACATCAACAAATATTTTAGACAGTCTTTTAGTATTAATTTCCATTGTCTTTAAATTTGTCTGTGAAAACGGATTATTTCTAGTTTTAATTATGTTATATTTAATTTAAAATGGCTGAAGGATTTACTTGTTTCATTGTTTGATTTGTCCATGAGCAAGGTGTGAAAGGAAAGACAAATACAAATTAAATCAAGACCTCTGTACAATTAAGTATAGGGCATGAAAAATTCAAAAATAAAAGTAACCTATAATGTCCTAAGAATAAAAGCACTTTAAAATAAGGCAACATTTATTAAGCCGCTTCTAATTGTAACATGGGACAGAAAAGTGATGCTCTACTATACTGATATGTTGCCAGACCTACAAAGAATGAGTTTCAAAAGTCAGCCAATGCATTGACCTTTCAGAGTGCAAATGCAAGCTTGGGTTAAACCTAGGCTCAGATCCAGCAAATGCAATTAAATGAGTATGATAACAGTAGACTCAGTTAAAATGAGCTGTTAACTAATTTCTTCCTATGACTTACAATGGCTAAATAAAGCCACTGCTAATAATTTAAATTACTTTCCATTAAATACAAACACAAGGAAGTAATTAAGTTATTATTTTGATAGAACTAAAAGATTGGCACAGGTGCCAAACTTCTTTAAAAGTAAGTATTATAGAGATAAAAGATACTTCACTGAACTAACTCATCCCTTAAAGAGAAAGGAGAGGACAATTCCCAAATCTGATTTTTTTTTAAATTTTTTTATATTACAAAAACCCCAAAGAAAGATAAATATAATATATTTTGAAAGCATTTCTCATATTTACTATACCTCCTGGTCTAAAATATACAAAGACTTACTGTTATGTTTCAGAATATTATGGATATGAGAAAGGTTTCTAGATCCAGAATCATTGTTCAAAAACTTCCAGGACAGGCGAAGAAAGTCAGGTTTCCACCCAAAATACCACTGTTATCCTTAGCATCCATGAACAGAAACCAAAATAGAAACAGTTTGAGAAATTCATGTGATCTTGAACAACAGAAAAGAAATAGCTGAAACTTACAGCAATTGATGTCTCCATTAATCAATTTTATTGACAAGATAGTTGCATACACAATTAGAACACTCCAAAGTATACAAGACCCGGCAGAAATTGTAAAAGTTAATTAGGTAGACTGACATGCTAACTGGGATGTTTTCTTTTAATTTAAACATATATTTATGTCATTAATGCAAACCTTTATTTTCAAGCATGCTGACTTTCATGCTTACATCTTGCTTGGCAACAGTCTCAAACTAAAGTTATCTAATGCATATGAAGCATAACTCTTGTACTTTTCAGTGGACAAATAAAACTTGCTCATTTCTGTAGTTACAAGTATTGACTATGGGAATGCCTAAGGGCATTCTAGAGTTTCTCGTTTCCTAGATTCATTTGTAAATTCCATATACAAAATAACTTCAAAGTGAGAGATATATGGAACACACTTCCATGACATTAACTTATAGGCTTAGGTTCTGAAAAGTCCAGAATAAACATTCTGTTCTCTCTCATTTTGCAACTGAAATTCTGCCAAAGTCTCATTTAACTCATAAATCTTACCTATTTTAAAGCAAAAAACTCCAACCCTCGCACCTCTTCCTCAGGGATTTGTTTGTACCTCTACCTAATTTTCAAAATGCTCTCAGCCATTGCTGAACACAAAGGGCTGTGTCACTTGCAGGGAGCCAGGTTGTTGTGGAGTCACTGAGGACCTCTGACTCTCCTGGAACACTGTGTGACTCTCTCATTCAGGGTAGCCCCAGCTTAAGATGAGGTGGCAGCTGGAACTCAGACACACAAGTGGAGGTGGAGAGCAGTCGCTGTGTCCAAGGAGCAGCAGAAAGGCAGAAAGGAATGATCCCCAGGAAAGGGGCCCTCACCACCTTCTCCCCCCAGCCTCCTCCTTCTTCCACAGTAGAGCATCTTTCAGGCCACAAGCCCTCAGCTTCCAAAATAGCCATATTTAGGCTGCAAGCATCACCATTCAATCATTTACCAGAAGTCCTGCCAAACTTCCAGTTGACTGGAAGTTAACAAACATGACACCCACCTACAAGAAGGGCCAGAAGAAGGATTTGTGGAGCCACAGGCCTGTCAGTATGATTTCAGTGCCAGCAAGGGTCACAGAGCATATTATCCTGAGTGCACATGTCATGGCACATACAGAACAACCACACGATCAGGCTTGAATGGATGCACCATTTGCAGGTGAAACCTGGCTGGATGGCTGGGCCCAGAGAGTGAAAACCATCAAGGTCCCTGGGACCTGAAGGTGAGGTTTCTTCAGTCCAAGGACAAAGCAGTTTCCCAAGAGATGGCTGAAGGCTCAGCCAGACCCTCCACAGTGGTGCATGAAAAACATCAAGAGATGGAGAAAGAAAGTCAGAGAGCTGTTCCTCTAGAGAATCAGAAGACTGCAGTACTGCCAGAAAGAAGTGCTGGTCTTCAGCAGCAGGGTCTTTCCTAGCTGCTTCATTAGCAATTTTACTTTTCTTTTGAGATTGAGCAATATGCAAAATATACTGCTTATATTCTAAAATATATTGTTTATTATGTTTTAAACATAATAAACAAGAAAAAAACATTAAAAATGCTTTTCTCCTCTTATTTGGTATTTTTTGCCTGGTGAATCTTCACACGTCTGTCCCCTCCAGCTCTCCCCAGTCCAGGAAGAACACAGGTGAGGTGTGTGCCCAGCCTAGGGCCTTTAGAATTGTGAGGAGCTAAGGCACATGACACATGAGGGTTGCCTCTCATCACAAGTGGGGTGAGACAAAGGACCAGGTTGCACAGAGAACTGGTAGATTCCCCACACCTGGAAGTGTTCAAGACCAGACAGGATGGTGCTTTGAGCAGCCTGATCTGGTGAAAGATATCCTTCCCTCTCCATGGCATGGTGCTGCAATGAGATAATCTTTAAGATTCTTTAAGATTAAGATTCTTTAAGTCTGCTGTGATCCTTTGTTCATCATTAAGAGGAGAAGGTTGAGATGGACCTCATTGGTGACTACAGCTGCCTGTTGGGAGAGTGTAGAGTATCCTGACTCTTCTTGAAGGTACTCTGTAGTGGAGAGTTAAGTGTCACCAAGCCAGTTTGGCTGATGGAGAAATCCCAGTTAGAAAAATAGGAAAAGATTGTCACCATCATAGTGCTCAGATATGGAACAGGTGTCCAGGGATGCTGAAGAGTCTCTGTCCTTGAGGGCATCCAAACATGACTGAACAAGGTCCTGAGCAACTTGATCTTACTGGAGCTTCTCTGAGCTGGAGCTTAGACTGGAGAGTCTCCAAGAGTCTCTCCCAACCTTTGTGTTTCCATGGCTCCATGCATGTTAGGCTTCCTGCCTTACCCAAATTAGAGCTACCCACAATCTGTGGAAGATGACTTCTGTTCCACCATTGCCCAGGCCTTTGCTTCAGATAATCCCCAGCATGGGTGACTGTCTCATCACCTACCCAAGGAACATCGCCACAAGCAATTGCACCATGGGTGAACTTTACCCTGATGATCACAGGGCAGTGATCCTCTCATTGTAATTGGCATTTGCCCACACCTCACCCCTTTGCTATTTTACCTCTTGGGTAGAATTGGGTAGTAGCCAAGACTGCTAAATGCGAATGCACAACTTAGGATCTAGCTTGTTGTTTGAAAAATATTATTTGGCTGTTGATAAGGAAATGATCCATGGAATTTTTCAAAACAAGGCTGCTTAGGTATAATTTTTTACACACTCATGCCTATAATTTATGACCTCTAATCCTTATAAAAACATTAAAAAAATTAATCTCATGTACTTCCAACTCTCACTAGAAACTCAAACTTCTAACATGTTGAGACAAGGGATAAACTAGGCTGAAGAAGTCCTAAAATTAGATTTCTAGATATGAGTATACCATAAGAATAAAACTAGAACTCTGATTCTGATGGCTTTTTAAGAGACTAAAAACTTCTGCTCTACTAAAGTTATCTACACAAAATGTTCTTTGGGTGGCATTATGTACACAAATATTTCTTCCTCTGAACATTCCCAAACCACATGCATTTAATGCATTCCATTGTAAGATCAGTGCCACCTTGTATAACTGCTTATACCCAAAAAGCAAACACACACATCATTCTATTAATGTCTCCAGGCAGCATGCAGCTCTAGTGGAAGGCAATTTCTTTGGGGAAAAAAAAAGTAGTTCCTACACCTGAAGGTAATTTTTTTAGACTTCAACAATTAGATTGATTTTGCTAAGTATGGTGAAACTTTCTGATTTTAGAGACAAAAGCACTTCTTCTAAACATAACATTTCCTAGTCTTGTACAGTTTGCACTTCAGCAGAGTAAATGAACAGTTTAGTCCAATTTCAGATGAAGAGGTGAACCAATTATGGTAGCACATTATGCACTGACAAGTTCCTATAATGGCATTCCTAACAGACAAAGAAAAAAGAGGTGAAATCTAAATTGCTCACAGCCTTAGGCTTTCCCTTCAGGACAAAAAGGCTACTAATGGGGCAACCTAAAGAATGTATTATCTGCCTTACCTTTTTGGTTAGTTTTTGTTTTCCTTCTTTTTCTAATAGACTACCATCTATTAAAAGGGAAAAAAAAAAAAGGAAAGGGGAAAGAAAAGAAAAATGAAAAGACTTGAGGCTAAACTGAAGTCACCTGATGAGGAAACACAGAAAAACTTTGTTGTAAACAGAAAAAATAAAATAATACTGTGTTTTGACACAAAAGGAAAGAAAACACATAGAGTTTTGGTGGTCAAACAGTGTAAATTATAGGCATGAAGCATACTTACAAAATGTCTCAGATCTTAAGCCACATAACCCTGTGATATGTATTTAAGAAAGTCCAAACTTAATTCTCTATCACTGATAAGAAAAAGAGTCCTTTCATGTTGCATAGGAGTCTTCTAAACAGGTCTAGACAGTGATTCTAAACCATGATGTATAGCAGGCATTCTCTCAGATCCCAACCTAAAACTATTCAGATAGCTCATTTCCACTGGAGTCAGTGAGGTCTCAGCAGTATGGCACAGCAGTATCAGCGCTGCCATGAACTCCATAAGTCTTATGACAGATCTTGCTTAGAAGTTTTTCAATAAGAGAAAGCAGACAGTGAATCTGTCTCTTCACATCGTTGTTACCAAGACAGAAGCCACATTTTTCCCTCAGACTGTCCAGCAGATGCCAAGCTGAGGGAACCATCACTGCAGCATCCTGTAGGGAGCATCAAAGGATAACCTCTCTACCACTATGCTTTTGCTTAACTACACTGCTTTCCCTATTACACTCCAGCCTCCCTGGCTGCATAACAAGACAATTAAATTCCCTTCCCACTCTCCAAAGTCCCCTTGGCTCTGACAATCTCTTTTTCAGCTGACACACTAGAAGTCTGGAATCTACCCTCGCTTGCTGACATCACGTGCCCCCAGAAAACTTTCTTGCCTTGATTCTCCCATCCATAAACTGGAGATATGTACGGGATCCCACATATCCCATCCTTGGCAAAATAGCCTGGATGACAACTGCCAATAGGAGGGTAAACACACACACAGTGCATGAGTCAACACTATTGGAGATGAAATCATCAGCAAATTGATCATGTCTGAGAGCAAAAGAGCATTAGCTAGACTTCAGAACAATCAGAGAACTGCAAAGAGGCTTTGGAGAAAAGAAATCTGTATAAAGAGAAGTAAAAATGAGGCATGAAAAATCTGTAGCGGTGGGAGAGACACTGGAGTGGCAGTGACTGCAGCTGATTGGGCACTGCTGGCTGTTTCTTCATTGCACTGCAACCACACAAGCAGTACAGAGGTGCCTCTCCAAGGGTGCTCTATCTGGCTGGGTGCTGGCAGCATGGGCCAGCATGCAGAACCCTCACTCTTGAGTGCCTGCAGCTGTGGGGACTTTCTCACTGTTTGTTGGCAGGGTCTGGGGAGCAGTAGTGGCACAAGCTGGGCTGCAAAGAATACAGGGGCATGAGAATAGGGATAAATGGGATCACTATTTGTCCCTGAAAAGAGAAGGAGAGGCCTGGAACCCTGAATGGCAGGAAGAGGAAGGTAAAGCTTTTTTGGGATTAGTTCTATAATAATGTTAAGAAAGTAATTGTTGTAGCAGTTTTCATTGTCTAATAAAATTATTTATTTGTTACATTACTAATCCTGAATGCACAGTTCATTGAATGTCAGTTAATTGCCAGTTTTTAATTAACCCATATCTTGCTTCAATTCTAATGTGAAATGCACAAATAAAGAAGAGGGGCTTTTTTCTACTTGCAATAAACTTAATACCTATTTTTTTGCTTCGCTCTTGCCTTTTCACTTAAGATTATAATTCTAAAAGTAAGAGACAAACTGTAGCTTTAGCTCTTAGCTGTGCATTATTGATAGTACAAATTAAGTTGAGGCAATAAAACCAGTCTGTGCTCTATGTAAGTTTGCACAATATGGGAGCTAATGAAAAATAATTTGCTAAAAGTTCTCAGGCTCATCAACTGCTAATAAAATTTTAGCAATTGAGATTTGCCTATTTGTCTTCTCTTGTTTCAGCTTCAGATTTGTTCCTGAATCAAACACTTCAGCTATATTTATCCTTTTTTCCATAGAATCATAGAATCATTTATGTTGGAAAAGATCTTTAAGATCACCAACTCCAATTGTTATCCTAACACTGCCAAGTCCACCACTAAATCCTGTCCCTCAGTGCCACATCTACATATCTTTTAAATATCTCCAAGGATGGAGATTAAACCACATCTCTTGACATCCTGTTCCAGGGCTTAACAATCCTTTCAATGAAGAAATTTTCTCTAGCAGCCAATCTAAATGTCCCCTGGCACAACCTGAGCCATTTCCTCTTGTCCTGTTACCTGGGATGAGAGACAGATCTCCACCTGACTACAACCTCCTTTCAGGTAGTTATGAAGGGTGATAACGTCATCAGCAAACATACTGAGGGTGCACTTGATTCCCTTGTCGAGATCATTGCTGAAGATACTGAACAGAACAAGATTTGCCAGGGCAAGTCTTGGTGTTACAGCTGTGCCAATCTAAAGCCTACTGTCATTAAATTCCAGCTGTTTAACCTGATGTCAGGTCTGACATTTGTGAGCAGATTTAACCAAAGTATTTTTCTGGTTGTATGGATAAAGCAGAAGTAGTGAGACTAGTAAGAGGAAAAGTGAGGCTGCCTAGAGGTGAGAACAAGACATACAGTAAGTCAGTTATCTGTAATGTGAAACCTTGCCCTTTGTTTTCTCTGCTTGGAGATAACATCAGTCAGGAGTAACAGAAGTATTTTAAATTAGCATTTACTCAATACCATGATATGGTTGACAAGGTTAAGATGTGTTGAGACTCTAGAGGTTTGGACAGAGTACTCCTTTCCAAGGACAAAGATAAGGAAAGAAAAAAAAAAAAACAACAGTTACCCACAGGGGTCAAGATATTCATCTCTAGAGACTTCAGCTACTCATCCACTCCCCATCAAATAAAGCTGTACAAGAAAACAGTCTAAGAAGGTGATGTCCAAATTGAAACAGAAAATTTCAAAGATTTTTTTTGGAAGTCTCAAATTAGGAATTCAAATAAGGTGGAGGTTATTTTGTTTGAGTTTCTTGCTTGCGTTTTGTTTGTTTGTTTGTTTGTTTGTCAGGAGCCAGGGGGGAAGGTCTTAACTTCTCCCCTGAACTCTCTGAATGAGCAAATGAAGTCTGTGAGTCATAAGCCAAAAGTCAGCTTTAGAAGACTGCAGGAGGTCAGAGGACTTTTAAGCACAGCTAAGAGAGTGCCTATCAAGAAATGCCTGGGCTTGAGGAACTTGAGCAAGAAAATAGGGGATCAGAGACCTTTGGATTCAGCAGGTCAAAATGCTAGCTCATCAACCACTGAGGCCCAGAATAAAAATATATCATCAAAAGTGATATAAATGGGATCAGGCACCGATATTTTGATATGGGCACACAGGCATAACATTTTCTACATATTTTTAAGTAAGTGTACAAAAATATAATGAGTTTTCTCATCCCTCCTATTTGAGGTGCATAATGATAAACACGCTATTTATCACTAAAATTGTGGGCTACTCTTTCAGTCTGCCTCATCTGAATCCATTATGGTAATATACTTTTGTTTGACAGTGAAGTTAGTTAATGTTAAATGTCTTAAGTCAATGTTAAATCAGTCTTGTTAAAAACTGAGAGTTTCCTAACACATTAACCTACACTTTAATGTTGTCCAGCAGTCTTACCAAAATAAAATAGACTGCAGCTCATAGAAATACACGTTTTGAGCTGATCAGTGGACTATAAATTATCTACCTTTAATCTAAAATGCTTTTTTTAACTCTCTCTCAAATCACAATTTACTTGGCCATAAGCCTGTCACCTACCCATCCTGCCCCCCTCAAAGTACAAAATATTATCAGTTTTCTGAGGAATCACTATTCAGCCTTTTTCACATGTTTCTTTCAAATAAATGTATGATCTGGTGACAGCTAACATACAAGACACAAGGCTGAAGTTTAATAACAACGTGATGAAAGCATAAATAGCCTGTGGGTACAGTAATAAAAGACAATTTATATCTCAGCAATCCATGGTGAAATAGGAAAGAACAATGCATTGGAAATCAGCACGTAACACTGTCTTGAAATGAAAAGAAACATGATAAAGTCATTTACACTGCAATCTACTAAGACTCTCTGTATCAGGTCATGCCATCTCATTATCAAATGGAATACTTCAGAATTAGAGCATTAGAAATTTTGATTGACCCAACTATCCTACTAAGCTATTTGCCTCCCACAGTCTCTTCTCTCCATGAAATTCCTGATAATTTTACTTCATTGCTTTGGTCCCTCCACCTTCATAACCTATTACCTCATTGATAAGTACTGCCTACACTCAGCTTTTTACAGCACCTAACAGAGATCAGACTCCTCAAATTGATTTGAAAGGTCAGGGACACAGTGTCACTCCTCTGTATCCTGCTTCAATAGCTCATTTAGGAAAGGTCATTATTGTTATGAATTAGAATCATACAATTTCAAACTTTCAAAGCAATCAGAAGAAAAAAAAATGCAGTGCAATTTGAAGTTAAAAAACCCCCCTACAAACAGCAATGGAAGCCACTTAAAGCATTTTTAAAGCATTTAAGTGGTGTAGAAAATGAAAAAAAAACAACCAACCAAACAAAAAAAGGACCCACTTTTATAAGGATAGATAATATGACACAAGAGTGATGTAAATGGATTTTCTAGATATAACAGACTCTGCAATTCTGTTAACGTAACATTCAGAAGTGGGGGAAAAAAGGACAAATTTAATTGATATGATGAACTTCTGAAGATATTTTACTCGCTTTTGCTATCAACAAAGCATATTTCTAGACGAAAGTTAGCAGTGGCAGGTTTAATTGTAACTCAGTAAGAAGCTACGTTACCCAGGAGAAAGCTAGGTGGAAACCTGTAGTTCGGTACAACAGTTGCAACGAAGTGGATATGTAAGTATCTCTGTATTTAGATCTCTTCCCTGCTGCTCATGAGCTACCTTAAAGCTAGCTGGATACCTAAGGTAGTACCAAATATATCTGCCTTTGAATTCATACAACTCTTCTAATTGGATAAATATTCAGCTGGTTAAACAACACCCAGATCCATCTCAATTTTGGACTAACCAATAGTTAGTCCAGGCAATAGAAACAAATTAGAAACCAAGTTACAATTGAAAGTGTACTTTTGCCATACATTTTGGATCTGGAACAGTGACTTATAATATGTCTTGACACAAACCACAATTTTTCACAGGACTTAGAGTTGTAACAGCAATTAAAAAAAATTCTCAGATAGTTTTTGTTTAAATTACCTACTTACTAAGCAAGGAAGATAAAGAAAACCATCCATATAGGGTTTTGTTGTTGTTGTTGTTGTTCAGAGGAATAAAGCATCAACCTTTAACACTATGTATCTTTTTAAATCCCTAAGGCTGAAGTTGCCTGTCTCCAAACCCACACTAAACTGCCAGGTACACTATCTGTATTAGCTATTTTTCTTATAAGAACAACATAACAGGATTTATCAGTCTATCTGTAAATGGCAAATTATTTGCTGACAGTAAGATAGTCGTGGTATAAAAACATAACAGAACTCAGCACATGAATGTGAGTGATTTTCTACTTCACAGTTTTTCCGGTGTTGTCTAGTTTTCCCAGTGGCATGAAGTTTCTCTCGGAAATGGGGTGAACCTTTTGTATGATGTAGTAGTTCATAAAGCTGTAGTAAGTATAGGCAGGCTACTTAGGTTACAAAAGAGAACTCTTCACACAGCTGTGATGCACTAGAATGGCAGCAGTAAAAGGCAGACTGACTATCAATGGAGTTGCAAGAAAAGTTGTTGCACAGAAAAAAAAGAAAAAAAGTGACACTAGTTGATTGCACAAGATTATGTAATTCTGCTTAGGATTGATACAGAACATTTACTTCTACTAAATCATATCTGTATTCTAATCAATAAATTCAACAAAAATCATTAAAATAAATTAATCTCTTCAAATGTAATCTACAAATTGAATATCAATTTTAATCTAGAAATGCATCATTTATAAAACATCTTCAAAAATTTTAATATAGCCAGCTTACCTTTGAAGATCTTGACGCATACAAAAGACTCTAGTATGTGATAATTCATTTTTAAATATAATCTTTACAGTGATTCTTAATTTATAAAGTATTTAGTGGAATTACTAGGAGCTGGAGTGCTGACAAAGAGGAAGGAAGATAAGTTACATTTTTCATGCAGATGTAAACCCTGATCCCTATTGAGAGTACAATGATAAAACCAGGCTGATCAACATTTGTATAAAATATTTTCCTGAAGTTACTAAAACATCTCCTTGATCCTTAAGCTCTTCAAAGGACAGTAATATAAATATCATTATATATCAAAAGAGGAGGCAAATCAGCTTAGATTTATACTGTGGTGGAAACAGCATAAGTTGCTGTTGTAAATTGCTGCTTCTGTCCTACCTCTAATAAGCACTTGAATATCCTTCAGACAAGAGGAAGGCAACAGATTCACTACTAATCTTTGCCCCTAAAAGCACAGAAATCTAGAAAGAAAAAAGTAACAATGAAGATTAAATTGCAGAGATATCATTACTTGTGTATTCTTTCATGCATGCTCCAAATGCAAAGAGCTTTGGAGAAATAGTTCCATGTTTCCTCAAAGTTTTGTTTTACCTGCCTTTTGTACCCTGACATGGGATTCAACCCACCAAGTGAACTCGGGTATTATGTTATTATCTCAGCACTGCTTGTCTTTGTTGAAAAACAACTTGATGCACAGCTGGTACATTCCTAAAATACAGCGTAACATCCCTGTGTTGTAAAATCAGGGACTGAAGAGCAAAAATGTCGTTGTTTCCTCACAGACAGAGGAAGCCATTTTGGTTCACAGCATCTTAATTCCAGTGGACAGGATGTAGAACAATAATTCAATGCTGAAACACATCTATGATTGAAGTATTTTGTTCACAAGAGCAGGGAATTTCATTATGTGCAAATGACTGGGTATTTCAGAGCACCATTCTGAGGCTGCCAAAATTATTTTGGATATTTGCAATAAAAAACTCTCCAAATCTGTGACAACAGGAAAAACTGATGGCTTAAAATGAGTTTTGCACAACCTACTGCTCCAGCTCAGACAGAATACATTATCAGAACTGAAATTCCTTGTTTGGACTTAGGAGTAAGCAGGTGATAGTTTGTCAATTTGCATCAAAGGTAGTGTATACTAGACAAAGTTCAGTTTGAAAAACTATTGTCATAGTCATATGACAATTTCTGACACACTGGAAACTGAATATTATTTTTCAAAACAAAATTTATTAAACAGTGTAGAAAGATAACAATTTTGATATTATGCTTACTGTTTTTACACTGGATAGATATCTGGCGGATCTTTGTCTCAGGCACATGTGATATAAGTGTTGTATTTATATTATATTTTTCAAAGTATTTTCCTTGTTAAATTAAAAAAAACCTTTTTTAATGCCGTCTGTAATGGAAAATTCACTCACAGTACTGGACATTTTCTAAGTTCTACTAAACCCAGATGAGTCTACCTGTGAAGGTTTGGGTTGGCTCCCTGCCAAGCCCAACTGCCAGCCACATGGATTTCCCCCTCCTAAAAGAGAAGGGAAAAAAAGTACCCAAAAAGACAATTTTAGTAAATGTATATATATATATTCACATATATTGCAATTATATACAATCAAACACTATGAATCTACAGAACAAATCCCAGAACAACCCCCAAAAGGGAAAAGGGGGAAAGG
>JAWWMP010000081.1:81253677-81341931 GCA_035047865.1 Dendrocincla tyrannina | reverse complement strand
TGAGGTAGTTGTCCATTTTTGGCATTGATAAACTGTTCATCCTGTTCTTTCTGGCAGTCTTTGAAACAGTGTTCTCCAACAGAGGTTAGTATTAAATTCACCATTAAATTATTTTCTGAAACACCTAGAGCAATCATCAACATCACCACACACCACCAGTGTCTTATCTTTTTTGTAGAACAAAATTATCTTTCATACCTCTGTTGTTTTTTTATTTCTCAAAGATAAGTTTGTCTCATATTTTTAAAAGTGAGAAATAACATTAATTTGACTTATTTCTGTAATAATGGCACCACAAATTGTTAAGATGCTTTTCTATTTAATTCAAACACTAATACTAATGAGAAATTAACCTGAATACAGCCTACCAGTTAGTGAATACTCCTTCTATTTTCTTTCTACTGCTTTCCACTAAGACTGCAGTGATCCCACCTTTGAAACAAAGACCCTGCCATCAGGTGCTGTTAAAGGGCTCCAGAAATGTTGGGAGAGAAATCCCAGAGGAGAAGTTGAAATCAGTAAGAGCAGTAAGCTTAGCAGTCATAGCTCAAAATGAGAACATAGCAGTTCTGGTCTGCCTGGTAGATCTTTCAAGGCCATAATCAACTTCAAAAAAATCCTTAAGTTGCTTCCAAAACAATTCCAAGTTGCTACCTTTTACAAGTTGACTCTCATGTGTACTTGGGAAATTGAAATTAATATGAGCAAATTAAAATAATTAATGACATACTACTTTCTATCACATCTGTCAGAATTTGTTTTTCTCTTTTTTTTTTCTTTTGCAATTTCCCATCTTTCATCTTTCTATTTTTTTCCCTTTACCTGCCATTTGTCTTTTGTCACACTTGCATTCAATTTCTTCTTTTCAGCTTTGGACAACAATATTACAATAGGTACTCATAGCTGAAGCTCTCCAAATATATCACACAGCTGAAAAATAACTTCAAGTTGCTCCCGGAAATCAGAAAAATAGAATGTTCTGTCTCTTTTTTTAGAAGTGAATGTCAACAGCATATAAGATATGTATCAGCCAAGGTCAAACAAGAACATCAGAGCAGTCTTGGGAATGGGATAGAGACCCTACCCTATATTTATCATTACACAGCTTTTCTCTGAACTGGAAAAAAGAAATAATAAAAAATAATAAAAAATTAAAAGCACTGTTTTAACTTTTGATCTCCGAGCCCCATTGACCTACAGGAAAAAACTCCAAATCTACAATGGAATTTTTCATAATCATCTCCTTGCATTTTTAATTAAAACTTCTCTTTTCACCTTCCTTTACTAAATACAAGTGTTTTGATGAGGGTTTTAAGATTTTATTTATAGATCAGGCACCAGGCATTTCAATACACCTTACTCATTACTAATGAATTGCATTTATTCAGAAATATTTTTTGTGCTTTGTTATTACAAACTATAATGTAATACTAGAAGGTGTATACAATGTCTAGAAAGAACGTATTTGTCTTTTTTTTCAGCAACTAATTTAAATAAAGCTACTGTAGTCACGTGGGTTTGTAAAATTCATATAACATATATAGAAATATGTTAATATGAATTTCCATAGCTTTATGATTGCTTCTGGTTTTTCATTTTCTTAGCAACCAACAAAATAAAATACAGGAAAACAAATGTAAAAGTCTTTGATGCTTAAAGAAGATAATCCCATTTTGTATGTTCTAGTTCTTTTTTGTTAATGCTGTATATTTGTCTCCAGGATTCCTAAAGATAAAACATGGTATCAGACATGGTGCAGTTTAGCAAGAAATACATAGTCATACAAAGTATTTCACAGCATGGATATATGCATATCTGTGGGAGGGAGGCTTCCTAACTAATGGAGTTTCTCTCTCACCTCTCAGCTATTGAGATACCTGCCCCTTGCATTCACACTTCAGGAAGCCTTGAAAAGAACCCAAACAATCTAACAATCTTCTTCCAAGGAAAGGTTTATTAAGTATATTCATAGACTGTTAAGGGGAAAACAAGTTTTCACTTAAAAAAAGAAGAAAAACCCCACCACCTATTTCAGTTTGGATTTATAGGGCAGTCATGGTGTAGAATTTCAAGCAAAGGATCACATCTGATCCTTAAAAAAAAATGTCCAAGAGCCAGCAGCACAGCAATACTTGAGTCAAAATGCTTATTCTCACTAATACTAATACTAATAATTTAGGTACTCAATATCCCCTAGGGATCATTTAACACCAATAAAAACACATGCCATCCAAACACAAGAGCTAAAAGACAACCAATAATGTTTACCATCAAAACTGCGGGCTAATATTCCTAAGTAGATGATTAGTCAAAGAGCACTAGGTTATTTTGTGACATTTTACAAGAAGAACCACACTATTTTTTTTTTTCCATTTTAGGTCAATCATTGCCCCTAGTGGTATCAAACTGAAGCATAGTTTTAAATTTATATCTCTTTGTGTATAAAACCTCTAGGTAGCATAAGTGGCAAAGTCCCTTATTTAGTTATTTATTTTCATTAATAATACTGTCACTGAAATGAATTGAATAGTTATTACATATTATCATTTCCTCTGCTTCCCCGTGCTCTCCCCCCAGTCCAGTGCAGTCTCAACTACTAATCTAATAATCTGTAGTCATATGAAAAAGGGATGCCACCAACATACTTTGTTGATAAGTTTCACTTAGAAAACCAGAAATATTTTTACCACTAGTACAAATATTCAAAAGACAAGGAATAAACAGGACCAGTTCCAGGTTAAATTAGATCAGGAAAGCTTTGCTTCACATGAGGACTGGAAATAAAAGAGTGGAAATGTCAGAGGAAAAAAAAAAGCAATGGTATATGTTTAATTCTTCACTGAGCAGCAAGCAAGAATTATTTTGTAATTTTATAGATTCAAGAAACATGAAAAAAACCAGCTGATCTACTGAGGAAGAACACCAAATTTGGAGGAAGAGAACTTCTCTTCTTTCCTCTTTACTGTTTTGTTGCTTGGTGCTTTTTTGTGTTTGTGTGTGTTTTGTTTGGTTTCATTGTTTATTCTCCCAGTAAGTGGCGGTAAGTCACTTGAAGTATTAGATTTCAATTTTCATTTTGATCTTTCACAGATATATTGTATATAACTAAATATCTACACTACCATTTTCTGAACACCTATTTTCATCTGAATCCACTTGGTCTAAAGTCACGAGTTTCTTGTGAACAGCAGAAGATACAAAAGAACCATCAACTCAAGCCCTTATGATCTGAAAGATTAATTATTATCAACATTTTCAAATTCAGGTGGCTGCTCTAGTATCCCACGCTGTTTATAGCAAGAGAGCAAAACATTTCACTGCCATTCAGGTCATGACACCATCATTTATTGTCAACTCTAGGAATACCTCTGAGTGTCTCAGGTTTCATACAAAAAGATTAATATCAACTCAGTAGTTCTCAATATTTTAATTCTGAGGTCTGTTTAAAGCATCATTTCCTCTCTATGAAATGAAACCAAATTAGTCTTTACGAAGAAGCACTTAATTTCTTTCCATAGATGTACCTGTCTCCTATATTTGTTCAATTACTCTTTAGAAGTAACAGGGGGCATGTAATTCAGGCAGCCCATCACTAATGGGGGCAAGACTGCCTTAAGCTTTGATGGCTTATGAACAGGAAGAGCAGTGGTGATAAAATTCATACAGAGGAACTAAGAGACAAGAGATCTTTCAGGGAGAAAAGAAATCACTATGGAAATGCAGAGTCATCAAAACATACATCTGCCTTGATCACGAAGTAGCTCGTTTTACAGTCTAAGTGCTTTTCCTCCTGACCACAGTCATGAAAACTTTCAGTTGTAGTTGATTGCAAATAGTCACTGCCTTCAGCAATTTGAGTGAACATGACACCAACCTGTAAGAAGCCAAAAAGCTCTTACTGAAATTTACCTAGGCAAACAGAATGCACTAAGATTAAGTGTTATGTGCTGCCGCTACCCATTTGGGTATGACAAGAAACTTTCTGAAGACAGCATTTCACAGTCAAAGCTCTGTCAAAACAGCATCTGCTTCCAAAGCAATAGATTACAATCCCAGGAAGAGATTATTGCACAACAGAAACTTAAATCTGCATTGCATTTGTCTGAGAGCACGCCCCACCACACACCCACAAACATGGGGTATATCACTAGACAGAAGAAAACTAGACTAACATTACAAACCAAAAGTCTGCAGCAACAACACTGGTTACCAAACTGAGCTCAAGACAGAAATGCAATTAGAAAAACATTTAATTTTTGGAAATCTTTGACCCCAAGAAGGCACCTACAAGTCCAAAGGAACAAGCAGTTTTAGGAAGATATTTCTAACTGAATAGAATCCTTGAACAGTTTAGGGTTGGAAGAGACCTTAAAGATCATCTAATTCCAGCCACTTCTGCCATGGGCAGTGACACCTTACACTAGACCAGGTTACTCAAAGCCCCATCCAGCCTGGCTTTGAACACTTCTAGGGATGGTGTATCCACAACTTCTTTGGGCAACCTGCTTCAGTGCCTCACCACCCTCACAGTGAAGAATTTCATCTTGATATCCAACTGAAACTTTCTTTCAATTTAAAGCCATTCTCCCCTGTCCTATCATTATAAGTCCTTGTAAATAGGACTTAGTCCCTCTTCATCTTTCTTGCAGGCTCTGTTCAGGCACCGAACTGCTGGTCTAAGGTTGCCCCACTCACTTGAGTTCTAAATCTTAAATGTATTCCTAACAAACTATTACCTTTTACTTTGTTATAATAACTTCTGAGAAGTCCTTCAGGCACCTGAAACTATAGCAGTTATAAAATTGTTCCTCTCATCATTATCTAAGCCAGTGGGAAAAGGAGTGGGAGGAAACAGTACATCTGATTTATACACTGTGCTTTTTTGCTCCAGCAAAACCTTTTGTGGAAGTTACAGCACTAAAACATGTCTCCCTTGAGCTTTTATACCTGCAAGCAGTACAAAAACAAATGCACTTTCCACTGGATGTCCAGCACTCATTAATACAAAGACAGGGCCTCTGGGGTACCTTTATCAGGACAAGGAAGTAACTTTCCAAAATTAAGTGCTGGCACTATACAGACTGGGATCCAGATGGTTTGATCTCATTCCTGGACATACTGCCACCTGTTATCTCCATTTCTCATCAGAACATGTACATCACACATTCACAAATACATGCTGACATATTTAAATGAGGCTGTTTTTCTGTCTAGATATTTGGCAGTGGGTCCTCCTTTTTTTGTTATATGTCAGACTAAGAGATTCTCTTCTTTGGGGATTCCTGAGGGTTGTTTGTTTGTTTTAATTTCTCAGCATTACATGTACAATAAAAAACCTTTCATATAATTTCTAATATATTATATTTTCATATAATTTAAAAAACAGACAACCCTATTGAAACTGCACTTCCTTCTCCTCACCCAGGAAAGATCTGCCCTCACTGTGTTGTTGCTGCTCAACCAGAACCCTTACCCAGCATGCAGGAGTCCATCACCTAATCGAAACCACACAGATCACCCTGTGCACAACCAATTGATCTACTATCAGATCTCTAATACTGAGGTAAAGATGAATATGTGGAGTGACCCCTATGCTGGGTATGTTGGGCACAGCACCAGAGAGTTGCCTCCTTGTCCAAGGTAAAAGTTAGTCTTCACCATGCAGTTGAAAATTCAGGCTCTTCCTCCAAATCTGCATTGCCTCACACACTTCCAAGATTTTATTGAGACTTCTCATCATGTTTAGAAAGGCTAAAAATAATTCCTAGGGTAAAATATATAAGCATCTCAGCAGTATATCAAACAGTATTTAGCTTAGTAACTATAGAAATAAAACTGAAAACATGGCCTACAATTGCTCAAAAAACAGTCAAACTTAACATAACTGGAAAATTCATGTTGGCTGAGTAAATCTCCTGACTAGAAATCATCGTGGTTTTGCTTCTCTTTCTGGTGCAGTATAGGGATAGAGGGCTAGAGGACTGAGTTTTCTCTGAATATTATGAATTATTTATGAATAATGCATATGGTCACATGAAAATACAAATCTCCAGCCCCACACTTACATCTCTGAAAATCTTTTTTTTTTTTAGTTCTCTGCCCCACTATGCAACATTAATTCAATAATGAGACTCTTCTGACCAGAAATGCATGTGAACCTATAGTAGCAGTCAATATCCTTCTTATCTTTTAAGCAGCAGAGGTAGGTGACTTTTATATTTTCTAACCATTGTGCCTCTTCTTTTAAAGTATACTTTCATTATAGTCAAAGCACACTATTATGCTACCATTCTCTTCTGTCATCTCTATATCACAAGTTATCCACTCCATCGTATTAAAAAAAGTTTTTGGAAGAGGTTATATAAAAGATAATGCAAGTATCAAAATTACATTTTATTTTTCTCAGAGTGGGTTTTAAAGCAATCAGTCTTGGAATAAACAAGAGACTCTCTTGATAGGAACTGTTAGTATTTGTCAAGCTTATTTCCCTAAAAAGAGTTGACTTGATATTAATAGCAATCTGTCGTTCTCCCTATCAATCAGGAATTGCAATCAGCCACAAACACACCCTCTAGTTCTCCTTCAATCAGGGAAACAGTGCAGAAACTCAACTGCAAGTATTTAATAGATTCATAGAGGGAAAAATCCATCATAAACTGCTGGGACCACACTATGATGCTTTTATATAAACTGGAATTTTTCTTTCTCTGTGAAGAGTTTTGTCATTTTATCAGGGTTGTGAAGTGTTGGAACAGGCTGCCCAGGGAAGTGGCTGAGTCACCATCTCTGGAGATATTTAAAAGACATGTAAATGTGGCATTGAAGGACATGGCTTAGTGGTGGACTTGGTACTGATGGGTTAATGGTTGCGCTCCATGATCTTACAGGTTTCTTCCCACCAAAACTATTCTATTATTTTCTGTGGGTCTTCATATGAAGGAGAGTACTAAGGGTCATTAACTCTAGGGTTGAGTGTTCTGGGAAGTTTTAGGTTCACAGTTATTAAAAAAAAAGAGAATCACTGTTGAAACTGTTACCTCTTAGCACTAATTAAAATATATGGCTCCTTTTTCCCAGGCACTTTCTGAGAATGGAAAAGTAGGTTACCTGTCAGCTCTTCCCAAACAACTTCTGTAACAAAGCACCAGAGCAGACTCCCCATTTCCCAGCAGTGATGTATCATTAAAAAAACACCATGAATTTTAAACCAGTAAGCTTTTTTTTTTTTTTTTTTTAAGAGCTTAAGACATTAGCAAAACAGATTGTTTCTCCCAATGGTATGTTTAAACAAGCAAGGTACTTTCAAAGTGCTGCTGCACAGAACAAAATTTCACTATGCTTGTGTTTGTGGTGCCAAATACAAGCTTCTGAAACGCCTTGCAGATTACCCTTCATTATCAAGGAGAGACTTTGCTAGGTATTATTAAAACTCCAGAACTGGAACCATATGCTTTTATTCCCCTGTGGGAAATTTCCTACAGGGGCAGAAAAAACACAGCAGGTAGAGAATCATACGAAACTTTTGGGACTTTTTTTAGAATCATAGAATTATTTAGGTTGAAAAAGACCTTTAAGATCACTGAGTCCAACAGTTAATCCAGCACTGCCAAGCACACCACTGAACCACATCTCCAAGTGCCACATTCACACATCTTTTTAATACCTCCAGGAATGGTTATTAGAAACAATATGAAATATTTTGGGGTTTAGGATTTTATTTTTATGTTTTCCCCAGGAAGATTATCCTAAAGCACTGTAATAAATTCATGCTTGATACATCACATCCAAGAATCAGGACAAATATAAAAATAGATCAAAATTATTTAAAAGTATAAAAGAATTGAGGCTAAATATTTATATAACTATGAATACTGTAATAAAAAGGTTTTCTTGTTTAGTGTCAGAAGGTGTGTAATAAGTATAAATTCTTGCTATACTTGATACTTTTTAAAAGCTACCAATGATTTTCCTATGTGTTACAATGTCTCTTTCAACAGTTAAATAAATATTCTTAGACAATTTTGGAATTTAAGTCTTTTTACTACTTTTGAATGAAAATATACAGTTCCACTACAGAATTGCCATTACAGATTTGAAATAGCCTTACAAGAGCAAGAACTAAAAGTCAGAAAAGCATTTTCTACTTAAACCATTAGACACAAGTGGATTATATTCACCTTTTAATATTAAATACCAAATCTTAATAATGTTAGACTGCTACCTGATACCATATTAACTAACTTTTTCTAAATTATTTTAAGTTTTTCTTATATTATTGTTAATAATATTGTTTAAGTATTTCTTATATTATTATTATATTAAGTTTTTCTAAATTATTGTTATATTTAGCAAGAAATCTGAGTCTCAAACTTCAGATATCAATACAAATTTTTTCCAGTCTACCTTTTGGTCAGAACATGTAGCATGGCCTGTATCATATAGATTCTTCTGTGTTACATATTAATCATACTATCCTGCAACCTAAGTCAGCAATGAAGCTGTTGTGGTATGTGATGCTGAACATATTATTTTGAAATCACAATATAAAAATTTAAAATATTATTTTACGGGATTTGTACAGAATGACTTGTTCTACTTAACAGGTCTACTGTTTTAGGAAGATATTAAGTTATTCTCCACTTCAATTTGTCTTTCATGTGTATTTCTCATCTGCTAAGAAGAAAAGGTGTCTTTGTCTTTGCTTTCCTTGGCTCAGTGGATTACAAAAATCATATTTACTAAAAATCACATATATTTAAAAGGTTTTTACTTTATTTTGAGACAAAGCATCTGAAGTTCTGTATATAGTGGTACTGCACACCCTAGGATTAAAGTGGGAAAGTAACTGCAGCCTCCCCTGTTCTCACTGAAGTGCTCCATCTTGATGACAGAAAAAAGCCAACAATGTCATCTAACAAGCTTGTAATACTCTACCGCAAGAAAGTTTTATTCTTAGACTGTTATTCTTTTGTTCTGAGGCAGTTAATGCCAGCTTGTGCAATCAAGTACTAGAGATGAGTCACAGACATGTCAAGGTGATTGTACCATATTCAGCATCACCTGAACCCAGAGGAATATTTTCTATTTCTTTTATCTATATGTTCCTGTACCTCATTTTGAAAATTTTCATGCTTCACTAGTTTTAAAAATAGTACATGTATTAAAAAGTTTTCTCATTTTCTGTAAATGGTTACCATAATAAATGTAGTGCTCTTGAAGAACAGCATTTTCAAAAGGCACAGAATACAAAATAAAACATGGTGATTGAAGTAAGAATCAAAGCCAATGAAGTCCAGCTAAATATGATCAACATTTAATTAAATTGGATTTCCCATTCTGGAAGGGAATGATAAATAGCATTATTGTATTTTATAATGCTTTAAATCATGACACATTCACATATTTATGTTCTTAAAAAGCACATCTAGACATGGTTGCAATGAATTTCTGTGTTTTACCCTTTTAATTAGGCTTTCTGCTCTGTTTTTTCTAACAACTCTGGCAAGAGCAATTTGCTATAATGAAAATCAAACATATGCATAAAAGTCCAATTAGAAATTCACCATCTTTGTGGGAATACAGTCTTCACATTTAATAATACTGGAATTGAATTTGACTTATTGTGTGCAATTTCTGTTAGGGGGATCAAATTGGAAAAGTTACCAAGCAGTCAAGCCAAGAAAATAATGACTATTTCTTTCTGTAAAGTGAGTAAAGACTCACAGAATCACAGACTAGGTTGAGTTGGAAGGTACCCACAAGGATCATGATACTCCAACCCCTGGCCCTGCACAGGATCATCCCCAAGAGTCACACCATGTGCTGCCTGAGAGCATCAGCCAAACACTTCTTAAACTGTCAGGCTTGGTGCTGTGACCACTTCCCTGGGGAGCTTGTTCCAGTGCCCAATCAGTGCTCTGTGTGAAGAACGTGTTCCTAATATCTAACCTAGACCTTCCGTGACACAACTTCAGGCCATTCCCTCGGTTCCTAGATTTAGCCTAAAACAGCATGTATTTTTACCATTGGACAAACATCTAAGCATGCATCAAAAGTAAAAAGAGATTAAAAACAATGCAAAGGAAATATTAAGCTTTTATTAAATCCATACCTTTCATGACTTTACAAAAAATTTTTGTTTGTTTTTTGTCTGGGGTGTGTGTGTGTGTGTGTGTAAGGGTTTGGAATTTTTGTCATTGGTTGGGAGCTTTTTGTTTTCCTTTGTTTCCCCTCCAAAATGCCTGAGAAGTCTCAGAATGGCATAAGCAAGTCTGCCTCATCCTCATGCTTCATCCTCATTCCCTCAGACTGCTGATCTCAGGCTGAAACTTTGGACACAAAAAAACACCCTGCAGATGTAGGCTGACTCTCAAATTAAATCAAATGTCAAGCAACTCTTTCCAGATTGTAAACACCAGGAATATTTGAAGAAAAAGACTCCTTGAATGGAAACAAACTTTGATTCCTCCTGGAAAGAAACAAACTTTGATTTCTTGCCTTTGAAGCTTGAGGCTTTTCAGATGAGTGTTCAGAGGAACATTCTAAACCAAATCATGTTTTTAAGAAAGAACTCAATGAATTCAAATCCCTTGGGTAGAAAGAAACCATATTTTAAAATAACAGTGGGGGTTTTTTATTATTATTTTCTGTGATAAGAAGAAAACTAGAGGTTAAAATTAGCTTAGGTTACCAGAACTGTCCCAAGAAGTTGTGTGTAAGTTGTTGGACTTTGCTGCACAGTGGATGTGTACCCCTCTGTACGTACTTATCACTGTGCTTACTTCAGTCAACAACAAGAAGCAGATCACTTCAGACTGATTCTTACAAAAGGACTACAAAAGAAGGGTTCTGCCATGGAGTATTATCCGCCAAGGCCATCTCAGCCAGCTTGCCAAAATTCCTTCTTTAAAATAAGAAATTGTAAAAGCAAATGCATCAGCCATTTTCTATCAGATACTTTAAGTCTTGCAAAAACAAGACAAACACCAAATTGTGGCTAACAATTTAAAAAGTGACTGATGCTCCAGTGTCACCGAGTTGCGACACTCATCCAACACTGGGGAAGTGTGAACCCAGCATAAGCAAGTGAGAATAGTGTACTTATATATACTCTGAGCAGAAAGTGGTGAGGTCAAAAATGGGAAGGGTGCTGCTCCCTCTGAAACAGAGCAGCTGGCTGTAATGAGGTTGTTTGGAATGGAATTACACAGACTCCAATGGAAGTTCAGATGTCTACACTAACTCTGTATTTTTATGTCAACATAGTAACACCTCAAATAGAATCATGCATAAGCCATCTCTTCCTCTTCACAACTTCTGTAATCAATAAAATATCAAATAGATTTATAAACATAAAAACTTGGCAAGTTTCCCCTTATTTTAACTTTTATGAATATGTGTCTGAGTGCATGCATGAACAGTGTGCAATCTTACTTTCTATTTCCTTACCTTCTTCTTTATGGGAAATGTTGCAATTTCAATGATAACTAGAACATAAGACTTGTGTTGTATTTAAAAAGGCATGTGTTCTCTTTAACTGGGTTTCAAGCTAAAAAACCCCTTAATTTTTCACTCTAGGGCAGCTGTCTATAGACATAGCAGTATGTTTCTCCTGAAAAGCTCAGATTTCCTAGCCAATTTTCTTCTGCCTGTGAAAGAAAGGAGTAGCAACTCTGTTCTAGCAGCTCAAACCACAAGCCTTTTAACGAGCAGAGCTTGGTGGTTATAACTTAAAGTTCTCTACCAATTTGTTAGGAGAAGGTTGTTAGATGCAGAAAATTGTACATTTTCCCAACAAACTGACAGTCATGTTGCTGTTACATATGGCTTTACATCATACAGATCTTTACATTGCTGTATGAATATTTAGACCATACATGGAATTGACCAAAAGATGAAAAAAGTTCATAGAAAATTTTAGAGTTTCCAAGTCTTTCAGTTTCAGCATTGGGATGATTTTAAGTCAATTAAAAAAAAAAAAAAAAAAAGACAGCAGAACAATGTTATGGGATGAAGTCTACCCAAAATGATGCTCAAACAAGCAAAATCTTGACTACATCTGCCCAGGTCTTGTTTGATGGCTCTGGTATGTCCTGGTCAAACAAGGAAAATTTAGGCAATTGTTACAGGGAAAGCTTTTTCTAAAGCTCTGAACTATATCTGCCCCAGTTTAATGGTTTGATTATGCATGGCAAAGAATAAAGATATGCATATGAATAATTTTAGAAGCATATAGCATATTTAGAAGCATATATAGCATATAGCTATTTGATTTTAGTTATGGCAAAACCCAAAAAAATTTGCTTGGGGTGACCAACAAGGCCATGGATTGCTTACGCCAGCCACCTAAATTGGAAAACAATAAATAGTCGAAACAACAGTCCCTTGGGAATGCAGATGTCCAAGAGCAAGCAGAAGACTGAACCCAACTGTTACGGGTTCAGGAAGATTCACCCACACAAAATAAAAGACACAAAAACGCAATTAAGGCAGAAAAGCAAATTTATTAGTAAGCAAAAACAAAAGTATTCTCTTTTTTGTGATAGATAACAATACATACCAACCCTCAGAATCTTATCAAGCTGCTGAGGAGAAGGAGATGGAGCATGGTACTCAGTGGAAGAAGCAGGCAGGAAATACACATTCAGGGCACTCCCTGGATCAAAACAATGCACATCTGGTCCTCCTCACCCCCTGAGCCCAGGACCACACCTTATATCTCCTCTCTCTGGAATGGAATTTTGCCAGCTGCAGCACCAGCCTGTGCATGGCCAGTGCGCCAGCTGAGGCTGGAAGAGCTCAAGGTGCTGACTCTGGGCTAACAGCAGCTCTATTCTTTATTTTTACTTCGTCAAAAGCTAAGTTCTCAGCAGTTTGATGTTATACTGTTTCATTCTCCAATGTTGACTTTTCCACAGTGAAGCTATGCAGTGTTTTCTCATACCACATTGATGAACACAACCATGGACCAAATATGACAGGGCCCTAAACATGACTCTGGTCCTTCCCTAACCACTAATCCGCTGTGCATAAAGGGCTGACCACTAGCCAGGAGTCAGACTCATCAACCAGCTGCAACAGTGATCCTCTTTCCCCAAGTCTGTGGTGTTGGTTACTGCTACCACTGCACTGAAGTAATTTGATGGTGCATATTGGTTCTGGTGTCTGTGCTTGGAGAACAGGAACCACTACACATATGGTAGAACCATCTCACTTTTTCTAAATTACTGTATTGTAGGTTACTGAGTGATATGATTCTGATCTTTTGGCTATATCAGCTCTAAATTCTGCCATGACTGAATCAGACCTTCAAGCCTCTGTCCTTCCCTTTATAGTATTGGAAAATTGACATCTTGATTCAGCATAAATTATTAAAAAACACAACATTGACAGTCATTAAATATTTCATATCTGTGCTCTATTAAGATATTTCTCTGTGTTCAAAACTCAAGGTTCATCCTCATCCTCAGGCCATATTCTAATATTTGTAAAATGATATAACACTATAGACTAGATAAATTTATAAAGAGAGAATATTGCATTGTATAATTATAAGGTGAAATGGATTTAAAGGTGTGTAAAACAGACTAGAAAAAACAGTTTTAATAATACATATGCTTTTTCTATTAGTTTGTTATTTATAATTGATGAAGGTTAATTATTCTTCTGTTGTCTTCAATGAGGCCACATAAAGACTCTGAAACAAGAAAGTAAAAGGTGAAAACCAACTTCTGTTTGACTTTTCCAAACTTTAGAGGTTGCATATATGCAGAATAATTGCATAGTAGCTTTATTTGCTCTTTTTTTTTGTTTTCCATTTAATAAAAAAACAAATAACTCCCCCACTTCCCTCAAAGCCCCGCCATAAAACAAAAACAAAACTCCAAAAGACAACTATGCTATATTCAACGTGACAAAGTCCCTACAGAACAAAGATTTTGTTCAATCCATCACACTGAAGACAACAGTGAATTAAGAAACTACTAAGGAAGTTCTTTTTAAGTATCACTTTCTTTGGAGAAAAATGGAGGTACAATAAAATTAACTGAGAAAAGCAGATAACGTAATGAAATTAAATATATTTCTGCTTCCAAACCCCACTAATTTTATTGATCTCTGCAGTTAACAGTCCTTCATGATTCATTTAAGCAATTTATGATGGGCAAAGTTTTCAAGCTGAACTGTATCAGTATAAATTAAAAGATCAGAGCTGGTGAAGTATAAATATTCCCAAATACAACCAAATAAGTATTTCATGTATGCTTTTCCTGAATATGTGGAATTAGAAGGCTTATTATACCCCAAACTTCTTTTGAATAAACCGTGTCATGGTTTTAGACAACTGTGCTTTTGAAGTACTTCTCAGCACACAAATCATGTGGTTAAGTAATCTGAACCCTTACACTACCCCTTTTGAAATCTTATTTCAGACTGATTAAAATTTATTTTTCAGGAACTGGAAAATTTGATAGATTCATAGTGGTTGAAAGGCACCTTCAAAGATCATGTAGTCCAACCCCCTGCCATTGCCAGGGACCCCTTCCTCTAGACCAGGTTGCTCAAAGCCACATCCAACCTGTCCTTGAATGCATTCAGGGATGGGACATTCACAGCTTCTCTTGGCAACCTCTTCCAGTGTCTCTCCACCCTCATCACAAAGAACTTCCATTTGTTCAGTATAAATCTACCCTCTTATAATCTAAAACCATTGCCTCTTGTTCTGTCCTTGTAACAAGTCTTTCTCCCTCTTGCTTATAAGTCCCCCTTATTTTTTAAAAGGCCACAATAAGGTCTCCCTGGAGTAATTTTTGTCTTCACCTTCGTGTAGTAGCTTCTCAGAAGCAGATACCAATAACCATGCTCACTTTGTTTAGCAACACTAACACGAAGTCTCACTCGAACTTGTGTAAACAAGTGGTAACAGGCCATGTGGAGCAGGAGTTGTCAAAGTAAAAGACTGCAACGTGTATATCTGGCTCGGGTTAAGTTCAGGGTTACAACACAAGTGAGCCAAGAATTTAATCCAGTTCTCAAACTTCTGAATCCCAGGCAAACTCTTTAAGTATTGCAAAATTAAACTTTCCCTTGTCTATGCAGACATCTGAAAAATTAGAGTAAGAACAAAACATCTTCTCATATTTTTAAAGTACACCTTCTTTATCCTAGAGAATTGAGAAAAGTAGCGACTCAATCCATATTAGATATGATGTGCCATTCATATTACATCTGCATTATACTTTACAGCAACTAGTGTTTTGTTGTTCTGTTATTCTAAAAACAAGAAAAAACCTTACAAAACTAAAATATCTTAAATATTTCTTCTGATATATTCAACAAAGAGGTGCAGTTTCTACTGAAAATAAGAGCTCAGATTTACATACAGATGTTTCAACTCCCTTTTCTTCTGGCACCACATGCATGCTGTGCATGCACAATATTGAACGCTAACAGTAATATGCCAAAGCATTTCATTCCCTAGTAATTCCTTTGGAACAGTGAGATTTGTCTACTCACTTCTTTGGCATAAATCTCTGGCATTAACATTTGTTGTAACAAAAGAAGCAGAAAGAAGGGAGCCAGTCTGAGCCTCTAAACTTCATACATTTGCAATACACAGTGCACTTATTTGTTACTCATTAGAACTGACATGGTGTGTAGGACCTGAAGGATGTATTTGCAAATGACATTCTCTGAAAGTTGAGTTTGTAACAAAGTTATTTATGAATTTGCCGCAGCAGAACATGAACTCTTGTAGTAACATGAACTGTATCCTCAGTCAAAAAATTTTACTGATATAGTTCTCTACAAGAAGCCTCTCTAATGTAAATCCATTTGCCAGCATGGGGAAAAGAAAGAGGGAACATGACAAATGGGAGTTTTCAGTTATCACAACCCTCAAGAAAAGTGTGGAAGTCAGAAGGATTTTTACACACAGAGTCAGCAAGAAGAAACTAAGACTCAAGCATTCAAATTCCATCAAGATATTGTATATCTATCTGTAATGGAAAAATTATAAAATAAAAGATAGGTAGAAAGCATAAATTTAGGATCAAAAGAAATAGATATAAATAGCATCATGCTTTAGTATTCATGCTAAAACCTGTAGAAACATTAGGTGAGAATTCACAAGCAATCTACATCAGACGTGACAAAGGTTATTGCATTAGACTGTCATTTTCTCATCGTCCATGAATTTGCTTTGAACTGCCATGCAGTTCAGTTTAGTAGGGCCCCATCCCACTTGTTCCTTTCTAAAACAAATTTGAAAATCACCATTATTATTTACTGCATATATTTTGTAATTTTACTTAGTTGAGGGAAAGAAAACCAAAATATTCCAAAGTGGATCTTAAGTCATATTTACCTGCAAGAAATTCAGAGGCAACTTGCTTAATGAACTTAACTAGAAAAAATAGAACAAACACTGTGCTATATGTATTAAAACTACATTTAATGATAACTGTGCAATTTACTTCTTGCTTTTTAAAAGGTAACATCATCAAACCTGTCAGAAAGCAGAATCACTGACACAGGATAAAACCTTCCCTCCTGCTAGCTTCCACTCTTGACTTTAATCTCTGCAAGCCTAACTCATTCTGTTGTTATAATGACAGCTCTGATTGTTCTGAGCTGCTCCAGTAATTGTTCATGGGGAAGAAATTAGGGAAATTCTCTGTCACAAATCTTGTTTTATTAACAGAGTTTGATTTGTTTCTGACTCTCAGTTTACAAAGCCCAAAGATTAAACAACTAAAAAGTAACCCAAGAAAGAAGGAAAGTAGATATATTTGCTATCAGAGGGGTGCCTAAGAAGCTATTTACTCAGCTCCAGTAAAAGCAGGAATGTACTGAGGTATATTTTCTTTAAATGTGCCAGAGATTATCCTAGCATTCAGCTACAACTGGAAGTGTAGTGTTGGCTAAAGTATAACAGGTAAGTCTTTGTGTTGAATTACGACAGCTGGGAGTCAATTTTGAGTTTTCTTATGAGTTGCAATATAGTGCATAGGCACACATAATGTCATATCTGAGATTGTCAGCTAAAACAAACTGAAGTCTTTATAAAGAATAGGCAACGTGGGATAAAACTCTATATCAGTACAGACAGGCAAATACAATCTAGTTGACTCTTTTCTGTTTATGATGTTGCAGGGACAATATACAGGCTCAGATAAAAACTTTTTTCCATTCTATGCTCATGTGTAAAATTCAAAACATGATTCCTAAAGTTAGTGTAACATCCTTATGCTCAGGGAAGGAAAACCAGTAAGGGGAAATTCTTGGGCTTATGTTTAGGTATTTCTTCAGATTAAACTGACCTTCTCACAATGTGAATGTCACAGCTACATTCCGTTTCTAATAATCTCTTGCCAGGAGATATCCCTATACACCCTTGCTTACATCCAAAAAAAAAAAAAAAAAAAGAAAAATTCCAATTTCTTCTTCACAGTGTTTCTTCCTTTTTCGCCTCCCTACTTCGGTATTATTATCGTATTGATTTACTGGAAACTTAATGGAATTTCTGTATCTATCTTCTCTTTACTTAACACAATATTAGCTCCTTCATCAACTTTTTAATTTTCTGTTAGTCCTCAGGTAGTATATCTCGGCCAGCTCACATTTTTACTCTCATTGAATGCAATCATAGATTTTACAACAAAGATTTCCCAGAATCTGTTTGGCCAGAAGTGCTTTATTGAAGAAATAACAATTTCATCATGTGATTTTTTATATTCTTTGCACAAATCCAATAAGATAACAAATACAACCCACCCTGCCCAGACCAATGACACTTTCCTAAATGCCCATTTCCAAATGACAGTCTGCAGAATTACCCAGGCGAAGTTCTGTCATTTGCTAAAGAGCACTCCTTCACTAACAACATCTGCAGGAATCCCAAAGTGGGGATCAGGCCTGCAAAAGAAGAAGGCTTTACCCTGTTCTCCCAGGGTTATGGACGGGAGACCATGCCTGCAGAACAGGCAATAGCTCCTCTATCAGCTTCACAGCAGTTGCCCTGGCCAGTGTCCCTGGTGGACCATATGACCCACTCAATGGCTTCCAATTCCTAGGCTCATTTGAAAACCAAAACTGTGCCTTTCTTGCTATAAAAATATCTTCACATCAGATTTTTTGTTACCAATATTACTTTATCTTGGCTTATGCTATTCATGAGGAATTAATGCTATCTGTGAATCAAAAGGTCATAAAAAATCATTTTATTACACAATACAGACCATTCCATCCAAAATCAGCTCTGAATACATATTGTCTAATATTTCATCTAGATCAAGGAAGGGGAGTGTAAAGATTTTGTGTCTCTTATGAGCTTCGATTCTTTTAAGATTTCAGTGTTGCCACACCAGAGAGGTAAAAACAGCAATTTTAAACACTGTCTTCTGATAAAAATTCTGTAAGATAGGCAAATGAAAGCAGGACTTTTCAATGGCTTCTCCACAAGATGAGATAAACACATCTGAGGACATATATACATACAGCACATTCATTGCCCAGCTATGCTACAGAAAATTCAAATTCATAGGTGTGACATCCCACCCTTATGGGGAAGGCATATTGCTCCACAAATGCTCAGAACAATGTGAACTCACTTTGGATGTAAGGTTATTTGGCCACATGCTATTACAAAAAGTTACAGCAAAACTCAGTAACTTTAACCTGCAACAAAACAAACTTTATCAGCTGATTCAAAATGTTATGCAAATACATTAATATTCCTCTTCATATCATCATGAACTAAACATCCATTGAGATAAATGGACAAAACAATTTTTCATAATAAGAATTATTGAAGCTTTTAATGCCTCATTTTTTTCCCCATCATTAAACATTTTCTAGTATTTATATTGTAACACATGTATTAAAAGTGTATTTCTCTAAAATGTTGAATTCAAATATGCTGTTTCTGAAAAATATATGCTTTTGAATTTGCCTCAAATAAAAAAATAATTGTTGTAAAAACCAAATTATTGATTCAGCTTTTGTGCTGATGTAAACCACACAGAATACTACCTAATTTTACGCCATTTTCTTTCTTCTAAGAATGCTGGTGTATCCTTACCAAAATGCAGCAGCCTGCACAGGGAACGTGATATGATCACAGAGGACTTTAACAGAAAGGCAGTATGAATCATAGCCCCTGGGAAACATTATGACAGCTTTCAAAATGAGAGATGTATGTCTTTAGAGGCAATAGTGGAATTTTGCATGGATATTTGTTTCCTCCTTAGTGCTTACTTTATGATTCACTATTTGCCATTTGCTCTTTGATCTCCACAGCTTTATTTATGCTCCTTAGCAGTGTCTAAAATTGACAGGCATAAGAATATAGACTGCAACAAATACCAAATACTAATTTTAAAAATCAAACACCCATTAGTAGAAGCATCTTCATTTGTACACTAAACCAATCAGTGAATGTACTGACAGTGGGGTGGGATAATTTCTAATAGTAATAATAAAATAATTAGCAGCATGTTGATTGTGGACCTTTTTTTTTTTTCTTTCACATTGTTTCCATTCCTGCTATTCTTGGTCATTACAGAGCATCCCTTTCCTCACAGTAAGCTGCTCCTCAGGATGCCTGCCCATGAGCAACAAGCACTGATTCAAGCAGACATTCATAGTGATCTAAAAGGACCTGAGCAATTTTAAAATCCTTCTGTTTAAGTAAGGGTTATATAACACTGAACCTGATATTCTTCCATGCTCCAGGAAGAAAACCCTCATCAAGAGGGATAGGCAGGCCCAGCTTCATGTCACACCCCAGGGCACCCGCCAGGCACCAGCTGCTGTTTGCTCCTATACATGCCCAGGGAACCCTCCATGGGCTGCTCCACAAGGGCCCACTGCTCCTTGCACAGGGAGACAACCAGGTCATACTTGCTCAGCAACAGAAGACAGTTATTTTCAGTCAGTAACCGGTATTAAGCAGTTACACACCAGTTAAAACACGTGCAGCAAGCAGGGCACAGCACTGCTTCGGGCAGCACCAGAACCCTGGGTTCTGTCTGCCTGTCAGCCAGGCAGCTGTCAGCCAGGTGGCAGCAGCTGAAGTGTCACTTGCCTGATTCCCCCTCTGCCATCCATACGTGCCCAAATACCAGTGTTTCCATCTCAACTGCCCAAGTGACTGCCAACCTGCTCCTCGGCCATTTCCTCTGCACCTGAGAGGCTGCTGTCCTGGTGGCCGAGCTCAGCTCTTGCAGGACAGAGCTCTCCTCCCAGCTCTGCCATGGCCCCACTGAACGACTAGCAGCTGAGGCTGTAATCAGGGTGACACAGCCAGGGCCACACAAGCCAAAACCCATAATACACCATGTACATGTCTTCTTCCATCCCTAATTACTATTAGTTTGACCCTTAAATAATAAGAACAACACATTCTCCCTTCCTCCCTGAACATGTCCTCTGCTATCATCTGCAGAAGAAATTAGTTGAAGGGCTTTTAAACCCCCACCTCACCCACACCCCCACCCCCCACACAGTGTGACATAGACTTATCCGGCAAATTTCAGACAATCTTAAAGTACTAGATTTGTGTGGTGCCTGTAATAAATTCCTTCCAGTTTTCTACTAAATACATGCAGGAAAAAGAGAATTTCTTTATTACAGCCATAGAGAATGTATACTAATTTTCATTTGAAGGCAAAACAGTTAGCATCTGTTCAACTGATCTGAGGCAAATTCTGACTAGCTATGTTTATATACACTCAATGGAAAACATTTGAATAGATACTCAAAGTCAAAGGGTCAAAGTCACATGATGAATGATGAAAATTCACAGCCAGGTTTCCATGATTATTCCTCGAGAGGCTCATTGTCCAGTCCTAGAAAAGAAGGATTTCACTGAATGCAATTAACTAGACACAGGCTCCACCTACAGTTATATTAATGAACATATTTATTATCATGGTATCTCATAAAATAAGAGTTCCAAGCACCCTGAGACTTCAGTAAAAACAATGGATGAGCGTGTGTGCACACAAACAGCTCGTGTGCCTTATTGAAACTGCTAGAGAGCTTTTACATTGCACATAAGCACAACCAAAGGAGCATTTTGCCACTTTCTATGATTTTGTTTGACAGAAGCTCTCGTTTAGTCCTAAGACACTAGTTTAGCTTTACCACCATGGCAGAATTTGAAGATGTCAGCCACATACAAAATAAAAGTGTTGAGAAGTCCACCATAAGCACCGTTTCTCCCTGCCTTTTCACACAATAGTGAATTTGAGCAGATTGATAGCATGCCCAGATTAGAAGAAGAGTCTGTATATTTTATGATACTTAGTACCTTTTACTTATTTGATGCTCAGTAATGTCATGAAGTTGTTAGGCATTGATCCCTGAAGACATTGTATTTCACTGTTGATTAAAAAAGTCTGAAGGGAAACTCAGTATTTACTACCAACAAGACCGGAATATAAATGAACAACCTTTTTATTTCTTATGTTTAGTAAATCTAATTTCTTATTTCATTGTCCTAAATTGTCCATTTAGTCCATTGCAAATATTTCCTGTGACGGCTTATTGATAGTTTATTTAGGATTACACTGCTGTTAGATTTAAAGTTCTTGTTTTAAAGCTCTACAGTTAAAAAATAAAATTGTGTCTTCCCCTCTCTCCCAGTCAGGCTCGAGATATTTTTCCTGTATCATCTTCTCTGGAATCACAGAATGATGAACTATCATTAAAAAAAATCATGCTGAGAGACACACTCAATATGGAAATTTTCAGTCTGAACACTTGACGTTTGGAAGTGGTACAAGCCCATTTGAAATCAGAGAAGAAATTAAGCCTTTTTGTGATACAGAGAAATGACTTATCTTTTAAATAAAGTCATTCATATTTTAAACACTAGCTGCTTTTAGCGCTGGTCATTATTTCACTGTGATAGCCATGAAAATAAAACTTTATTCTTGTGGTATTTCAGAAAATAGAAGGAACCGGTTGCATCAAGATCAAGTATAAAGAAATTTACTGCAAAAATATTTGGTGACCCATGTTAAAAATGCATAGTAGTCTCACCACAGATGAAGAGAAATTTTGCAGTCTTTGCACATAATGCCTCTTGTAGACAGTGGCCTTGTTCAAGTCAAACTGTATACAAATGGAGGAGATGTGATTTGAGGTCTCTATAATCTGTTCCTACTCACATCTTTCCAGTCACCTTTGAACTCGCTGCTATCAAACACATTTAAAAGTATGGTAGAAAATTAAGAGATTGTTATTTTATGTGGGAACTATCAACTGGATAGAAGACATGCATATTAGGAGAAACTCAGCCTTTATACAATCATTTTGATAGCTGTAAACCAGTTAATTAGGAAGTGTACAACACACTAGCCAGCAAGTCACCTTGTATGCAGGAATGTCAATGTCAAGGCTTGCCTTCTTTCTTGCAGAACAAAGGAGCGGGAAATAAGGTTATTATTTGGGAAGTTTTGAACAGTGGAGACAGGATGTCAAGATCCATTTATTTTGCTTCTCACAAAACAACCTAACTGTACACCACATCGTACAGAAAGATGAACAACACAGCAGCCTCTTGAAGTATAATTTTATCACTTTTTTATTTATATCTCTACCTCATTCACATCAACAATATATTGTATGACACAAAGATTCTGAGTCAGTGAGAACTATCTCCTCTTCTCTCCCCTACACACTTTATTAAAAGGTAGTTCATCTGAATGAGAGTCTTTAAAACTTGATTACTCCCTACAATTTTGAGGGACAGCTTTCCAGAGCTGCCCTTTATTTGAAATAAGAGTGTTTGTATGGCACTTCAAGTCATCAGAAAATCATGAGAAAAATCAGTTTTCTGTCTATAGAAGTTGTCATAAATGATGTTGAATTCTCTTGCCATTCTGTCTTGCAGAATATGGATGAAAGAGTATATAAAGACTTTTTAGAGGGGGATATTAGTGCAGGATTTATGAGAAGAACTGTGCAGGAACAAAGCAGGAGGACAGGAGATTAAAGATATTTCTGTAAGCACAAAATCATTTAGTGTCATATTCTGCAGAGTCCACAGCAAGTTCAGTGACCAAACAATTCAAATAAAGAGAAAGGCCTCTGCACAGCTGTCAAAAGTTAACACAACACTACAGGATCACAGCCTGTACGGCTTGTTAAGTCAGCACGTGATCAGTTTGTAATACATTCTTGTATGTTCCAAGTAGGCCTTACTGGCCTGTGCTTCCCAGGTGTATTCATGCACTTCTAGGCTGAGATGAACATTCCATAGTCTTAGACAGTGGCACTCTCTGATCTTAAGGTTGCTCCATTTCAAGATAGTTACTCATTGATTGCCTTAAAAACATTAGGTTGTCATTCAGCTGTCAGGATTCCAGGGATGTTTTTCGTGCTCAACAAAATAAGAACAATCAATGTATTTAGACTACTGACATCCTTTTTCTTGTCTTCATTGCCAAACATACGTCTGCAGATGTATATATTGCAATAAGTGCCTCAAAAGATAATAAAGCAGCTTCTTTGTTTCCAAACTGAGACATCAATGTTCTTTTGAGAGAGATGTCAAAAAATCACTGTACAGATCAACATTAAGAATCTGACAAAGAAAATCTATCTGGATAATTTGCAATAGCAATATAATAGTAGTCTTTTCAGTTTGAGTCTATGATTTCCAGTTGCATGGGTTTAAGAACTACTTGCTATGAAAATGTAACTACAGATATTGACAGTTATGCAAGTCATAAAATTTAAATAGCTGGCAGCTTAGAAAGATGTATCTACTGAAAATAAGTAGAAGCCTCTCCTACAACATCCCTTCTGGAATATTCCCCTTTGGAATATTAGATCAAATATTGTTTAAGATCTTAGGTCATACAGAACACAACATAAAAGTTTTTTCTTTAATCAGGATCTAACATTAAGGCAAAGAAATAGCTTATGCCATTATGCCTGCAATTCCTGAACAATAACTGAATGAGATATAGTAATATACTTGCATTTATAATATACATACATAAATTCATTGCAATTTATTTATAATATACTATAATCTATACAAACACATTCTTACAAATTTGGTTTTAAATAAAGACTATTGATTTAATCTCATCTTTAGAGGAATAGTGAACATCCTTTCTTCCTCTTCTCTCTGATCACACTGTACTACAGTCTCAGGGTAAAATATATAAAAGTAATTATGAATAAATTATTATTTTTTCTTCCAGTTAATAATTTCTAGATGTTGAGCATTCCTATGGCTGCCTTCAACCGCACACCAAATTGGACTCCAGTATGTTCACTTAAGCTCAGAAGGAAGAAAAAAGCAATTGAGAGACTTGCAAACCACGTTGTCCTTGTTTTGGCTGGAATAGAGTCAGTTTTCTTCCTAGTAGCTAGTACAGTGCTGTGGTTTTGATGCAGTATGAGAATGACATTGGCAACACACTGATATTTTAGTTGCTGCTGACATTGTATTTCTATTGATAACACATCACTCAAAGTCCCACCTCACTTTAAAACTTCAGTGCTAAAAATCAACCTACCAAACAACAACCCACTACTCAGCCTCTATGTACTGCAAAAGCATGGGGTCTCAAAAACTGACTTCTTCCCTTCTTTAAAGATCTGACAAAACACAGCTCAGACAATATGATCCTCAGCACTGTGGTGTATTATTACCTTTAGCCCCTGCAAATCTGATTATACCCAAGTGTGTGGTATTTCCCTCGCTGAGTGGGATCCCTAGGGAGTTTTCAATAACTTCGATTATTTTTTTTTCACAACCTTTATCTAGAAGCAGTGTAGAAGTGCAGCACATGTATGCCTAACAATTTAGTACCATACAGCAGGACCTACATCTCTCGGTTCTCCAACATACTAAGATTAACCACCCCTACATAGGTACAACTATTCCGCAATACTAAATTACTTATATAAAGAAAGGCTTATTCTTTTATAAAGACTACTTAAAACTGTCTTACAACATAATTGTACTTATTCCTCTTTTTGCTTTAATGTTCACTTTACAGCCAACATGAAAAAGGCACTTTTCTAGTATATTACAATGGAAGAGAAGCTGTTTAATAAATTGGCAAACTCCCGTTTTTTGAATGTGTATGTTCATTTTATTATACTTTGTCTACATACTAAGAAGTAAATAGAACAGACTTTAGAAAGAGCAGTACAGATTTTACTGAAGAAGCAGCCTGTAATGGTTTAGATTTATAGTTCTGGTTGAAAACACAAGACCTTACACTTGACTAAAAGAGTAAACCAAGCATGTTTTTCCATGAAGTGGTGAAAGTAATCTCATATTTATCTCTTGTGCAACTTTTGTGTGAGGAAATAAAAGGTTGAAGTAGCTCTTGGCCAAAATAATTATAAACCCTCATAAATTAAAACTCTTTCTAAAAAAATCCAAGCTATAATAAAAATTTTCAAAGACTTGTTATATAAAATTGAGGAAAAGTTTTATTTCTATTCAGCTTAAAGGTCTTTTTTAATTTATTTTAAACACCATTTAAATGCAGTTGTTCTTAGAAATCAATCAGCAAAATTAATATTTATTTTTATTTCATTTTGAGTGAGATATATACATGTCCAAGCAGGGATTTGGAAGCAAAATGCCGTGAGCTGCCTATGAACATATCTTTATTGAAATTTGAGATAAATTGCTTCCTTACCCACCTGTAACCTCACCTGTCCCCACTTGCACAGAAGAAATGCATTTCCTTCAGCTATCAAATGAAGATAAATATTTGAACAGTGGTGTTTTCAGAAGAGAGAAGACAAGGATGTTATAGGAACAACTGTGAAGAATGATGAGGGTTGATAGGGCATGAGATAGCATACAGAGTTGTGAGTCAAACGGTGAAAAATAATAATAGGGATAATAAGAGTTTTCTTAAATACCAGGTAATCTGGCAATATTGTTGCTTTTAACTTTTTTTTTTCTTGGAACACCTAAAAAATCTACAGTTCAATTCAAGCCTAAGCATATCATCTGACAATCTTGATACATTAACCTCTTCCTCACATACTTTATGCAATCATTGTCCATGCCCTACATTTTTTATCTCCCTTGCTGATGGTATGTGCCACCCTATTCCAAACTACAAATAGTTTTGAAGATCAAATTTAAATATATAACTAATTTCCTTACATAATCTCACATGGTGGGAAGCAAAGAGTTACAAGAATTAGAAGTTGGAGAACACTGCAGATAGGTACAAAATCAGACCTTAAGACAGTGTTTTCTATTTTACATATTGTCACTCTGGAAGTACTCTTTTTTTTTTTTTTCTTTCTCATACAGATGGCAAAAGGAGAAGATAATATTTACAATAATATTCACATGAGTAAGATCTAATACAGCTGCACTAAATCACCTAATGCCTTTTTTCTAATCACATTTTTATATGCTGCTGCTGACAATTGGCAGGCACACACATTTACTGGAAAAACTTTTAACACATTTTAAGACTATACTGTGCTAACATGATAGAAGTGTCAGCTAAACCTTCCTAAGCTATATTTCATATTAACAGGGCAACGCAAGAATTCTCTGCAGTGCTTACAGGTTGTCTCTTAGTGTGTTGGTCTTAGCCTGCTAAGCATCTTTATTGGAACAATAAAAAAGGAAAAGATGGTATCCTTCTGTACAATAACTTGATTGGAAGAACAATTCCACAAATTTTGATCCTGTTTGAAATACAGACAAAATGCTGGCAGATTTTTCTCTGTATAATATGAATTCTTTTTTAAAAAATATGTTAAAACCTACAACACGCTACCTGAACAATATATCAATCCGGTTTCAAGCAGAAGAGAATTAAAAAAAAACCAAACAAAAAAAACCCACAAACAAACAAAAAAACGCACAAACCAAACCAAACCAACAAACAAACGAACATGAAAAACCCCAACAAATATGCCAATAGAAAATTGAAATTTACAATTATGTTTTCAAGAACAATCAGAAAAGATCAGAAAAGTACAATTAGAAGTTATGGGCCAAGTACTTAGCATAATATGTCATTCTATTACATGTTGGGTGAAAATCTGTCTTTAAACAAAATAAGCCATAGAGACACCACCAGATGAGAATGTTCCTTTCACATTTGCATGTGCAGTCAGTTCCAATTCACAGATGTAGATGACTACATAGTATTTAAAAGAGTGAAGAAGAGGAAGAACAAATCACATACTGTGTCCCGACAATGTCAGTCTCTTACCTAGAGCGAATTCTTGAAGACTCATATCCCAATTTGCATTAATATACATTAAATGGAGAAGCTACTGACTCCTTCCTATGTCATTTATTCTCTCAAGATACAGGTGAGCTATGATATGTCCTTATCTTTACCCTATCCTTTCCAACTGAATGCTTTCTAGATTGGGTCACCAAAAATTTTTAAACAAAAATGCCATTCCTCTTGAAAGGGAGAAGTTCATTAGTTTTTAATCAGGTCTGTTCAAAATAATCAAGAGCAAAATGTACCTCAGCTCTGAAAAATGTTGATGTCTTCCTGTAAGAATTTATTGATTTGCCATTTGGAAGTGACTTGCCAAACAAAGAACATTTATTTATTTGAGCTTGATTGCTAAGGAAATGATGCCAATGTGATTACAGTAAAGCACTGCTGCCTCTCTGCACTCATGAAAATCCTTGAATAACTTTTGGGACAGTTGATGACTGCTGACAGGTTTGAAAAAGCAAGTAGGAAAACCGGTTTTATTTATATATATATATCTCCCTGCATACAAGGTGACTTGCTGACTGGTGTGCTGTACACTTCCTGGCTATAAAGATCCTGCAACTTTATGAAAACAAGCCACTGCTAAAGTGCAGAAACCCTGTATAGTTCTTGACTGCAGAAAAACATTTGCAGCTCCCATCTTCTTATGCACTATTACTTCACTCATTCTTATGTCCCAGTGTCTGATTTAGTTTTTAAATTCTCAAACTGTGAAAAAAGAGACCATATAGTTTGGGTTTTTTTAATGTTATTTTAATATATAAAATTAATATCTTGTCTTACCTAGAAACATTTAAAATTTCATTTTACTGTGAATTTCAGTGTTTGGCTCTGTTTGGAACAGAAGAAATACATGGAATACCAGATTTTTCTTTAAATAAGTGAGAAGAAAATCCAGGCCATGTTCTGGTCTTAATTTTGAGTTGCAGAAAAGCAGAAAAGTGGAAACAATTTTAAAGTATTACTAAGCACTCACAGTTGGTGGGGAACCCAGTCTCACATTCATACCAGCTCATTTAACCAAGTCATCTCAAAGAACTGAGAGGGTGCAGAGGTAGCAGAGGCAGCTCTAATTTGAGACCTCTTCTGTAAAGGGATTGTTGCAATAGGCTTGTTATAAATGAGGCAGCAACACCTCAGTTTGGTATCTACTCTGACATATTCAGAAGTAGCAATAGTATTAACAGCGAAGATTAGAAACAGTCAGAATCATTAATGCCTGACTTGTTGAGTCCCTGAATCATCCTTGTGGCCCTGCACTGGAGTTGCTCCAGTCAGACCTCACAGTTTTGTGCTGAGGACCCAAGCACCAGACCCAGCCTGGGGATGCTCCAGGTGTTGCTCCCCAGGGCTGAGCAGAGAGGAAGGTTCGCTCCCTCAGCCTGGTGACAATACTCATCTTCCTGCAGCCTAGAATGCTGTAATCGTTCTTTGTAGTTCCTTATAGTTCTGTTCTTTCCTGATATCTGTTCAAGAATCTAGTGGAAATTAAAACTGTTCCTTCAATAAAAATAAAATCACATTATATGTTCAGACATGGTGGCCATCTACAGCATAGAATGCAGTTTGTGCATCATATCCTGAAGATTAGCTGCTAAATAGCTCAGACTGGGGGGGGTCCCATGTTCTACTTCAAAATGTAACAGCTTCACTTTGTTCCAGCAGTGAACATGTCACATCCATAGAGAAGTAGCCATAATACATCCAGGCAGCTGCAGCCACCCTGGAGTTCCTTACAAAGCAAGAAAAATAAAAATTACAGACCAACTAATAAGTCTATATTATCTCACGACCCTCGAGTGTTGGGGTTTTTTTGGGGAGCTGCAATTAGGTCTATACTTCAGAGCTTTTAATGATTATAACCAATACAACTTCATGATTAGAATAAATAACTGTAGGTCAAGTATTACAGAAATATTCTGTATCCAAAATGCTCATAGATATATTTTTAGCAGCAAACTCTATCCCATTTCAATGTTAATAAGAGAAATTCTTCGTCGCAGACTTGCAACACAATGTTGCAAGTACAAATATGTACATATGAGGAACAAAGCTGTGTGAGGAACATGAAAGGCTGGATTGATGTGTCACTAAAAATTCTGTTTTCATTTATAAAACTTCTTATGAAGGTAAATCAAGAGTGATGCCATAAATCTTAGTTGAAAACCTCAACACTGCTCACCTGAATGAAAATTAAAAGGACACTTTGTTGAGGGTTTTGTGGTTGGTTTTTTTTTTTTTTCCTGGATGCTAGATACCACCAGTAAAGTATCTGCCTCAGTGCTGTTCTTCCTGCTGTCAATGCAGCAGAGCATTGCAGATGTAAGATTTTTATTACAGGAAGATTTTTTCACTCACAGACAAAGTAAGAATAGAATTTCTGCAAGGCCTTAAAATTATTTCATAAGGGTTTGACATACATAAGGGAAAGCAGACTCCCATCAACTTTTTTTTTTTTTTAAGTCTAATCTTACCCATAATTATTTGAAGTAGCTTCATTGTTTGTTTGTTTGTTTGTTTGTTTTTAATTTAAGGGACAAAATCCTTCTAGAATAGTCCACATTTTCATGACTAGAGAGAGATTTCAGATGACAGATCTCACAGATAATAAACAGCTGTGGAATTGCTAACTGAAATGGAGGTTTCTCAAGGGAGTTGTGAGTAATGTAATGCCTGCATCAATATTCCATGTAAAAATCACCAGAATTACATTATTGATTTGACTAAATTTATTGCTATTCTGATAATTCCAATCCATTGCTTTTGAAAACAATTTTAAATGAATAGTAAAGATATATTCTAGGTAATACCCTTCTGGGAGATTACTATGCTTCTCAGCTGGTTAAATCCACTCAGCCTTCAGTCTGGGGCTGCAAGCACTTCTAAATTGTGTAGCAGTCTTCCACAGAAATCATCAAGAGTCATGTCTTACTGCTTTCATAAAATGTGGTTTACACCTCTCTGAGTAATTGAATTTTTCTAGGGTTATGGGCAGGCTGCATATTTGTGTGCACCAAAATAATGTGCAGCCCTTAGGAAAAAGCAGTTCTTTCCATTGTATGAAGTCGAATCAGAGATTACTTTGTGAAATTTATGCTGGACATTTTTTACTCTAAAATGTTAATTAACAAGAAGATGAGCTTTTCTAGGAGAAAGAAAAGTCCCATAGAGTTATAACTGCTCTTAGAGAGGTTTGGAAAGGTTTCTTGTGTATTATAGAAATATTAAGTCTAATATATTCCATTACTGGCATGAGTATGCCAGTACTCTACTGCCAAGTAATAATAATTAAAATAAATATTTCCTACAGTCAGGTCAAAATCTGACATCTGATAGAGATCACAAATGAAGGATGAATCATGCCAAGAGCATTAACAGGGCTTCCACTAATGTAAATGAATGTTAAGAACTTAAAAGCTGTCAAATCATTCACAGATATGCACAAATATATTTGGAAGTTGAACAGAATAAATTAGATAGATAGATAGATAGATAGATAGATAGATAGATAGATAGATAGATAGATAGATAGATAGATAGATAGATAGATATTCACAGTTGCAAGTGTAAAAATGAATTAGCAAGTAAAAAAACAGGAAAGTTTCATCACACACAGTAAGGGGAACAGGAAGAGATTAAAACTACAGTCAACCTGTGATGTTCAGCAGTCAATACCTAGCAAAGAACTTTTCCTCACTGATTCTAATGGATTATGGTGAAAAACGTCAATTCACTAATTTTTCTCCTCAGACTGTAACAGAGTTTTTCTTGACGGTTAACGTTTTTAGCACAAGATTAAAACCAACATTCTTCAGAGAAAACTGAAACAGCATGAAACAAACCAGCACCATATCTCCCCTTGTGATTCCAGTGGATGCTTAAACTAGCAAAGTCATTAAGCTACTTAATTCTTTCCCTCATTTTCATTGTTCCAGTTTTGCTTCTGTAAGTGGCCTGTCAAGTTTTTAAAGAAAGTATTATTCACCAAATAAATAGCGTCAAAAGCTACTATATAATTTCTTAAGTGCATCAAATCTGTCATGGTTAGAAATGTTTATACTGCTACTTGTATTCCAGGAAAATCTTTTAATTTCATACATCTTAACATCATTGATCTCAATATCACCTTGAACATTGCATCTCCTCAGCAGAGGCCAATGTTGCAGGGAAGACTGATGCAGAAAACAGAAGAAATGTGCTTTCATCTACTTTCATAACAATGCTTGAATAAAGCAAACTTTGTACATTATGGAAATTTTCAAAAATTCCACTTTGTTCCAGTAAAATAAAACTATGACAAGAATATACTCTTCCAGCTTTTTGCCCAGTCACCTTTTATGAACAGAAGACACAACAACTTCTATCAGAAAGTATAATAGTTTATATATTATCTTTCAATAATAATTTATAATACTTTAATCCCTCTATCACCATTCTGCCTTTCCTGAAGAAGTAAATGAAATACCACTGGAGCAGGTTGAAAGCAGATCATAATTTTGTAGTTAGCAATTTCTCTGTATTCCTTAGGAACTCAAGCTTCAGTGATTCACTGATATTTAAATAAAAATCAACAGAAAGATAGCAAGATAGGTACTTTTTTTTTTTTTTTTGAACTGCTACTCTGTTTGAAGACATCTGAGCTGGATTAAGAATGATGTATCAATCTGATAATTTGCAGATAACAAAAGGGAAAAACATTCTTTCATATTTTTGTCTTTTGTTCTGTTTTGTCTTGTCTTATAAGGCTAGATGGTGATGCTGCAAGAACAAGCACAGAAATTATGTCCTAGGGACCTAAGCAAGATAAGGACACTTTCTTCCTGGCAGAAAAGCTGAATGCTGGCATTCAAAACACTTATAGCCTAACCAGACATGATGGGCAAAGGCTAAAGAAGAAATCATGGCAAAGGAAAAGGAAAAGATAAACTCAAATGCCACATCTCAAGCCAATGACAAGAACATAACCGATCATCCAAGATCTTGCAGGGTGCTCTTTTTAGCAGTGCAAGAGTAACTACCTCTCCCTTCAGCTACTACAGACAGGATCTCTTTAAGTCCTGGGAAAATCTGTTTGGGTAGAATGAACAGGTTTGATCGGTGTGGGTTTCTCTGGGTTTTGTGGGGGTGTTTTTTTCAGGTTTTACCTGGGATTTTCCAGTGCCCAGAAGTTGGATTTGAAACAATGCATGAGCAGCAAGCTTAGATCTTCAGGGAAATTTCTAGGTCACACATGCCAGGCTAATATTTCCAGGAAGCATCAGACAATACCTTTTTTTTTTTTTAACTCTATGTGAATTAACTCATGTAACTTAAGAAAACATTTAAGAATATTCATACAAAATGCTATAACTAAATAAAACATTCAATATGAATAAGCATAGAAGCAGAATGCATCAAATAGACACTGTCTTGATTATATGATAGCAGTGAGAAGTTCCAGTATGTTATGCCTGTGCAGGGCCCAGCTACACATAGCAAAGACAAATAAAAACTCTACAAGCTCAGAACCTCAGTATGAGTGTCCATTTGGAGAAGCACTTGAAGAAAAACTAGCTACCCAGTTCTAAAACTAAATATATTGAGCCATTGGCTCTTAAATTCAGTTTTCGTTCTAGCAGTTGCATCTATCATAGTGCCCTAAGGAAATAAAAAATTATCCTTTAGTTGCACTGATCACATGCAGAGAAATCCTGGAAAGCAGCCTCAGGCAGTGACAAAAAATTTATACTTCACAATTACCTGATCAGTAAGACATATGCAGGGAAAGAGAGCAAACTAATTCTTACAAATTCCCTTTTTGCTCAGCTCTTGCGTAATAATGTTAGTTTCAAAATATGTCAATCACAGTAGCAACAAATCATCTGAAAAATTTAGGTGTATCATAGAAAGAGCAAGTAAAGGAGTCAAAAATAAAATAAAAAACAGCCAAAAATCTAGTAGCTGCATGAAAAATTCAGTTTGAACAGTGTAGTGGTAGCATTGCATACATCTGTATATTCTCAAATAGAAGGAAATTCTAATTTATAAAGTTAGATTCCCATTCTCTTTTCAAGACAAGTAACATTACAGAAGGGAAAATGCAGTCATCCTTGTTATTCATGCAGCTGAGCAGTTTAGAAGCTCATCCAGATGAATATTCTACTATAAATTGTATTTCAATTTCTAAGGATAAAGACTAAGTTACTGGATCCTTGTTTTCTCCTCTAAAACCTGTATTTGAAACTCAGCTTTAAAAACCCTCACACTTTCTGAAAGTGTAATCACATCAATTAATTCCATTGCAGAGTCATACCATGCTTTTGTGACATGCTTCATTACAATTTGAGGGTCATGTTCCAGTCATTTTCACTGAGGCACATCTGGAGCAACTTGGGACTGCAGAACAAATATGATGTAGATAACAAAAGAAGCTATCTATTACCGTTGCTTTTAGAATAAATATGTTGAGAGAATAAGGACTAAAGCGTGATGCTGAGTTGTAAATCAATTTCATTGCTTTGGGCTGAAACAAAAGGATTCTAAACAAACAAAGTGAGCTCATGTGTTGAGCCACATTTAGCCCTATTTGTTACTTGATTAGAACTCCAAAGGCAGATTCTGATGCCTACCCAAACCACAGTCAATCAGCCTCTGAAGAGGCACATACCTTCCCACCATCTGGGCCAGGGAAAAGGAGGGGAATTACCTCCCATCCTGCCCAAAACCATGCAAGAGTGTTCCAGTTTGAAATTACCTCACCAGATCACTAAGTAGATCAAACTTCTCCTTGACACCTTGGCCAGTTTACCCAAACATTTTGTATCTCTGCTTAACTTTTAAAATCGCCTCAGCACTGATTTTTCCCTCTGGCACCACCAGCGCCTCATTTTTCTATTAAAATTGTGGTGCAAAATTCTGCTTTCACAGAGCTCAACAGTGGTTCATTTTAGACTTAGACTGAACAGAATAGGCTTACATGATGAAGTTGTTTTCATGCACCCACAGATGCAGTCTCCTTTTAGAAGATAAGCACTCACCCAGCAAACTCCATGTTTCCAGCAACAGAGTGTGTTATTACTAATGTTTCCTCTCCAGTGAGCTTGCCGGAGCCCTCTGCCTCAATCAGTATCTATTAGACTTCTCTCTGGATAGGTCTGGGACACTGCTGCCTCAGCATGCTCACTGTATACAAATACACTGCATAAGTCCAGGCTGCAAGAATGGAGAGGTGTAACAGGCTTGTGGTCTGCCCTTTCAAGACTGCAGAGGGAACAAGAGTGACCCTTGCAGGGATTTTTCCTTTATTGCTCATCTTTCTAATGTTCTGTCACAGTTTGGCCTTTGTAAGGTCACCATCTCATACTCAGGATATATCACAGTTTCATGACCATCTAACAAATACGGTCTTCTGATCCCAAATATCAGCTGAACTACAGAGTTTCACTTTAAAAAAAGTAGTACCTTTTGTAAATGTACCTAAAGAGGTTTAATTTCCAGAACTGCAGAACTTCAGGCAAAATATTTATTTCTGCAAAGAAGAAACTTCTCTTCGGTCATGTCCAAGCAGTTCTATGGCAAAAAGCTAGGAGAACAAGAGGAGAACAGAAACATGAGAAAATAAGAATATTTTGTGGATTAGTTCCAAAATGGTTGTCTGCCATTGCATTTTGTCACTATGATATAAGCATGGTACATCTATAGAGACATATATTCAGGCAGAGAGAGACTAATGTGTGGGAAAAAAATTGCAATTAAAAAGAAATATATTTCCACAATTTATATTTCATTTATATTTCCTGAAAAGATGAGTATATCAGTGTGGAAAAAGTATGCCACAACACTTTCAAAAATTAAATTTACTATTCAAGAAATACTAATCTTACAATAACAAAATTGGCAAATCAAAGGAGCTTATAAATATATTTACATTAGTACTGCTTCTCAGTGATTAATATCTTTTTAGGAGCCATAATTCTTTCCCAAATGAAATATTGCCTCTATTATAAAAAAAAGTGTATATAGGCCATGGAGTTTGTGTAGTATCATAGATATTCATCAAAATATGCTTGCATATATGAACTTCAACTTCCTCTCCAAAGTAGTTCAACCAAAGTCCATGCTGGTACTGAATAACCCTGTAAGCTTTTATAATTTTTACCTGCTATTTAAAGTGTTTGTTTTTTACAGGGTTGACCTTGTCCTCATGTCTCTTTTCTCCCAGTGACTTAAGAGAGTCATATTGTATATCAATGCCACTTCTCCTCTCTGTAATGCTATTTTCAGCAGATAAAACACTGGCTAAGCATAAGAGAGTTCCTAGAAATTAAAAGCGATAACACCTTTCCAAAAAGTCAATCCCAAGAGCAGAATAGCAGCAGTGTTAACAGTAACATTATACGATACTGTGCAGAGCCTGTCCTTTCTTAGAAAGGCAGACACAGTACTGAACTGTTTTGACTGATCTCTGTTATTGCTCCATTTCTCTCCGTGCATTTCAGTGGTTTAAGTATCCAGAAATAAACTGGAAAAGAAAAATTGAATAGATTGATGATTTTGTTTTCTGTGTGATCAAAATATTCAACCTGAAGAAACTGTTTCTCTTTTCATCCTCTCCATCCACTCAACTAACTCAGTGCCATGACCACGAGATTTTGGAAGGCCATTGTTTAGCATTAAAAGTGATTTCACACAAATAAAATGGGCATCTTTTTTGATCATCACTCCGACTGGATCCTTCATCTTTCTTCCAGAGATATAGACCCACATCAGAAATACCTCCTCTGCATGCTCTGTTATTTCATTAATATTAATATGGAAGACAATGTAAAAATAATTATGTAATTAATGGACTTTTAAAAAAATTATTATTGAAAAAAAATGCTAAGAAGGCAGACAATAGCAGACTGAACATTTCTGCAGTACAATTGAACTAATGGGAAGAATTTTTTTTTTTTATTTTTTTTAACATGATATGGAATTTTATGACCAAAAGTAAATACAATCTTTTGAAGAATTATCAGGAACAACTGAAATGTGCTTAGCTAATATCATGTTTCCATCTCTCATAATGGAAATCTGTGTTTTCTTTGGATAAATGCCTCATTCCTAGTGCAAAAAGAAGCACTCTGCATAGAAAAAAAGTAGAAGGGAAAAAGTGGTTCATATAAATCATCAAAGATGACTTGCAGATCACATGTAAATCAACATTAACAAAAAATTAGCATCCTTGAAACATTCAATAAGCTTTAACTTCATAACAACATCATAATCAAGAAGTCTGTAACCTACAGTGACAGAGCATCCCTGCTTTTCAATCCAGGGGCCTATATTATTTCATCTTGCATGAGTCACCTCTACCTATCCCTACTGGGGATTCCTATCCAGCCCCACTGATGAGTCAGCCAAAAATAACCTAGAGATTATTTAGAAAGAGGGAATGCAGCTTCACTACCCTGACAGCTAATAAATGCTCTTAGACATCCATTTTATTTACAATTCTGAAGTAAACATGTTCCTCTATAAACACTTGGTCACCTTCCTGTGGCACAGTAAGCATGAACCCTAAAACTTTGTAGTCAACCCACTGCAGTAATCCCCATAGGTTTAAATTGCCTGAACTGCATGCCAGCAGTTGTATAGGCTCATAACTCCAGGATCAAGTCTGATCTTATGTCCAAAAATGGTTGTCTGCTTTTGGAAAATGACAGACCAATTTTCATGACATTTTAGGTAGACTGGGGAGATTGATTCTGAAAAATGAAGATATATCTCATAGTTCTGTCAAGCTATTCTGGTCAATGTATTCCTTTACTTTGTTGGGGGGGTTTGGTTTTTTTGTTTTTTTTTTTTTCTTTTGTATTGGTTTTGGTTTTCGGTTTTAGTGGGTTTTTGGGTTTGTTTTTTGTTGTTGTGTTGTTGTTTTGGTTTTTTTTTAATTGGATATTTAAGACTGAAAGTCTTTTCATTCCTAATGTTCTCAGAGAAAGTAGGTTCCCTATTTTTAAACAGTATCACAATATTATGTAATAATATTAAATAATATTATGTAATATTATTAAATGTAGATGTGGTGCATTATGCATTTGACTGTCCATATTTGAGTTTAACTGTTGACACTGAAGTTTTTCTTGCAAGGAAAAAAAAGTTTCTTCATTGTTTCACTTCCCTGGTAGATTCTGCAATGTTCTTATGTTCTTTTGCTCCCCACCCCCCCTTTTTTTTTTTCTTAACTCGGCTGATATGAAAACGAGATCTGCAAACTCCTTCTCATAAAATACTTGTTCTGATATCTTAAGTATCATGTTACATCCACTACACACTATATGAAACACACGGTAAACTCAGATAACTCTAAAAAATAACCAAACCTATGTCTACTAAGTAACTATTTCTACTTCCTGTCCCTCCTAACTACTTAAATCAAGGCAACTAGAGTCAAAAGTAATCTTTGTAGAAAGACTCAGAAAGTAGAACTGAAAAACTGAACTGGAAAATATTCAAAAAGGAATAAGAAAGGTACCCAAAACACTTTGGAAAATAAGAGGGAACATTGCAAGGAATAGGAAAGAAAATAAGCAAATCAATTGGAAGAAAAAGCTACACAGAAGACCAGCCTTAAAAGAATTAAATAGGAAGAGAGTGTCATATTTCAACAACCTGGCATTCAGCAAGAATAAAAATCAAATGTATTTTCCTCTGACATACCAGTATTTAGGAAAGAAAAATGCAGTTTTAAAAGTTGAAGAGGACATTTTTTATTAAGAAGAAGTAGAAAAGGATGTAACTGAATAGAAAGCCCCAATAGTGAGAAATCTTTCACATGCCTTAGACTTCAAAGTGAAGACTATTGGAACCAGGCATACAGAACTGTAAGATATTCAGGCTTCAAATATAACACTTGCACAACCTTTATTCACAAATGCAGAGCACACTTAGGGAAGGTATACATCTACAGTTGGACATCAATTTCAGAATCTTTGTACATCCAGTGGTACTTACTGGATTTCCCTGATTGATCTTTCTATGACTAATGAGAAAAACCTCTCATGATTTTGCTGAATGCACAGTAAAGTTAGTAATCCTCATTAAGGGCAATCACTTTCCATGGGATTTGTCAGTATTTAAGACTATTCATGGTCAACCACACGAGTTGGCAAGGCTCCAGTTTTAAACAGAGTGAGAAAACAAGAGGTTGTTTTAATCTGAAGAGACAAAGAATATGAAAAAACTGGGATATGCTGTATTAGTGTTCCATTGAATTTGCAAGAGAACAAGAAACAGTTCCCAATCTGGGAGAGGACTTCTTTTACTGGGTAAAAAAGAAAGTAATTTTGAAAAGCTGTGGATTTCTCTGTTGAATGCTTCTGGTTCACAAGAGGAGGCAAATATTTTGTAATGTTAAAAAGGCACAAACCGCTTCTTTGTTTTATGAGAAAATAAGCAGATTAGCAAATTAGTTAAAAAGAAATTAGAAGGCCTTTATGTACATAGTTGTTCACTACCTAATACTTCTCCTTCAAAAAGTAGAGCTGCAGTTAAGTTTACTTAGCTCTACCAGTTTATTGGGTTTGACATAATCAAAGCAAATAAACAAAAAAAGGCAAAACATCAGTTTTGAGCAAAAAGTAATCTCAATGAAACATATTCTTTAAACTGGGATTATAGACACACTTCAGTCCAGTCAACTAAGTATGAATTATATGAGTGCTTTTCATATTATTATGACAATTATATTTTAGATTAAGTTCCTGTAAGGAGGTTTAACAGTTAAGATCATGGAAATTTTATCAGAAGTCACTCTATAACCAAATTTCCAGAGATGCAATTTTATTTTAGTACAGCATGCAAGGCAAGTTACTGGAGGGGAAACACTGATAAGGAAATAGAACTCATTTTCCAAACAATAGCTTGTAATTTCTCTCTTGAGAGTAAAAATGGTAGGAGGAGCTCTTTCACTGGTCATTGCAATATTCCTTTATAGAACAGAGGGAGAAATAATTAATTCAGCTGGCAAGGAACTCTGGAAAGGATCTGGAAAGGATCTCTGAAAGGATCTCTCATCCAACCCCTGCTGCTTGAGAGCAGGATGCTCAGGACTTTGTCCAGTCAAGTTGACTGTCTCCAAGGATGGAATTCCTACCCAAGGTGAAAGTTTCCACAACCTCTCTAGGCAATTTTTTCAGCTTTTGACCATACTCATGGTTTAAAAGAATTAAAAAATTCCTATTCCTTAATTGAAGTTTGCCAAATCCCAACTTAGGGACAGGTTACCTCCTGTCTTACCACAATGCACCTTAGAAATGTCTGGCTACACTTTCTCTACCCTGAATATGCATAAGAAAGCACTAAGAATCCCCTTTAGTCTTCTTCCCTCAAGACCCAACATATTTGTTTCCCTCACCCTTTCTCCTCATGTTCTGAGCTAAAGCCACTGATTATATGGTGGCCTTCTGTCTGGTTTGCTCCAGGCCGTCAGTGTTTTCCTTGTACTGTTTTCCTTATTCATTACTTTGATTAGAAATACAAGAGCTTCTTGCACCAAATGGTTTATTGACTTTACCACAGGAGTATTTCAACAATGAATTACACAGAACTCTGGCTTTGCTAATAACAAATAGTTATAAATGATTCACTAGGGGAAGAAGAAGAGAGAGAAAGAGATTCCTCAGTTAGTGGATTTCTAATTTCACTTTTAGTTCTAATATTATCTGAGTCTGTAACAGAACTATGACATTTATATTGACTGAGGACTTAATCCCAAGACAGCTCTAAAGTGAATCAGAAGACTACTTTTCAAAGCCAGAAAAAAATCTGGTAGTCAAACAACCAGTTCATTTTATATCACAGAAGATATTTGTGGCCTTTTGCAGCATGCTTCCATCATAGCCCTGTTACTTATGCTTTAGTTCCTACTGAATACTGCATTTCTTTTTCTAGAAACTAAAATGGCACCACAAATTGAAAAAAACCATATCCAGCTACAAACATTTGAGTCTGAACTGAAGCTCAAATACTGCTTAAACAGAAACTGCAAATGAACGTAATACAAAGCACAAGTAATTTTTGCAGTGAAGTTGCTACTCAAATATTTTAGTGAAATAAATATGATTTGATGATCTTGCTTTAAAATAATCAATAGGCAATAAAAAAATGAAATTTGACAAAGTAAAAACCAAACGATATAGGTAATTGTATATGTATAATTTGAAGAAAGAACTAATCAGTTACTGTCTTCTGGAGAAAAATAGAAGGTGTAACAGTCTTGCATCAGAGCATGAAATTTCACAAGTTCCTTTGAAATATAATGTAAACTAACAGGTTAAACCACTTTTTAAATGTGACCTGAGAAGACAGGCATAGAAAAGTGGACATTTATCTAAGTATCAAAGCATGTGCAGTTAAGTCCCTCTGTTCCCAACAACAGCACTTAGAGCTTGTGCTCCCCTTGCAAGCATTCACATACAGACCTGTCACTCTGACTGTCACTCAAAGGAGGAAAATAGCATTCAGTTACCTTTTAAAATTGCAACTATCACTACAAGACTATGGGGTCCTCACAGCAACTCTAAGCAGAACATCTAGACCATGGAGGTTTATCTCCTGATTGATCCTGGGTCTCACCGTTTCTCTATACTTCAGGAGAAGACTGTATATTTTCTCCCATTTGATCCTTTGGAGCCAGAGGACAGCATGTAATATGTCTCCAAATGACAGACTGAGAATTTTAATCAAAAGAATATTGAAGAAGAGACAAATTGACCTAATGCCCAGATCACTCAGTGATCATTCAGTGTATGTGAAACCATCAGGTTCATGTTTTGAGGAGGCTATTCCTATTTGGACATGAAGTGCCTGAAGAACGTCTGTGCCCTTCAGCTGGAAAAGGACCCTGATTCTTTCAGACCTTGAAGTAGCCTTGTGACGATTATGAATTAGACAGTTCATATCTTCTTTGATCAGGAAAAACACAGAGGTACAGATATGCACAACTAGCAGATCTAAAAATCTATATATCTATCACGTGAGTACCCCCAGCATTAACCAGCATGGAAGGCTTCAGGCCAGTATGGAAGAGAGATGTCTTGATATGTGAATTTCAGAGTATATAAAATATATTCAGTTTATAAGACAGATGTTTAGGTTATTTAAGAAGGTCTTTCAGTGTTAAATTTTGAACACTGGATTTAAATATATATAACTTTCCAAAAAAAAAAAAAAACCGGTGCTAGGTTCTTAATTCATAGGAATATAGGTCAAAGAACTTTAACATCTAGTCCATATCTACTACCATTGCTAAGGGTGGTAAAATAGTACAGAACATAGAAAAAAATGACAAGATTCACTTGTTTTCCTGGAATATCAACTTCTATCAGAGACCAAATAGCAGACACAGTGAGTCACTGCTGACAAAACCTTCAAAATGAGAAGTGACACATTTTATTTTCTTGTTCTAAGCTTTCCTCGAAAGCTGTCTAAAAAGTCCCGTCAGCATTTTGGTGACACTTAAGTAATTCTTTACCCCAGATATTATTCACTTTCTATTATTTGAAAACTGTATTTTGGTACCTACACTTCAGCAACTTAAAACCAACATTTCATAACAGAGGCTCTCTAATCCTCAGGTCATACCAAAGTCCCTTAACAGATTTAGTTGAACAATGTGTAGCAGAAACACACCCAAAATCTTGATGAAGCCTCACTAGCTTCTGTACCACATTACACTACCCTAGAAACTCCTGTTATATACTAAAATTACACTTATCTTTTTCTTTACCTTATCATTTTGATTTCTCATTCATTCTGTCATTACCTTATCCTTCTTTTTCTGCAGTTATTTCTGTCCTTACAGAATGATAACAGGAACAACACAACCTTGGGCCTTTGCCCTAGTGAATATAATTATATTTCTATTATTGTCTCCTCCAGGTGACCCTATTCTGCTATATGATATTCTGATCCTCCTCTCTACTGAGGAGCACTCAGAGCTTTGTGTTATAAATAATGCTCTCTTACTTTGTGCTCCAAGGTCCTTAATGAAATTAAATATTAAGTTAAAACTCTCTTCAGATTCATCTCTTCCTTTTCAAATAATTGCCAAGATGATTTTGAAGATTCCATCCAAGGATATAAACAAGTATTGCTTTGGCACACATTCATTTGAAGAAGAACTACAAAAAGATTGTGGCATTTTAGAATAGCACCATAAATGCTGTAGAAAAAAAAATAAATTACTGGAAATTCACTTTTAAAAGAAGTAATTAAATTTGTTATCCAGTCTAGCACTATCACAGTTGCTTTTAAATACATGAATCAAGGGCATAGGGATAGGTATTAGACAAAATGCCTTGGAATTTCATGGCCAGACCTTCACACATACAAAAGGACACAGCAATGCTGAGGTGTCATCTGTATATTTCCATGAGACAAGGAAACCAATTATTTTTTTTTTTTTAATATATATATTGGAAGGAACTAGTAGGATTTTTTCTGGCAGAGCTTTCATATTAAGAGACACATTCTAGCCCTAAATATATTCCTCTTCATGACCACTAACTTGAAGGGAGTTTGTCTATGATGCCAAATTCACCTCTAATGTCACTCCTAGAGATGCTGAAATATGAGAGCAATCACTCTCTAGTCACTTCACTCTACTACAAGATACTGACCCCTGTAATAGAGCACAAGGGATTTCCAGCTTCCCTGATTAGCACACGCAGAATATTGCTCCCCTTACACTCTGTCAGCACCTTGTCCTCCCATGTCCTTGAGCAACTCACAGCCTCATAAATACTGTACTAACAAGCAGTATAATCACTTGCATGTTCCTGGCTTGTAGGCATTACTTGCATGCTCTGGGTAAACCTCTTCCCCATGCCCCAACTGGAGGTTTTGTCAACTGAAATCAGGAGTAATCAAAGAAATATGAAAGAACTTTCCACTAGGTTTAGAAACAGAGAGTATATTCTCTCCTCAACTAATGCTAGCAAAAGAACTGTTTGCCCACTTCCACACCATTCCTTGGGCGGTGTGAGATCCCTCCACCAAGGCCAGCCATGGGCAGACAGAGGCAGCCAGGCAGAGAGCACCAGTGGGGAACCAAAGGATTCTGCCCACCTCACCTTCGAGACTGACACAGTTTAGACTTTAATGTAAAAAAATCAGTTATTCACTTCCCATGACTTATACCCAGTTACCAGTGAAAGCACAAAAAGCCTACAGCACCATTACCCTCACCCTCCCCCCCCAAAAAAAAGGGGACAATGCAATTAGATGTCTTCACCAATTAAGGGATGAAGTGTTCAAGACATTCAAGAACCATCTGGACACAATCCTATGCCCTGTTCTTGACAACAACCCTGCTTGAGCAGGAAGGTTGGACCAAATGACCCCACTGGTGGTCCCTTTCAACCTTATCCATTCTGTGATTCTGTGAAATCCAGACTTTTGTCTCAAGATGGCTGATATGGGTGTTTCTTCACAGAGAAATCACAGTATTTTTGACCACTCAATCTTTAGTTATGATTTCATTCCATGTGCTCTGCAGAGAAGATTGTTAAAAGTTAAAAATAACTGAACTCTGCATTATGTCCTTATCATCTATTAATCCCATTGCAATCAGACTAAAAGAGGGACTGACGTGCCTTGCATTGCACTTACTGTGTATAATCAGTATAGTATTAAACCGATAAATCATTCTATTAGGCACAGAAAAATTCTGCTGCAGATTTTTGAAGTATAAATAGGTAGAACAAGGAAGAACAATTTTCAAGGAGTTTCAAGCCATATAAGTAGTGTTTATACGACTGAAAAGAATTAATATGTTTGCAAATGAAAACTGCTGGATCATCCTGTATTACAGCAGACAGGGAAACAGACTTATGATTCAGGAATAATTCTTTTTTTTAGTCTTTCCCTCTTTTTTTCTCTGGTCTTGAATAAACCATATGAAGGGACTATAATACTGATGAATATAGAAAGCCATACTTTATGTAAGGACCAGAGCCCAAGTAAATAACCAGTTGTTTAAAAGGAAATTAAGTATGAGAGTCACAGTAAAACCAATGTGGAGCTGTTAAGAGCTGTTAAGAGCATGGCAACACTGAAGACAAATAAGTCTGAGGCTCAGTAGTAGACTACCAGCAGAGAAACAAAACCAAAACCAACCAATCAACCAAATTAAAATTAATTAATTAATTAATTAATTAAAAAGCAGATGAGGTGGGGAAATCCACAGAATGCATAATTAGTTACAAGAATTTAATCACAGATGTAGAGCAGTAGAAGAGAAAAAAAAAACCAAACAAAACAAATAACTGAAAGCTAATTTAACAGGATATCTTAAATGCCCAGTAACAGAAAGACTACTTAGGAACAGGAAGAATCCAGACATAGATATTGTGCAAGCGACAACTATTAAAGTACTGAAAATGTTCTTTTTCCTCCTATCTTTTCAGAAGTGTCCATTAATTTCATCTTTAGGCCACAAGGACAGAAATTATGGAGCAAAACAGGAGGGTACGAAGGAAAGTGAAGATTATTGCCCTGCCCTAAAAGATTAAGGTAATTCTGACAGAAGTCATCAGTTCAATATATTATCTCTCACAGTGCAACACTCAGAAAACTACCAGGAAAAAAATTTCCAGCTATCATCACTGACAAGCCAGAGAGAAATAAAATAGAAAAAAAATACCACCTACTTTCACACAAACACTTTTCAACTGAGTAAATAAAACCACATTACACGAGAGGGGAGGGTGTCCCCCACTCTTCATTCTGTGTATGCGTTTCAAGAAAAAAAAATAGCAGATTTGTAATATCATTAATCTGAAAAGAAATCAGGCATAGCAACAGATTAAACAGCTGAAATATATATTGAAATATATAACAAACATTTGGTGGTGTAAGTCTGTAATACTAAAAGTGCAGAGAAGACCTGCTCATATCTAAAGAAATCACAAAACAATTTTTTAAGAACACCTTTGCTTTGGTTTTTGGTTTTTGTTTGTTTGGAAGTTTTTTTTAATAAAAATTATATTTTAATTTCTTCTCCAAACTCCTGTGCTGTAAGAGGACAAGGTTACATGATGGCAAAGACTGAGTTTGCACTGTATTTCCAGGGTGCTTGATGCTTGAGACAGTCAAGGTTTTGACTCTTGCCTGTACCTTTCTCTCATTCTTCATGCCCTGCTATAAAGTGCTAATGTCAAATTAATCAGGAAAAGCTTTTGGATGCCTAAATAAAGATAGGGCAAACAGAGACAGGTCAGAGAGCCACGTGTCAATCTGAAGCTTAATCTTCCCATGTCCACCATTTATGTTTTGAGAGTAGCCTTCTTTTGGCTTTATATAATGTGCCACTGTTCAGATCCATTGTTGGTTTCTGGTTGCTAGATGGCATCTTTGAAGCATACTGACAGCGCTACTGGTGGTATTTCTTTTGTTTAAAAAGTTTTGAGTGAAACACAATAAAGCTGCTGAACAATTGCACTTCATCAGTGAGTCAGTACAAATTCTCTTGTGATTTCAAACAATCATTAAATAAAGAATTGGTCAGTGAAACATCTATAAAAATTACTGGCACAAGCAGGAGTTGCAGCAACTTCACCTTTTAGGAATTGTCCCAAAGAATGTAACTTAGCTAGATTGTGAAACCAGGCATCTAGAGACATGTAGCCCCTAAGTCTGTGTCTTGCACTGACTCACAGCCTGACAGCAGGGGCATCAAAATCAACTCATTGTGTCCTGAGAACAGAGAAAACTCACTTCCCCAACATCAAACAATTCTTTGAAAATGAATGGGCACAACAAATTCAAGTTCAGATATTTCTGACAGAGTCAATCAATCCAAAACAACAATGCTAAAGTAGGTATTCATCCTACAGTAAAACAATTGGAAACATCATTGGAAAGAGAGCGAAGATGAAACTAAATAGCATTTCTTGATTAAAATAAATGTCTTAAACTGCCTAAATGGAATTTACATATGAATTATAGTAAGCATTCTTTTTTTTTTCCACTAATATTTGCTTTCCAAACTTCTCTCACCTGTTTTGCATTATTTCTGTTGCAAAACAACTCTAGATTTTAGAGGTAAGGTCATTGTTACACTGCAGTTACTTAAAAAAGAACTTTTGTCCAGACTAACCTGTCTTCACTAAAAAAAAGAATAACATATCTGTTGTTGTTTGTTGCTCACAAGCTTTTTTTTGTGTACTCAAAACTCAGCTCTTTTGGGGAAAAAAATACACTATAGGCAATTCCGATGTGCAGACAGTGATAAACAGAGAAAAACAAGTAGAGCAGACATTATTCCCTCATAAAGCATTGCCAGGCCAAACACTTGATAACCTTAATTAATTTGTTTACTTGTTTGGTTTTGTGGTTTTGTTTTTTGTTTGTTTGTATTTGAAAGAAGGAAACAAGACATAACTGATTTCTTATATTTCACTTTAGATTAAAAATAAAACCGCTAAGCAGAAAACATAATTTGGGGAACTTAAAAAAAAAAAGAAGTCAAAGGAAATGCTGTTGCCCGTAAAATCACTGGGTTGTTTTTGTTTTGTTTTTTGGGGGGTTTTTTTGTTTGTTTGTTTTACAGGAATTGATTTTACTCTGGTTTTGATTTTGTGTGTGTATGTGCTATCATTTTTAACAGTATTCAAATTACACTGTTTGTAGAGAAAAGGCTTTCTGATTGATATGTCTGGAAATGATGACTTATATTGATGTCAGCCAAATATTTGACCTCCAAATACACCCAGATTTCAAAAGTCTAAGCTCAGATTCAGCTTTTACAAGGACTGAATTAATGGATCTTTTTGGCAGCACCTCCAATTGTGTTTCATGAGCCAATGTAAGAAATGAGAGAACTGATTACATGCAAGCAGAAAGGAATTTGACAAAGACACTTAATGGAACTAGCAAGATAGAAATGGTTTGGCATAATTTGCTAAAAATAAACCTAGCATTAATAAAAGTGAAAATAATCAGAGGATCCACACACATAATTTTAATATTTATTAAAATCCTCTGGTAACACATTAGCACCCTTTTTTAATTTTAGTAATAGCCTGTCTTGACTGAAAGATGAAAGCACTTTTCTAATAGACTGAAAGGTTTCCCAGTTCTGTTACAATTCAGAGAATATCTAACACCTGTTGAACTCCCATCTATGCCTCACTGACTGGAGTTCAAGATAGAAGCCCTGGTGCTCTGTGCTAAACCTTAAAGTTCAAAGATCTGTGCTTTGTTGTTGTTTCCATATGAAGAAGAGAGGATGATGTTTTCCCTCTTGGTGTCTACTCTGATGGATGTGATGTCACCACTCTTTCAACGGGAGCAGAAAGGTAGTGAAGAGAAGAAAGTATGTCTGGGGTTCAGCCTGCATCTTTAATTTTTGCTCTTAAATATCGAAATTTGTCTTTTCTGCTGAACTAACAAAGACCGAAATACTCCCTGTGTGCTGTGATGTAAGGTACTCTTCAAAAATAAACATTAGCCCAGGAAAAAGACCTTCCCTTTGACAAGGCCTCCCACAGAGAACCTGTTGACATGTTCTTTGGATCTAGTGGTACAGGATCTTTTTCAACACTCAAGGAATAGCAATGATCTCTTTTTCTGGTAAATCTTCACTAACCTGCTTAAAAGATGGTAGATCTAGAGTAACATAACTGACTCGTAGTGAGCACGGTCCTGTACTGTTTGTCCTTCTAGTAAGTCAGTCTCCAAAATCTCTCCATTCCAGGGAAATCACTTGCACAACATCCAACTTCAAATGCTTGTGAAGAGAAGGAAGAAGGATGCATCACTAAGGATCACACAACCAAATCTTTGACTCTTGTAGCTTTGTCATCATTTGCACACTGCAAAAATGGAGCTTTCAATCTACCTCTGATGCTTCAGAATCACCACCTACATCTGCAGGCAACTCATTGTTCTTTCATTGCCTCTTACATTGAACCTGTGTTGCTTGTGTGTGTTTTGTTTCAAATATCCCTCTCTAAACAGGAACATCCTTGATGTCAGACTCTTCAACTTACCAAGTCTTTACATCTTAAAAATCAATAGCACTTTAAGAGTTACTTAAGGGCATCTTTGGACAGACATCCCAGTTCTCTATAACAATGTTTCATTACATATTGTTGAGGATCTGGGAGCATTTTCACATCCCTGCACGTAAGATGCCATTACAGCCAAACATGCTGTGTTTGCTATTGTAAATTTAACTCCTGCTACAAAGCAGAAGGAAAGGGGATAAAAGAATAGTTATTTCAGTCGTGTAACACTGCAATTGCTATGTAAAAAGTCTGCTTAAACTTATAACTTTCTCCACCTGCCTTTCATTTTTTTGCCAGCCTACATCCTCTATCATGATCTTGCTGAAGTTCTGTTTTAAACATAATTTTAAATGGATCCACAGGAAAGTTCTGCGAAAGTTACATTTTGTAAAAAGGCTGGATATTGTCGTTAGGAATAATGTTTTCAAGGAGGTCCAATCTGTCAGGTTGCCTGGGCTTGATGAACACAACTCCACCTCAGTGTCAGTACCAGCCAAAAAGCCCCATGGGAACTGAGAGCTTCTGCCCTCCTGAAACACCTGTTATCATCTACTGCACCAAAATCATCAGTCCCTTCTGTGAAGCCTGAAACAGAAAGCCAAAATTAAACAAACAGAAGCCCATATAATAGCAATCCTTTGGACAGGTGAAGTATTTCCCCAGCAGCCTGATGTCAGGGCCCTGTTCTGCCAGGCTGACAGTCCAGGGATGTGAGAGCAAGGTCTGCTCCAGGGGTAAAGGGCACCAAGAGGTAGTAGTCAGGGTTGGCACCAAGAATTCAGGCTGATCTGGGAGGAAGCAAGCTGCAGAGTCCATGTTAGCCCTATCCAACGCATTATTGAGCCCAAGGTCTTTCCTTAAAGTAAGTCAGTCTTTAGGCATCCACTCTGTAGTGTTATGGCATTGCACAGACTGTCTTGCAGTGAAGATTAATGTTCCACTTAGATGAGCTGGAAGGGTTCAGTTTTGTACCATGTCTCACCAAACACCTGAGAGATGATTAAGCAGCACTGGCACACAGTCTGTTATGTCTTACTGATTCATTACAATGGCACATCTAGAACTTGACTGTTCCCTTCAACTGCTGCTTCTTTCAATACATTGCTACTTCTGGGGGTGTGAAGTACAGCAACTTGACTTCATAAAGGGGGTGCACTGTTTATCATGTGAGCATCATAAACTATACCTACCAACACTGAGAGAAAACATAAGAGAAAACACAGAAGTGAAGCATTTTTTTTTTTTAAAATTTCATCATTTATTTCAGCTTCCTTACCTGACAACTGCTATTATTTTCTGAGAGAGGCAGACAGCAAATAGAAACTTACATTTATATTATTTGTGGTGGTAATATGTTTCAGTCTTTTCCACATTACCTTGTCATTCTGAATTCAACTTGCCATTTCTCAAACAGCACATTTTTCATCACACAACAAATCCATCCAGTGAAACATAACTACAATACCTGGACAAGTCAATGCTCTGCCTGCTCAGTTTCTCAGAGAAAAATTGTGGGTGAGGTCCTGAAAAGCATCTCATGATGACAGCGCCCCATTTGGTCACTTTAAGAGTTAAAATAGAAGACAACTAAGTATTCAGCCTTTGAAAATCTTATGCTGTTTAGGAGTATTCAAGGCCAGACTCCCCCAGCACTAGTACTCCTAGCCCAGTTTTGTAACCTCAAGAGATTGCTTATTTGCCTTTGAGTTGACGAAACAAAACAAACAAACAAGAAAAGAAAGACGATCCAGTCCACTTGAACATTATAAGACAACTTTGGTTTGCTTTGTGAAATTTCTGACCTGATGGTTTTATGACCAAGAATCTCCTTCTGTAAGCTTAGAGTAAATGCCATGTACATGCATCATTAGGTCTTGGACCTTACCAGGCATTTTGCAAATGTAATTTTAAAATCAATATAGGCTTTGGAATGATAACACAATGAACACTGAATTGTTGATTTTCCCTATTTTATACAAGATTGATCACTATAATTTTTATTCTTAAATTAGTCAGATAAAGCAAATTACTTTTGATGGTAGTGCGTAACTACAATCATATGCTTAATTCAACTTGTATTCCTAGTAGCTGAAAAAAGCTCCTGCTCTTTATCGAAACCTAAAATCTTCACAATCCTTTCAGCTGTGTGTCTGAAGAAAACATGTTATTTCTCAAATACTTCAAGGTGTGAATGGAATCCATTCAGCTCTTCTGCTGCTAGAGAAATAGCACTGGCTTCACATTGAGATCCTGAGATGCATGTACAAGATTCTCTACCTCTGACACCATCTCTGTGTTCAGTTTGCAAGTGAGCACTTCAGCTTTGTTACAGAGCTTGTGCTTTCTCGGGACTAGATTCCAGGATAATTCTAACGATCAGGAAGCAAGAGACTTGCAACTAAGAAATATGGAGCATGTATTCTAACATTTATGAATTGTTAGCTGAGCAATGCAACAACACAAAGAACATAGTACTGTATGGTTCTGAAATTATCTTTATTGTAGCTTTTTAAATAATAGTCTAGGAACTCTTATTATTTCCTTCTGTAAAAGAGATCCAAACACAATCCAAAGAATTTCTTATTTTGAATGGCAAAGCCAAATTTTAATGAGATTAAAATACAAACCTGAAAATGCTGCATCCCTGTTTTAGAGTTCTGTGGAGAGCTGAAGTATCTTCCAAATACATCTGTTACTAGTGAGACATGGAATAGTTTTTGGCTTAAATTAATTCAATTTTCTTTCAATACATTCATTTCTCTAAGGTCTCCAAATATCAGTTTCCATAATTGCACTTTCCATGTAGAAATCTTTTGGTGAATTTAAGAGTTCTGACAAGGACATCAGACATCGTTGTGTGGTTGGTGCCAGAAAATAATCTTTGTCTAAACAGGCAGCCAGATACCCAGAAATCCCAAGAAAATGGCCACTATAAATGTTTCAGCAAATTGTATATAATACACAAAGGAATCCAGCACTTCTAGTCTAATTTGGTCTATGTGCAGCTGCTCCATGGATATTCTAGGTGAATCAATCATTTTTAATGCACCTGCACTGCAGGTAATCTCAGTATATTCACCTAGCACAGATACATATGTTTGTAGCTGAGAAATCTTTCCCACTGCTCCACACAGCCTACAACTCTGTTTAACCCTGACTGGGGGGAAAAAAAAAAAAAAAAAAAAAACACCACAAAACTTTAAGAGAAATTGAGAGAAAACCAGTAAAAAAAAAAATTAAAACTCCAGACATGAAAATACTTGCTTCCTAATGTACATTTCTATCACCTTACATTTTAGTGTTTTAAATATGTTTATGGGTTGCTGCTGAAAACAACAATCCTGATTTATATCAAATATCTATAGATATCTTCAAATATATAACAGTTTTCATTCTATCTCACTTCATGCTCCTTCAAAGACTGAAGGTAAATAAAACAGAATACACGTGTACTGACATTTTATTTCAGATTTGAGGGAGATTTTCCTTTCTGGGAGCAGGGAGAGCAGACTGAAAGCACTACAGTTTTCATCTTTCAGATGCAGCCATTCCCAATAACTTTTGAAGAAGTTCAGCAATAGAACAACATTTATGCCTCGTGAAGCATGTATTCACAGTCTCATACCAACTTCAGAAAAAACACAATTGCATGATATTAACTAAAATGAAAGAGGATGGAGTCTTCTCTTTGGATTAAGGAGAGTTGTCCAATATTTCTACAAAACAAGTCTTTTGTCAAGCGAATACATCATGAACAGTCTTACAGTAAGTTTTTTGCCAGTATTTAAAGTGTTCCATTAGTGTAAGGAAAGCGAAGCAATTTAGATAACTAATCCCTCTTCTAATTTTTTTCTAGTAAAACTGGACATCTGCCATCAAAATAACCACACAATGTGCATTAAAAAAATTCCATGAGCAATCAGGTTCTGAATGGTAAACGCCACCAAAAATTTCACCAGCAGCAGTACAGTAGCTATATAAAAATTACAGAAAACATTTACTACTAGAAGGATAAGTAAGATTGTAGGAATAGACTATCAGAATTGGACAAGGACCTGAATTCAGTTTGATAACATTTTAATATTAAATTCAAGGAATAGATTATTTTACAATTTTTTTATTATTATTATTATTTTATTTACCCACTTTTCAGAAGTGTGGAAGAAGTCTACAGGCATGCAAAATGTTTTAAAACATTAAATTATTAATGAATTATTACCTTTATTTGACATTTCAATTTCTTTTCTCCCTTGACATTTCAAGAGACAATGAGATTTTGTTCTAATTTTTATATCAAATAAACTATTATTCTTGATAGCACAGTTGCCTACTAGAGGTCAGAATGAAAGATTTTGTTTGGGTTAACGTAATTACATTGGGCTGCTTACTTATCACAGTGTTTATGGGAGTCCAAGTTTACCACCAGACCTAAGTTAGAAGAAAACAGATATCAATTTTTAAAAAAATCTAACAACCAATAGACAACCAGTCCTGTTAATGTTTCTCGACGATCAATTTACATTTTAATCAGATTTACTGCCCTGGGAGATTGACACATTAATTGCTAAGTCATCAAAAAACTTATGTCATCCCTTCCTGCAGAGCCCTCATGAAGTCATGTCTCATCCCACCCACTCAATAACAGCACTGGAAATTGATCTGTGACTATATGTGCAACCTCCTAACTACACCTTGTGATGCTGTCACAGCTCATTCCTGGTGAAAAAACTGCTGTAAGACCAGCATCCTACCCATAAGGAAATAAATCAAAGAGCTGTTGTGTCAGCATCAGGTGCAGTCCCCAAACAGGGACACATTGGAATCTTCTACTTCCTCCAGAGCTGCTCTTTTTCTGACAGGCCAATAGAACAGCTCATTTTGTCAATCGCCTCCAGGTTGCACTCACACACGAGTTATTCAAGTTCAAAGTACTTTACAAATTTTGAGTGCCCAGAATGCAAACATTAGAGCTATCATACCACTGCAATGAAAAGAGTGGGCACAGTTTGAAATACTGTCAAACAACATGGATTTGCTTCTTGGACCCACCAACCAAAAGACTGCTCTTATACACCAGAGATCATATTTTGTCTTAGTAAGGATTTTCAATAAAGACCTGGAAATCATTCCTGGGTTGTGAAAGAAACTACTACAACTTCTGCTGAAGGCTCAAAAGAGATTTCTTCTTTGTTCAAATCTAAACAATGCTAAAGAAACAGACTTTTCATTTTTAAAAAAGGTTTAACACCTGAGCAAGCTCAGAAAAAAAAAAAAAAGCTATTTAATTTCACCGTAATGAAATGTAGTGTACAGGCTTTGGAATATAGGCAGCCTGGACTCAGTCTTCAGAGCCCCTCCAAAGACCAAAAGAAGGCAGAAACACATCTTCATCTTTCTGGGCCCCAGGGCAGCATCTGTAGCACGAAATAATGCACTGCTGTCTCATTTGAGATGATTTCTCACTCAGAAATGAAACAGGTGGCAGGTGAAAGAAGAGGGAAATAACTGGTGCATATAATGACTTTTCTGAGTACCTAAGGCTACATTTTATCTCAATTTACACAGCTGTTTCCTGAATTAGTCAAAGAAGTACTTAACAATAGTAGCATGAGGACAATCAACTTGTGTTTACTATATAAAATTTTGCAGTTTTCATGCAGAATTTCTCAGAACCTGAGCAAAATGTGGTGTTATGATGTGAGATGCTTGAAACTGAAACTAAACAAAAGTCAAATTACATTGGCAAGAGATGGATAGTTCAAAGTACACATTAAAGAATTATGATGCAGATTCTTTCACTTGCAAAGAAATGATCCAAATAGCTAGCACCATTAGTAAACACAGGTCAGTCTTGATTTTACTGATGTGAATGTTGGATACAGAGGCAACCTTGAGCACCCTCCATTCACTCTCATTTACTATGAGAATTCTACCAATTTGTAAATAAATGCTCAAATATCTACAGTTAAGCTTAAACTCAAGTCACATTGTTGATAATAGGTGCAATTCATTAAAAAAAAATAACATTCATTCAGTTTTTCAATCATAAATTTTTAGCCATTACACAATGAGATGTTTTCCTGAAGTACTAAGCCTCAAATATCCAAGTCCTAAATGTCACCTGCACCAACAAGCAGACCTTAGGCACTGAGTCACAGCCTGGATATAGCAGAGATTCGTTGTTTTTAAATATATATAGGACTTTTAATACAAGCTGTAGTTATTTGGCCAACAATGCTCAGAATTTCTAATAAATACAAAAGCAGTTTCCCAAAATTCCTAGAAACATGGGATTCCCTCCTTAATTACAGCTGAGGAACTTGCACCCTGAGGAATGTACAGATGTCTTTCTGAACTCACATTTTGCTCATTTTTTTTTCATAAACATTCACATGGTGACTTCCATATAATTGAGTTTAGATTAATATGATTATTATATTAATTATGAAAGGTAAGTTAACAGGTTAGGAAGTCCAATTAACTCATCAGACTTCAGGTCTACTCTGCAGCAATTTGGCTGCATCTCTTAAAATTAAAAGCTACTGTGAATTGATATAATAATTATTAGACTATTTATGTGATGCCTGAAATTAATTGTGCTAAAACTTACTGATCCCTACAAACAGTAGACCACTAACACCTTAAAACCACTGCTACAATTGGTCTTTCAACAAGTCATAGACATAAGACCTATAAAATGGAAAGGAGATACAAGCAAATTAACACCAAATAGAATGTAACAAGTCAATTCTAAGGTCACCATGGCAACTTCCATAACTTTAAGCCCGAATTATGTGACAAAATACTTAAATATTACTTTCACTGTAGTAATACAATATACTTAGAATTGTGGCCATACTCCTTCCCCAAAATGTTTCAATGAAAATTCCTTCCAGAAGATAATTTTAAAATCTCCAGTTTCTGAGTGTCACATAGAATTAATAGTCAAAAACTAAAAAAAAAAAAAAAACAACAAAAAAAAAAACACTAAAAAAAAAAAAGGATCAGTGCAAAATGTTCTTATGTTCTTAGGTTACTCACTAGCAGATAAGTAATATCTAATTCTAGGGGGGAGAGGGGAAAGAAAAGAGAGACAGACTCGTCTCTGCCTCTCTCAGGTCTGAGGAACAGTATTTCCTTTGAAGCTCTGCCTGGAATGATAGGTAGTGATGAATGCAGAGCTGACTGATGATTAATGGTATTTAAAAGAGAATTCTCATGACTCTCTGCATATTCAGGCTCTGAATAAACCTGGTATTGCCCAGTTTGCTCATACAGTGGGAAAAAAAAATCTCACTTTAGGATATTTGGGATTAACTTTTTCCAGTCCCTTCTTGGCAAGGATCACAGATGGTTGGAGTTTGGGAGATAAATAAATAAAACTTTTTTAATAAACAGATTATGCCTTGCATGTACTGTTTGTAGCATAGAGAGATAATTATCTGGTCAACAAAGATCAATATATAAATGAAAAAAATATGTCTTTTCTGCAGTTTTGTCTTTCAGCATGTTTTATCATTATATCATACTTGCATGATATCTAGCAATGTCTGTAACACACCTTGGAAACATGAACAGGGCTGAATTGTGTCTGTACTGCAGCACAGAGGCACGTTGCCATAGCAAGAGCTCCTGTAGGCATGGTACCCCAGGTGTGCCCTTCTGTTACAGAGACAATTTCAGAGTAGGTCTAGATGATGTAAGCAAGACAACTTCCTAAAATTCATGCGAAGTCTAGGCAATGGATGTTGTGCAAGTGTCACTGTCACTGCAGCACTACATGCCATGTGGTCTTTCCAAAAGTTTTGCTATCACCCAGTGGTCAGAAAGAGATTTAGAGAGATGGTGGAGGTACCTGGTTGGTTCCCTGGGGTTACCTTGGTACCACCTTTGGAAGGTTTTGATAGGGTAATTTAAGGGCAGAGAGGCAGCAATTTATGGGTAACTAGTGCAATACAAGACAGTGTGGCCCTGAGACATGGTGGTGTATGCTCTTCAGAGGCAATTAAGTGACAGAATATATATTTCTATGAAAAGTCTGTGGCTATGATAGAAGGAGGAATGTAAGGGAAACTAAAGAAATTCATGAGGTATACAATAAACATGGTTATGTGATTTAAAAAATGGGAAAAAAATAATAAGTTGTAGAACAAAACTAGGAGTCTGTATTACAAATGAGAGAAATAGAAATTTTCTACTTGTAATAAAAAATTTAATTTTGGTATAATTACAGGCTAGTGGGATGGCTAGCAGAACTGAAGTGCTCAAAGAAATCCAAAACTCTTGATGCTGCAGTGGTTTTTAAGAAGCACATATTTGCTTCCGAAATCAAAAAAGATGTTACCCCATTCAAGAAACTGACAAGTCAGAAGCATAAACAATCTTCAATAGCTTATTGTAAAACGTCATAACAGATAATAAGCATGATAGATTATAATTTAGGGACTGCTTCAGGCCTCCAGTCTGCCTTATAATCACAGATTAGAACAGGGTGAGAGCTAAAAGAGCTATGTAACTACAGGGTTTCTCTTCAGGTGATAATTCTAGAAACTTCATATGGCTAATACCAAAATGTGCTTGACATTTTTAAGTGCTCTAAAGCACCCTTTCTATTTCCATTTTACATCAGGCATGTCATAAAGTTAGAGAGACCTGATCTTAGCAGATAAGGAGAAATTGATTTTCAGAACACAATATCACAGATAATTAAGTAGAAAACATCAAGACTTGTCCTCAGATGGTTTTTTAGTAAAGAGAATATAATGCAAGCAAATAGTGTATATATTTTGTATTTCAAAGAGCTGCTCATCTAAAGCTGGACACAATAGAGGCTAATCATTTTGGACAGATTATTTAATGAGGAAGATGTATGGACAGTGCTTAAAAAAATATTTAAGAATGCTTTTAAATATTCAAAGAGTCTTTATCTTGTAACTTCCAAAGATAGCAAAGTAGTAGCAATTATTAGCAGTCTATCTAGATCACAAACAAGTGAGAAGCAGAAGACAAGTGAGGCCCGATGTTTATGACAACTGTATATTAGGTGAAAGCATGCTTATGCTGAGTGTCATAAATCTAACATTTAAGAACTGCAGAAAAAAAATTGAAGGAAACTCAAATAAGTTACACTTACTTTAATTAACAACTCCTTTCCTGATTTCATTCCTGAAGTTGTAGAAGGATTGAAAAAAAAAAAAATCAGAGCTCTAGATCATTAATATTGATTTTTAAGTGTGTGAAATACTAAGCAAATACTAGACTTGAATGTAAATAATTAAAAGCAAGATGATAGGACTGTTAGTCTAAAGTAGATCATGGAAAAATAATGGAACAGTTGGAGTTACTCTGTTTTATGCAATTACATGAGGTCCCTTCCAACACAGAATATTCTGTGATTCTGTAATGAAGGAAATATTCACAAACTGTATGATGGGGAAGAGCTGGGGAATTTCTGCAGAAGTTGTAAATTCATATGCATAAACCATTTCTCTTAAGCTCTCTTAAAGCTTTCAAGTTTTCAGCTTTTCTTCTCATTCTGTCAACTCAACTCTACTTTGGATTAAAATTTTATTTGTTCACTGTCTTTTTATTTTTTTTTTTATTTTTTTTCTTTTGGTTGATAAGAAACTGCTAAGGAAGACAACTTCTGTGTTCCTCTGAATTATTAGCCATATGTAGGATGTTTTCTGTAAGAGGAGCTGTGTTGCCTTCTTTTTCCGAAAGGAAGTCTGTAGCTACTTTAGAGGTTATCAAGAACAAAGAAATGGATTGAAGAATTTGTATGTTTTGCTTTTAGGAAGTTAGTTTTCTAATAGTCTGCCAGTTGTGCTCATTATGTAAGAGGAATAGGAAAAATAAGTATGGTCCATTCAAAGCACAGAATAGTAAAACTCATGAGTGTTGGATAAAGAGCAAGCTGAAAGTTTCACCTCTTACTGAAAGAGAAGCTGAAGAAAAAGAGCAATTTTGGCACTGGAAGAATGGAAATACTGAAAAGAAAATATCAACTAGATAACATAGAGATTTTGGAAAACAGATGTCTTACTGCAGATGAGTATGGGGTTGGATGTCCAGTATTAGACATCAGTCCATGGGTAGAGGCTCCTATCCTGCAGTCAGAGAAAGGTTTGCTATAGAAGAGACTCAATTCTCAGTAGTTCCAAGCGTGACACTGGAATCAAAGGGACTAAGCACATTCAATGGAGGACTTTGGGCAGGGCAGTAAGTTTATATCTGGTATTGTCTTAATGTCTAAAAATACTCATCCACCTCTTGAGTGAGCAATGCGTGAAGCATTTGTGATATAGTCGGAACATTTTTTCACCACATTTTTTCAGACCAAGAGATTATTAAAGCTTTAAATACAGTGATCAAATTTCACTTATAGGTTTATACTTCACAATCTTTATTACACACCATTCACTCAATACTTTGCCAGTACTCTTGTAATATCTAGAAAGCAGAAGCCACAGTTAGATAAAAAAGGCACAAAACTTCAGTTTTACTGGTGCTTGTTCCAGTACTTTGAATCACCTGTATTCAAATAATACACAGCAGCAAAAATATTCCCTCTTTCCTCATCCTGACTAATAATTCTTTTTCAAAGCCTTCACACCAATTTTCTGTGATGTGTTTTTTGTATTTCCTTCAGACACTATAAAGTGTTACCTCTTTTTTTTACTTTACTTTGTTTTGTTGTTTAAGCAATGGACCCAATGCTCAATTCAGCCACATTCTTCCCTGCGGTCTCCCCCTTTTCATGGAGATCACAGTTCTGCCTTCTAGCTGATTTATACTTCCAGTCTTTCTTCTTAACAATTCAGGAAATATCCCCTATTTCAAAAAAAAAAAAAAAAATCTGCATAGTGTTCAGCTACTCTTACAACTCTTGAACCCTTTTAAATGGGTATCTGACAGTGTCCAGTGTGCTTTATAAAAGCAGTATTCACAATTCATATAGTTACTGTGCAAGTAACAAAAATGAGTACTAGAACTTCATAAAAGAATTTTAGATGTATGAAATCAGCAGACAGACACGTTTGACCCAGCCCTCCTGTACTGGATGGCACTGCCATCTACCTTCCTTCCTGCAGGAAGTTCTGTTCCATTTGTATTGATGGTTTTTAATATTTGGTTTTAAATCCTTTTAAAACAGATTGCCCCACTGAATAGATATTTCAGGCACACTGGACAGCTGTATTAATGTTTTTCTTTGGGATTTGATTACTTACAATACATTGAGTTTTAATGCATCATCACTGTTAATGCTGGATTGATAGTATCTTGGTTGGTTACAATCCCGAGTTATTACAACATAGGTTGCTGAGAATAAGCTCTGGATTTTTCCATGTTAGTTATCAGAAATTCAATGTTCCTATATATCACAAAAGAAGAGAAAAAATCCATATTAAATACAGCTTTATCATACAGCTCAATTGTTAATAGGAAATATTATCTGAAAATAATGAACAAATACGACACATGCTAAAGTATGGATATGTGAAATAATAAAAAAAAAAAATTCTAGTTGTAAAAGTCTTTATCTGTATGAAGACCTTTCCAGTGCAGATAACCACAATGGATTTTAATGGATTAATCCCTGTAGTGAACGACTTTTGATTAGTTATAACACCATTAATAATATTGGATTACTACTGCAGCACAAGGATGCTCTATAGGATGACACCACCACAGTTCACCACTTTCTGATTAAGAGTGCATCTTTATACCATAAATACTTTTAACCTTTTTTAATTTTTTTTGTTTCTCCACTCCAGTATTAATGCCATGTTCATTCAGCAGTTTGCAAATTCTGTTTCTAAGTAGCTACCTTTACTCTCAAATAACACCACCATCTTATCAAAGGGAAGATAAAATTGATCTCTAATTCTGAAAAGAAATTACTGAATTGTTAATTAAAAAATACATCTATTTTTTTTTTAATGTAAGCATGCCAAAAGCTGGTTATAGAATCATAGAATCATTAAGGTTGGAAAGACCTTTAAGACCATTGAGTCCAACCACTATCCCCTGTTCCTCAGTGTCATATCTACATGTCTTTTAAATACCTTCAGGGATGCTGACTCCACCACTTCCCTGGGCAGCCTGTCCCAATGTCTCACAACCCTTTCGGTAAAGAAGTTTTCCTAATATCCAATCTAAATCTCCCCTGGCACAATCTGAGGCCATTTCCTCTCCTTCTATCACTTGCTACCCAAGAGAAGAGACTGCCTCCCACCTGGCTACAACCTCCTTTCAGGTAGTTGTAGAGAGTGATAAGGTTGCCCTAAGTCTCCTTTTCTCCAGGTTAAAAAACCACAGGTCCCTCAGTCATTCCTCACAAGATTTATGCTCTAGACCTTTTACCATCTCCATTGCCCCTCTCTGTACATGCTCTAACACCATGATATGCCCCTCTTGTAGTAAGGGGCCCAGAACTGGACACTGTACTCAAGGTGCAAACCTCACCAGTGCTGAGTACAGAGAGACAATCATTGCCCTCGTCCTGCTGCCCACACTATTTCTGATACAGGCCAGGGTGCCATTGGTCTTCTTGGCCATCTGGGCACACTGCTGGCTCATGTTCAGCTGCTGTCAATGGGCACCCCCAGGTCCTTTTCTGCTGGGCAGTTTTCCAGCCACTCCCAAGCCTGGAGAGTTCGATGGAGTTGTTGTGACTCAAGTGCAGGACCTACCACTTCACCTTGTTGGTCATCATACAATTGGACTCAGCCCATCAATACAGCATTTCTATATCCCTCTGCAAAACCCTACTGCCTTCCAACAGAACAACACTCCCACATAGCATGGTGTCATCTGCAGTCTTACTAAGGTGCCCTCAATCCCCTTGTCCAGGTCATCAGTAAAGATATTAGACAAGACTAGATCCAGTATTGAGCCCCAGGGCTAACTATTTTTGACCGGCCACCAGTTCGATGTAATTCCATTCACCACCACTCTCTGGGCCTGGCTATCCAACTTGTTTTAACTTAGCAAAGAGTACAATCATATAAGCTGTTAGCAGTTTCTCCAACAGAATGCTATGGGATATAGCTACAAATATTTAATAGTCCAGATAAGTCTTTCTCCTCCACTAAGCGGGTCTCCGTGTTGCAGTAGGAAATCAGCCTTAATTCCCATGTGACCATTTCAGATCCTTCCATGGTTTCTAACACATCAATAACCCTTGCAATTTTGTTGCCACATACATCCCCATCCCCTTTGTTCACTGAGATGGCAGACCAAAGGACCTTGCTAGCACACCATCTTTCAAATATTGGTTTGCTGTCCCCAAGTTTATCTCTAGCAAGACAGGTTTTATTCTCTTCCCCCTTCAAATCTAGTTTAAAACTCTTTTAATGAACCCTGCTGACTCCTGAGCAACGATCCTTTTCTCTGATACAGGTGTACCCCCTCTGTTGCCAGCTGGCTTGGTGTCACGTAAACGGACCTGTGATCAAAAACCCCTAAATTCTACCAATGACACCAGGCTCAGAGACAGGTATTGGGCTACTGGTGCTTCCTGTCTCTTTCCTCATCATTCCCTGCAATTGGAAGGATAGAGAAGTGCTACTTCTCTACTCTACTACTCTTGCTTCTGATGCTTTAACCTGTGGTCTCAAGGCCTTTAAGTCTCTGTTGATTGCCCTCAGACTTCTTCTTAGGACTTCATTGCTGCCTCCCTGGAAAATCAGTAATGGAGAAAAATCAGTAATCTGAGAGCCACACCAGGGTCAGAAGCTTTCTCTTCGTGCCTTTAACCCAGGCCCCAGAGAGGCAGTAGACTTTCCAAAGAAGTGGATCTGGTCTGTATATAAGGCCTTCTGTTCCCTTCAGAGAGCAGTCTCCTATGACAATGACCCATTTTTCTTTTCTTTATGGAAGCAGTTTGATGCAGGACATGGCCCACTTACCTTGACACATCTCTATGTCAGATCAACCATCATGCTCAATATGGGTTCCACTTGCAGAGCCCATACCTTTTATGCAAAGACACCTTGGAAGGTGGGGCAGTCACAGAGCAGGTGTGTCTCCTGTGTCACGGAGTAGCTTGAAGCCATTGCCCCTTATCCCAGACAAAGAGAGAATAGTGAATCCTGCATATTGTGCATCCTGCCTGCATGTTGAGCCTGTCTCAAGGAATGTCACAGGTATGAATGGTTATATCATTTGATTATATATTCAGCTGCTGCTACCATCTGAAAATCAGATAGACATAATTTTCAAGTATTCTTGTAAAGATACTGTAATCTTGAGAAATAAACAAGGAAACACCTATTTCATTGATAAACTATCATAAAAGTTCACCAACTGTGTTCTGTGGGATTTACTGGAATAATGTTTTACCTCCTAATTTCCAAGATTGTGTTCTCTCCTGTGGGACAGGAAGAATGAGATGTTAGCATTTGGGCATCTCAACCACAACACTGCATGAATACAGCCTCTCACCTTTCTCTCAAAGAGCAAAATTTGCATTATCTGTACTATACTATTTTAAATCAGCACTGACTAAAAATACTTAGCTGACATTATGATGATCAAAGATGTAATAAGAAAATCTTTCAGGCAAAAATCATCAGCAGATGAGAAAATAGACATTTAAGTTCATTTCTATGAAAGGTTTCTTCCCCCCCCCCCCCCAATACGATAAAAATAAATTGTATCATCCAGTAGCCTTTCATTCACTTTCATATTCAAATTTATTTTAGATCTTCAAATTTAAGGACATAGATATCTTTTGTTTCATAACTTTGACAATTTGAACTGCAAAAGACACAAAATGATAATTACCCGAAGTAATATTCCTTTGCTCATACCCTGAGCCATTAGGCTATTGTGCAGAAAAAAAAGAACATCATTGATTTTGATTTACTTAAGTTTTATTTTCAATGGAGCTGAATAAACACTAATTATTTCTCTCAAATATAAAGCTCAGGCCACTGACAAGCTTGAGGTACAGCTTTTGCGGTGGCAGAAAAAAATCTCAAAATTGCAGGTTGAGGAACTGCAGAGTCTCTTTCTAGGTATTACAAAACTCTCCGATCTAATTATTTTTCATTTTGACCAGTTCTGTACAACTGCATGCTGAAGCACAGCAGTGTAATACAGCTCAGTATTCAGCAATATGATGCTTTAAACACTACTCTTTGATGCCAATACTCTCCAAGGGCCACATAGGGAGTATAGGAGTTTTAAATAAATAGTCTACCCATCTATACTGTTTGTCTCGATCTTTCAAATTCAGTTTTTCACCTCACTGCAGAAAATGTATAGATTTTCTGCCTATGTGTGCAGGGTTTGCAGTTCTGTAGCTGCATCACTCATCAGGCATGCAACCCTTACAGAACAGAATACCGTGCTCAGTGACTCCCAAGAGAACGGAAAAACTTTCTGCGAAGCAAACTGAAACGGCTTCCATTACTAAAATTATTACACTTCTCTCATAAATATAAAGCAATTGGGAACTGTAGAAGATTTCACATATTCTTTGTCTTACTTCATCACACTTGTCTGTCCTGGATAAATAAAGTAGTGATAGTTCTATTATAAAGGCCTAGCCTTGGTGTCCAAAAAAATCCCAGCAAAGTGCTAAAAATTATCCCAGTGGGAATCAGGAAAGTTGGAAGGTCTAGAAGTGCTTAAAAGTCAAAGCCAACAACAAAATAAATGTTTCTAAAGAGTTCTTTTATGTCTCGAGCAAGACACATTTTAAGTAGGACCCTATGTTAATTTTGAAAATCAGATTTTTCCAATAAAAACAATAGAGAAAGAAGCTTGCCATTCCTCCTACTTTTGCATTTTATCCCCTTTCCAGATTTAGCAAGCCCTATTCACACCGTATCAGTGGATTATTTATAGAAAAGAAGATTTCTAGGTGCTGAAGAAAAAACATTACAATCTTCATAAATTTAGGCTCTTCTTTTAATACAAAATTACTTTGCAGTACCAAAAGCCGTCTAAAAGCAATAGTGTACAGTCATAAATGTAAAATAACCAACCACCCAAGTTTCAATGTCAATTGCACAGGGAAGTGCACCAAAGAAATGAGCATGCTTCAAAAAAACAGTGGAAACTTGGTACCGGCAAGACCCTATATGGGGACAGAAAATTTTGGAAAAAAAACTCACTAAAAAAATACTTCACCAGCAAATATCTCCAAATTAGTACTTCTACAATCTATTTTATGTGCATGTCAGCTTTTGATTTCTTTTTCCCTAAAAAAAAAAAAAATTCCAGTACAAAAATAAAAGTTTTGGTTTAATAATCAGGTTTTTTTTAGAGGAAAGTACTTTCTATATAGTCACTGCATCTAAGCCTTAGGGACTGTCAAAATTAAGCTGCTTCCTCCCTTGTGAACCCTGTATTAGGATCAATGAGATGCGTAGAAATTTATGTTGAGATTTCTTCCAACCAAAATGTCAAATCAAGTTGCTTTATTACTCTTGAGGGAGGAATAAGGCATATTTCATCTATTCTCAAGAGGATATGCACGTTTCCTATGTATCGGAAATACTGGGTACACTTTATCACAGAAGTAGTATATTAACACTTTGAAGCACTAAAGAATGGCTGCAAGAGAAGAGATCTTGGAGCAAATAATCTACCTTCATATCTGTAATTGAAAAGGTCATTTCCTTTTCTTGGAGCCCCTTCTCTTGACCTTTTGTTAACTCATACTGAGACAAATATGCTCAAATCAGTAAGAGCCATCTTGGACAAAAATGAAATGTCTCAATTTCCAGACCAATGGCCTGAAAATGATTTACAGCAAACAGTCCTGAACAAAACATCTGACCTGGAGGCCAAAATAAACAATAAAGACTTACTATTGAACAGTTTCTCTTTAAGTGCATGCCAGATCTCAGGATCTACTGAAATTTTTAAACAAATAGCTGCCTATTCAACTGAAAATAGGTGCCTGTTCAGTTACTTTTCTTCAGAAGGAGTGAGACAAGGAAACTCTTCACCTTCTGCCTTCCTTCCAGTGGATTTCCTAGCAAAGGAGGACAGTTTCCTTTTTCCTCACACTTACTGGCATGGAAGTACTTTTAAGTGAGATTTAACTCTAGAGCTAGCCCTGCTTTGAACAAGCAATTTGTGTTAAATTGTTTCAAGAATTCCCTTCCAGCCTATATCATTCCATTCTGCTACTTAGCTTTACAGGTAGTAGCCGTATTCAATATCACAGAAATCTTTCACTTAGAATGTTTCTAATCTGCTATCACCTATATAACCTTATAGATACCTATTTTCTCCCATCTGTGATATTCTTATATCACAGATATTCTTATTCTAGTTAATGTACTATATCATCCCATATAGTAGTAAAGATTTCAAGTATTTTGTATATCATTTTTCACTATAAAATGGATTTGATCATTCATGGGGTTTTTTCTGTCTTCAACTGAGAGTAAAATTACCAGATTTTCAAGAAGACAGTGTTCAAGGTCAAGAAAACACATTTCTTATGGGACATGACAGTCCAGGTATAATTGACTCATTTTTTTTACTACCAGTTTACTTTTGCCTCCTGTATTCTCCTGTATTTCATCCAATATGACAGTAGCTGGCTACAATTAAAAAAAAAAAAAGTCACACCCACTTTATTGGCATTCTAATCATACTGCTCTCATCCTTTCAAACTTACACAAAAATTTACTGGTAAATCATACTCTCCTAAATGTATCAGTTTTGACAGTGAAGACTCCAAATATTGTTACTTTGATTCTGAAAGTGAGACTTACATGACCACAGTTGTCAGCCCTGTTACTAATACTTGGCAATTTCTACCAAATTTGAAAGAGGAGTGGAAATTTAAGTTTAATATATCTATTGGGAAGAAAAGCAATTATGTGATTCTCCCCAACTAGACTTTTGTTGAAGATAGCAGAGACCAACAACTATATTGCTTTGAAAACCAACAGCACGTAACTGCCTCTTGCAGATTCAGTAGCTCATGTGAAGTTAGGGAAGGAAAATTGCTGAAAATGCTGTAGCAAGGAAAAAGAAGAATATGGAAGGTAATTGGGGAATCAGATGGTATAAGTTAAGACTACAGAGATTCATTAAAAAGGTGAATACAGAGTGGTGCAAGGGAAGAGAAGGAAATTGTAAATGAGATTAGACTACTGCAGCTAAAGTGTCTGAGATAAACTGCAAAAGGAAACTTTCATTTGTTTTACTGCTTAAAGTTTTCTTCATCTAATATTTGTCTAATTAGATACAGCTAATATGAAGTTTCTGCATCAAAAAATGTGAAAAATATGTTTATATACATACATGTGTGTTTGTCTATATATGTGATAAATTCCTCCCACTGCTGGCAATATGGAAATGAGAGGATATTTAATGAGCTTGAGAGATGGATGCATGTTTAAGATTTTCCTTTTTAAAAAAAGCAACTATACACTAAAAACAGTGTAAGGCAGGGCTCAGTAGAGGTTTCAGAACCTGCATAGTAATGCAGGGGATTTAAAGTCACAGTGGAGATAGCAGTTTGTTCTCATTGCTACTGCTCAGAGCCAAAAAGTAAGATTTATAAGATGTAAAGATACATTGTAGGATGTTAGGTAAAGAACTATAAAGTGGAGTGCTAAGCAGGTAGGTAAACATGAAGGAAAAACAGCTAGGGCTATTCCACAGCATGTCTATGGGTTGCTGAAAAAAAAAGAAAAGTAGCATATCATCAAGATGTTATGTTCTCAGAGCTCAGAAGACTGCAGGTGCATTGGTCTTCTCTATGAGCACACTTCATTTCCTTCAGTTGTTGGTTGCTGAAGACATACTTCAGATAATAGAATCATGGATATCAGATGTCTTAGGTAACTTCTGTCAAAAACCTCGTTCCAAGTAAGTTCATACAGCCTTTAACATGTCTTTTGAAAGTCTTAAAAAGTCTTTAAAATGAAACAACAGAAACAATATGACAAGGGACACTTTAAACTAATAATCTCTCAACATTCTTGAAATTACACCAAGGAAGAAAGGAAAGGCAATTGTACAAATAAACTAGCACCTTCAAATTATATTAAGCAATTAAAGCTGCAGCAACATGCTCAGCTTCACAGAAACAAGTATTAAAAACAAAGACAGCTTTACAAACTTGAAGCTCAAATCACAATTCCTAGCTGGGTTGTAATTGCAGATACATTCTTGTAGTTAAAATGGTTTAATTTCTCCTCCTTTCTGCACAGGTAGGAGCAAGATTAGTTATTCTTGCACTGATTTTCTTGTTACCACGATGGTAGATGCAAACACATGGAAATTTAGCTCTGTATAAATCCTGTAAAGAAACTATTACCGCTCTCACTTCATTCCAGGACACCCGACACAGGCAGTGAGTGAGCACTTTGCAGTCACACTGGAGTTATTTCACAGACAAGAAATAAATACAGAACTTCCAGCTCTAGATCCCATACTTCAGTTTTGACCTCTGCCTTCTGTGAATGTTTAAGCATCCCTACTATGCATCAGGATAAAAGCCCAGAGGGGTGATCAATCCAAATGATACTGAGTTTTACAAACACTCTCCTTTGATCAAATAATTATGACCTACAGGTATCTTCTCTTCCTCTACAGCAGCAGGATACCTTGAATTTAATCCTTCACTTGTAGTCAAAAATTGCTGTTCCAACAAGACAAATCATAATAAGAATACACTTGACTATTTAAAATTGCTGTTCCAACAAGACAAATCATAATAAGAACACACTTGACTATTTAAAAGCATCAGATCTCTTTGTCCTGAAATGTGAGATCTTCTGCGTTGCCACCCATAATCCATAATACTCGGTGTATTCTACTCTGCAACATCAGCATGACTTTGCAGGCTCTTCCTTGGAGTCAGCCTGACTTTGATTTAAACACATTGTTTTACTTTTTGCTTCACTATCAACAGTATAAACAGCATGCAGGGGAAAAAAAAAGTTGGTGACTTAATATAGTTGACTAGAATAAATAATAGCACTGAACATTTTTATTGTGTAAAGAGATTTCAGCCACATAATCCACAGATTTACAAGTCAGGATGAGTGAAAGTTAATTTTTACAAATACCTCTATAAAAGGAAGGTTTACAGGAAAGATTTGAATACTAAAAAAAAAATTTCTAGCTTGCCAATTGTATTTGGAACAGACTGTGGATGGAGAAGATAAAACTCATGGGAAAAAACCAGAAAGGTACTCACAACATAACACAGCTGAACTGACAAAGATTTGCAGAAATTAAAAGTCACATTGATATTTGAGAGGGCAAAAGAGATTAGACACCTGGGAATGTACTTAACACAGTGAAATTCCAGGGGATAGCCTTTGACCCATTTTCTAACTAGTAAAACTAGCTACATTCTCTCCCCTTGTGATTCATCAAAACTGGAACCATTTTCAGCTGAGCTTGAATATCAGAATAACTATGAATTACTACAATAAATGCTCTCACACACCCATTTTGCAATTGATTTAACATCCTCCTTACTTCCCCTTAATGTTATAATTTGCACCACAGCATTCAGGATTGCTTGCGGCAAAATTTACCAGCAGTAAGTTGTTGGCATATGAAGAGGTGTCCTTCCAGTCATTAGTGAAAGACAAAGCAATAGCAGTTGCCACACCAAGAAAGGAAAACAAGGAAGAGGTAAGAAAGAGAATTGGAAAAGGGGTGAAAAAGTCTTGTGGGAGAACAGGAACGTTTTTTATCTCTTCCCTGACTTAAAAAATAAACAAAAAAAAAACACACACACACAAAAAAAAAAAAAAACCAACAAAAAAAACCCCAAACAAACAAAAAAAAATCCCACCAGAAACACAAAAACAAAAGCAATGAAAGGGACTTAAGGCCTGGGGTTCTCCTAGAACCTTCTACTTGCTTTAAAGGTGCAACTATAATGCAATTTTAAAATTTATTGCTAGAATTTCAAGCAAAAAATACCACTCATAGAAGTTTAAAAGGCCAAATTTACAAATTTATCATGAAAGGAATGCTGGAAGCCATGGGTTTGAGTTTTCAGTCAGGGATACAGAAGATCATTTCACTTTTTTTGGCAAGTAAGCCGCAATAAAAAAAATATATCTCACCTTGTCACACATGACAAATCTAAACACGTGTTCAATTTAGGGCTTCAGTGGTGAAGGAAGTGAAGGGTAAGTAGAGATATAGCTGTGCATTCAAGGCTAAATTCATGAGTGTTTACTTATTCTGGATACATCTGATGTCAATATTTCCAATATGTAATTCAAAAAGCATACATATATGCTGTTCATGCAAGCATTAAACTGCTGATGAATTACTCTTAGGCACCAGATACTTTTATCAAAAATTTATTTCTTTTTCAATAACCTGCAATAATATAACTGTATCTCAGTATCTTCTTGTACAGCCAGTTTTGGTAACCCCATGTTGTTTCTTGAGAGATACTGCATGATTTTGGTATGTAGCTATATACCATTACTCAGTATCACAATTTTAGTGAAATAGTAGTTTTTAAATAGATTATATAAACCAAAAGTAATAAAAGCTGTTCATTCATGTCTCTATAACATGAAAATAGAACTCAGTTTGAGACATAAACTGTTCGGTTTTCACATTCAGTATAAAGCAGTATCTCTTCATCAAAAATAATATTTTTTATAATTCATAAAGATAAAATTCAGTCATCCACCTTGTCCTTAGCACAGAACAAACAAATGGTTAAAACAAAGTGCTATGAAATTAATCTATTTGTAATTAATTTTTTCACCCCTATCAGTGAAGATCACTGATAGATACTAGAGAAATCAAGTAAGGCAGCAGATACTGGAAGACACAAGCTTTCAGAAGCAGTTTTTAGTATAATACTTCACTTATCCACTCTCCATAGAAAAAGAGGCATCAGTGGTACTTACGTTGTCCAATAGATACTCAGAATAGAAGGTCCAGATTATTTGTACTGACTGCAAAACATCACCAACTAAATGGTTTCTTGGTTACTGACAGAAGACAACACTTTTGAAACCCCACCATACACAGCTTCTTAGCACCCAGGGTAGAGCAACATAAAACATCTGTGCCCATAGCTAACGTTAACTTACATTCACTCTGACTACTGCCCCTCCCAATTTTCTTTTTTTTTCCCAGCAGCAAAAACTTCATTAAAATCAGAAAAAGAACCTTGATGACTGGTAGCATGTGTCTATGCAAATGAATCCTGAATAACCTTGCATTTGTCTTTCCATAGGTCATTTGCTCAGTGAAATATTTGGTAAGTACATCCCCAGAAGTTTCCTTCCCTTTTCAACCATTCACTCCTGCTTTACACGACATAGCTGGGAGATATTTTTACCTCTGTTTTATTTCACTGAACTCGTAGAGCATATGTATACTCAGCATTTCACTTTTATTTTGGGGATTATTTTTCAACTTCGATTTTAAGTTCATAAAGCCATGGATAAGACAATTTGAGTAGAAATTTCCATAAATCTTTCAAGGATTTCCCAAGGCTCTCTCACACTAAATTAGCTTTCTTCTCCAGAACGATTGAAGTTGTCAATTCAGTATCATTTCAAGCAACTAGGTCAGGGATACCTGAAGTCTGAACTGCAAAGAGCAGATAAAACAATTTGTTGAAGAATAAAATTAATAGGCAGAGCTCTTCTGTTGTATGATAATTTTATTTTTTTTTTTAAAGATCAAATTTGAATCCTGTTTTGGCCAGTAGTGCATGACAATCACTTAGATGTTCTGTATATGTATCACAACATGAAACTTTAAGGTGGAGAAATTTTGAGTATTCACCCCTTTCTCCTAAAAACCAGCAAAAAGCAAACAAATTCAGTCATAGTTTCAAACTACAGTGAGAAATAAGCAATGCAGTTATTCACAGAGAACTTCTCCCTTTTGTAAATTGTGCTCTGTAAACAGGTCTATTAAAATGATGGTCCCAGAGGAAGAAAACCGATCAACAGCCTACAATAAAACTTAATCACCAATGTTTTTCTTTTTAAAAAAGGTAAAAAAATCAGTTAATCTCAAATTCAGTTACATAAAAGTTATTAACATTTTAAAAGCAAGAGGTTATTTAAAAAGCTGGATGTCAGATGAACTTGAAGAACATAACTTTCCAAATAAATTTACCAGATCAGTTATTTTGATTTATTATTATTTATAGCAAGAAATTTGTTTTTGATCTGTTGCTTCTATTGGTTGTCCCTCAAAAGAACAATGGCTTCTACAAAATGAGTTAGATGCTCTATTAAATTAGCTTCAGACTATGAATCATATTCAAACTCATATCTTGATAAATACATTTTACTCCAACTTTACCCAGTTTGGAAAGAGACATTTCTGCATAGAAAACACAGTGGAAGGCCTGCAAGTAAAATTCTCAATTTTAAGTCGTTTATTTAAATTTCATTATCTTCTCTCTACTGGGCTGACAGACGACAATTGTCTTGCCACCTAGGAAAAAGCTGAAAGGGAGCAAATTTCTCTCTGTGGTACTTCATGAGATCCGTTGTACAGTTGAAGCAAGGAAGAGAAGAAATTAGCAGAGGGTCAATACTGCCAGTAAAATAGTATCAGCCCTACAAAGTGAAATCAGTACCATCATTTCATTTGGACTCTGCTACAGAAAATAGCATGCACTCCTCCCCAGTGACTTACAGCACCAGAACAGATTGCAATATCAACTTATTACTTGTTGCATCAACTTGCATTATATTTGATTAGTGTTAGTTTTAATTGCTTTCTCTCACGTAGTTTCTCTGTTGGGGCACATCCCACTTGCTACAGGATTATTCCAAAGGTAGACCCTGATATCAAGGCCTTCCCCAGGAGTTTTCTTTCATTAGCAAGCTTTTTCTATGCCAACAAGTCTGAAGACTTTTGGTTACCAGAGTTTTCAGATACAGCAGCTCCTTTTCATTGACCTTATATCTCACTAGGTGAGGCTAGAGCAGATCTGTGGTGTTTTAAGTGCACTACACAGCCTGCACAGGGACAGGCTAGCCCAGCACTTTCAGGACATGCTCCACATCCATGCTGCACACCGGCCACTTCTGCCTTGTATAAGCACTATCCATATATGAACATATCTCCTTTTGTAGTTCCTGGGCAGAAGGAGCAAACTACTTCTGTCTTGGATAAATGTTGCTCACTTAGTGCATATAGGTATGAGCAAACTGAAAAAAACCTACTGTTACACCAATTGTCTCTATTCACCCTCCCAACCTCCCCACCATAATAATTAAAGAAGCCTTCCAAATTGCCTTTAGGAGAAGGAAAAAAGGAAAAAATAATAAATAAATAAATAAATAAATAAAATAGCTTAACAAGTGCATCAAAAGACCCAAAACAATGGTCTCAGCCTAATATAAAGTCTGCAATATTTAGCAAAAAACCCCACATTTCAGCTTCCAGCACAAGGTAATGGTATACTTGTGGTAATTATGCTTGAAAATTAGAGATTTTCTTCTTTACATTTTCACTGACTGAAACAATTTCTGCAACTTCACAACCTTTACAACCTTTATTAAGTGAAAGAATGGATACTCAGCTTTCTTTTTGAGGAAAGCAATGATAATTCCCATTTAAGATGAGTCAGTCTCAAGGCTGCATAAGTGATTTAGTATCTTAAAACAGTCATGGGACAGGACCCAAGATCCAAAACTAATTCTCTGTATTAATCATAATTTCTAAACTGCAAGCTTTGCAGTATTAGAAACTAAGTAATACTCCACTTCCCAGTGTGAGCACTCGTTGCATTCTGTAACTGTTAGACTAATCTCTTGTGTTCATTCCCTTCTGCAGGTTGTTGACATCAGGAGACAACCACAAATTTCTCTTCAGTCAAATACTCCAACCCCAGACAGAAAGCATTATCAGTGTAATATTACTTAGAATGAGAGTACCCTATTGCAATGCATCTATTCTGTTCAACAAAGCCAAGAATAATTCCTAACATTTGAAGGCTAATTTCTGCTATCTTGAATTCTTTTAACACAATGTTTCCTACATATTCAGATGTCTGCTACATATTTCAGAAAAAAAATATTTTTTCAAACAGGAAGGTTGATCATTTTGAATACAAGCCAATCCAAACCTATTCACTGGAAACAAAATGAGGTTTTCTATCACCTGAAGGAAATATGCCTGTCCGTATACAAAATGCATGCAGTCTGGATGATTTCTGTTACCCACAACATACACTCTGGCATGCACTGTGAAACTCAGGTTCGAGTATTCTGTTCCTGTATACCCTACATGTGATTAAAAAAAGTAGGAACGGTCACTTGCATTAAGATTGCTAGGCTTTGTCTTGAACAATAACTGGTTTCTGATAAACAATGAGCTGTTATGAGACAAGCTGTACAGAATGGGTCAGACTTTGCTGAGACAGAGAGGAAACCTTTAGCATTCACCAGGTCCCTTGTAGGGCTCGAGGTATTTGCTTGACCTCTTCTCTTCAAAGTGGGTGTAAGTCAGTACGGAACACCTTCATTCATAAACTATTAAATAGGAATCCCGTTCCAGCAGGATTCTACAAAAGATTTCAAATTCTTTAGGCATTCACTCTATGCTAGTAATGCAGTTTTAGCAATGTTTTGTTTAATGAGTTATGAGTCTTAAATACAGAGAATATTTAACTGAAAACAATGCTCATGTCAGAAGGAATGCAAATTTTAACTTCAATAATAGTTGAATCAAAAAGTTAAATTCGTTTTCAATAATAGTATCTTTAAAAGAATATTTTTGAGAGGCTGAGTCATCTTGACTGGCATGCTTGAGTTTTTTGAGGGGGTTCATTGTTGGGGTTCTTTTGGGGATGTGGATTTTACGGGTTTTTCGAGGAGTTGGGGTTTTTGTTTTGTTTGTATTTTGTGTTTTGGGTTTTTTTGGGGGGAGGTTGTGGGGGAATTGTAACAAAATTAGTGTTTGGGCAGGTTTCTGACAGAAAGATACTCACTAATATTGTTTCAGTTCAAAACAGAGTAATTGAATAATCATGAATATGCATTCAGATTTCTAACATAAATAAGATATGAAGTTTCCAGGAGACACTTCCTGCACCGATTGTGCAGAAGATCATTTTAGATTAGTATAATTTAGAAGCAGCAAAACCCCCTAGGAAAATGTCTGCACTTTATTTCCCAAAAACAAGTTGTATCCATGTCTGACATGTTTAGAGGAGGTGGATCTACACTCTTCAAAGGCACTAGTCATATAGCTAGCCTGGACCTACATTAGAAGAAATAGATTATTACAAGTCCCAGTTGCTTGCAGTAACTTCTCAAAAAACCATACTATAAACTGAGCACTGGGACTAAATATATTTGCATTCAGTCTTTCAGTTTACGTAATTCACCTATCAATCATTTTTTAATATACATGAAAGGCCATAAGGCTTTCAAGATGCACATTCAAAAGAAAAAAAATCATACAAAATGCTTCTCCAACCTAACTTACATTCCATAACCACAGAATGTGCACAGTCTTCCCAGTTAAATTCCATACAAATAATGAGTTTATTAACTATAATCCTATGTTGAATTGAAGCAAATTGTAAAGATATGGGTCAACCACTAAGGTACACTGACTGAAACCTGTCACTTACCAGGTTAGTTCCTCAAACTGATATTAGAGGGCATGACATTCTGGTATGTTTCTTATTAAAGGACAAGCAACATAAGAACATATGCAACAATTGAGCTAGAATACTTTAAAATAATAGAGATTACTGTACCGTACTAAAGGTTGGAGGTTTATTGTAAGCTGCAAGTTAAAAGACTGCAAAACAATTCAAATTTGCATTTCGAGCATGACTTGAAGTAATTCCATTTATTTGTTTTTGCATTTGGTATCACCACTGTAACCTAGATTAGTTAAATTACATTGGTGGGATAGGAAACACTACCCATTAAGTGAGAACGTTGTTCTTCTTCACTTGTGACCCAACAAACATCCAGATGATGAGCATTAAAGATTATCTCCCAGTGCAGTACAGGGCAGAATAGTCCTATGGTAACTCATGGTCCATGAAACTATATGGAGCTAATGACCTTCCACTTCTTCTTTTAAGTGCCTTTCTTTTCACAAATCAAATTCAGAAAAAGAAACTTTAATTTAAACAGAGTTACAGGACAAGTACATCCTACATGCATACTACTCCAATAAAGTTTGATCTGTTTGCTTTACAAAAGCTAATGTTAATTAAATTAAACACTTATTTCTAATCACATTGAAATCCACTTGCCCATTTTACTTCCCAAGAGAAAGGAATATAGCATCAGAGGAAATATCTCTCAGCTTTTTCAGTGAAAGCTCTGAGACATGCTAGTTGTCATTAGTATCAACGAGAAACTTTTCAGATCTAAAAACTTTTCATTTTTGCCAGTCTTCCCTGAAATTCTTCTTGCCAGCAGGCACACTAACGTCATTCACAGATGCATTTATCACACCTAATGATCTTCTTTCTGGCATTCAAACTTTCTTTCAACATGAATTGGTTTTCTTTGATGTCTAAAAAACAATATATCTGTTCTCAACAAGGGACGAATTAATGTGAAATCAAACATTGCTGTTGTTAAGCTGTCACATTTACTAGCATCCTCATTAAATATTTTCAGGATCTGACTTGTATAATAATCCAAATATAATGTAGTATCTCACATCCCATTCTTGCAGGCTAGTAACACACTCCGTTCATGTATGTAGGTGCCTGCTTTTTCGGTTCATTCAATTTTCCAAAGGCTACAACTGAAAAGAGGTATTCCACTGGGAAATGTCTTTGTGGGAACAATATCCTGTAAATTTCTGTAGAACAGTCAGGGAGCAATCCTTTTTGATTGCTTTTAAAGGGCTTTGTTCACTGCAGTCAGAAGTCTCCAAGTGAAGAGATGGAAGCAGAGATTAATTGCCTCATCCTCTCAGGGTGTAATTCCCTATTGGGGAGTACCATAAAGCTTAGAAACCTTATTGATGGAGTCATGTTTTCCCATGGAAACTTTGCCACTTTCTTTGCAACAAACTTAATCAGATCAACTTGGTAATTTCAGGTTGCCATTTTATTAGTTGGAGGAGTTACAAGCTGAAGCAATCTTTCTACATCAGGAATGACATTTCCTTATTTATCTGCATATGACTACATAGTCAAAGTCTTTCATCAGTGAGTTAGATGAACTTGGAAGAAGTTTTAGGGCTTTAATGAAAGGATGGTTTTCCTTTCACTCCAAACAGGGTGTGGGGTTTTGACTTTTTTGTTTGATTGGATGTTTGGATTTGATTCTTTTTTTCATTTTATTTTATTTTGGATCAAGGAGGTTACCTTGGCTTTATGCAGATCCATAACTATAATTATGTTAACTTTGTAAAGAGGAGATGGCATCTAGGGTATTGCATCCATCTCTAGGGTCCCCAACACAGGAAGGACATTGACCTGTCAAAGTCCAGGGGATGTCTAGTCCAAGATGACTATTGGGATAACTCCCTATGAAGGGAATAATGAAGTTCATATAAGGAAAGGCTGAGAGATTTGGGTCTGTACAGACTAGAAAATAGAAAGCTTTGGGGTGATCTAATTGCAACCTTCCAATATCTGAAGAGGACTACAAGAAAGATGAAGAGAGACTATTCGCAAAGGCATGCAGTGGAATGGCTTCAACTGAAACCAAGTAGATATTTTTATATCTACCAAGTAGATAAATTAGATATTAGAAATAAATTTTTTACTGTGTGGGTGGCGAATCACTGGAACAGGTTGCCCAGAGAAGTTATAGATGCCCCATCCCTGAAAGTGTTCACAGCCAGTCTGGACAGAGCTCTGACAAACCTCGTCTGGTGAAAGGTGTCCCTGCTGCAAGCGGGGACATTGAAATGAAATTATTTTTAAGGTCTCTTCCAACCCAAGTCATTCTATGATTCTATACAGTACCTGTACCACAATCAACCAAATTATACAAACCTTTTGTTTTTGAGAAGAATATTGAAGGATCTTAGAATAGGTGCAAACTTCAACAGTCTCATAGCCAAAATAACTCACCCTTCTGATTTCATTGTTTTGATCAGCTAACAAAGCTCAGCAGCTTTGCACACATCACCACAATTAAATCAGAACCAGAAGCAATTGCACCAGCTCAAAGCTAAATAAAAAAACTAAAAACAATAAACACAGGTAGTATATATCCTTGCTCTTCTGTAAATATATTTTAATTATGTTAACTGATTTGACTGTGCAATAACAAAAAAATTACTGCAAGTTTGTATTATAGAGACAAGAGTTAAACACCATTTCTGGTAACTAGGGAGCAACTGATCATTTCGGGAGAGGATAAACAATTTACGTGGCACATTACATGAACAAGACATCTTCACTTATGGTATTATCAAACTACTGACCAGTGAATCCTGGGTAGGTTTTTCTGTATTGAAAACCACGATTTCTGGAAACATCATTACTAGCAGGCAGTTAAGTTAAATGTATTCACAGTTCAGGCCGCTTTTTTAGCCTAAGAGTAGTATCATGGCCTAATTATATTACTTATATTACTTTGGCCCAGTTGGGCTAGACTAGCTCCACAGTAAATGTTCTGACTGTTACATAAAAGGAAAACTTGACAATATTAGCATTTTGTAGAAACCAAGCAAAGCATATTCCTCCTTAAACACCAGGAAACACGTTAAGAACCAACATACCAATCTGTTATTCAAGATTATTTTTGAAACTGTATACAGTACAGTGCTTAAGTAACCTGACTGAAGATCAGCATTTACTTTTGTAATGGGCTGTAAGTATTAAGACTTCATTATCAAGGTAAGATTGACTTCTGCTTTCTAAGCTGTTACTGTTCAACTGATGAAACATATCAACAAAATCAGCATACATCAGGAGGCCTTATAGTCTAACTAAGTTCCCCTTGACAGATTCTCCTTCATTCACCATTGAACATGCTAGACTAGTGAATAGTTAATAGAGTTATACAAAGGACAATGGCAAGGGAAAGCCTTGGACTTTCACCCTTTACTAAACTCATTACAATGCTCTGAAGTGGATTAAAATAGTACAGAAAGCACCTTTGATCCTCTTTCAGTCACAGAAATGACCTTTGAATTTTATTGTGTTTACAATAATCTTTAATGCAGATAGGTGTGAACTTTAGCTAAATTAGTTTGACCTCCTGCAAATAAAGAGAAACAATTTGCATTTAACGTTTCTTCCTAGAAACTAAGGGCAAAATAAAATCATAGAACAGCATTTCTAGAAAATGTTTGAACACTGCTTCTACATCAAGAATATGCCAAATTCACCAGATGGGATCTTTGAATGGTTTGGGTTGGAAGGAACCTTAAAGATCATCTAGTTGCAACTCTCCTGCCAGGGAAAAGGATGCCAGTCACTAAATCAGGTTGCTCAAAACCCCATCCAACCTGGCCTTGAACACTTCAAAGAATGGTGCACCTGCAACTTCTCTGGGCAATACATTCCAGTGCTTCACCACCTTCTGAGTCAAAAATTTCATTCTAACCTCTAATTTAAACCTACCCGCTTTCAATTTAAAATCATTGCCCCTTGTCCTGTTTTTTTATCTGCCCATAAAAAAAGTTCTCCTTCCTCTTTTTTATAAGCCCCTTTAAAGCACTAGAAGGACCACAATTAGGTCTCTCTGAAGAATTCATTTCTTGAGACTGAACAACCCCAACTCTCAGCCTGCCTTCAAATGGGAGGTGTTACAGATCTCTGATCAGCTTCATGGCCCTCCTCTAGACCCACTGTAGTGGACCCACATATTTTTTGTGCTAAGGATCCTGACCTGGATGCAGCACTCCAGGTCGATTGTCACAAGAGCAAAGTAAAGGGGCAGAATCAACTCCTTTGACCTGCTAAACATACTGCTCTTGACTTAGCCCAGGATGTAACTGACCATCTGGACAGTGAGCACACACTCTTGACTCATGTACAGCTTTTCAGCTATGAGAACCCCCCCAAGTCCTTATTCATAGGGCTGATCTCAATGAGCTCATGTCCCTGTCTGTACTCATGCCTAGGATTGCCCTGATCCAGGTGCAGTACTTATGGAACTTTAGGAGGTTCTCATGGGCTCACTTCTCAAGTTTGTCCAGGTCCCTCAGAATGGCATCCTCTCCTTTTGTTGTGTCAACTGCACCACTCAGCTTCGTGTCACCTACAAACTTCCTGAGAAGAAATTAGGAATTTAAATCTATCTATTTTGGGCATAACAGTAAACTGCATGCCAATGGGCAACTTTAGAGCTAGAGCTTTCCATTCTCAGAAAGGAATGAAACATTTTCTTTCATGAACTCTCCTATGTAGGTATCCAAGGTAAGGGGAACAGAACCAAGCTATGGAAAACAGCTCTGCAGCTTCCTTGCAGATAGCATCAACCAACAGTAACTTCAGTTGCAAGGAAAGATAGAAGTCAATTACTTCCGTAGATTTTTTTCCTATGCAAAATTCAAAATTAAAGACCAGTCTTATCTGCATTTTAAATTAATATATTCAAGACATACAGAGTAGCCTTTTCTCAGCCAATATAACTGGGATGGTGCACAGTTGCAGCCATACAGAGAAAATCTCATCTGAAGTGCACTCAAAATCTCTAGAACTGCAGTTTTGGAAGTGGGATGGGCTGCACCCCAAGCATTTTACTTGTTATGTTTCTAGTCCCCTGAAACAGTTCCGCTATCTCAGTGCAAACTACAATGCGAAAATTATTTTTGCTTATTTATCTAAAATACCATTCACTGCACCCATATGCTCATATACAGGCTACCATCCAAAGACGTAGGTTGGCTGAAGCTAGACGTATTTATTATGAGAAGGATTTAGCCCTACATGTCCTGCTCTCGCATCCTTCCCTGAAGGAGGTCTGCTATTAGGTTTAAGACTGAGCTTTGGTCCAGACCCTGTCACATCCCTCACATCACTTCACCTGTCATCACATACCCCCCAGAGGGAAAGCCCCTCTCTCAATACAGACAATACTTCCTCCTTCTTTTGCAAAGCTGTCACCATCATCACAATGTACCGTTTTAATGAGGCTAAAGGCTTCTCTAAGTCTAAAGGCTTTGCAAGCTCTATAAAAGAAAATAATTATGCAGTCTAATCTAATGCTTATAAATGCAAATGAATAAAACTTTACTGACACTCAAACTGTCCTCTATAAACTATCAGAAGTCTTTATCACTGAGCACTTCTGGGACATCCCTGCAGGAGCTGAGATTTTTTAGTCTTTATTTCAAACTCTGCATTAACAGACTCAGGAGTCCATAAATATTTGGATGAGGATTTAGTTCTCTATAAACAGGCTACAAATTTCTATCACAGCCATGCACTTACATGTAACTAAGATTCGATGCAGCTAGCTGTGACCACATATTACCACTTACTATTAAAAATGAATAATAAAAACCTGTAAATTTCCTCATACTTTGTACATAACTTCAAAACTTAGAGATGTCCACTAGGTGATCACAAATGTCCTGAAATATGAAAAAAAAATAAAAATCAAGAGAAAGTAAAGTACTATTATAATCAAAATATGCAGTTCAACAGCTAAAAATATGCTCATCTTTGGAACTCATAGAATCACAGAAATGAATCAGAATCTTTTAGGTTGGGTTAGACTTTTAGGATCATTGAGTCAAACTCTTAATTTAGCATTGCCAAATCCACCACTGAACAATGTCAGTAAGTGTCACATCCATACTGACTCAAGCACTACCTTGGACAGCCTGTTTAAATGCCTGACAAACTCTTTTGGTGAAGAAATTTTACCAAATATCCAATCAAAACCTCCCCTGGCACAACTTGAGACCATTTGGTCTCCTCCCAGCAAATGTTACTAGGGAGAAGAGATCAAACGCTAACTCAGTACAACCTTCTTTCAGGTAGAGAGTGATAAGCTCTCCCTTGAGCTTCCTTTTCCCCAGCTAAACAACTCCCTCAGCTGCTCCTCATAAGACTTGTGCTCCAGACCCTTCCCCACCTCTGTTACCCTTCTCTGGACATGCTCCACCACCTCGGTGCCTTTCTTGAAGTGAGGGGCCAGAATTGGATATGGGATTAGAAATGCAGCCTCCAGAGTTACAGAAGGACAATCATTGTCCTGATCCTGCTGGACACACTGTTTGTGAATCAGGCCAGGATGCCACTGGCCTTCTAGGCCACCTGGGCACACTGCTGGCTCACGTTCATTTGGCTGTCAATCAGCAACCCCAGGTCCTTTACTGTCCAGCAGCCTTCCAGCCACTCTGCCACAAGCCTTTAGCACTGCATGGGGTTGTTTTGACCCAAGTTCAGGACGTGGCACTTCTCCTTGTTGAATTTCACACAGCTGGTCTCAGCCCATCAATCCAGCCTGTCCAGATTCCTCTGTAGAGCTTTCTGCCTTCCAGCAAATCAACAGTCCCATGCAGCAAACTCACTGAGGATGTCCTCAATCCCCCCATTCAGGTCATTGACAGAGACATTAAATAGGGCTAGCCCCAGTACTGAGCCCTGGAGAATACAACTTGTGACTCAGTCCCATGGCTCTGCTCATTGCTGCTGGCCAGTACAGGCATAAGAGCAGGGCACACTCTACAGCCTGACACATGGGTGGTGGCATATTGCCATAGGAATTTTGTCTTGGTGGTGAAAACATAACCGTCAAATCAAACGACCTGAAACACACACAAAGTACAAACAGCAGTTTTTTCCACATTCTAAAGTATTCTGAAAGTTGAAAGGTTAAGAGCATATTATTGGTACTATACTGCTACTAAAACAATTGGTAGAGGCACCATCTTGTCTTACAAATTACACACACTTTTCTCAGCACCAGGTTCTTTAACTCCATTCTGGAAAGCTTGAACTATTGTTTGACCTACAGGTTGTTCATCCATGTTATTTACAGAGTTCACAAACATTCTCAAAGTGAGAAGAGACAAACTGAACACACAGGTCCTTTCATGTTCAGCAATATCACGAGATGAGGGAAAATCTTTGGCAAGATTTGGTATTTTTGTTCTCTGCACAATATTTTGCTTTTACATGTACACAGAAGGTTTTATTAGCTCAGGTGAAGTTTAATTAACAGAGATTGTTCAAAGTCTAGGGCTATAAAAGGCTACATTTTCTAATGCAACTTCATTTTCACAGCAGGATTAAAATTGGGGGGGAAAAAAAAACAACCAACAAACAAAAAAAACCAACAAGCACAGGGGGACATAAAACTGGGCCAGGTAAAATTACACCCATTGCAGAGGATTAAAATAAAATTTTACTGTATTTCCCCCTTATCAAGTGCTGCACATTCACAGAACAGTTTCCTAACTTTAGGATTCCTTCTCTTTAAACCACAGGATTTTCTTAGCACTGACAGTTGCCCAGGGGGAAAATTAGTTTGTTACCACAAACCTCTTGATTCTGTCAAAAAACTGTTGAGTTACACAGCATTTGGAGAGGGGCCAAATGAAAAATAATGAGAACATCTGAAACTATCTATCCACTGCTGTGGAAAAGGAGTTTGTGCTGTGATTCTTCTCCCGTCACTGGAGCAAAAGGGATGGTGGAAACCCTAATGAAAATAAGGCATTCCAAGTAGCTAATCAAAGCAGAAAATAGCAATCATTTTTAGGGAAGAGGAAAGGAACAAGATGAACAAAGATGCATTTAAATTAAAAAAGAGTCTGTTCTTTAATCACACTCTTATACTGGGCCTGGTTGGGTTGGAATGAACCTTTTTCATTGCTGCCCATAGATTGCTGTGCTTCAGATTTATGACTAACACAGTGTCGATGATACACCAGTTTTGGCTACTGTTGAGCAGTGTTTCTGCAGCATTAGAGTTTTTCTTTTTCCCACTCTGTCACCTTTTCCATGCCCCAGCTGGCAGACAGCTGAACTGAAATGGCCAAAGGAATACCATGTAACATTGAGTGGCAATAAAACCCCCCTGTGTCTTCTAGTAGCCATTACTTGTAGACTGGCTGGGCATCAGTCTACTTATGAGAGGTGATGAATGACTGCTTTTGCATTATTTCTTTTTTCCTCCCTCCATTTTCCTTCACTTATTAAACTGATCATAATCAATTATTAAACATGTAAACATGTGCCAAGGACATGTAACTCTCATGAGGCCTGTAAATTTTATTTGTTTTTATGGATCCCAATGCATCATATGAAGATAGCACAAAGTTTAAAGAAAAACTGAGGAGGCTAGTAAAATCCCACAGTATGTGGACAAATGAAGGCCATATTTCTTCGGAAAATGGATGTGGGAAAGCTATTTTTTTTCTGTATAATGGCTTCTTTTTATTCTGAATAAATTAGTAACTATAAGGAGGAAAGGGATGTTTGTTTTACCACATCAAATCTGTACTGACTGAATAAACAGTAAAAAAAACCAAAAAAACATTATGTTGACAGAAAAAGTAACTGACATTTTATGTCTGCTCAAGTTTAAAAATTACTTTAATTCTCTGAGGATATGTGGACAGCTGCATCAGTATTGATAATTAACTAATATGATAAAGTCTTTCTTATACTACTGTTTGCAAAATAAAGGCACTTTTTCCAGTGCATGGCACAAGAAAAGAAATGGCTAATGATAACAGTTTTCATACACAGATAAATACAAAACCCCTTATCATTTTATGCTGAAATGTCTGTAAATACGTTCTAACAGTTATAAAAGTAAAGCATCATTTTTGTTAAAGCTTACACAAGGCTGTATGAACTAGATCTGATTGAATTCTGTTTCAAAGCACATAACTATATATTCTTTGATTGAAACTGAAGGACAGAGTGCAAGACTTGCAGAAAACATAGTCAGTAACGTGTTGCTACTCAAGTCAGGAATACGTTTCCTTTTCAAGGTCTTGTTTTAAATGGTTTAGCCAAATGTAGCTACTTGGACATTTTAGTTAAACTTAAAAATATGAGATTTTTAAGCTGAATTGCAAAGAAAAAATGCTCTAAGTATTGGCAACAAGGATTTAATATAGCAAGGTTTTGAGTCTGTGGCAGAAAGTCCATGTTTTCTCATCTTATGGAAAACATTTCTCCAGTTTGGGAAAGCTTTATATCTCAGACTTCAGTCCTCAAAGGTTTTAGCAGATATTTCCAGCTGTATCATTCAAAAAATTCTCTATTTTATACTAGATATCACTGAGATCTGTAGCATTCCATGACTACTATATTCAAACCATATCTGCAGCAATATTGAACACAGAGCTTTAGAATCATAGGATCATAAAGCCTTTGGGTTCAAAAAGACTCTTAAGACCATTGAGTTCAACCATTAACCCACCACTAAACCATGTTCCTAAGCACCATGTCTACGTGTCTTTTAAATACCTCCAGGAATGGTGAATCAACCACTTCACTGAGTAGCCTGTTCCAATATTTGACAACCCTTTAAGTGAAGAAATATTTCCTAATAGCCAATCAAGGCCTCCCCTGGCACAATTTGAGGCTGTTTCCTCTTGTCCTGTCACTTGTTACTGGGAGAAGAGACAAGAGACCAAAACCTTTCCTCCCAGCTTCCAGCAGCAGAAAGGATTGATCTCACTATTGTCCAACTGCATTTTGCTCCTAACATCTTCTCTCCATCCTATATCCCAGGTACAAAAGATTCAAGTGAAAAACAATCAGTGCTTCCTCCAGCAGGAGCTCAGGGAGTGTGGAATCAACAGCTTGGTGGTATAGTTCAGAGAATCACAGAGTCAGTTAGCTTGTAAAAGACCTCTGAGATCATCGAGTCCAGTCTTTGACCCAACAACACCTCACCTACTAGACCATACCAGTAAGTGTCACATCTAGTCTCTTCTTAAACACCTCCAGGAATGGTGACTCCACCATTTCCCTGGGAAGCCCATTCCAATGCCAAGTCACTCTCTCTGTAACGAACTTCTTCCTAATGTCTAACCTAAACCTTCTCTGGTGCAGCTTAAGACTGTCCTCTTGTCCTATTGCTGGTTGCCTCAGAGAAGAGTCCAATACTCACCTTGCTACAACCTCCTTTCAGGCAATTGTACAGAGCAATAAGGTCACTGATCCTTCTCTTTTCCAGGATAAACAACCCCAGCTCCCTCAGCTGCTCCTCATGGGACTTTCACTCCAGCCCCTTCACCAGCCTCATTGCCCATCTTTGGACACGTTCAAGCACCTCAATATCCTTCCTAAATTGAGGAGCCCAGAACTGGACCTAACCCTAATGTGTGGCCTCACCAGTGCCGAGTACAGGTGCCAAGTACAGGTGAAGAATCACTTCCCTGGTCCTGCTGGCCACACTATTGCTGATACAGGCCAGGATGCCATTGGCCTTCTTGGCCACCTGGGCACACTGCTGGCTCCTGTTCAGCTTCCTGTCAATCCAAACCCCTAGGTCCCTTTCTGCCTGGCCACTCTCCAGCCACTCTGTCCCCACCTGCAGTGCTGCATGGGGTTGTTGTGGCCAAAGTGCAGGTTACTGTTGGATGTGGCAAATATATCCAGCCTGTCCAGGTCCTTCTGCAGGGTTCAAAGCCAGAGGAAGAACATAAATTCAGGGACATAGGGATCCATATTAAAACGGAGTTCAGGGGACAAATGAAAAGAGGAAAGAGCAGAAAGAAAATGAGATCAAGCAGTACTTTCTCCACAGATAACTGGATCATTTAGTTTATCCCTAATTCTGGCTCCAGATGTTTAAGAGCTCTAGAAATAAGCTGCTGCCAGTGCTCTCACTGCACAAATCTGTGCATGTGCCCTCTCTGCAGGAGCGAGCACAGCTCAGCTGATCTTCAGAGCAGAAGGAACCTCACTGCTGCTCTGTTGCCACTTGTCAAGCTGTCACCTACCTGGGTGCTCAGCTGCATCAGTCACACATCTTTACTGCAGATAAGGCTGAAAAAATGTAGTGAGCCATGCGGATAATGCAATGGCAGGTAAACATGAGGCTAAACCTCAGAAATCATCCAAAAGGTTGCAACTACCTTACAGTCACAGCTGCATGGTATATACAGAAAAAGAGATGGAATATAAGAAATGCAGAAAAGGATTACTAAAACTTAATTGGTAGGTTGATGTCACAGATATAAAACGCTCTATTTTTTTCCTTCATTTAAAAGCATGGTTGCCTTTGTAGCTGTATTGCTTTCCCTCACATTTCTCTGCTAACCAAGTCATCTGGATAAAGAATTGCTCACATAGTTTTTCATATTTGCAAAAAGATCTAAAGAAAAAAAAACAAAACTCGCACCTTTTATAAATTGATTTGAAGCATTAGGAATTAGAATAGATCATTCTGACATCCTCATATCTGCAGAAGAAAGGTCATGATAAAGAAGGATAGATTCCATAGAATATGTAGAACATATCAGTCTATGGCAGACTCAAATTTCCAGAGATTTATGCAGAGTGATGGCTCTTACTTTAATAAGGTTCTCTATTTTTAGTCAGTATTAATGACGTGTTTTGATCAGTTTAACACTCCTCCCTCTGCTAGAAAATATGTCAGTTCATCATTAAACTAGCTGCCAAAACATGTCTTTATGGAAAAAATATTTCCCAGCCCCTCTCTGCAAAGTATGCAACCTTTCTTCCTCTTTAAGTTTACATCAATATTGTTTTAAAAAGGAAAGACTATTTGGAAAATGAAGAAATCTAAGAAGCAGCTGTCTAAATTTTAGCAGATACATCAGGGCTTTAAAAGTGGTATTTGCACTTGTATTGTTCTACAGGTTAAGCAGTTATCTTCAGTGTCCTCTTTTTTTCCCCTTTGCTTTCCAAAATTCACTCAAATATAACAGAACTCTATCCTCCAAATTTTATCTATCTGCAGTAAAAAAAGCATCTGTTGACACTGTGGGGTTAGATAGATAATAAATCACACTGCTCAATAACCAAACCAAGACTGGAGAACAGCGATAATCTGAGTGCATGATGATGTTACAGAACTTTTTGCATAGTTTTCCACTGTTGAATTATTCATTATTTTCTGCTGTGGAAAAGGTTGATTCCTGTGATGCTGGGAATCAGTTTCTAATTTACACACATATATGTACACACAGTTCTTATCCCAAACACTATGAAACAGCTCAGTATCAGAACTTTGGGACCAAAAATGAAAAACTGAAATTGTGTAGTATGACCTCCTAATGCCTTTCTGAATCAATTTGGCATTAATGCACCCAAAATCTGCTTAGGGTCATTTATAAATGTTGTGGTTTAGTTTTCTCGGGTTTAGTTTAGGCCTTCCTTGGTAGCAAGGTCATAACTAAGGAAGTATTCCACTCCATTCCTTCATGTAATCAGGGGTATATAAAGAGGAGGAAGGTTTCCTCTCTCTTCTCTCTCTTCCTTTCGTGTGCTTGGAGGACATTTTATCATTACCAGGCCAACTGAGTAGAGTTTAGATTGTTCCTCACTGCTTCATTACTGATGTTTAAAAAGTAAACAAACAAAAAAATTGAACAACAAAAAAGAATCAACTACAAAATATTACCCCACCAGAAACCAACAAAATGCAAACAAAAAGCAAATCCAAATACACAAAATCCAACCACACAAAAAGCATCCAACCAACTCCTGCCTCCTCCAACCTAATTTGATACAACTACAAAACTGCGTCTTGCTAATAAAAAGGCAGACCAGTGACTGAGAAAGCAGAAAGACGGGCCAGCGTTCACACTGCTTCCTTTTAGAAATAAAAATTTTGATGTGGTCCCTATAAAGGTACAATTTCACAACAGTATTCACATTCATTCTGGGCATTGGATGGTTTGAAACTCGGTTTCAGCCACTACTTTCAATTTGCTCCAATGAGACTACAAGCGCTTTACCACACACTTTTCAAAAGATGCCATGGAAGAAAGGCACCCTTCTCTGAGACCCTGCAGCACATTGCCACATCACCCAGAATTAGGCACCCAGGGGGTGGGGTGTGGAGGTTTGGGTTGGCTCCCTGCCAAGCCCAAGGGCCGGCCACACGGATTCCCCCCCCCCAAAGAGAGAAGGG
>JAWWMP010000081.1:81234873-81253577 GCA_035047865.1 Dendrocincla tyrannina | reverse complement strand
TGTGGAATACTTCCTTAGTTACAACCTTGCTACCAAGGAAGGCCTAAACCAAAACCAAGAAAACTAAACTACCACATGGGGCATGACTGTCAAAACAGTTCTGGCATTTTTAACATGTATGGGTCAGATAGTAATTTTGTTTTCTCAGCCACAGAGTAATCAGCAGAGTTCTTTGCCCACGTGTGGGGTTTCTCACATCTCACCACTCTTCTCCTCCACGCAACAGTGCTGTCATCTGACAACCCTCAAGAAATTTTTAGGTTACTGAGATCCAGACTGAACACTCAAATAAAAATAGTATTTTTGAATAAATATAGAGGTCCAGTTACCATTTTCCAGTGACATTGTTTGGACGTTGAAGCACTGCTGTCTGCAGACCAGCTGGGAGTGAACAGTGAAGTTATAAAGCCATAAGAGGAAAGGAAGACCTGAGCAACACTGCACTCAGCAAAATTATATTTCTAGGAAAACATGAGGGAAAAAATAAATCTCAAAAATAATGTTTCATTTTGATATTTTATTTCAAAACAAGCCTCATTAGTCTTCAGTTGCTCTCAAACATTTCCCATTTAAGACAGCAAAAATACTTTTTTATTCCTTTTAAATTTTTTTACTCCTTCATGAAAGCTGAGGTAGCATATTGAAGTAACCAGCCCCAACACTTTTTTCTTTTTTTTTTTAAATTCTGTTGTCAGTAGTTGCAAGCTCTGTTTATCCTTACCCTTTCCAGACGACCCTTCCTGTACAAGATGCTCTAACTCCACAGTGATGTCCAGGACTTGAGGTTGCTTGAGATACTTGTATGATTTCCATACATAGCCCTCCCAATATAGCCTATGCCAGTTATTTAGTTTAAATATAATATTTTCTCATTTCCTATAATTACCTTAGTTGTACAGTAAGTTTAGAGTTCACTAGAATTATAACATGAAGTTTAGCTCCAAAACCATGCTCTTTTGGCTTACCCCCTTCCACGTCATGTCATTAACTACAGACTCAAAAGGAAAACAACTCCACATTACTTCTTAGATTGCCTCTGTGACACCAGGGGGACCTCAAGTGTCATCCACCAGGGCGCAATTCAACATAAAGAAGTAATTCTCTCCTTATTTCTAGGTGGAAAGGTGTGACAGACATTCAACATGCCATTTTAATTGAGAAGACTGCATGTCATTTGGAAGTTTCAAAACACCACTGAAGACTGGAAGCCTAAAGCACATGATAGGAACTGAAACAATAGTGTCTTCACAACACTCTTGTCCCTGATAGCGCTGTACCTGCATGAACCACATATTTTCATACTTTGGGACTTTCAGGACCAATTTCTAACAATTTAAGTTAGGAATAGGCTTATGAAAATAATTTTTATGGAAGCATCAGGCAGACTAAGTGTAATACCACTGTAAGTTATATAAAATTACTAACTCCAAGATACATTACAATCAATACACAGTAGTGTTTTTTCCTGAGTAAATGGAAATACACCATTTATTATTATATGTTTACAGAAAATAAAACAAAGTCCAAAGTGCACAAATATTTTGATCCTGAAGTAGCCAAGTTTTTGTGTGTTTTTATTTATACTAACACATATATATACATGCACGTACACACAAAATTACATAAAATGTAAAATTAAAACACAGAGTTTGTCTCTTCTGTGACTTCAAATAAAAAACACAAGGCCAACAGACTCACACATGCAACCTCCATCAAATACATTTGCACATAGACTGCTTCAGAAAGAGAAGCCCTAAAAAGACTTCATGTTCATTGATACTATAAAATACACATGGGTCTGGTGTAAGACACTCTTTAGATGCACAAGAGAGTTGTGGATGACGTGATTGTTTCTCTGGAGTTTCCTTTTCACCATTTTTTTGTTGCTGAGCTTTGATGACTGCAAAGATGAGAAGGATAAACTATAATGAAAACAATAAAAGCAAACTTACAAAAGGGATAAAACAGGAAACACATAGGAGTAAATAAGCAAAGGAACAAGAATGATATGTTCCAAAGACAACCTTAACCCTCTATATTCTACTTTTCCAAGGGACAGCAGGCCCCACAAGGATTTAAGTGCTAATAACTCAGTCCAACCTTTGGATTTTAGTTCAGCAGTTCTTGTAATGAAAGAGTGTCCCCAGTGCATGGCCAGGCACTGATACACTAACAACAGGGTTTTCATGGGATGGCTTTATGGACTTGTTTTATGGTTTATTTAACCTGTTTTCCTTCAATATTGTTATTTCAACCAGGTTTTAATTGTTGAAATTTTGAATAAAAGGAGTCCCTACCTTCCCTTTTTTGCCAACATATTCTTCTGATTATTTAAATAGGCTCTTAAAAATTATTTGATTCTCATTAAGTATTTAAACTTACAATGCTCATCAGGAAAGAATTACTTTTCTTTATCTTAGTAGAGATAATTCTTATCCTTCTGACATTGGTGAATTGTTGCTTAATCATTACTAAGTAATTAATACCCCAGTTGTTTTCAATATTTAAATTCAAATACCTTTGTTCTTAATATAGAAAAGCAACCCATGAAAATGGCATCAAGCAGTCAGGCTATGCCCTACAACACATGTTTCTCTCATTTGAACTGTGAACAAAATCTTACTCCCTACACTTTAATCAGAAAATATCTTCAGTTGAAAGAAGTCTACTCACAGTTAAAAATAAACAAAAAAAAATATCCTGACCCTCTCCCCCCCCCAAAAAAAAAGAAAAAAAAAACACAACCAAAAATCCCAACCCTGAAAAACAGAGGAAGAAAGGGTCATATTTTCCTAATTCAATAAAAATGTGATAAAACAGATCCTTACTTTCATGTGTGTTTTCGACTATGATCACAGCCTGTCAGATAGCTGTTTCTAACAAACTATCTTCCAATTATTTCATTTCCAATGACATAGCATCTGAAGCTCATTCATATCTCATAAAACATTGCATGAGAACTGGAGTTAGATTTGGAGTTACCTGTAGGTAGAGACGCAGTTCCTGCGTCATAAGGAACCTGAATCACAACATACTGATAAATACTGAAACATTACAATGGGAGCAACTTGTTCCACTCTTAGCTGTCTACTGGACATTTTATTTGATCCAAATAAATTTTATGTTATGATACTTATGAATGTTTTTAGATGTAAATTGAAACCTTAGTGTAGGGTCAAAATAACCAAGGTACATGACTATCAAATAAGAAAGAACTTACATCTTGTATTGTAGACTAAGCCAGTATTGACATAGACCAGAGGAAGTCAGTTTGAAAAAACTGACAGAAAATCACCCAATCCTTTGCCCTGCTATACCACTCCTAATGCAGAAAAAAGATGGAAACAAGGACTGGCAGCATGGTAGGCTTGTAAAAATGTCTTACAAGGGAAGGAATGCATTGCACACAATTAGAAACCCGCAAAAAGCAAATGCTGAGGACAGGAGAAGAAAAATTCAGAACAAAATACTTCAAGGACCTGGAGAGCCACCAAAGAATCACCCTCATCAGTTTACGACCCACTTGCTTTCATCACACTTTGCTTACTTTTACTCGACGGTAAGACTATGCAGTGTATCCTGCAACCTTTGACAGCAAAGCCACAACCAGAGGGCCATGAAGCAATATGTAACTCTATTCAATTCCTTAAAATTTTCTTGCAGTGAGCCAAGCAGGTTTCACCCTCCCTATAGGGTTTGCTTTGCTGGTTTCCTGTTGGCAGCAGCTGGGGAGCAGATCAAAAGCACTTTCCCGGGGGCTGCAGGTACACAGGCTGGGGAGTACTCCTGCACACAGTAACCAGGGCTAAGAGTCCTTATTTTGCTTACATCACTGTAACCTGGATGTTGGTTCTGCCACTTTGCTAAACAGACAAAAAAGAGAAACAGCCTTCCCAATGTCCTTCACAGAAAGAGGCTCGAAGCAGGCATTTTCTCCAAGCACAGACATAAAAAACCCCCAAAATTTCTACTTTTAGTAGGAGCGCGAGCAAATGGGCAGTTATTTGATCACTTAAAAAATATCTTTATTAGCTTTTTCAAAGACAAGTAGCATTTCCTTTAGTTAAGAATGATCATAAATACACTTCAATGCGTCTGCAAGCAAGTGTACACAAGGCATAACAAAGCTTGTAATATAACTGAATTTCAGAGTTCATGCCTTTTTCTGAAGAAAAATTACTCTGAATTTCATAAATGTGAAATTTAAAAGAACGCATTTTCTAGCAAAATATTCTTGTTATAATAAAAAAAAGTATTGATTTTACTGCACAAAAGGTACTGTTGTTTCCTTCACTTTTTTCAGTAATAGGAAGACTATTTGAAATGAGGCAGTTTTTAGGTTGGGGGGGTTGGCTTTTTTGTTGTTGGTTTCTGGTTTGGGTGAGTTTTTTCAGAGACAAATCTAGTTTTCTCTGAACATGACTCCAGAGTTAAACAGATCAATTGCAAGCTGTCAGATTGAAGACTGCTTGATTAGGTTGAACAGGCATTTTAATTTTGTTTTCATCTTTTTCAATAAACAGCACATAAACCATTTTTTTATTTTTTATTAGGACAAGGATATATAAAATTCATCATAAGGAAGATATTTACCTCTCACATTTGTGGGGTTTAGTTTATTGTTTAACAATAACAGAGGTAAGAACTGCACATTCCATTGTTTAAGTGCTACACCATTAAATATGTTGGAGGGAAAAAATGGAGAATTAGATGGAGGTCTATCTAAATAATCAAGGTTATGTTAGCACAAAAATCCATAAAACTCAGAGCTGACTTTCTCCCTTAAAGACCAATTTCCTTGCAGAAGCTCCTCATTCACCTCCTTTATGGTCTCAGAACCTCTTCCACAAGGGTTCTGCATCTTCTTATCAGTGATGCCTAAACTGAAACCATTACCAGCCCCAACAGATCATCTCAGGGTGTAAAAGAGTCACCTTCTTGCCCTGACTTGAAGGGTGACATAAACATTTATACCAGAATTTTAACCCAAAGGAATGCAAATTATTCTTCCTCTTCTGCCATAAGCACAGGCAACATCAGATTTCTGTCTTTTAGCAGTCCCTTTTTCCTCAGGCTAACACATTGATGAGTTGAATTTATAATATCTACTTCATATAAAAAGGAGCTTGCAGGAAAGCAAATCTGTCAGTTTGGACCAGTGAGATACCACCAAACCATCCAGAAGTTGTAGGTATTGTTTAAGGTCTAACCAAGTAATAATAGATGAATTCTTTATTGCATAATACAGACTTTTTTTCTTTTTTTCCCCACATTTAAAACTCCTCAGCTCCTGTATTTATGTTGGATTTCAAAATTTACTTCTTTCTGTGGTCAGTCTGGCTCAAGAGTGCCTGGTATCTCAGTAAAAGTAGATACTAGAGGAAAAGACAAAGCAACAAGCCATCATGTTTGATATCTAATTGTAGTGAAGCCAATTCAGCAGGAAGTTGCTACAGAAACCTATGCCACTTCTTTGGAAAAAGAAAGACAAGTGTATCAAAACATGTACATGAAAGTAAAATCTATCAGCAGATCAGACTGTGAAACTCCTATTTACTCTAACTGTAGGTGGTTTACAATTACAGGTTTTAAAGTTATCATTTGGAAACAAAGCAAAAACTACTCTCTTTGTTTGGCATCAAAGAGTTTATGGGACTGATGTGCCATCAATGAGTGAAGTATATTTGCCTTGAATCATATCAAATATAAAATGCAAAGCAGTCTACAAATTTGAGGGCAGAGGGTGGAGACAAAAAGTACATGAAACCGTATCAGGCACCTCACTATTTTATATTTGAAATTCAGGTACTGTTGTCAAGAACTGTATTTCTTTTGGGAAGCTAAAACTTCACTGCAGAACCGATGAAGTACAACTTCTTCTAGGAACCTAAAATTAAAATGGGCCCAATCAAAGAGTCAAAATTCAAAAATTCAAAAGCATTACTGAAATGGAAAGAGCTAGAAGATGTCTAGCATTACAGTTTATGTATGGATTAACCATTGCCTCATTTTCCTCTGAGTATGTTTTCTACCAGGCAGTAATGGGTCCAAACTGAAATACAATTCTTGTCACATTTACAGTCTCCAGTAGGAATTGTCGTTCTGTGTTGACATCATGAAAACAAAACACAACAACTGGCTTTTCCTTGCAGAAGGGAATGAGTCATCATATTGTAACTTTCAAAAAGAGACTGTGAGGAAAGTGCTACAAAAAAATCCTGGAATATCACTGCACAATGCTTTATGAATATATATTGCTCTATTCATGTCCATATTAACAGTGAAAGTGAAATGCATAAGATATGCTTGTAGTAATAAATTACTGCTTTAATTATATTCATATTTCTTGATTATAGCATTTAAAAGCCTTCCCATGCCACTTGTATTTCAGTTTGAAAGGATAGATCTGGGAAAGCTGAGAAACAATGACAGACAATCACAAATACACAACAAAATTAATGACAAAACTGTGTAACTAATTCAGATTTGGTCTCTGCTGAATTTTAAATTCTCTCAAGTGAGGCTCTGCTTTTCTCAACAACAACAAACACAAACCCAAAAAGTGAAAGAGTATTAAGGTCCTAAATTAAGATCACTTTCTGTAAGAAAGATTAGAAAGACATGTGGATTCCTGTCTGCATTCTGTTTGTGCTTTGACTAACAAGTCTATTTTTTTTTTTTTTAATTTCAAATCCAGATTCTGCGATTCCCCTCTCAAATTGCATGATCTCTAAGTATCACCACCAAGAATATTTAGGGAGACACTTGAGTATTTCTGTAACTATCAAATTATCTTGAGAATACCTTGAGAAAGGGAAAAAATAATCAGGATTTAGCTTAACATTCATTGTCAATGGGAAAAAAAAAAGTTGGCTGAAAATACCTAATTATTAGCTGTATACCAGAAGACCCATTTGTCTGTTCTTCTGGGACTTGCACAAGGGAATCAGTATTAAATTTTTTAACCAGAAAAGTTAATTTTTATCCAAATGTAAAGGTTTATATCTAGTTATGATAGTTACATATCTCATAATTCACCGCCTACAGCTTAAGACTCACACTGCCAATGGTGTTAAACATTAGTAGCACAGAATACAAACTTCTGCTCTAAACAGTAGGGTACACAGCAGCTCAGAATGAGCTTTCTCACTGTGCAACAAACGACTCCAGTTCTGCAGGAAGCAAGCCTTGGTAGCAAACACGGTTGCACTTTTAGTGGTAGTTGCAGTTAGTGGCAGGCAATGCTCTTCTGGTGGACAGGCACTCGGTGTTTGCAGCTCCAGTAGGTACTGCCTCTTTAACTTGGTTGTGAGAAAAGGAGGAAGGTAAAACTCAAATGCATTTTAGGTGAGTATAAAATACTTAAGGACAAGCCCCGAGAAGACCAAAGGTTAATATTTTTCTGCCTGCCTTGATTAAACAGATAAATTGCAACAAGACAACTAACTCAATTCCAGAGCCAAAGGGATAAAATTACTGGCTAACATGGCAGAAGGGCATCTTGGAGAGTTCTTTTAAATGTTTTCAAAGTTGCTTAGGTCACAGGAAACCCATTTATTATTTCAAGATTTTTTCCAACAATTCTCCAAGTTATTCAGAAAATTGGAGAACATGGTGGGAGATGGTAACCATCCAGATGAACAAAAAACAATAAGTATATAGGTTTAGGAGCCATGAAGATACAGTAGACCAGCCATGTGAACATAAATTAATTAAAAAAAATACAGAAGCAAATATTTAAACTATATAAAGCCTTTGGAGAAGAAAGTTTAAAAAAAAAAAAACACACAATCCCCCAACAACCACCAAATAAACAAACAAACAAAACCAACCAAACAAACAAAAGAAAAAACAGAAAACCAATTGAAGGTGTTTTTATCAGTCTAGTTCCCTTCTCGGAAACAAGTAACATCTTTGAAATGGTGAGAAACAACTGAAGTCTCATCTCTATCTTAGCAAACTGTTGATAGGATCATGTTTGAGACCTTCTCAAAAGTCAGTCGTCCTTCATGAGGCTATCATAAGGTACATGCATAACAGATTGGAAATATATACCAAGCATCTTCCCATGGCACGCTTAAAATGTAAAGGTTCATCACAGACAGTTCTGAACAGATCTGTCCTACATCCAACAACAGATAGCATTTTCATTAATGACATTGAAGTTTTAAAGTACATTGATGAACAGAACAAGATGAAAATGGAAAAGAACCTGAAGCTGAAATGTCTTGAAATAAAACAAACCACAAATGACTGGGCTTATAGGAATAATTTGGCACAACTGGCTAGGTGAAAGCCCTTAAGGATCAAAAGTTATAATGGATCCCAAGATAAACCTAAGCAATGCACCATAAGACTAAAAATGTCAATCATCGTGGCATGTTACAGAAAGCAAAATAAAACCTAGAGGACAGCTAAGTTAGTCTTTCCTTTTTACCAGCCATTAACAAAGCAATCAGAACAGTAATATCCAGTTTGAAGTGTCAAATCTCAAAGAAAAGGGGTAGTTGCAGAGAACTTAAAACAGTGGAGCAAGACTGTTGAAAGGATTTCAGGAACATAATCTGTAAGGAAAGAGAATATAAATCTCAGCCTGAAAAAAAAGAAAAAAAAAAGGTGTCTTTAATGCATTTCTGCAAGAGAATTCAAATGACATCTTCTTCCAGGATGGAATACAAATGAAGAGAAATCTGACTTTTAACTGGAACAAGGGAAATTAAGGTTAGCTAGGAAAATCCATTAGCTAAATAATTAAATTATGCAATATCTTTTCCAAGAGTGTTGTTGCAATATCATATTTGGGACTAACTAAAGTAATTAGACAAATACTTAGCTCAGAGCAAGTTTGCTTTCTATTTTGGTAACAACTGAATGCAGACCTGTAACAGAGACAGCAATGCACATCTTAAGAGCTCCTTGTACTGAAGTCTACAACCTTGGCAAAATAGCTCATTACTGCTTTCTAGCTACAAGGTCATTGAACACAGCATAACACTTTCTCAGACTTAAATCCCAGGTAATTTTATTTGTTTTTTCCAATGGGATCTATTTTCTGTAGAACCCAGAATTAAACAGTAATCAAGGTCTTCAATCTACCTATGTACATATATTTCTTTTTTGTTTTATTCACCTGTTTATAGTTGAAATGGTCAAATCAAATGGATTTTAAAAAGTAAACTAAAAAATGAAATAATTTAATTTTTAAAAGAACCATAAGCTTTAACATTCAAACCAAGAAGCCCAGAACTTACTCAGAACTGTAAAAGTAGCTGATACAAAACTGGTATGCAAAAGACATACCACAGAGAAATTTTTCAAAGTAGCTTCAAAAAGTAAAAAGTCAAAGAACTACAGAACTTTAGTGATATTTTTGACAAATAACAGCATTTTAGAAAAACTGTATGTGCTCTCTCTGACTTCTTGTTCAGATTGCACACTTTGGGTGTTTATATGCTTTTTCACTGCTTCCCAACATACCCTTACAGCCAACACCCATTCTGTATATTCCAACAATCCACTAGAAACAAACAGGACAAACATAAAAACTTGGAGTTTGTCTGTTGTTAAGAGCCAAATGAGTGCTTTCTAGTAGTACTTTCCTATTGGGACATCTATGGGAAAGTCTTGGTTTGAGTTTAAGTAAAGGCTTTGCTTCTCTCAATTTTATGTTTTGTACTGAACTTCGTAGTTTTAATACTCCTAGACCATTTTCCTGGAAACTTTGTCTCCAGCAATTCTAGTGACAACTTAATGACAATAAAGTTATCTTAAGCACTACAAAAGAAAGTAGAAACTCATGCCAATTTAAGAAAATAAAGTATTATCAAATGCATATATTAGCCTTTCTCTACCAAATAGCTTAGAGGTCTCTGAATGTCAACCAAGAAGATGAGGTTTAGCATAAGAGACTGATGTTTCATTCGTACCATGAGGAATGTTGTAAGAGCAGAAATACCCACCAGTCAAAATCTCATTATGCCCTCTACTAATAGAACACTGTAACTTATTAAGCAGAGCAATTTAAATCAAAAGTTTTCAGAAAGAGATGAAATACGAAGTGAAGATTTCAATTCCCAATCAGTATGTATGCTTTTTAACAAGCGTATAGATACAAAAACATGGATTAGCAATTGAGGAAGAAATAAGACAGAAAAGCAAATGGGCAGCTGCCAAAATACAAACTACATACTTTGGAAGTAGAAGATGAAACTCATATTTTGGACTTCAAACTACATATCTATTTCAAACTTTGCAGCAACTTTAGTTACAGTAAAACATTTAAGTGCATATCAATGCAATATTTAGAAAACCATGATACTATGTAAACTAATTTACACAACTTTGTGACCTTACCGAAATTTTAAAGCAGTCTGTTTTATGAAGATCTGATGCAACTTGATATATATGCAATCCTGTATTACATCTAAATTAAAATAAAGGCTGCTGCTCATTCAGCAAAATAAAACAACTAGGAAATAAATTATTTTATAAAATGGATTTTATTGTTTTCCTAAATAAATAAATAAATAAATACAGGAATTTAATTAAGTCAGGTGGATAAACATCTTAGTAGAGTCAGCTCAACACAGAGCACTGCACCTGCAGCGCACACAGAGCTGAGCAGACCCCTCGGGTACTCTGCCATGGGCATTTTACGCAGGGCAAGTGGAAGCTGCACAACCAAAAGGCCTATACTTTCACACTAATTTTTTTTTCCTACACACTATCAGAAACTATTTTCAAAAGGCTTTTCTGAAGTTCCAGCTTGCTTCCAAGGAACAAAAATGAACACAAAAGGAAGAGTTCTATCATGTTCTATGGAGTGTCATGCCTTTGAAAGCCCTTTCTTGATGGAAAAACAGAGGTATAAGTTATTTCTTTAAACAAAGGTACCACAGAATTTCTGTCACAAGGACAGTTTTTCCTCTGAATGACATCTGATATGATAATTCACAAGTGTTTTTCTCCTCTCTGGAACTGGGAATCAATTATTATTAAAACAAATATCAAAAACCTTTATTTTCTTATTATCTCAATTGAGTTTATAGTATGAGACTGCTGAGACTTTAGTAAAACATTTGACTGTTTTCCCACAGCATTCTCCTGGAGAATGCTGGTTGTCTATGTCTTGGAGGAGTGCATGCTTTGCTGGTTAACAAAATGTCTGGATGAATGTGCACAAAGAGCAGTGATGAATGGAATTAAATCCAGCTGGTAACCAGTGCCAGATGGTATTCCCTATGGTTGAGTATTGGGGCCCGTTCATTGTCTGGATGAGAGGATCAAGAGCACCCTCAGAGAGTTTGCATATGACACCGAGGTGTGCAGGAGTGTAGATAGACTGGAGGGCAGGAAGGCTCTGCAGAGGGATCTGGACAGCCTGGATTAATGGGCTGAGGCCAATTGTATGAGGTTCAACAAGGCCAAGAACTGGGTCCTGCTTTTGGATCACAATCCCATGCAGTGCTACAGGCTCTGGGAGGAGTCACTGGAAAGATGCCTGGCAGAAAAGGACCTGGGGCTGCTGGTCAACAGCAGCTGAACATGACCCGAGAGTGTGCCCAGGGGCCAATGAAGGCCAATGGCATGCTGGACTGTGTCAGAAATAGTGTGGCCAGCAGGACTAGGACAGTGATTGTCTCCCTGTACTGGGCACTGGTGAGGCTTGCACCTTGAGTCCTGTGTTCAGTTTTGGGCACCTCACTACAAGAAAGACTATGAGGTGCTGAAACAGGCCCAGATAAGGGCAACAGGGCTGGTGAAGGGTCTGGAGCACAAGTAGGATGAGGAGTGGCTGAGGGAGCTGGGGTTGTTTAGCCTGGTGAAGGGTCTGGAGCACAAGTAGGATGAGGAGTGGCTGAGGGAGCTGGGGTTGTTTAGCCTGGGGAAAGAAGGTGACCTCATTGCTTTCTACAACTACCTGAAAGAAAGTCGTACTGAGATAACAGCTCAGTGTCTTCTCCCAGGTAACAAGTGACAGGGTGAGAGGAACTGGCCTCAAGTTGCACCAGGGGAGGTTTTGATAGGATATTGGGGAAAATTTCTTAATGAAAAGGGTTGTCAAGTGCTGGCAGAGCCTGCCCAGGGAAATGGGGAGTCACTATCCCAGGAAGTATTTAAAAGATGTGTAGATGTGGCAGTTAGGGACATAGTTTAGTGGTGGACTTAGCAGTGTTTGGTTAATGTTTGACCTTGATGATCTTAGAGGTCTTTTCCAACCTATGGTTCTGCATCTCATAGCTGTAGCAACCTTTGTCACAGCACCAACCGAGAAATGTCATCTGTCATCCAGAGTGACAAACCATTCTTTAAACACATTTATTATTAATAAATAACATTGTACACATTTTTCAAAGCATGGCCACTCTATATATCTTACTCAGTTGAGTTCACACTTCTTTATCAATTACCCTTATACTAGACATTACATGACATGTAGAAGATGAATGGAAGTAGTAAAGACGAATTCTATAAGCTAGACACAGCACAATGCCCTGATGAAGACACAAGATAAAGACATTATTTACTTTGGAAGTTAAAGGAAACACTAGAGTAACATAGGAAAATAGCCATGTGTCCTGAACACACCTTTAATACAAGCTAGTTGTGGCTTGTACATTGGATTGTTGTGGAGTACATTGGATTGTTTTCAGGAATAATTGATACTCATCGCTAGTTCAAATGCTTCTACAGGGTTGTATTGTTACAGGATATACTTGAAACGAAGCCTTTATAATCTCAGAATGAAGTTTTTTAAAAAACACTGTTTTGTCAGAATTAAATTATAACATGAATGGAAAGTTCATTACTAAAATGTGACTATCTCTAAGACATTAGAAGGACATTAAATGGCACTTTAAGAACACAAATCCACCATAAAAAGGGTCTGGACTGCCTTTTTTTTTTTAAATGCATAATCTCTTATGCATTAAGAGATTTTGCACTGTGGCCAAGTAATTCACTGAAAATTCTTTCCCATATATGCTTTTTGACATCCCAAAACATGGATTGATCCATCTTGAAAGACAAGGTTAAGCCAAAGTATTGCTTCTTGCCTTCAAGCACACACATTTGTTTATATGTTTTTGCACAATCCTGAATTCTTAGTCTGCATGGACTAACACAAGAAAAACAACTATATATAAGGGTAAGAAAAATACCAACAACTCCACAGGATTTGTTCTTTTCTTTCACTGCTTTAAGCAACTTAGTCACAAGGAACATTTCTTTGATAATTACTAATGTCACAATGCACCCTACAGTGTTTAAATAACTGATTTCTATATGTATTATGAAAAAATAATACGGTGGGACCTGGATTGTTGATAAAGCAATAGCATTTAAAGCAAAAGAAATCCTGAAAATAAGGCATTTAAGTCTGCTGTAAGGTTATCCCAGACGTATATAGTAAGTATATCAGAATCCAATGTTCATAAGGCAGAATAATGGAAATAAAGAGAACTATTTATTTTGATCAGAAAATAAGCATTTACCAAGTTCATCTCTAATCAACACTCCTCAATGGAAACACTGTCAGGCACAAATGATAAAGTGAATTTGGAGGTTGATAGGACAAAATATTTCTGTTCTTTTGAGGATGCACAAATGGTAGAGGAAAATGGGCAGGGGGGAGGAGAATAGGGAGTAAGTGGCAGAGGGGAAGTCCAGATGAAACTGAGTGTAGGAAATATTAAAAGAAAAAATTCTCTGACAAATTATCTGTCAAGATTACACCATTATCATATTTAGAAATGAGCTTAAAATATCTCCTAACTGTTTCAAATAAGCTCTTAAAGCATGTCCAATTTTTTAGAGTCTACCCAGGATGGCAAACTCTTCACATACATACAAAATTAGAGATATGGTATATTTCTTTGGTATAGAAAGGTCCAGTTGATCTTTGATAGTCTGGCTGCCACCCAGCTGTTCTGCATTTCCAAGCTGGAACGTGACAATTGGATAGCTGTGGATCTCCTACTTAGCTCTATACACTGTACAACCACTTCCAATACCTACATCAGAATCCTCTCACGCTTTCCCATCACTGAGTGTTGCTACCTAGAAACTTCTGCTTTAAGATTCTGAATTCATGATTTTTGATAACGCTGTGGGATATGGGGAGTTTTTCTAACAATTCCTTAGATGAGCATTGTAAAGTTACGTTTTCATCCAAGGGAAAACTTTTCCTTCATTCATATCCTTTACCTTTTTAGTAGAATCCAGAAAACTAGTCAAAGCACTGAAAAAAATGGTATTAAGCTGTGATACTTGAGTTAAGGAAGATATATCCAAACTGTAAGAAATTGAAATTATTAAAAAAACCCAACAAAACAAAACAAAAAACCCACAAACCTGTTCTAACTCTCCAGCACAGTGTTTCTCTTCAGTGTTTCAGCACAGCTCATTTTCCTAGTTTCAGTGGATCATCACAGTTGCACGCTATCAAGTTATATGAGAAAGACAGAAACATAGTGATTGACTAACATTAACATTACCTGGGGATTTTAGGATGCTCAGCCAGACAATCACACTGTCATTCATCCGAAAGTCAAGCACAAACGCTATTAGTATGCTTTAGAGTCACTATTTCCTCACTATTACAAGGTCTCCAAAACTTGTAATTCTATTCAGTAAGGATTTTGAGGAAGTTTGATATATAAGGGACTGTTAAAGCGTATTTCTCTCTTTTTATTCCAGACAACAAGCTAATATTTGGCTATATGAAGACAGAAATATCATGTTTTCTAAAATATTTAACCTCTTCATCAAAGTAGTCACAAATAGCCTTCAGAATGATTGTTAAAGCCTAATTTAGCAGGAGACAGAAAAGACATAGCAACCTTGTTCTTAATTATTGAAAAATACAAATTTTTGTTGTGCTTCCATCTTCTCACAAGTTGATGATGAAATTACAGAAATTATGAATGCGTGAGGTTTTGTAATAATATTTTTAAAATGAAGATTAAACAATAATTGAGCAAAAAATATGGGCAGCGTTGGTTAACGGACAAGGAGAAATGACAAAATTCAGCTTATCAAAACATTATGCAAGCTTACTCTTCAAGCCCCACATTGTTTCTGCTGGAATCAGTAGTCTAAGAGTCATTGGTTTCTTGAGCACAAGACACATTATGTCCATACCCAAAGCATTTATAATAGTATTTCTATGCTCCAGGGGAAAAGCTGAAGTACTTTTTGTTTTCTGCAAAGTCAAATGCCACTGTAGTAAATATCACTCTTGTCTCAACATAATTCATGCAGTTCTCACTTCCCAAATACTCACGATCTTTTGAACAATCCCAGAAAAACGTTCTGGAATGGGCTCCATGTCACTCACATGCTGTGGCAAATGTGAGCTAATGGCATAACTAGTACAAAACTTTGCCCTGCGTCTTGCATCCCTTGTGCAAACCATGACAGCCCGCTTGGCTAACCAGAGCAGCCACTAGCCATTCTTATTCTAACCCCTCTGATATTTTTAGCAGAACAACTCTGCAAGATGGAAAGGGAAGCCAGATTAAGGTCAGACAGACCTCCACTTAAACATCATCATCCAGCAAAAGTCTTACTACAGCAACAAGAACAGATTTCTGAGGACAGTCTGTACATTAGCATGAAAAAACGAATCTGTTTATACAAATACTTCACTGTTATGACTACTTATTTTGACTTATTTTCTTCAGACTAAGTACAAGCTGTCTTTTTCATGTACTTTCAGTGCATTCAATATCTTATGCCATTTTACCATTCTAAAGTGATACACACCAAGCAATAATTTACTACACTATTTTCCTAAGCTCACTGTACTATACAGAGTGTAAGAACATCATGTAACTTTTTATGCGAATTTCTATCTTAAGCAAACAAACTCTTTTCCTCATTCATTTTCATTTTACTGAAAGATTAATATAGTCACATACTGCATGAGAGATAGCTTAAAATTAAAGCATTACAGTCCCTAACCTGTCATGTTTGATAAGAAAGTCTCCATGGTGACAGGAAAATCTCCCTTGCAATGCTATAGCTAGACATTAAATTTAGCACTTCTTATAATCTGACAGTCATTTTAGCAACAATAAACCATACAAATATATGTACCTATTATATATGGGGGAGGTAGGCACAGTTACACATGCTGCAGAGCTTCATCAATGCTCTACAAAACCTCCCATATTGCTAAATGTTTGGTTAGTTTCATTTTCTATTTGGTATCCCAGAAAACCTCAAAAATACTAAGTTCATAAATACCACAAAACTCAATTTTGAAAAGGATAAAAATACTCTGTAATGCCAAGGGAGAACTTAGCTCACAGGTGTTTGCTCAAAATGCTGAAACAGCTCAGGTCTCATAGCTAGAGCTTCTGAAGGACATAGCCAAATTACTTCTGCCAAGCTTCACATTTCATGAGAACTCTGTTTTATAGTCCCAATTTAAGCATGATTCTATTTGCTGTTTGGCTGGATGTACCACACTGAAAATTGAGTTTTGATTTAGGACAATCATTTTAACTAAGCACAACACTAAACACAACCTGTGATTCAGGCACAGATGGATTAAATGTGATACCTCATAAGCTAGTAATGTAATGGTAAGCCTAAATTTAAAATTCAAAGTCGATACTTTAAATATATTAATTTCTCCATGTACAGAAAATCATATGCACAGCTATTTTTGAATTTTTCTGGCCATCACAATCAATCCTGAACTTCAAAAGAAAAGCAAGCAACTTGTGCAGGAAAGATTACTATTTTAATCAGTACACACAGTATATGTTCTTCATCTGGTAGCAAGAAAAATATAGATCCTGTAATTTGTAATAAAAAGTTAAAGACTACCTTCTAAGTTGCCAATTGTCTTTTCTTTTTTTTTAATGATCCTACTTAATGTTTGGGATTGGCTTCGTTCATTTTTTAAAATGTTTATTACTCCTTAGAAGAACAAGATTACTTTTGTCATATTGCCATAAATATTGCATAAATATTTAAAATTATACAACTTTGACCCACTAACAGAACTGTTAAGAGTTGTAAGTCTGTTTACTGAGGTTGCAAACCACAATAAGCAGCCTAGCACCTGAAGCTGACATTATAAGCAAAGAAATCCTCAACGTCAGGAGAAGTCCAGGCACTTGCTCAAGATTAATGTTTCCTAAACTCTTCATTGAACAGCTCTCCTCATGAGCCAATCTTGGTTTATGTTGACCTTGCATTGAACAAAGCAAACAGCATCCTTGCCCTGAGAATCTCACAACTTGCATTTCATACTCAATGAAAGTGTTCTAAAAAACAGCTGTTAAAATTCACAACTGGCATTGCTACTTTTTAGTAAGTTCTTCATTCCCCTGTCCTCCCCTTACAATTCAACCAGAGTCACACGAAATAGCAATAGAGGTTCCCTACATTGCAATGTAATTATCATCACTAAGAAACAGTTTTGAAAGGTAAAAAGATTGAAGTTCCACGTTCCCTGTTTCACAAAGATAATTTTAAAGATGATTTGTTTCAAGATACAGTTAAAAGTAGGAATCTTGAATACATAAATACATTCATACATCTTCAACCCTCAATGTGACCATAGCTATAATTAATCTTTCTATATTCAGAATTAATTCCCTATGTTCTGTGTGTCTATTAAAGCTCATCTTTAGTTTTATATATTATACTTGCCTCAGTCTCATAGTGGGGAGATTTATTATGCTTACTTATTGAAAGACTTTCATTGTTCAGGCTATTAGTTTGATTCATCCTCAAGTTTTTAAAGGTCAGCTGCAAACCCACAAACAGCTTGACAAACAACCAACCTTTGTAGATGAATACCAGATTTATGTGATATTATATCATTCTCATACCGTTGTAATTTGCAACAATCTAATTCATGACGTGTCACTTAAAGATATGCATGTCTTATGAATTATATGAATTATTCATGGCTTCAAACCACCAATAAATTTTCAGGACTATCCTCCTTTCCTGTATACTTGTTCCCATTTAAATAATTTCAACTTCAAATAATCTATTGAGAATTCAATAATAACCAAGACCACATCTGAATTTGAGTGCTTATTTCTCAATTACATGATCTCCAATAAAGTAGTTCAACTAAAGGTACTCAAATGAAGTTACCCATACGTCGACCATAAGTTAGTTATATACTGATCATGTTCTATTTATATCTGGAAGAAATAAAAGGGCAGCATTTGGGTAGCATTATAGTGGATATAATTGTCTTATACATGTGTGTATATACACGTGCACATCAGCCAATAACTAATTAATATAACTATTGGGTTCTTAGTGCAACTGGAGATTTGCAGATCACATGAAGAAAACATGGTGGCAATGATGTCATGATAATTTTTACCTTACATTTCATAAAAATTGAAGTTTAATATAGGAAGAAAGAGATGGGACAATGGTGAAAATGTTGGGCTCCTGCCAAGTTTGCAGCTCTGATTCCAACAATAGATGTTTGCTCTATGTGGAGTACTCTACAGTAAATAATTAATTCTAAATTTTCAAGCTTTACCAATAGGAGAGCAATATTTCTTTACCTATATATGTTGATTGGGAAAAAGAAACACAAAACAAGATTTTACTTCTTCTATATATGAAGTGGCAAGAGTCAGAGCCTATCTATCTATCTATCTATCTATCTATCTATCTATCTATCTATCTATCTATCTATCTATCTATCTATCTATCTA
>JAWWMP010000081.1:81207331-81223246 GCA_035047865.1 Dendrocincla tyrannina | reverse complement strand
ACAAAAAACTCAAACCAAAAAAAAAAAAAAAAAAAAAAAAAAAAAAAACAAGAAACAACAACAGAAAAATCTTTATAATTCCTAGAATGATAAAAAACTTTTGCTATCCAGAAAAGCATGATAACTGAGAAATTATGTGAGATTCAGATATGTGAGAAATTATATTCACCACAGTAGTGATGTTATTATATTTACATATATATCTATAATATAATGTAATACAATGTATTTTCAAATACATACAGAAAGCATCACTGGGCATTACAATATTTTTTCATAGCTTTAATTGCATTTTTTCATTTAGTCCAGATCATCAGTATATCTATTCACCTTTCTCTCAAGTGAGCTACTTCTACTGAAAAGAGATGGCTTAGGGTTGAGATTGGACTTTCCTCACCTTCTGAATGAATCAGTTGCTCCGCCATGCATGCCTGAGTTGCTGCAGACACCTGCCTGGCCCTCAGTAGGCATTTCTAAATGAAATGAAAGAAACAAATACCAAGAAATAAAAGTATGATGAGCCTTTCAGTTAACCTGAGAAGCATTACTGAGCTTCCTCTTCTGTTGGTTCCTGCTCAGTCTGCATTAGTTCTGTTGCAGCTTGTGAATAATGACTCATTTATGAAAAATAACCTTGCTAATCTTCAGGAGAACTGATAGTAAAAGGTCACTTAAGCTTTGTAAACAATGTTGTTTCCCTTCCTTTGTTGTAACATGCAATCTTAAAAGATGACTTTTTTTTTTTTTTTTACATAGTTGAAATCAAAATGGTATTTGGTTTACACTGTAATAACTGGATGAGAGAAAGGTTATTCTACCCATTTTAAGAGTACCATGTTTTCATGACTTATGTAGTACACTTTAATTATGTGTAATTTGAAAGAAAGAAGAAAAGAGCAAGCAGTAGGTAAGAGGTGAACTTCTGCAATAAAACTGAGAAAGGGTAATTTCTGTATATAACATATTGCAGGTGGATGGTGCACAATTGTAAATATTCTGGGTTCTGTATAGTTTCTATATATTCATTTAATTTATCCACCTTTGAATATGGATATTCACCATTAATACTATATATTCACCACTCTGAGGTAAACTACAAACAAGAAAAGGAGCCAACTGCCATCATTGTGCCATGTTTTTAATTAATTTGGTAGGCTTTGTTGGTTTTGTTTTCTTTTTTTTTTCAAGAGTAATTCAGAGTTTCTAGCTCTTTTTGCATGAACTAGAGACACAAACAAGTGGTGTTTCTGTACAGAAATTTTTACTCTGAGTGAACTGTAAACACTTCTCATGTTGGCAGAAATGAATTCTACATTTTTAAAGAATGAACACTTATGGAGATGTTTTTTTTAAAAAAAAACGGAGAACCTTAAAACTTTGTAAGGGATAAAATAAATTTAGGACTGAAATACTTTGTTACTTACTTTTGAGGCAAATGTAATTATAGACAAAATAGACAATTAGGTATAAAAATCTGTACATATATTTCAGAACAAAAGCAATTTTGGCAAATATTTTAGCAGAAAAGAATACCATATGCTAGGAATCTGTGCTCCAAAGCACATTTATGCTTAGGTTAGAATTGTTCATAGTAGTATATAGGTCACTACAGTCGCTGACATAATAAAGGTTACCATCATAGAAGCTCAGCATCAGCCAAACCAATGCATTTTAGTAATGCATTGCACTGTGCTATATGTAAAATGAGGATATTTCCATGTGATCTGCATAATTTTCATGCTTTGTATTAGTCTTCACCCACACAGCTGCCTTTCTGTCTCGTGTATGTTTGATATGGAGGCCTACTACAAAATGTCATTAAAAAGTAATTGCTCAATAAAACATCATAGTTCATGTTTTTCAACACAAGGCTTTTCTTGCAGAGACAGTTACAGATAAAAGAGTATGCTGGAACCGCAAAGAAAGCCACAGATCTTGTGTGTGGCACATATTAAAAAAAAAAAAAGTTTATATTTATTAGCCCTGAGTATAAAATCAGGAATTCATATTTGAAATTACTCCCTGTAAGGATACATGTGGCTGTAACACCTTCATAAGCACATAGGATGCGAAAGTCTCATCAGGCCGGGCTCTTGCTGTTGTTGCTTCTGACTTGAAAGGGTATCTAAATCTGGTTTCTAAATGTGGATGAATTCTGTCCCACGCCAGTCAGGTTTCCCTTTCTCTATAACACTGCTCCTACTGTGGTAGCAATGTAATAATGCTTCCCCCAGTCTCACAAGATAGAAAGGCATTCATTTGCTACCTATAGTGTATTAAAAACCAAATAAATACTTTGGAAACATTTCATAATCCTAGTGCAATCTGGTTATCCCCACCCTCTGGAAGTACCTGAATGAAAACAGTGTGCAGAACTCTTATAGTTTTTTCCCTTTGTAGGAGTAAACTCAACAAGACCTCATGCTCCCAGCCCTCACTGAAACTATGAGTAAGGCATGCCTTTTTTTGACACTTAATTAGCACAGAATTTTAGAGACACAATAAGAAGAGAAGGGCCTGACCTTGAGGAGAGAACCCCAAGCAGAAAGCACATCTCTCAGCAGGCAGCTTTCACATGTTTAGGGCACCAAAAAGTTAATTCTCAGCAGTAACTCAGTTCCTTTTTTTATGAGACATTGCAATACAACTAAACGTAGACTTGTGTTCACATAGCCCATTTTTGTTAATATAAATCTCTTTTCCCTTCTAAAAAGTGGCTGCGTTTTCTGCAACATCGAAACTCTACAATTTCCCAGAGAGCCCATGAAAGTTGAAGTAGGTGGTCTCCTGACAAAGCTATTGGTATCTGACTTTGATAATGAGATTGCTGTGCTTCTTGCATCCTCCCTGAAAAAACAGCCTTACATATTTTCAGTCATTTGATACAGTTTTAAAACATATCAGAATTCTTTATAATTCTGAATGTTTTTATTGTGGTGTCACAGACAAACCAGGTTAATAAATTCCTTCTATCAGAATATTGAAAAATAAATTTCTTCCTTTCAGCAGTAGAAGCAAAACAACAGAGTGAATTAATTCCTACTGCTAAAGCCAAACATAAGTCTTCCTTTTCCCCCTGGAATGTTGGACACATTCGTATTCTATTCACTCAGGAATTCCCTCTGGTTATGCACCCTCCATTCTATTTTTTCAAGTAGAAATGATGAAACATTTGTAATAAATACATGACAAAAAGGCAGTTTATTGTTGTTAAAATAATTGGAAATCTACATTTCATCACTCATTGACATGTTTCTTATTATCTGTCATAGAATTCAGAAAGTTACATATTTATGACCGAACCTGGCAGTGCTCTCCAGATTTATATACTAAATACAGTCTTTTCCAATTTACAGCTTCAGTCAACACATTTAATGCAGTGCATGCAATTCCAATTATTCTTCCACTGTAGCAAGGCAAATACAAGCTAAGATGCAAATTAGCTGCCAAACATGCAGCCCAATCCTGCACACAGAGCTTCCATTAGAGCACTCTAGAGAGAAATTTATAGATCAAGTTAGCTGACTAGTAATTTACTTATTTTAATTTTTTTACAGATTAATTTTGCCAAAGCCATGAATTCATCTGTTTCTGTTAATTCAAAGTAATTCACCTAAATTATTATCCACTGCAAAATGACTCAGCAGTTTCAAGGAGTATTCCTTATGTATGTTGTCTGTGGGAATAATCCCATACTCAGCACCAGAAAACTCACCAACATAACCACCAAACTTGAACCTTTCTGAAGGTCTGGTCTTAGACTTCACCAAAACCTATTCAGAATGGTGGGGAGACATTCTTTCCAATCTTCACTGTACCAAACATGAACATTGACATATTTTTCGTGAAACACGTGACAGTATCAATATACCAATTGACACAAACACTGAAGAGAAGTTTTCTGCTAAATATCAAGATGTACAGTACCCAGATAATTTAACTGCTCCACAATTCCCTCTGGCTTTCTTCTCCCAGAGTAATGTTTTATCTCTTATGTCTATTATATTCAAAAAAACATGGTTTCCTAAAAATATCTAAAGACAAATACTTTTCATTTCAATATCAGTTCACAGAGTTAACAGTAGGACTAGAAATGTAAGAGCAAAAGAACAGAAGCAGCACTGAAGTTACATGGAGAAATCAGTTCATTACATCATAATTAAAATTCACTTTGCTTGTATTTATATGATTTTTATATCAGCAAAACAATTAAAAAATAGTTAGATGAAGGAAATAAAAGACCTTGTACAGCAACCAGGAAAGATTCAAATTTTCAAGGCAAAAGTGAATTTTTTCACCTTAAGAAGTAAACAAAAATAAAACTTATGTTTTATCCAATCATTCCTCCTCTCAGTAGTCTCTTCTCCAATATACCAAATATTTTTTAAGTTTTTTTGAACCTGAACTTCTAGGCTACTGAGCAGATAGATATTCTTTTCACCAGACTGAAAGCATATTCTTAACATACAAAGGTGTTCATTAACATCATTAAAACTGGAAAGTTTATTTGCCAGATATTTCAAGATACATTTCCATTGGTAGATTGCAACTATCCTCATGTAAGAACCAAAGAATATCAAACTTATACAAATATCTCATACTTAAGCCTTATTCCAATTCACACAATTCACTTCAAATAAGTTAACTGTATTGTATGGCAAATCCTTCATAAATATAGTTGAACTTATTTCAGCCTTTGTATAATAATCTGCCCTTTCTTATTCAGGAATCTTTAGTCTCAACTCTTTCACTGACCATGACATTTTGAGGTGCCTACGAACACTAAATTCCAGTTATAAAAGAGTAGCGACCTGTGACTCAGAAGAGTTTTGTTTTATTCCCAATCCTTTCAGTCACCTCTTGTGCAAACTAGGGCAAGTCACATCAAATCTCTCTTTTCTTTTGTTTGCTTTCTTGATTTACCCTTCTGGAAGCTCCTCTGAGAACAGGCTCTCCATGTACCTACCAGTGTCCTCACTCTCACTGAGGTCTTCTGGGTTTTTCATTGTTAGGTTTTGCATATTAAATAATGAATAAGAAACACTATTTGTGGTTTACAAAGACACATGGGCAAAGTGTTAGCTATTCTCTCCAGAACAGCCAGGATTTTCAGAATCTGATATTGTAGGACTGCCACAGACAAAAAGAGTACTCAACACAGAGTAAAGATACCTCAACCTGAGCAGGTAATGTTACTGCTCTAATGAAGAGATCCTTGTATGGAAAATTAGAAACACAGAGAAAGTGTTGCCTAAAATCGAGATAAAAAGCTTTCAAGACAATATTAGTATAGGTAGAGAGCAGTTCTTTGATGAAAGCTTTCAGATGCAGGCAGTACATAGGCACATGGACAGTGTAGGGTTCTTACAAATTAATAACACTACTTAGTTATCATATCTAGTGGGTTTATCCAACCTTTTGCCCCTGGTACCACCCTGGTACTATCATCAGAACTGACCCGTTGGAGCACCGCTAAGGGTTCTGGGCCTTCCATCTTGCCTTGTCTTATTGGGGTCTCAAACACAATGTCATTGATGCAATCCTGCTCATTGAAAAGACAGTTGAACAAAATTCAGGAATGTGGCATAAACCATGGGAAACTGTTAGAAACTGTTAGCTGCTATCTTGACTGTGAGAAAATATACAGCTATGTAAAAATCTACAAATATATAAAAATCCTAAGGAATCAAAAGAAAATAGGAAACTTGTTTACATCTCCTCTCCCTTAATGGTGTAAAAAAATATTACAAAGGACCAGATCAGGAAAAGAAATCTAGATTTAATTTTTTGTTACAATACAATGAAGGTAATTGGTTACCAAAAAATAGGAATGTAACCATTCCTGTTTAAAAATATGTGTATTGCTGTATAATGTTTTGATCTCAGTTATAGAATATGCTGATTGTTCACTGAAATTGTAACAACTTCAATTTATCCTTTATTCAACCCTCAGATTATAATTTCCAAGGAAATTCTCAGCTCATCTCCATTAGGGCAAATTATGTTGCCATTTATTTATCTTGTCCAGGCTAAATGTAGTTTAAGGCATCTCTTGAGACAGTAGTGGTAGGGGGAGAAGAAACATGGACAGAGAAATAAGAGAAGAGATGAGAGAGAAATCTTACTAAATTAACTCTGTCCACAGAAAAGCTCTGAAAACAGTTATGTGTCCATCTAGACTGGGATGGGAATATTACTTTTTGTATACAACATAATAAAGCAGTAAAATTTTAAAATGCACTTGGCAACTCAGCAGTGTATTTTCTGTAATCAGATACAATTCAAGGAGCTGAACTGTTTACCTAAGGGACGTATCCAGGGTTTCTGCACCATTTTTTGAGGTAATTTTTCCACTATGTATGGAAGAACTGGTTGCAAACCAGTCTTAAATCTTCTTTAATTTTTAGGTTCAAAATAAGCAAACCCTTACAGATATGTTAAATTAATGGATTCAAGAGCATTGAGTCTAGATTAATATAATAAAAAGAAACTACCAAAAGTAAGCTTTAAAGACAACTGTTTTAAGATAATTGAACCATAATGAAAAGTCCTGGGTATTTCCTATAAATAAAGGAAGGCAGTGGAACAGCTCAAACACCAAAACTGAACTAGAATTTAAAATAGCATTACTTTCCCTTATAATGTAAGTTCTGTGCTCAAACTTTATAAAAGAGAGCCAGCAGAAAAAAAATGGTGATCACCTGACCACCTGATGTATGAAAAGATTTGTAAAACAATACAAATAGGCAGGTCTAAAACATTTCAAAATCTATCAACAGAGGCACTTTTGTTATCAAATAAGTTCTGATATGAAGTGGAGAATATTCCACAAATGTGAAGAATTTTTTTATAATTCCGAGGTGACCAAAAGTGAAAAAGTGTGGCTTAGGCAACTGTTCAAAGCAAAAAGATAAAAACCTAGGGAAAGGGACTGGGGATGACTGCTTCAGCAGTGCCTTGTTAGCAAGGGTATTGGAAACGTGCTGAAGAGAAAGCAGCAAAGTTTATCCAGGGCAGTCAAGAGCTGGGACAGCAAGGTGAAGCAGAGTCAGACTGCCTGTGGGAGCAGTAGCTGAAGGGCTCAAAGTGCACAGCCAGCTGCTGCCAGCATCTGGCCTGGGGTGAGCAGCCAGGGATCTGAAAATCACAAACTGAGGGAAGATTGTGGCCAAAGCAGTGGGAAGCAAAGAGCAGCCCCACTAATAACCTTGCTGAGAAAAGGACTGTACGTAATTTCTGATTTCAGGAAAGCAATTTTAGGGATGGCAAATCATCTCATTGCACTGTAAATTATCCTGTTGCCTTTCCCCCTTGATAAATTACTTTTCATCAAATCAATCGATTCATGTCTGAAAGTGGAAAAAAAAAAAGCAGCTACCTTACGCAGTTCCAGACAGCCCAGTTTCATTTCCCCAAACTTCTAGGGAAGGTTGAAGCTGGCATTTATTGGTGATCCACAACATTTCAACAGGGTATTTTCGCTGCAAATCAAGTTCTATATTATCTTTATTTATTCCCAAATCCACATAGTGAAAAATAATATTTGATTCCTTATTCAAAGGCCTTTTTATTGAAAAACAAATATTGAGGCAACCTAGGAAGAATTTGAACACTTTTACTTTTTAACCTTATTGTTCACGGCCACTTATACTTTCTTTTCTTTACCTGCAGCTATGCACCTTGCAGTGGAATAGCCCGTGGTATCTTCTTGCATTCAAGCTTGAATGAGATCTAAAATAAAACAGTGGGGGATTTGTTCTTGTTTTTAACAAAAATGCTCATGTGCATAGAAGCTCTTGTAAGCATTTTTGGACTAAGGCTAAAACACCAGTTCAGTATTTAATACATCATAGGCAAAAGCGCTGCCGTTTCTCAAAACACAGGGATACATGACTCCCTTTTCACATCTATCCTGGAAGTGAGGGGGAAAAGGTAGCCTCTTAAATACATTTTAATCAAATAACTTGGACTTCTCTGGTGATTATCTATTACCCTCTCCTGACCTAAGCAGGTACTTTCCACTGCTCTTTTTTAGCATTTCCCAGTGCAGATGAGAAGTTGGTGCCCCACTGGGTGCTGGTCTGATTCTCTAGCCCTTATGATCAACAGAGAATTTTTAACTGCAGACCCCTGCACTAAATTATGTGAGTAAATGAACCTGAAGGAAATTACAATAATATCAACAGGTGATTGCCTTCAAAATATTTTATATTCCTCTATAAATGGGGAGGAAGATTCTGTAGCAAAAGAAATCAATTTGGGATCTCCTCTTGCTTGACAAATTTTCTCATCCAGAGGATGGTGAAAGGAGAGAAATGGCAGTCTGGCATTTCCTCCTCCAGTCACATTTTAGAAAATTATGCAATCATATATTTAGATAATGGTAACAGTTGCTGACTTTATGGAGATAATCACAGGCTGTGAGTTCTAAAGGTTGGGAAAATACAACTTCTTGCAACATAAGTGAGATTTCCAAATCCAAAGGAGTGAGCTTAGAAACTAATCCAAGGAAAAGCACATGCGTTGTCCTGTGGACCTTGGGCACCTCATGGCACTGGAAAACATGAGTTTAATTTCTGCCTCAGATGCTTAGCAGCTAAAGCCTGCAGTTTTCACCTTTCATAGGGCTAAATATTTCGTTGTTTTAGGTTTTGTTTAAGTGTACCAGGAAGACAAGTGAGCAGGCTACTTTGCAGTGGAGGCTGAGCTGGGAGTTGATGGTGACTCAAGTGCAGGCCTTGCCCTCTCTGATGGGCCACCATGAGGGCCAGCAATGGTGGCAGAGTCTGGCAACAGCACCAGGATGATCACATCCCTTGTTACTATCATTTTGGAATGAGGGACAGAAGAATGTAGGATAAGACTCTTCTCCCCAACCCAGCTCTGCTGAATTAACAACTGGGTGATACACATGTATGTATACAAAACCTATACAGGAACTTCTTACCAATTGGACCTGTATTGCTGAGCAGAAGTGGAGGTGGTGTTATCTGTACTGACTGGATATAAGGAACGTCCAACAATTTGTCCAACAGACAAAGGCTTGAGTAGAAAATTAAAGCAGAATAGACAGTAAAACAGTAAAAACAGTCTAAAACAGTAGAAAATGGGGTTTGAAATAGTCATTAGTAAGTGACTTGCTCAGCTAACCACCAAAATAATCTTTTTTACCCAGTCATTATTTACAATCCTTTGTGAGTCTTCAATGGCATTTCAACATCTTCCATTATTTACACATTTTTTTCTTCTTAAGGTTGGATATAAGATTAAACTATATATAAAATTTATGCCTATGGAACATCTTTCAGGGTCAGGTTTCTTCTACAATCTCCATAGAGCAATAATTAACAGTTCTAGTCATTTGCAACTGCCCTTATTTGAGCCCTTATTTGTTCCTAAAAAAAATGGAAAGCAAAATAAGAAAATATAAAAACCTCAAAAAATGTAGAGAAAACATAGAAAAAGAGAGAGGCATGCGAGGAAATAACAAATGTTCTCATAATTGTATTCATTTGCCATCATGAGATATGAGTGCTCTCTACTGAAAAAAAAAAAGCCACTGAAAGTCATAATTGTAGTGGTTCTCTTGCTGAGGTTGGGGAAAAAAAAGGCTTTCGGCAGAACATATCAAGCCTTGACAAATTACACAGTTTAAATGACAACCTGGAGACAATAACTCCAGAAGAAATCATCCTAGACTGATGTACAGCAGTCTATTTAATACATACTAGATAAACAGATATAGTCACTAAAATAAAAGACTATTTTGCCACTTTCATAGCCCTTTTGAAGACATCTACATCAAAGAACTGTGAAAATGGCTTTAAATTTTTCTGGTTCAAATCACACAATTAGGAATATACTTTCAAAATGGATTTTAAAATATTTGGAGGGCCAACAAAACAAACACTGAAAAAAATAAAGGTGTTTTATATGAAAAGACAATTACTCGAAAATGGAGGTAAAGGAATGCAAAGTTTGCAAATTTTCAATTGAAATCACAAATAGTTCATAATATTTCAGCCCATTCAGTGGAAATTTTAACAACTGTATGCTTTGGTCATAATAAAAACACTTCCTATATATTTTGTCAGGGACACAAGTGTCAGTAAAATTTGTTCGTAATCTCCTACTAGTCTTTAGGAGGATGGCCACCCTTAAGGGTATTTTGTAAATCATACACTGACTAAAGCTCACTTACATTTAAGCCCTGCCCACTTACTACCTCTACTGCCTACATTTAAATGAAAGACTGACAAAATGAGGGATATTTTTTACAATATACTAGAATTTGTTGGAAGGAACTTATAGCTGCTTTTGAAGATTCAGAATTACTTTTTTCCTAGATTAGGTAGTTTATTTCAAATCAATTAATAAAGTTTAAAAAAAAAAGCAATCGGAAACTGGAAAACTGAGAGTATGTTTTTTCAATAAAAGGTAGTTATGAGGCAGATATGACAAAGTGATTTATACTTGATTTAACATATTGAATTACACAAAATAGGCACAGCTTTTTGGTTTAATAAAACACCATCCTTTCAGTAAGAAACACTTTTTAATAAATCTTTTGGTTGCATATTCATAGTTAATAAATTTTTATTCAATTAGTATATTACTGATGTTTTTTATTTCCATTTTCATCTTAATGTAATTCAACACAGAGTAAGAACTAAATACAACTTCTGAAAATTAGAAGGATTGTAATTCACTGATAATATAAACCTAGAAACATTTTTTTTAAAAAAAAACGTATGTTGTTTTTAGTATGTCTGTACATATTTATGGAAAAAATGTACAAGAGTTGTTTAAAGTTTATATGCAGCCGTTCATCAATTTGGCAATAAACTCTAATGTTTTCTTGGTGGAGGAAAGAGGATCAAAAAGTAAAAACTAAAAAGTTGATGTGTGAGTCAAAACTTGTGCCTGTTCAGTAATCTGTGGGTAAAGTAGATGGTTTAAGCCACTTGGACTAAGTCAGTCCCTGCTAGGTTCTATCTATTCTTGGTGTTTGACTATGATAGCGGCACATATTTCAACCTCTGTGAGATAAATCCCAAATACCCTTCTTGGCATATATAAAATAATGTGCTATGTTGTTCATTTTTTAGTACTTTATTTCATATGGTAGATTAAAAAAATATAAAAAATTCTGTTTAGTTTTAATTTTTCAACAAATACAAACAATTTGAATTCCATAAAGTGGCAGAACATGCTGCTACATACCACTTTCAAAAAATTCAAATTTTAGCAATTAGTCAAATATTCCTTTGAAAAAAGGGACTTTTTATGCTTAGCTACAAGGTTCTCTGTAGACAACATTGTTTAGAGAAGGATATATGTGAGCAGTAGGATAGCTGTCCTCAACCTTGATTAAAATAAGTTCTTGAGAATGAATTACTCCTTGGGCTTAAGACAACTGAAATGAAAGTTGCTGTGTACACTGACTGTTTTCCTGCATGGTATTTTCTCTGCCTGATTTCTATAATGGAAAGAAACCAGTTTCATCTGCTGCAATGGACAGTCCAGATCCCTCTGAAAGTCTATATTTGGATTATATTTTGCAAACCCATCTTCCAAACCAGCCATACCCAATACTGAAGGCACAAAAGCTCTTTTTACACTCATCCAAGGTAAAGCACTTTATCATCACTGTTTCTTTTTCTTATTGTCATGTGGGAAAATGCAGATGTGCAGCACTAGCATTCAGTAATTTGTACAAAAGAAAAAACAGAGATTGACCAGATGATTACTTAGTAAATACCTTAATTTTGAAAGATTTAATATACTTTCAGACTGGAGTACAGAGGAATTAGAGTCCAAATGCATTTTTATTAATATAAAAATAAATCTTCTTGGCAGCCCCACACAACCTTATACTGTCTATCTGCATTTGGTGAATGCAGGGGAAACTATAGCATAAGTAAAGTGGAATGGAATGGACTCTTGTTTTATACAGTGTCTTTCATATGTGTGTCTTTAGCTAATGACATCTAAATGTGCACCTGAGAGCATCATCTGACATGTTTTGACAGTCTTCTAAAGGACTTGCCTGCAAGCATTTTTCATTGTGTCATTCATACGCAGTTTTATTAAATAAAGGAAATGTAATGGCCTGCTGACCATTTTACTTCTGGACATGTCAGAAAGATGTATTATGGTAACTAAATTGTTCTTGTTGGGCCCAGTTCCTACCTGTATTTTGGGGCTGATCTAAAGGTATGTGAATAACATGAAAGAACTAAATGATAAATAATGAGTTATTTTGTTTATTCTAATTAATATAATTATAGATTGGCTTTACCTCAGCTATGAGTCTCAGTTATAAAGGAAATCAGCTGCAATCTCTCCCCCAGTTTCAGGTTAATTCATCTTATCCTAACATCATGTGGCAAAGTGCCTTAATATTGACTAACTTGCTCCAGGAAATGGCTGAAACACCTCTGTGAATTATTCTTTTCTAAAATTCAAGAGCTCCTATTCCAATTGCCCTTAATAAACACACAAACAAAAGACAAAACAACAAGAAAAAAACAAACAAAAAACCAAAAACCCACAAAAAAACCAAAGACAGTTAAAACTACCACTAACCCACCTGACTTGTTGGCCAGACTGTCTTCTCCCTACCCTTCCATTTCCAGATTTTGTTCCCCTGGAACACACCAAGATGTGACACCTAAACCCTAGTCCAGGCTGCATCCTGTGATAAAATTCTTTAAGGGCTCCATATCACACCTCAGGCCCACATCTGGATGGCTTTTGAACTTCTCCAGGGCTGGGGACCACACAGGCCCTGCAGACAACCTCTGACAGTGCTCCGCTATCCTCACACTGAAAACATGTTCAGAGAACCTCTGAACCATGTTTCTGTTTGTTCCTGTTGCCTCTTGAATTCATGTAACTGGTAAAGCAGAAAGCATAAACTCATGCTTCCCTACTGGGACTACATTTCTTAATTTAAATTATACTCCAATGTTGTTGACAACTCCTGTTTCAACTGCAAAGACTATGAATCCAAAACACGATGCTTGATTTGGTACAGAACTCTTCACTGCGGAGAACTGAAAGCTTATAAAGAAAATTGCAGTGAGAAGCTTTTTAAAAGCAGGTTAATTAAATATTTTAAGTTCTTAACAGTAAATTTAAATATTTCGAAAGTTTCTTTTCAGAATTGCTTTCCAACAGATATCAGATCACAAAGAAGGCACTAATTTCTTTGGCCAGCTTTTCAATCTCTTAGCTTTATCCAATGCTGTAGAATTGGGCTATCTGATCAAGACCTAAATATCTCCAAGAGAGAACATCAATCTAAGGGCTTCTGAAGTCATCAAGAAAACATTCAGTTAGAAAACATCAGGAAGCAGAGCAGTGAGCTGGCCCTCAGGCAGGGGAACAAGGGGCACAGGGGCACAGGGGCACAAGGGCAGTGACCAGGCACTGACCAGCCAGGCAAAGGACTTGGGCTGGGATGGAGGGTTGAGTCTGCAGCAGCCCATAAGCAAGAAGGGAGTCCTCCTTGCAGCCCATTCCCACTCAGACCTCCCCTGTCCAGGGAAGCAAGACCTATAGCTGGCCATCTGGTCAGGAACCAGGATCCAGCAGACAACTTCTTAAAGACAAATTCTCCTTAACACAGGAACAGAGAAATTAACAGTTAACAGCAACGTCTTATGATATCACTCGCAACTTTTTTCTTCTCCTTACAGAATTATATTGAATTCGCAAAGGACAGAATTATATTGAATTCACAAAGGCTTGCTAGAAGTTTTATTTTACAAAATCTGGAACTGGAAATCTCTGCATAAGAGGTACAACAGGCAAAATAGCAAGAAGGTGACACAGTAGGCTGATTACTGAGAGTAACATAAGGGGGTCCTTGCATCTATTTGCCTTTGTGTTTTATTCCTGTCGACAACGGTCAAAGGCCTGTTGCCTCTCTGGTATGGTACACTAGAAATAACTTCCCTGCTTTCAGATGGTGCCTGCCTTTCCTTCCTCTGCAGTAAAAAGGCTGCATATGAATTACATACATATATAACGTATTAATATATAGCATATATATTATATATGTAATATATATTATATATATTATATATATTAATACATATATAACATGTATTAATAACCAGATATCATCACTGATATATAGAGTTCTCTAAAGAACAGTATTATAAAACTCCATGAAACAGTATCATCCTTAGTTTAGAGCCATGTGAGGACCATTATTGGGAAAGTATGTATTTTGCTTTATGTTAAAATAGTTGTGAGAGAGAAAATGTGAATTTGGAGCTGTATTTTATATTCTCTCCCTTCAAAAATAATGAGTGAATTATCAACAAACTTAAAAATTACATACACAGAGGAAATATTTTTTACACTTTTGTTGTGAACTTTTGAAACCACCATAGCATAAAAAGGGATGCCAAGACCCTAAGAGGATTCTACAAGTATTAGCCATGTATATCAGTAATGAATACATCTAGAAGTGAAATAAACCAAATATAAAGGCAGCAATAAATAGCAATCATAAAACCCAGCAATTTTCAGCCCGGTCACCTAACCTTTCAAACATAAACTTTCTGACAAACAGGTTTCAGAATTGCTTTAAACACAGAGATAACAATGTATGCTAATAGGCTTTGAAAAATTGTTTCCAGACTACAGTATTATAGCACTAAACTAGTTTATTAAGTGAGTATGCTCTCTTTAGGCAGTTCATCTCATCTGCATTTTAATCTTCCATTTGGTTGTTCTATTAATACAGTAAATGTATTAACCAGAATTCTACACTAGAAGATAGTTTCAGAATATTTAATTCACTAAATAGAGGCAATGTAACATAAAGGGTAGAAAAATAAAATCAGAAGTTACCAAAACTGCTTTGATTAAACTAAGAAAATACAGTCTTTGAAGAATAGTGGTAATTACTATAATTACCCTTGCATGGTCCTTTCAACAAGCAGGTCACAAAGCACTATGCAAAGGAAGTTGGCATCATTACCTTTGCTTTGCAGATAAACAAAGTGGCTCATAAAAGGAAAAGTATGTTTCTAAAATTGACCTCCCCCCACATACAACTGGGTACACAAAGGATTGTCTTGAGTCTGAGTGCAGTGAGGCCACACTACTTTACGAAAGGTAGGTATGAGAAAAAGCAAAGAGAAGCAGCCATAACTACTGGAATGCTCTCAGCCTGAGCTTGTCACATGGAGTTTTAACTCCTTTCACTATCCATGATAAAAATAATAAAGCCTTTTTTTCCTGAAGATATTATGAGAATACTTAGGTCCACTTGGGACCCTTGACCTGGAGAGCTGGGTGTTTCTGAGCATCTTTGTGGTGAGAGTCACAAGGCCTAATTGAGATGAGCAGCTATACATCAACATATAGGTGAAATGATGCTTCTTTTGTATAAGGCTTGGTTCTCCAGTCCAGTTCTTAAAGTCTAGCGTTAAACACTGCAATACCCCTTACATTAAATCACATTGTAATTAATATGCCAGACAGTTTTCCGAAATGCAATGTGTTCAATGCACAGTTTTATACTAGCTGGTTTATTTTCCCTATTAAGGTCAAGAAAGCAACAACTGCTGCATGCCAAGGGTCCTGAGTGGGATTCAGGCCAGCTGTACACGTGTCATGGCTCAATTGCAGTGTGTATCTTGGTCACATTTAGTAATACTGCATGACAACCTGTTGATAAACAGGTAGCCTAAAAATGAGTTTCATATTATAAGGCCAGTTTAATTAATAAGATAATAATGAGATAATGCATCATTTCATTTAAATACTGATTATTATATTGTTCTTCAAAAAAGTAATTTTTCCTCTTATTTTCAAACTCTGTATTTTATACATTAATTATTTATATGCAAAGTATTTCAGTAACATTGACAGGATTTTTTTCTGACTAGGATT
>JAWWMP010000081.1:81188682-81202550 GCA_035047865.1 Dendrocincla tyrannina | reverse complement strand
GTTTTTTTTTCTAAATTCAAAGGAGAGGGATTATTCCTTGGTTAGCATAATATCTTAGTTTCTCCTGAACTAAGACATCTATATACCTATATATATCCCATGAAATTGTGAGCACAACTTTAGTGGCGAATGGTGCCACATTCAGTTGACAGACAGTCACTAGAGGGTAATCCCCGAGGCTCAGTATTGGTCCCAATCCTGTTTGGTATCTTTATTGATGATGGAGCATTGAGTGTACCCTCATGAAATTCACAGATGACACCAAGCTGGGTGGCAGTGTTGTTCTGCTGGAGTGTAGGAAGGCTCTGCAGAAGAATCTGGACAGGGTGGATCAATGAGCCAAGGTTAAGTCTATGAGTTTCAACGAGTCCAAGTGAAGCAATTGTTTCCCTGTACTGGGCATTGGTGAGGTCACACCTTGAGTCCTGTGTTCAGTTCTGGGTCCCTCACTACAAGAAGGACATTGAGGTTCTGCAGCGAATCCAGAAAAGGGCAACAGATCTGGTAAAAGGTCTGGAAAGTAAGTCATATGAGGAGCAACAGAGGGAGGTGGGTTTGTTGGGTTTGTTTATCTTGGAGGAAAGGGAGCTCAGGGAAGATCCTCTAAAATGACCTGAAAAGAGGCTGTAACCAGGTGGGGATTGTCTTCTTCTTCCAGGTAACTAGCAACAGGACAAGAAGACATAGTCTTGAGCTGTGCTGGGGCAGGGGATTCAGGCTGGACATCCGGAAGACTTTGTCACTGAGAGGGTTCTTAAACATTGGAACAGACTGCCCAGGGAGTTGTTGGAGTTACCATCCCTGGAGACATTCAAGAAATGACTGAACATCACAATTAATTCTGGGGTCTGGTTGACAAGGTGGTCATCGGCTGACTAAGGCTGACTTGATGATCTTAGAAGTCTTTTCCAGTGAAAATGATTCTGTGATTCTGCATAGACTTAATGATTTTATGACATCACCATAATAATGAAAATACGGCTCTGTTTTTTTTCCTTCCTACTACTGGCATTCTCCACACATTCCTGTACAGGAATAGTGTCCATTACAATGGCTACTATAATGACCAAAGGCAGTGCTTTCAAAACAGCATGCTCAAAAACTTGCAAGTAGCTGAATCCCAAATGAGTGTGAAGGAGAAGAGCATGCAGTACCAGAGGGGAGTTTTGTTTGTCCTGTTTGATCTTCAATGTTCACTTCAGGCTCACTTGAGACTCAGTGGAAAAAACTTTTAAAAAAACTACCTTTAGAGGAACAAGGACACTGTTTGGAAACATCTGCTGACAGTCTGGAAAAAGAGCCTGGAGTAACCAGCTCAGCTTTCAGCATCTCATCTTAGACAGCTCAGAGCCAGTGATCGTCCACAGAATCTGTCCGTTCTTTCTCAGACTCTTCCTCCTCTCCCAGGGTCCACTGAACCTGCAGTTGTGCTCCTGAACTGAAACACTAGGTTTACAACACAAGGAATTGTGCCAGACCCCCGCTGTCTAGAGAACTTTTAAGATATACCAATCTGTGATAACTGTAGATCGCTGTAAACACTGAGTAGGTCACTGTGAACACTGACTCAGGACTCTTATGGAGGCTGTAGAGGTGGGAAAGATCAAATGGGGCCTGAATTCATCATTTGCAACTTCATAGAGTTGTCTGTGATTCTCTGGCTCCTCTGCTTATCAAAAGTAGGGCCTGGTGAATCTCTTCCACAACCATACTTTAACCCCTCTCTTGCAGTTAAAGACATGCAAAGTATTCCACTTTAAGCAGAACTTTCCACTTTTATACACAACTTTTGAGAGTATGGTGAGGGAAAACAGTATGAAACTAGACATGGAAAGCAAGAGTAATGATCTAATGGATAGCAGTGCTATCACTACTACTCCCATTGACAGAATAGATACAGTGTAAGAAATAAGTAATTATTTTTATTCTCTTCAAGCAAAAGTTTTATCCTTTATTTATAAATCACTCACCCAATATCCTGAATGCCACATAAAATAATAAAGAAATACTGCCTGTTAAATAATCTGTTCAGAGAATATTACGACATATATACTTTTTGAAAACAAGAGAATTAATACACTGGAGAAATTTTATTATAACTAAAGGACATGCAGCAGAGCAATGAACATTTATACCAGGAGAAGCAAGTGAAATTATGTAATTCATTAATTAACTCTATGATTAGTATCCTTTCCTATGTGTCTTCTGTCAATTCTTCTTGTCCAAAAATTAATCTAATTTGCTTCCATTTCTTCAGGAAGAAACAATTTTCAGCAGGCAAAAACCTGAAGTGAGATAGTATTTAATAGCTTCTCTGTTTGGAACCGCAAGCCAGAATTCAATGTCTGGCCCTTAAATAAATTATAACAGAGCAGTATGAGTAATTCTCAATACTTTCAGAGGTACCAAATAAATGAAAGGCTTTTTTCTCAAAAGAAAATAGCTTATTCAAATAGCTTATCTTAAAGTCACTTTTTGTAGTATCATATTAAATTTTGCAATATACAAACTAGAAAAAGAGTAAATTTTATGTAAGCAGACAATATTGCAAAGGCAGATTTCTGAAGCATAAAAGTAACCTTCACAATATTGACAGGAGCAAAAGATTTGGAATAAAAAATTAGTGAATATTAACCTTACTCAGTCTATACTGACAAAGTATTTGCAAGGGAAAAGATCAATTCAGTAATTTGGAACTCTAAAACAATATCAATTTTTAATATTTTTTGGCATTTTTAAGTACATCTGCAGAAGTGGTTAGCTTCACTATTATTTTTGAAAGACTCCTTCATTCCTGTGAAGACTGAAAAAATATTTTTGTTCTTTGTTTGATCCTATTAAACCACATAGATTTATAGCTCAATGAGGAAGGAAAATGTCCTTCCTTGCACATCTACCCTAGGAACATTTCTCACTGAGAACTGACAAGAAGCGGGTCAGAAACAGTCCATCTGATGTTATTCAGTTTGCCCCATCCCTCTTAGAATTGCTGACTGTTTATGAAGGTGTTTGATTAGCTGTGCTTCCTGCAACTAACCTTCCTTATTACTAGGTGACTGATTTATTTTACTTTCTCACTCTGCAGCAAGGTTGCTGAGGTAGCTTCATCACTGCTCATCCCCAGCAAAAACTCAAACCAGAATATGGCTTTTCTTGTTTGTGGACTACCTTTGTTCTTTTCGAATGGCAAAAAGCCATTGTCACATGCCAAAGAGCAGCAAGCCCGGGGGACACTGGGGCAGGCATGTAGGTTGTGCAGTCTAAACTTATGCCTGCTCAAAGATCAAACATGCTGAAGGCAGGAAATCTGATTCACAGAAGGTATTCAACAGAAAGCAACCTCTCTTCAGATTAACATCTTGCAGATGACAGCCAACCACAAAAATTAAGCAATACTGGCTTTGGAATTAGGACAATACAGCACCATTTATGTGCTGAGTTAGTATACTTCTTTTCCAGCTTTTCTAGGCATCATAGGAAGCTATAAGCTGTCTTCTAGAAAGCCCTGAGACATGCCAGCCATGGTATAATGAAATCAAGAGGTCTGAATTCAAAGGGCTTAGTGTTAACCAACAGAAGACCATGTACACAGGAGAGTCTAAAATGGTAGTTTACTGCACTCTATTCACTCACATCTTGAAAATATATCAGTTTGGTTTCAAGCTACAAATGGAGAAATTAATTTCTCTAAGAAAGAGGGGGTTTCCCTGTATTTTGGGGCTATTTCTCTAATGAGGGAGGAAGTTTATATCATAGCATTGTTTATCCATATGCCAGCTTTCTTCAATTATTTTTCGCTCCCATGGCCAATGTCAATAAATGTGACTGAGGCAGAAGCATCCAGTGATAAGAAACAGAGAGAAGGCAGAGAACTGAATTAATGTCCTAAGGGAAAGAAAGGGAAGGGGAACAGAAAGGGGAAGGGAAGGTGTGAGCTCTCTGATTCTCCTTCTCACTGCAGGGGGGGCAGGCAGGAAGCACCACCCAGAAAGACTCCCTGTAGCACAGACTCAGGCAGAGGACCTGCGGCCAATGGTACAGGTGGACAGGGAAGGCAACTTGGTGGGAAGGAGGAGAAATCACAAGAGTAGTGGCAGGAACTATGGCAAGGGGAGGTGTAGGTATGCCGAGAAGGGTTGAAAGAATACACAATAGGGGGCTGGGGTTATAAGGAGAGAGGCAGGGGATAGGACACAAATCCAAAGCAAGTCATTAATTCTGCTGCTTTTTAAATGATTGGGCTTTTGGGAAGCCGAGGACAGCACTCCCAAGCTGACTACCCAATAGACAGGATGTTTGTCTATTAAGGAATTAACAGATGAGGATTAAGAGCACAGGAAGTTACCACAGAACTGAAAAGCTGGGAGAAATCCCACTGAATAAACTCTTTCTTCTCTGTAGAACACACTTGCTATTCCACTGATGTCCTCTACAGAAACAAACCAATTGCAGCCCCTGCTCAAGCACACAAAAATATAATTAATCTTTTCTTTTCACAATTGCCTTCTTCTCTGATGAACAGAACTATCACCTCTGGATAAAGAATAGGGATTTTCTGAAATATGTCCTTGAGGTAATAAATGTCATCCTCTCTGAAAAGTAATCTCACCTCAAGATAACTAAATCTTTTTTCCATTTATCAAATATCAGAAAGTTAACTATCCTTACTTGCTATTTAAATTCTTCTGCAGAAATTGAATTCTCACCTCACAAATAAAGATTGTTGCAATTATTTTCTCAAGCAGTAAGCAGCATTCTTGTTTAAAAGAAAAAAAATAAAATCAAAGCAGTTGGGGGCTAGCATAATGTGCAGACTGGGGTAACCAAACCCTTCTGTCTCTAATTTCCTTTTTTTTTTCTTTTTTTTTTTTGGAAGGGAAAAATTTTCCCATTAACTGAATACTACTTAGCAGCAAATTTTAAATAAGGCCAAAACTAGGCCTGTTTATAGCTCTGTTCTGCTTTTGCATGTCATAGGTACACATATGTGAAGAATTTGCAACACATATACGTTCTTCTGAAGCAAAGTGCAAATTTGATTCTACTCCAAAACCCCACACAAAAAAATCGAAGTGACTGGAGTTACAAAAGCACTGTGGTGGTCTGAGCACCATGAATCCAACCATCTGACAGTTTTCTGTGACAGGAAACAAAGCAAGAGAATTCTTTTCTCATTTTACAGTCAATTGTTTTAGAGAAAACAATGATAAATCACCTCTAATTCAACTGACATAAATCATTAAAAAACAATCTACCTTCATTGTCTGAAGACTCAACAACAGGTCTGCTTCAGAATATGCTGTCTCAGAAAAATGTAAATATAAAGTATGTGTTTTTCTACACTTATATGTATTTGTCAATTCACTTTTCTTGAACATAATAAAAGAGTTCTTTGTTTTGTTAAGATCAAAGTTTGATATAACTTCATACTTAGAGCTTTCTACTAAACAGAAACAATGGCCACACAATTTACTACCTTTTTTTTCTTGCTTATTTGGCTTTACTAGTGTTGAAGTTATCATTTTCAACCATTCCTTTTACAAACAAGGTAGCAATTGATGAATGCACCATATGAATTGACCAAAATCCACCCCTTTTTTTTTTATTTTTAATTCTCCATTCCTTCCCCTTTTCCCTTTTTTTTTTTTTTAAATTATCTGAAAGTCTGAAAGGAATGTAAGTTCTCCCCCATAAGCCCCTATTTGCTCATTCAAGCCTGTTTCAGAGCTATGGCTAGCAAAGGCTTAGGCTGCTTAAGCCATACAGCCTCTCCCAGCAGAGCAAGACTTTCCCAGAGACAGAGAAGAAAACCTGGCTTTTCTGAATGCATGTCTACATCTCATGTCCCCTGTTTTAAAATGATACTGTCATATTTTCTACTTGGTTGCATAATTGCATTTGAGAAAAAAAAAATTAAATTATTTGTATAATGATGACAACAGCTAGACTGGTTGCATTATAGAGGCTTCGGGATCATATGTGGAGAGGATCATAACTGCATAGATCTGACAGTAGGTCTGTATTCTATTTATATTCTCCAGTAGTTCTATGATTTGACTGGTATTGAATTTCATTTGAGCTAAAGAATAAGATGATCACAAATATCTCATCAATAACATCTGTCTGATTCTTCAGGTGTGCTAAAATTGTAAGCTTCTTTCAGGCTTCTAGGACAGTTTTTTTGAAGGTTTGTTTCTTGCATTTTTTGGGTTTTGTTTTTGTTTTTTTTTTTTTTTCATTTTCTGTTTTGCATACATTACCATTATCTCAAACAGCATATTGGCTCCATCTCTGAAGTTTCAGTCAGCTCCTGCAGCGTTATCAGCAGCACACAAGTGCTTATAATAAGCTTTTGGAAAACATAATAAGGAGGATGACTTCTCATCAGTTCTTCTTGGCTCAGTGCTAGAACACAACAATGGGATGTCGTCAGAATAAAAGTTTGAATCAGGACGTCTCATTTGCTTCCTTTCATTAGTGTTTGGGGAGGAGAGGGTGGTTGTGACAGCTGGTCAGTAGTGATTCAATTATATGCTCTGTTCTCTGGACTTCAGTTCAAGATGTCCTTTGGCAAGCTGAGCAACTGCTTGATGATAGATTTAATAGCTAGGATTTGATAGAGTATGCAAAAGACATGACTGATTTTGATAAATTTCTCATGCAGTATGCCTTTGAAGGTATACTACAAGCTATGGAACATCCATTTCATCTAAAGCTTTCCATTAAATTTAGTTCTCCTCTCTCTTACATAGTGAAAGGTATCTGTAACACATGCACACACCACTTGACACATAGAATTGTATAGGGCAAAATGAGAGGAAAACCAGGCTCACAAGTGCTAGGGTCTCAGAGATGAATCTGTTCTGCTGTAATGTTACTTTGGTAATTGTCACATCTCAAGAAAGAGAGAGAATTCGTAAAGGATCATTTCATTGAGGATGTTACATCAGGCCTGCAGTTGTACAGTAAAGGACACAAGGGGCCCTCCAAGACCTCCAGTAATATCCCTAATGTCAGATGCCTTTCGGTGTCTAGGGCAGGTGAGCTCTCCCATTTCTCTATCTGAGCATTCTTACCTGTACGTGTCTATAACCTTTTTCAGCCTTTAGAGTTCAAAGAAGCTTGGCTGAGAGGACTCCCACACGTATCAAATACAGAGAAAACTGAAGTCAGTCTTCTGAAAAATGAAGGCAGTTGAACAAATCATGAGTTAAACTGCTATCTGCAGCAGACTAGACATCTTGCTAATATTTTGCAGTCTAGGCTTATCACTAGCCTTTCACTGGTCTCCCTGGAAGAGCTGTCTGGGTTGAAGGAAGAATGGCTGCCAAGGGAACCTTCTCTGCAGGAAAACACTTCTCACTTCTGTTCTTCCAGTTTTTCCTGAGTACTTTAAGAAGAGTGAATAAATGTTTTGGAGCAGAGATATTTACTATCTCTTTAGATACTTTTTCAAGCACCCTAGAAATCTACTTTTTGAGAAATATGACCCTCATGGATTTCTCGTGGAAATATGCTATAAGCATTAGTAGAGCAAAATCATTCCACTAAAAATCTTAAAGCAAGAGGAAACGTCATTGCAGATCATCAGAACATGTGTGAAAAATACAAAATTATTCCTTTTTGCCTTCCTTTCAGAACAGAGTCCTTATTGTGGTTATTATGCTTGGCAGAATTACATGAAATTAAATCTTCTCTTAAATCTTAGTTTTTTCAGAAAAGAGAAATAATTTAGAAGCTATAGTATAACTATACTATAGTAACAAGAGTACTAACTATACTGTACTATAGCATAGCAACTATAGAGAAAAGTACACTCATACCTATTGTGCATAACAATAACTACACAGATCCTCCCTGGAGGTATTTAAGGAAAGAGTGGATGTGGCACTTAGTGCCATGGTCTAGTTGACAACATGGTATTTGGTCATAGGTTGATCTCAGAGGTCTTCTCCAGCCTAGCTGACTTTGTGATTCTGTGTGATTCCGCGATCTTTTTCTCACAATATTAATGAATATAACCAGTTTAATAAAATCTTATTTTACTGCAGCACCTACAATAAAAAGTTTAAGGGAAATAGGCATCACAGTGCTAGAAGGTTACATAAGAATTTTGCTACCATGAGCTCATAATTTTACAAACCAGATATTTGGAATATATCACTTATCTAATTGATACTTACAGATTATTTGTACATTGCAGTCAGATTTTGTGGGGAGGTTGACTTACTGAGAGAAAACCACTGCTTATTTTGATTAAATGATAATTTGGAAAAATGGTAAATAACTAGATCCAACTGAATAATGATGGCAAATTGCAATATCTAGCATACCTCATCACAATATTTTGTCAATTTTTATTTAAATATACTTTATGATGATTGTGTCTTATTGCAGGAGTCAGTTAGGAGTATTTTTACCACAAGATCTGCTAAAAAATGCCAGTTTTTCAAAACATTTTTTTGATGTATAAACTTTTTAGTACTTGTCCCAATATATTTCTAAAAATCAGGTTCAAAAAATGTATCATAGGGAAATTAACTCCATTATTGTGAAAACACTGGTTTTCTTCTTCGACAGATGCTCAGAGTCTTTATTTTTATTAAACTTCAGTCTGTTCTGAATATTCAGTTTTCTTTCTCTTTCTTAAATAAAGATTACCTTTTTACTGGTGTACCTCAGTGTTATTTTAATATCATCTTTTTTATATTCAGCTTGATATAACTTTGATTTTTCTTTACATGACATTATTTCTCTGGAACAGTTAGAGTCTTATCAAAATATCTCTGTAATCATTGCTGTTTAGTTCATTATTTTCATATCACTCTGATGACTCCTTAGGGAAGCCAACACCTGTCAGATGTTCACTTTTGTAAAATGTGCTTGTGTAATATTGCAGACATTAATTTTTAAAGCGAGACAATAGTGTTTCATCCAAGTATTTTCTGCTTTATAAGCAGAAGACTACATCCAAAGTTTCTACTTCGCCATACCTTGTTTTGAACTACTGTGATATTGAAGAAAGGGTTATGAAATGGTCAGGTATAAAAAGTAGAAATCCTCCAGTGTAATAATTATTTATAACAATCCTTTCAGTAATACAGGGCACATATCTTCTTTAGGGAAATAACCTTTTTAAAAAATCTGTTTCATTTACTTGAGCTCTGATTTAAATTTTGTCTAGGAGGTTGAAAGGATGTTTTCCAAAGTACAAAACTTTGGGACCAAGAAAACTGTCTTCACTCCACTTACGTAATAGTCTCCTTCTGTTAAATTTTGTGCTTAGGATGTGGCCAAAGGAAGCAAAGTGGCTGGAACTCACAGAAATTAAGTCATTGACAGAGCCCTTGAAAATGCTATTGAGGCACTTGGGAGCAGTGCTGCTTACAGGCATACCGTCTCGAGCAGTAAAAACAACTACAAAAACTTCCTCAGAGGAGGTTGTATCAAATGTCCTCAGCAAAAATTTAACTTCTAAAGAGCTGATCTGCTAACAGGAAATCAGTCTTCTTGCACCAGAAGCAGAGAGGGAGTTTGCTTCTTCACTGTTTCTGTACTTGTGTCTAGTAATACCATATACAGATACAAATGCTCTACTATTCAATACAAAAGCCATAGTTCAAAAAAGAAAATGACCCCAAAATAATGTTCCATGCTATTTCCACTTTACCTAGACGTTTGCATTTGTTCATCTGCTGATTTACACAACTCCTCAGTGACTATTATGGGTTCTTGCTTCTCCTCTCAAGGACTGGCTTCAGACAAAATCTGCTGGTGGCGAGATGGACAGGTGATACTGCTTATCTATGTGTACCTATGTTTGGATTCTATGAGAGGTGGAGTTCTCTGAATTTCTAGTACACAGGAGAAATGTAAATACGTGGGCACATGAGGTAGGGAAGAAGATCAATTTTTCCCCTCTGATAGATCACTGGATCTCAAGAAGTTGGGAACACTTGCTTGTGCTGAGAATAGAACTAGAGATCTGTCAAGACTTAGATATTATCTCTCATTCTCATAAAGTTAGATTATAGCTCATACTTTCCAAGTCTGCACATGCATTGACTGCATTGTTTCATGGTCCCTGGGGTCCCCAGTGTTACATACAATAAATTCACAGATACAGATACTTCATATTTGCTAGCTCTTTCACAAGTACTGATGTTACATGAAGCTAGACTAATTTTTTTCCCTAAAATCTACTTTACTTTCATTAAAAATTAATGCTGAGACACTTTTATGATTGCAAGCATCCAAAGAAATGGGGATTTAAGAAAAACACCTTAACCCCATGCCAGTTAAAATATAATCAGAATCCTCCTTTGTCAAATGTTCCAGTAGGGCAATGGTAGCACTCTGTTGGGAAGCACTGGGGAGGTTTTACACTGTATTTGATGTTATGAAAAAACAGTTCTATATTTCTAGTTAAGGTTCCTAACCTGTAACACAACCTCAGTTCTCTGTGTTCTAGATCACAACTGACACTATGTAAGATACACTTTGAGGTAATATCATTCTTTCACAGTTACCATCACAGTCAAGTGATGGTAATATGATAAAACCCATGAGATGGTAGAATAATTTTCAAATAAATTAAAATCAAAATGATGGATTTCATTAAAGAGTATCTTTGATGCAGCATGCATGTGGGGAGAATTGACAGCCCTTTGGACTTTATAAAGAATTATACTCCTTGTTGTGAATGTTATAAAAGTCTTCAAAGATGCATGGAAATACTTTCCTTCTATAGTGCCTGTTTTGCTACACAATCTCGTTCACAAATCCATCCAAGTATATCCGCACAAACTCTCACACAAGGAACTAAATTACATAACTACATGATTCATTTAGTATTTCACAGATTTAACTTATTAATTTATGTGTTAGTAAATGGCAACTAATAGCTTCATGGTGATCCGAGCTGCCCTGCCTACGTTCTGTACCAAATCTAATCCTTGAAAATTGCATTACCAAAACTGCCATCTCTTTTATACACCATACAGATATAAACACGCACACACACACATGCTCAACAAAATATGGTCTATGAAGATCTTTTGCTTAAATAAGCACAAATCAAGGATTCAGTTAACCATCCAACAGATTATTCCTATTACAGTCATTGCTTCAGTCAAACCTGACAATTAAGGATTTAACCTGTTATAGAGACAAGAAAATATTCTATTCTATTGCTTTTAAGTCTTTTTCTTCAAAAACAACACTTGAATACAGAGGCATATTCCTTTCCAAAAAAACACTGCATCATGCCTGCTGAAGAGGAAAATAACTTTTGCTGTGAAATGTGTTTTCTTTACGAGCGTTTGCTTTCAAAATAATTTGTGGCTGCTCATTTCCTCAAAAATCTTCTGAAACAGATATGTAAAATATCCGCTGTAATTGCTTGAACTAGTATATGAGACATAACTCAGATTAAAAATTGGACGAGTATCAAGAAAAATGCAGAAAATATTAAAATTTCTAAGTTCAGTCTTTTCGCAGGGTAAAGGGCTCTAGAAATTAGAATTAGTAGCTTAGAATTGCATGAAGTACTAAGTTTTTGTAATAATTCATGTTTAAATAAAAATGAAAAAGTGCAGTGAAAAAGAACATTGAGTTATATATTTTTGCTTTTCAGAGAAAGAATGATCACCAGTTGTAGTTATACAATGTGAATGTAGGATTCCTAATTAGTGTTACTTTTTTCATCTTTCACCTGTGTCGTTACTTAGCCATATTCAACATCCAAATTAGTAAGTGAATGAAGTTTTTTTAATGCTAACAGAAGGAGACCATTAAGACAACAGATGAAATACTCTCATTTCTCATAGTGTGTTTCTAAACAGTGTCTGGGCCAACAGATTTAGATAAGTGATCATTGTGGCTTGCATGGGTAGAAAGTCAATATTTGCACTCTACTCCACCAGAGTGCAAAGTAGAATGTAGTATTGCCCGGATGGCTACATCTGATACTGGGCTGTTGCCTCAGAAAGAAGGTCCATCCCAGCTACTTAATTTTCAAAATGATGTGGCTGGTATTGACTCACTTTTATATGTGGGGTGTATATGTAGTATGAACAGCTGTATTTTCTAAAATGAAAGTGCTTTATGCAGAGAGATCAAGTGTATTTGTGTAGACTGAAAATTTTCCTTTCTCATAGCAACTTCTTATGGCCGCACTGAAGAATGGGGTGAAATATCATGCCTTTACTATGATACAATTTGGAAAACTGGGTTGATAAAGGATACTATTCCTTCCAAGAACAACAATTTTACCTACCCACTCTCCCATTTCTTTGGTAGTAGCAAGCCCCATAATTAGGGCTTTCCCCTAATTCTCCCTCCTTAATCCATTCCTTTTTCCTTTTCCCAATCATTTCCCTTCACAAGGCAGGAGTCGTATGCCTATAGCCCTTCGTTTTTGATATAGCAACATTCAGTTCTGCCTGTACTGTTGAGAAACCACAAGCCAAATCTGAAAAGCAATATGAACTAGAGAGATCTAGTTTGGGTGCACATGTAAAGCACTGAGAGAATGAGAGAGGAACAGACTCTTCAACAGTTGTCCTTCAGACTTGGAGGAACTAGAGCAGGAAATCTAGTTGACTCAAATATATTAGGAAATTGCGGACAGGGTTAAGTTATTCTTTTTTTTTTTTTAATTGACATGCTCCTTAGAACCATTTTAAAGCATACACCTCTTGGGTTTTGACTGAATATTTTATGTATAGATAGCACTGTTGTGAGCCCACTGATCATCATTTTTGCTCTATTGCTCCCTCCTGGAAAGAATGAGTCCGTAATTGAAAAGGAAAATTTAGCATTTATATTAGTAATACTAGTTTCATTGCCATTCTCCCCAAAAAGAATTTCAACATTATGGTGAACCATATCTCAATGATAAGTGAATGGAAAGAAAGTGAAGCATTCTCATTGCAAGGTCCCCACGAGCCTAGTCAATTTTTTGTTGAGCAAAGCCTTCTATTGTTCTGTAACAATTATTTTTGCTCCCAGATATGATAACTCTTTGAAGCAGTACCTGGGAGACACACGTGATCTACATTAGCAGGGGAGTTACAAAGTGTTGGCTGATAAACTAATCTCATTTGCTGTGCACCTGATATTTTATTGTTCGTGAGGTTTTTTTCTTCTAATGGAGAGAGCCATGAACTCTGGTTTGAATAATTCAACTCAGCAGAATAAATTACTTAAATACAAGACACAGTTTGAGATGTTAAATTTCTTCTAGAAACTGTTGTTGAAAACATAATGCTTTAGCACTTTTTAGCTAGCTAGAGATTAAAACAGAGTTTGAATAGAGTCCTGTTATGCCAGCAGGTTTGCATGTATGTTATTCCAGGACACTTTTTCAGCCTAAAAACCTTCCGTAAGCTCCTGAATCACACTGTGATTAGAATGATGATATGGATAAGTGCCCCAGCAAGGCAGTGAAACTGTCTTCATTTTTCATAATTTACAACTAACATTTGAAGATAGGACTCATGAAATATAAGCTGGAGGGTTCATTCTGAGAAATTATTAATAGCATATAGTCAACAAAATTATAGACTGTCACAAAGTGGTTTTACTACTTTTCAGTACTCTATGTGCAGCGTAAATGTACATGCATACCTAAACTGGCAAAACAACCTCATTTACTTTTAGCTACAGGCTAAGGGAGGTATTTTCTGAAGTAGCATGAATTTTAAAATATCTGTTTGGCTAGGACTATATGTGATTTTTTTTAACTAGTCTGTACTTGTGATTGGTAAAACCCTTTATTGTTGTGTTGCTTTAGGGTTTTCATGAATTTGTAGATTTTTATACTTCTAGGTAGTTTCTCACATATAGCATAGCTTGTAACCTCTAAC
>JAWWMP010000081.1:81146108-81177512 GCA_035047865.1 Dendrocincla tyrannina | reverse complement strand
GTTTGAGTTTTAATTTTGTTGGGGAAAATATTCGAATCTGAAGTTCTTTCTGCAATATTCAAGCAGATTGTAACAATCATACAGGGAGAGCTTTGGTTTTCTTGTAACAAAAGCATGGATGCACTAAAAAATACCAGGTTTTTGTTACCAATATATAGTGAATTGAGATATTTTTAAATGCAACATTTGATTTCTTTTAGGACCAAATTTGGCAAAGGCTCATCAACAACATCATGAAAGAGCATGCTAACCATGAAAACTCTGTGTTAAACAGGTTCATGTTGCTTGAACAAAAGTCCTGCACCCCACCAGGTGGGGCAACAGCTTTGGGCTTCCCATTAAAAAAAAAAAAAAAAAAAGAAAAATAAGAAAAAAAAAAGCTGGTTTTTTTCTAAATAGCAAGCATGTTTTTATTTTAATACAAGTACTTAATCTTTGCTGTGACCAAGTAATAACTTTTCAACCATGTAGCATGACAGTAATACAGTATTCAAAATAAGCAGTTACAAGGCAAAATTGCAACAATCTCCCTACAAAACAATCCGGGGGCGGGGGGAGCGCGGAAAAGCCTTAGCACATTTTTTAAGCTGAGCCTGGGGCATCAGCCTGAAGATCCCATGCCAGGCTGGGGTGGCCAAGCCCCTCCAACCACTCCAGCCAGAAGCTGGGTAGCCCCTGCCCTGGGCATTGGGCACAGCCCTGGCCATGGGATCAGGCTCTTGGCCTCGGAGGGAGCTGGAGTGGAGCCACAAAAGGACTGTAAGGGCAGGTGGTGACCTCAGGGCACTGACAGTCCCATTCCCAGTGCTTCAGTAACAAACTCCAGGGATGGCATAGCACAATTCAAGATGAGGAAGGAAGGTAGGGGAGGGAAGGTCTGTCAGCACCCACATAGGCACTAGTAAGCCCACATAGCCCCAAGCAGACTCTTCTGGGGCTTCCCCCACATCCATAGGCCCAAGAGCTCTATTTCATCTCTGCCACGAGGCCTTCACTTCTTGACGGAGTTGTGTCAGAGGATTGCTGGGTCCTGGCCAGCCCCTGCCTGGCCATGGAGCACCTTAATCCTGGCCTGGACCTCAGCCTGGCCCTGTAGCCCTGCCAGGCCCTGCAGGACCTGACCTTGATCAGCTGTTTGATTTCCAGCCTGGTCTCACACTGGCTTCATCCCTCCAGTATTTTCTTACAGTCTAGGCCTGTGGTTAATCTGGCAATTGTTTTCAGGTCTGTCTTGCTTTCCATGCTGGGAGTGGTAGGACGAGCTCAAGCTGGTGAGCCCTGTGCCCTTCAGGCCCTGAGGTGACCCTTAGCTCCTGACTTGACTTCCCTTCGGCAGCAGCCTTGCTCTCAGTGCTTTCTGGTGATAATCTGCTTTACAAATCCCGTGTTTTATATTGCAGCATATTGCTTCCACTTGTGGCACAACAGAGCTATTCCAGGCACAGCTGGAGCTTAGCTGATAGCCAGCTGTGCTATTACAATGGGAAGGTGATTTTGTTACTGTTTGGTTGGGGGAAGACTGTATGCTTATGTTTATTCCCCTCCTTCTCTTCTTTATGCAATGCACTGTAGTAAGACAAATTTTACTGAGTGTGTGCTTATACATATATACTTGAAAAAAACACAATTCCCATGAGCTTCTTAAATAACTTGCAATTTCAAATTCTAATGGTTGAAATCAGCTCATGCATTTATTCTGTTCCACTAAGCTAAACAGTAGAGCATTAATATTTGTAGAAAATAGAGTTTTGTGTATCAAGGAATAAAACTGTGCATGGAATAGTTGCTACAGGGATAGTCCAGTGTTTCAGTTGCCAGTTATTGCTAACTGGTTGCGGAATGACAGGTGAAAAATTACACCCTTTTAGTGTCAGGCGTCCAATAGGCCTCAAAAAAAAAGGCACTGGAATAGTATTGTGGCAATTCCCAAAAATTACTCTGCAGGCCTTGGTTGTGTAAACATATGCCACAGCAGCAATGCTACTACTTCTAATATACCTTGATTTTATGAAGGTATATTTTTTATATACCTTTATATAAAGGTATATTCAAATATATTTTTTAAAAGATTTTGAAAAGTAGTAGCATGCTCAATCTGCCCTGGAAACAAAACACTTTAGCATCCAAAACACCTTGTTGCCAAGAAAAATAAAATATAACCATGGTTGTATGCAATATGACCACATATTAATTCCATAATTTTAATGCACACTCTCTGCTGCATCAGCAGTTGAACAAAAGTTTCAACATCTTTCCATATATAGCCTTTAGTTGTTCATAACATAAGGCAACACATTCCTCACACTGGGCAGCCAGCCCTTGCTGTTTTGTCCAAATCTTGTCCCAAGACTACCAGCTAGAGCTGCACAGCCTCTGCATAGCTCTACAACATCTGCTTGGGTTAGCTGAAATATCAGCAGAAGTTAGTCCTGTGCCATTTTATTAAATTCTTCAAGGCAAGGGGTTAGCATTTCTTCTAGACCAGATGGAGCCTAACATGGCACAATATCTCTCACATTTAAACCTCATCCATTTGATAGACTCCAGCATAATGACCAACATGTGAGGCCCATTGTTTGTTTTTCCATATCTATTGCTGCTTTGGCATGGCACACTATACCAGCTGGAGAGGGAGCTGGTTAATGGAACAAAAAATGTACTTCACTGCTCTGCACCAAACTGCAGGAATCCTCCCACATTCCCATTCATTTACCCAGGTAAGTGAATAACACAGCTGTAGTGTTCAGCAGGGCTCCTCAGGGGCAGGTAAACTTACCTGATCAAATAGGGATGAAGAATTAGGGCCCCACTTAGCTTGCTGGAGATCAGTTGGGTCAAAACCTTGCTTTATCCTTCATCCTCGGTCCTGCAGCAGCAAACTTGGTCCCCTTGGATATCTAGTCTTAATGCTGTTGGAGGCTAATTCAGTCACAAGGGAGGATTATAACTGGACCATGCTTCTCTATTGTTTCTCAAAGTCAGTGCATTTGCTGGAAGCCTGGAACAGGTTCTAATTTCTGGGCATAACTCTGGGCCTAGGTACATTCTCAGGAAAAAGCTATTAATCTTAGGTTTTCACAGGCTGAAACATTTCTTCCTGCATGTTATTAGACATTCACTGTAACATCAAGTAATAAAGTGTATGCATAGTTTCTGCAGGTGTTGAATTTGAAAAAAAAACACTCTACCACTTCATTCCAAACAGTTCCCATATGTCTCAAAGGAGGTGAGTACAATGTGCCCATTTAACTTTTACTGCCTATACCTGCTATCCTACACTCTTGCTTAGTGGATGCAGAGTGTGGAAGAGGAGTGTGCGCTTAACTTTGCCAAGCTAATATCTGAGAGTTTTTGACTAGCTTTCACAACCTAACTTCTGACAAGCTGAGCCCACCGAACCAAGTTTGGACCTGCCTTGCATTTTGTGCACCTCAGTGAAAGGAGAATTTTCTCACACCACAGAAGACATGAGACCAGGACTTTTCCTTGTGAAAGAAAAATGCACATTGACATGAGAATGGTTGAGTATTCCACTTCAGGCTAATAGAAGACATATTGTCCTCTAACTGATTCAAGCTAAAATTTTGGAGGCAAAAGACTTATCAAGACACCAGAAAATGTCACAGACATACCTATAGCAATGGTATTCTTTTATTTTTAAAAGTAATCGTATAGTTACTATGGATTTCTGAATATTACCCTAGTATTCACAGAGTACATTTTCTGTGGGCAAACAGAAATGTGGTACATCATTTGTCCAAACTGGCCTTCTTTGTGCTAACTTGGAACTCACCCTGTGACTCACCTTTGATGAATGCATAGCTGGAAGCTCTTACAATACCATTCTGTTCCAGAAATGTCAGATGCAATTTCCCATAGATTCAATGACCCTAAATGATATTGCACCTTTTTCCTGGTAAATAATTGATATATGTCTGATAAAGCAAATGGAGCAGGAAGATTTCTGTTGCTTGACTCTTCAAGCTGCTGTATATTTTCTGAGGGTTTGGCAACACTAAACGAATTAAAAAGTATATATTCACTACAAGCTCAAGCAAGTCATAGATTCCACACATGAAAGAAAATTAATTCTCCAAATCAATTCTCAGAAGTCTTTATTCTCAGAATGAAGCAATTCAGAGGGTTAATTTGCCACTGTAAGGCTTATGATTCTAAAAAGCCAGTAGACCACAAGAATTTTAACAAGATATTTAATGTTTAACTTTTCTCTAGTCTTTGGTTGCATTATACACAAATAAAACAAATGTTGAAAGCATTAGCTTGCAGTTAATCAGTTCTGAAATGTGTTGTATTCTTAGTCCAGTATCAATGATGAAGTTATTCCCTTAGTTTCTTAGTATTTTTATTATAAATTGAAATAGTCATTTGTCCTTACAATGTAAGGAGGCATAAACAAGGGTTAGTGGATATCCCCTCTGTAGATCTTCTTATTGCTGTGCCTACAGCTGAAGCATTAAACACTTCAGAGTGCCACAGCCAGAACACTCATAGTTTCACCACCCTTTCACTTATTTTCTGTGCTGTAGAATTTAAACTCAGCATAGGAAACCTTTGACATTGTAATGTCAGCAGTTAAATCTAGGAGAATTACTTCTTCATTTAAAGTTAGCATAGAATTAAACAATAGTATAAGATGAAGTTGCCAGTTTAAAATGTAGGACAGGACAATTCAAATCACATGCTGGTTTATCAGGAACCCAGTTCTGTTTGTCTTAAATCTTGCAGTACTTTTCTTTCTTTAGCAGACTTACTAGAAATAAATATGTATATTGCTCAGCCCAAATAGCAAATGATTACATGCTGTTCCAGCACTTCTGGGAACATCACTGTCACTTGTGTGTGTTAGCTGCCAGATGGATCTCAGGGATCTCTGTCAGACCAAAATTTCTTCACTGCCATGCTTCTATGACGTCTGCACAGGACTGCTCTACCTCTGCTCTGGTACTCCAGCATCACAGGTTCTCAGCAATGTAATAAAAAGCATGTTCGTAAGTGTTCTGATTATCACTGGTTTCAAAATCCACTCTAGATACTTGTCCATGCTAATAATGTCTAAGTGCATAAGCAGTCATTAAAAAGGGCTGTCAAAATTTTCTCTGAAATTTGGAGAAATGTTTCAAATGGCAATGTTTTCTGCCATTTCCTAATCTGTATACATCCATATACCTGGAAGGGGTAAAACCACTTAATGCTAGGCATTGTTCTATATGATCTGGTTCTGTACTCAGCTCATTTGAGTTTTGTTCATTTTTAAAAAACAAGGTATTTTTTACATTACTTCAGACAATCCATCCTTCTGAAGGGTTACCATGCAGTCTGTTCTGAAATTACTAACATTACATGAGTCCAAAGAGTACAGTTGCCATATTATTTCTTTTGTGGGTTTTTTTCAGACTTTAAAAAACAAACAAACAAACAAAAAAAAACAAAACAAAACAAAAAAACTTTCAAATACATAAACCAATAATATTTTTATGTCTTTGCCAAAAGTGACAAACTGTCCTTTTCCCTGTACAATATGAAAAGATGTGGTCTTCTTGTTGCTGATATTTGCTCTGTGAGAAAGAAGCTGAAATAATGTTCTAAATGCAAATAGAGTATAGATGTCTTGGGCCTTTTGAAAATAACTCTCTGTATTGATTCACTTCTGAAATAAAAGCCTATAGGACTGAATGAAAGTCAGTCACAAGCAGAGAGGAACCATTGCAGATATTTTGCACAAGAGGCTTGAAGGCTTTAACAAATGTCAGGGGCAGAAGGCAGGTAAGGGGAATTACCCAACAGCTCTATATCCCCCCACCCTCAAAACTTTTATATTCCTTTTCCTAATGACATTCAATTTATTTTAAAAATACCCTCTTTCTCTTGTAGGTGAAGATTTAGAAACTGAGGATGAAATCATTGTTTAATAAAGTGATGATCCAAGTGAGATAAAAAGAGAATGGGAACAGGCATTTTAAGAAAACCTTCATCAGTGTTTCGCATTGCTTAAATGCAGTCAACAGATTACATACTTTGGTTCCTTGAACATACGTCTAATGGAGAAAAGTTTGTTGGCTTTTTTAAAAAAAAAGACTCACCGTGAATCTAATTGTCTAACTCATCACTAGAGAGAGCACATTCTTTCCAGAGCTTTTGGTAGAAATGTTAATTTATCTTAGCTAATACTTAGTCTGAAATATAATTTTCACCTTCTATAGCTGCCACTTGCTAGCCTGTTTGCTTTTCACAGTTAGGCACAGTTAAAATCTATTTGTGCAATTTCACGACGTGAGTATATGCACCCATGGGACCCTCACATGCCCAACTGAGAGTCATGTTGAAAGACTGTCAAATACCAGTGGCCACACAGAGCTTTAAGAACAATTCAAATAGCCCACTACAGGGAAAGTAAGCTCCAGAACCTAGCAGGTGACTTATACTTGAAAGGAGACAACTGCAAGAGCACATATGGTATAATTTCTTTGTGACTGAATTTAGAAAGATAAGGTTTTCTCTTTTGAGTCAAGTTTGATCAAGTTTTAATATTTTTCATTATCAAATTCAATTTGCAATCCTACATAAAGGGCTAAGAAAATTCTCAGTTCATCCCTGATATTGATGACTGGTGATAAGTATCCTATATGTTAGTTCTGATGGCTTCCTTGGAAGGGGGAGCAACTGAAAGGCATCTTTTTTAGCCAAATTTAGATAAATACCTGTTTGATACAACAATGTTGTGTACCTAGCATTGTATTATCTGGGTAGACTAAAACAAGCAGAACCTAAATTCACTAGATTTTGCCCAGATTTTGACAAGGTAGATGTGAGTGTTACAGGCATATCAGCCAGTATTAGAATCTCGTACAAGTTTATAATACACACCAGGTGAAAGAGTTTTTCAGATAGAACTTTTTTGCCCCTCATTGCATCTAGTTCCTGTTGATTACAGTGTGATAGAAAAGTAGTGCCTACTAATGCCTATATAATTTTCATCCCAATAAAATTAGTCCAGTAGGTCTTCACAGTTCCTAAACTGATATCGTAAAACTCACATCAAATTCAACATCACTCAGCAGTTTAAGTAGAGGTAAGAAAGGAATGAGCACAAGAGTTTAACCACCTTTCTGCAAATACACCACTAACATACTCTACACTGTCAAAAGATAGTTTTTGTAGTCACTTTGATTGTATGTTTGCATTGTAAGTAGTAGTAAGATACATTCATTATGCAAGCATAGAAATCAGAGCTTTTCCTCTAAGAGACAGTTGAGCTTCCTTAGAGCAAACTGTATACAAGAAAAAGTTACAAAGCATAACATTCAGCTGATTTATCTTCTGTAGTGAATAAAAACAATTTAATAAAAGGATTTCAGTGGAGGAAAGCCTCATCCTTAAATGGGCAGAAAAATCTGGCAATTTTTTGGATCATTAACAGGGCTTGTAAGAAGTACTACTGAAAAGGAAAAAAGAAATGGAGATTGAAAGCTGGCTGCTAAAGACTGAAGTCTGTTTTGGATTCCTAGCAAGACAGGCTCTTCTGATTGTGTATCTCCTTACACTGATGAAATTGGTGCAGACTGCTTAAGATCAAGGAGAAGGAAGGAAAAAAAAAAAAAATGCTTACCAGCAGAAAAACTCAGAACACAGCTATGCACTTAAACTAGCATTTGCAATTCTGCTATCCCTAGAGAGTACATGGAAACCATCGAATTTTCCCATTCTTATGACCCCATTCAGAGGCTGACTTAGAAAGGGAAGACAAACAAGCTGCCTGAAAAGTATAACACTGTTGGAGTACAGAAGGAAGTTATATTAATTTACGAGAATATGAAACCAATTGTTTCATCAGTAAAAAACAATAGAGCAAATGAAACAATGATAATGCTGTTGATAATGAAAGTCTGACAGCAATCTAGATCCAAACCCAGTAAAACCTGGTGTTGATATTCAGGGCAGATTTCAAAATCACAAGGAAAATTGGTGAATTTCTCTGGGATGAGAAGCAAGATCATAGGCAATGGAAATCCAGAATTCAAAACGGATTAAAAATGTTCTCTAAAATTATAAGGGAAGTGACCTGAGAACTTAGCTGCAGATTAAAATGCAGAAGTTGTTTGGAGAATAAGAATGATCCATTGTTTCCTAAGTAGCCACACACACTATTTTAAACTAAAGTTACAGAGCACAGCTAAATATTTTTTTTTTTTTATTTTAGGAAACCAATCAAAGATGACGGATTTCTTAAGCTATTAATTTTGTCCTTAAGAAAAAGTTATATTGTATCAGATAGGCAGTATTTGCAGTAAAATTTTGCACTGAATTGTTTCAAAGTCAGCCTATACAGTATCTCTAGCAACCGGTAGCATTATTTTTTTATCTGGTTTGTAGCTCTGAGTGGCCACTGGTACATTCAAAATCTCCAAACACAAAATGAAACAGTGCTTATGCCTTTCCGAACGGGCATGTCCCCCATTCTTATAAAGGAAAAACATCTTTGGGCAAAAGTATGAACAGTCTCACAATGTCATTGTTTCACCCTACAACAGACATTTATCTGTGAGCAACTGTAATACTGCTTGCAGCTGCCTGACAGATGGCCAACAGCTGAGAGGAGAAGCTGTCTCTTGGTAAAGGGATAATAGCTGCATGTCTGAGAAGTGTCCTGATGGGGTTTATCATCAACAAGGAATTGGTCAGGTGCTGACAGACTCTGAGAAGGAGTAAAAAGAGAATTGTCAGAATAGCCTGTGAATATCCCATTTTCTACATGTAGGTAAAATACAATAAATTTCCTTTTTGCTGTGAAACCTAGCTGGTGAATCAGGGCATTCAGGAGATATTCTAGCCCTTAGGAATTGTCATAGAGGAACAAGTGAAAACTAAAGAGCAGAAGCAAAGGCAATTGCTGATCACTGCACTGCTTCTGCAGTCATTGTAGAATAAGGCACGTTCTGTGATGTGACACCATTAGTAGGAGGTTCTACAACAGTAACAAAAAGGTAGGATCCCTCACATACCCTGTGGAAGGTATGATGGCATTTTGGCTAATTGTCCTATCTTTGTAGACCACTGAGCTGGTGTTATTGAGGGAACACTGACTTTATCCTTGCACACAACACTTTTTAATATATATGCTCCTATAGCTTTTCAAGACAGGAAGGCTTATGGGGGGAAATGAAAGAAATATCCAAGGAGAGCCAAGAAAGTTCTAAATGACAAAGCCACTATCCACCTAGCTAGCTGGCTGACTAATAACAGCTGATCCAAAAAGTATGGCAGGCAGAGGCCATCCATAAACATTTCCCTGCAGATTGAGAGAACAATTTAATTAGAAAAATTGTAACACCAAGTATGGACAGCAAAAGAGAGAACAGTACTCCTCTTTGTCTCCTTTTCTAACAGAGTAGCTGCATGCTTGGCAGTTGCTTTTTTAAAGCACCATCATTATCATCAGAACCTTGAGTACAGAAAACCAATGGAGATAAGATATTGGAGATTTGATCCTCTCTGGCATTCCTTTGTCTGTGAAGATTCTCCTCCCTGTACATTTCTCATGAACAATAATTTTGCTTAAAATTCACCACACACATACCAAAGCTATATTAGAGTATAGCTCTAATTTGCTGTCTGAGCAAAGCATCAAAAATCTGCAAATTGTAAGGCTGACAAGAAAATATCTATATATGAACCTGTGACAGTAATTGTCAGGTTTAACAAGGATAAAGGGTTTTATATTATATTCTCCAACTCCATTTTGCAAAGAAATTACTAATCTGTGTGGCTTTTGCTGTATAATTCTGAAGAAATAATCCTGATTTTATACCCAGTGATCATGACATTTATTTATTTTTTCTAAGTTCTTATAAGAGTTCTCAGAGCCATTTTTTGTTTCCCTGACAGTATAAATTAAATGCCTAAGATGTACAGTTTTCTATGATTTTAACAAAGATGATTTGTTCTTTTATAATTTGATTTTCACTTTGCGGATTTTGTGACAAGTGTGGTGTACCCATATTTGGATACATGGTTTAGTTTAGGAAAGACAATAGTAAACGTCAGAACTTTTGCTTTCTGACATTCTTGTTTTCTCTCAGAGCTACTATATTCCTGAGGTTTACCCATAGGAAAGTAGACTAAATGCAGTAATATTCTGAAAAATCTGTTACATGGTAGAGAGGCTTGTTTGTGATGTATCAAATATTAAAGAAATGAAACTACCTTCCTAAGCCAAGACTGTGCAACTGTATTTTAATGAGGGGTGGGGGAAAAACCTAATAACCCTGTTCATTAGACTAATATCAAGTGTAAAACTGTTTCAAAACAAGCAACTTGTGATGTTTAGGTTGTAGTTTTTCTTCTTTGTTTTCAAGGTAGAAATAGGTTTTCCTACCCTTGCTGATATTGAATAGCAAGCACCAAACACTGGGAGAAGGTCCACTGATCTCTCCTTTGTTGTTTCCCCTTGACTATTTCAGAGTTCGCTGTGTGTTACAAGAGCATGTACACAGGCTGATACTGTGGAGCAGTTGATACCACAAAGGCTTTCATCCCTGCTTATTCCCCTGGTAAGTTGTAGCAGCAGGCAGAGGGGGCAGCTGTTTTTTCCAAGGTTTCAATTTTTAAGTGTCTGCCTTGAGGTGGCAAATCGATGACACAGGCACAGATGTTTTTGTAACCATGAAAGACTTGTGACTATAAATATTTCTTTTGTTTCTTTTTTTTTCCCCTTCCTTAGGAACAATTTGCTATCTGAGAACCAGAATTTTTCATGAGCTGTTTAATTGCAGTACCTGAAAAATGAGGCATATGCAACACCAGGTGGGCTGGCCAGTTTCTTAACCAGCTGTTTCATCTCTTAGTCTTTTACCTGACTTTATATTCCGATATCTGCCATTCCTTGGTCTTTACTGTCTAAATTTTCAGCTTTTAACAACAAAAATACTAACCTTAATGAAATTATCTTTTTTTAGGAGAGGTCAAACTTATCCATGTGGATTTTCTGCCCATGCATATGTTAAAAAACAAAAGAAGCACATTCTTAAAGTAACAGTTGCATTTACAAATGTCTGATACATGCATTTCTTCTAAATGCATTGACTTTCATATGAGGCAATACAGCTGAATGAGCTTGATAAATTCCATTAACATGAAGTAAATTTGTCTTAAGAAATGGAAACACATCAGTTGTCAAATTTTTCCTTATACACATTTTGAACATTCACTGTCAGTGCACATATCCGTAAGTCAAAAGTGGGTTAAAGGCCAATTTTTTATGCTGCCTGGGAACTTGAGTAGTCTAGTGTTAATTACACTCTTGACATCCTTGGAAGTAAAAAGGAATGTGTGGTTGACTGGGAAAGCAGGACATGTTGAATATACAAAACCACACAATTCACAGATATTTACATCATGGTTTTAATAAAATAGATGAACCATAAGGTAAACAGTATTAAGGTAGCTGAGAAGGAATAAGTATTTTTTAACATTACTGTAGTTGTATTGTGTCCATAACACAGAATCTCCAGAATTCACTTCTGATACTGAAAAAGAATTTCACTGGAGCAAAGCTACCTCATCCTATTCGTTAACTTTGGTAACTTGTCTGATCCTGAAAGGAGTTCAGGCCAGGCTCTAAATTAACCACAATAAAATAATAATAAGTTAAGCTAATTTTTTTAAATATATTCACCGAGTTATATGAGTATTAAATTGATATAATGGAACAGTGGATGTGGCTCAGAGATTATGTTTATTGTGACTTTATGCTAGATAAAAATAAAGGAATTGAAACATTTATATTCAGAAAAAAATGCAGTTCAGATCTGAAAAAATGAAACTCAGCAACTTTACTTTTGTAGGAAAGCATTTGTTCCCTTCAAAAATGCCAGAAAGTAAATTACACTTAATTAATCAAACTTTGAGTGATTCCCAATTAGTTTCCTACAGTTCTTCTATGACAGCTCTTTCCATTATTACAGAGTGTGAAAACAATAAGCAAAAGAGAATGACAGTACATAACAAACAGGAGGAATTCAAATATTTTAAGTTCATAAAACAGTCTCTTTCTCACGTTTTGAATGCTTGCTTTTAAGAAAAAAAAAACTTGTCAAGTCCAAAATTAGGTGAAGGGACTGCCACAGGTAGTGACGCAGTGCTCCCTTGCCTCTGTGACATACTATAGGATGGGAAAAATAAAATACTTTTCATTTTTAAAATAGCTTAATTTCAATGTGGTCTAATTTCCCTAAGTAAAAATATCTCCTGGATAGAATTCTGTTCTTGTTTATCCTGCTCTTGCTGTTAAAGCAAGTGGAATCATAGGAATTAACCTTCAATGTTTTCCTTTCTATCCTGTAGGGAACTGAAACATTTAATCTGAGATAAAATAACCAGACAGGAAGTAAAAATATAACTCCTAAGAGTCGGTACTTCCGCTATTGATAGCTAAGCTGAAAAAATAGAGATATTTGCGATATCAGGCCCATTTTTCCTACTGCATAAATGGAATTTGCAGTTATTCTTTGTAGAATAACAGCTCTGCCACTGTAGGAGTAACATTTCCGGAAAGGAACACTGTAACTTCTTTCTCTGTGTCACTTTGAGACTCCTCTATAGATGTGCAAGTGCTTCAGCAAATGATGAGCAGAAATCAGTTTATTTGTTTTAAATAGTATAATGTGCTGTTATAATTTCATGCATTTACTTTTTATTTTTCTAAAATCCAAGCCAAAATAATTCTCAGCAGTTCTGCCTTGCTTCTCAATGATTTTGTTCTTTAAAAAAAAGAAACTAAAAAAGATAATATCTTGAATATAGCCTTTCTTCAGTTTATTTCTGATTCTCAATGCTTAATCATTTCCATCTTAACCTTTAGCTGATTTTAACAGTAGCATCCTTTGCACTATTGTTCTGGTTCCTGTGTTGGAACAGTTAATTACTATATGGACTGCATATGTGCTTGCAACCATCTCATCTAAAAGTAGCATCTGGAAATTCAGCTTTATTTTTTATTTTGTTCCCTTTACAGCAAATCTTTTATATCATATCCATATGTGCAGACAACTTTCAAATCTCTATATCGACAGCTGCTAAGTCCAGGGAGGAGGCTGCTGAAAACACGTGCATCTTGACACATGCACAACTTCTTTACTAAGCACAGCTCCTTGCTGAACAGTGTCGCCTCATGGAGCAGTATAGAAAAACATGGAAAATTATTTGTGAGAAAATGGATAAAAGAAGGCATGTGGGGGAACCTTGCACTTCCCAGAGAAAATTATTTACAGATGATGAAGAGCAGGTAAAATTTCTGGAAAATTTCTCAGATTACTAACAATGATAGTTATTTGCTGCCTTTCTCTACATTTGCTATCATCTCTCTGCTCAAGAAAAAACATCAAAACCATAACAATTGAAGTGGTCTAAAACTTTCAGCACCAGAATTTTCTAAGATAATCAACTCACCTTAGGATGGAACAACTTAAGTTGTTCTTTCCAAAGAACAAAAATGCTATACAGTCACACTATGAACAGACAGACATAGAGGCAAGAGTAGCAGCATATACCTCTTGAAAGCTGAGGAGCACCTTATAAATTGTGTGTCAGGGTCCCCTTTCAGATGGCAAATGGAGCACTTACAGTGACAGGCAGGAATATGAGTGAGTTGAACCTACAAAAATAATTTGATTTGTTCAGTGAAAAAAGAGTGATTTATAAAAATATTAGTCTTTGACCATTGTAAAATCAACATTCAGGAAAAATGCCATTCAGTCTCCAAGCTAAACAGGCTACAAAGGCATAGTGGCTGCTTTTATTATAAAATTCTTTTGCACTCCAGTGCCTTGTTATAAGGCTGAAAGAGTTCTGTATATTAGTTTCTCCTGCTTGCAAATGTTAAGGGGGCCATATCCAACAAATGTGTTCAAACTCATAATAAGAATTACGATCAATCTTAAGGGAGAATTTCTGTGAAGAAACAGAATTTTTGCAAAATTTGGGTGAGCCACTCTTGACACTTTTGAATTGGAGATGGTAGGTGCAAAGTATGATCAGACAAGTAGCAAGATCTATCCTGTCAATGGTTTCAAGCTGGAAGGAAAGGTGTCTGACTCTTTTCTCAAGTAAAAAGAGACAGGTCAAGAAGAAATAGACAAGAAGAAATGTCCTGAGCTTGCTCCAGAGAAGGTTAGCGTGAATATTAGGAAAAATTTCAACACTGAAAGTGTCAGACCATTGGAACAAGCTGCCCAGGGAAGTGGTTGAATCACCATTTCTGGAGTTATTTAAAAGATGTGGCACCCCATTTATGTGAGTGAGTTGGAAACTCCTCAGGCAGAAGAAAGAACAGTGACCTGCAGTTTCACGTCATGGCTTGATGTCTGACACTGAGATGCTCATTTATCTAACAGCCAAAATCACAACAACACCTTGAAGATGAAGTCAAGAAGTACTAAGGGTCTATATTTATTTTTTTAACAAATAATAAGGGTGACCAGCTTCCAGTACCTTTTTACAGAACACAAAAATTTTGCCTCTGGGAGGCTATGAATAACACTGGACTTCCTTCAGACTCAGATAGTCTTGGTAGTGTTCTCTATGAAAATCTTTATCCTGTGGGAGTCTAATGGTCTTTATGTTTGACTTTTTAAACATACAAGTATCCTTCTACTTCATACCCTGCAGCATAACTTGTAAAGGATGTTTAAACCATATTTCAGTGCTCACAACCTTTGGCATAATCCTGGGAACTCTCTTTACTTGTATTTATTTTTTTAGCAAACACATTGTAAAACTAGGCTTTAGGCCTACATTCTGCAAAAAAACCAATTAACCATTATGCAAGTGTCTGCTGGAGAACAAAACTATTTGAGAAAATACGATTTTGTGGCCTTCCCATCTACCACTGGTCAAGGATGTGCTGAGAAATGATTTTTCAATAAACAGGCTGAAAACTTCAAGAACTATTTCATTCTCTGAAATCTATAACCAAAAAAAAATCACATAAAACATAATTCCTCAGAAAAGGGAGAGAAAGATTTAGGAAGCACATAGTACTACTAAACTTCTGATGCCTCTAGAATTTCTAGAAGCCATCACAGAAACAGTAGTGAGCAGGAAAGGGACACTAAACACCTTGAGTGTCAGGAGTTCCTATAGCTCTTTCCAGGTGGTCCAAAACCATTAGCCATGTGTGGTTTTTGGACCGAGCATATAAGATTTAGATAAGTTTACATTTTTCTATTTTTAATCCCCTTGAGCAGCATAATAGACTTGAAAATGTAAAACAGATCTGAACACTCAAAATTTTGCATGGATTTGACCTAATTATCAAAGTGATTCTGAATCCCTACTAGCTGGCAAAACATAGAATTCTGTGGACATAAAGACCTAGACATCAACCTCAGTGTGTGTTTAGTAGGGATGTTTTTCTTCTTTCAATGAAAGATCCTGTTGATTTCCCCATCTGACACATATTTCCTTTGTGGTTTGATCAAATCATGCAAAACAAATCAAAGTGAGATACTTGGCAATAATCTTTCAGAAGGAAAACTGTTAGGAGACTTAAAAGACTAGAAAATCCCCTCAACATTCATAGCATTTACCAGAGAAAAAATATCTAAAATAATTTAAATCAGATCTAGAACTACCATGTAGAAGATTTAGTACTCAAATACTAGGTTGCTGTACTGTGATAAACAGAGTATCCAAGGGACCTTTTCATAAGTAAAAGTGAGTCTTAAACATCCCTCTCCAAAAATGAAAACTCTGGGTAAGAACGAAACTGTTGGATATTTCTGACATACCAACCAAGTTGTAGATGATGCAAAGGAGCAAGAAGTGAAAAACAATATGCAAGATAATAATTTCAGAAATACTTTTAAAAGAAATCTTTAAAATCTGAAGTTATTTTGTTCTGTCCTTCTTTTAGAAAGCACCTAATTCTCTCAATTAATGGGTTTGAATGACAGTTATAAACTAATGAGCTACAGATGTCCAACTCTATAAGCCGCAGTCAGGAAAACGTGGCTTATTTATCAGTTCTTTACAAGGGAAAAGTGAACCCAAAAACTTTATCTGTTCTTTTTATTTGTGTGTAGTTCATTCTAACTTTGCAAAAATCTTTAGCACCATCTTCAGAGCAGTAATGTGTATGCATCTTCAGAGAGGTAGGAATCTGTTAAACATATTTGTTAAACAATGCACTGGAAAGTAGATCAACATAAATACCTTCAAATAAGGTTGGAAGCAAGAGAGAATTTAAACCAAGTATGAGGCAGAAAACTTTTAAGTACAGTATTTCCCATGGATTGGTCCTGATTCTGGCAATTACTTGTGCTAAGTTGGTTTGAGGAGTTCTCATATGGCCTAAATATACATTTGTGCAAATATTTGCCTGAACAAGGATGTGTTTTACCAACATACACCTCAAAGATCACTGGAAAATTCTTTGGGGAAAGGGAGTGCAGTGAAAAATAGTGATGTATTTAATCCAGTAAATTACTGGGTACTGAGCTGAGGGACTTAAAGCTGCTTCTGCTGAAAGTTGATACTCAGCTGTTGATATCAGAAAGTGAATACTTAAGAGCCTACCATTTGAAAATAGGAAAGCTACCATTTGGCAGAATTAATGGGCCTGTTGTCAGCCGCATGACAGCTGGGTTGTAGAGTAGTAAGGCTAAGGAAGTCAGAGGAGTACAGAATAAACTAATTCTCCACTGAGTTTATGGTTGCTTTAAATCTTAGTGCTTTAAAGGCATTTTATCACTTGGCTCTAAGTGCCATGTCTGCTTTTAGCAATGGCTTTTCCCCCCCGCCCCATCTCACCAGTACAGCTTCAGCCTGAGATCAGGTGAGGCTGTGACCTGTGCTGCTGAGAACTTTGCACCTGCCTGAACTGCCAGTGAAAGTGAGAAAGTTTATTTGATTTATTTCTATTTCAGTTACTCAATTTCCAGTGTTTCCATAACCCACTTAATGAAAATAACTCTTGCAGGTCCTTAACCTGTTTGGGATCTATCTTCACTGTAATGACATGGGTGTTGAAGAACAGACTTAAATCCCTACAGGTTTGATGTAAACATGCACATTCAGTTTAATATACTTCAAGTCCAAATTTAATAAAGCAGATTTCCTCTTCTCAAATTCATTGCATACTGTAATTAAAAAGCCACTGATGCTAAATAATATTAATGTTTGCATTGCTTTTTATTAAAGGCTAATCAAACGAAATTTAAGTTTTAGTAATACGTAGGAGAATAGTACTTAAGACAATTCAAATTAAGCTGGACACATTATAGTTCAAGACAAGTGTCCCAAAGCAACCCTTACTAATTGCCAATTGTCCTCCTTCCTGCAGAATGTAATTCTTTCAGAATTAGTATGATAAGTGTTGCCCCGGAATTTGCTTGTTATGTCTTTATCTCTCCCCAAAAGTAAGGCTGTAAAAAGAATAGTTTTGACACTTATGAATTTGCCCTTGCTCCCATTGATTCAGGGTTATACAAAGAATGATTGGACTGGTTCAGTCAAACACTAAAAGCTGTTAAAACCGTAACAAGCTTCTGAGCTACCTAATAAAATCTGCTCCTGACATATCTGTTGCTACTGATCTCTTTCTTCATGGGTCACAAACAGCATGTTCAGCTCAGCCAGTACTTTCTTCTTTACCTGTCAAGTGCAAGTCTACCTAACAATGGAAGAACAGATAAGATGATTCAACCTCTCTAACAACAAATAAAGAGTTAAAATAAAAAGTGGAGAAGGAATGTGTATGATGTGTCGAAAAAGCAGGAGCTCTGGTACCTCAAATTTATCTCTCTATAGATGCTGGATTGTGCCAGGCTGTAGAAACTACATTAACTCATTGCTAAAAGTAAGCAATACCCCACCAATGATAAAAGGCAGCAAACATATATGTGGGATTTTTCCTCTACCTGACAAAGGTGAATGCTTCCTGAAAATTAAAAAAAAAAATCCAAGTAATCTTCTCTGACTAATTCAGGGAACTGAAGGGTCTTATGCAGAGGCTTGAAGGTCACTTTTCACAGGACAAAGTTTTAATAGAAAATACATCTGCTCTCCCAGCCCTACACTAATGTGAAGAAAAAGCATGATCTCTTTGGAAAGCAGAAAACCAAAGTCAAATCATAAAGACTGTCCTGGCCAGAAGAAAGTGCCTTTCCTAAGTTCCACCCATTTTCATATCCTGCTAAGATTCTCTACACTGTACTCTAAATTAGTGAGTGTGTGTAGTAATAATGGCCCTTCAAAAATGCCCAGAAACCTGAAATAAAACAACTCTTCCCATGTGTAAAGTGTAGTAAAGGAAATAAGAGTGAAGCATCAGAGAGGCAAATTGCTTATGCTGTGTATATAAGTGTGATACTCTTAATATTAACTGGACTTGTTTTATAGTTGGATTTATTTTATGGTTTCATATAATGCCTTTTTTTAATAAGTGTGTGTCATTTCTACTTTATTTATGTTTATTTTTAAGAATATTCTTTCTAGAAAAAAGTTGGTATTCTCTGGCTTTTAATTCTGATTTTAACTAGTCTGAGCTGCCAATATGATTGTGTTAGCATATTGCTGTAAAATGAGAGGGATACACAAGAAAGAACTTGAAGCTTGTTGGCTGATGGGCATTAATAGATACACTTTTGGTTGTATAAATACTACTGTGATCCACCCCATGTGCAGTGCATTACAACTGTCTGCTCATGCTCTTCCAATAGCTATTACAATCTAATGTCAGAAATACAATGTGGATGGCTGAAATAAGGCAGTTATTTTATATAGCTGTAAATAATAATTTTAACATTTTGATGACTGGTAGATTTTATGCAGGAGGAACATTCAATAAATATTCTAGTGACACCTATTCTAGAGACACAAGGATGTCAACAACATGGTTCAAACTGCTAAAGAAAATGTTTGTATGGGGCAAACACTGCTACATAGAGCATGTCAGGAGTTGGGCTCAATGATCCTTGGCCCTTCCAACTCAACATATTCTATGATTCGATGCAAATTCAGGCACAACCAGAATAATTGGGCCAGTCATTTTCATCTTGTCTCCTAAATAAAAAAATTTAAAAATAGGAAGCAGAAACTTCATGGTATCAGATTTCCATATCTCATGCAGTGATCAGCCTGCAAACTCGCTTCTACAGAGATGTTTTCATATGGCTTCAAATTTTCACCATTACAGCAGCCTGTCTCCTCTAGGACCTAAGATGCATGAGACACAGGGAAATCACAAAAAAGGTAAAGCAGTGCCTCACCGTCCCCCTGAATTTCACTGCGTGTGGGCTGCCACAAAGCTGCAGAGTCTCTTTCAACACAGATGATGGGAATCTGGAAAGTAGTTCCAAAATCTCTAGTTCATCTATCACAGACTACACTGATGATGCAGCTTGGCAAATCATCTTGATGAGACAGTTTTGAGGAGCACAGACCATGTTTGTTAACATTAAAAAATATCTAAATAGCAATATACAAATGTTTGTATCCTTTGACCCCAGGACAAAAGCAAAGTAAAATCTAACTCTTCAGTGGGCTATTTCTGTTTCATACTATCACAAGTTCATTTTTACTTGTATATCAGACACCATTTGCTCTTTGTCAGTTTGAGTATTTTGAACAGGAGGTACGAATCCCTATTCATATCTATGAACAGAGGAAACGAATCAAGAAAAGTGAACCAATCTGAGAAAATTCATGCTGTAAATCACTCTAATAAACAGGAATATTGGTTTAGTAGGAGAGGGTTTCCCTGTTTAGCAAGGCATGTTTCATTAAAAATCATTTTGGGAAGTATGTCCCAATTCATTTGTTTAAGGTGACTATAGGAAGGTGCTGTATTTAAATAATGTGCCTAGCTATAAAATGTCATCTATACCAGGCACAAAAGAGTGACATTATTTACTATCAACATGTGAGAATAAATTGATTTTACATATGCAGTTCTAGCATCCATTTTTCTGAGTGGAGCTTCAAATGCACTGTGGATTCAATTATAAAAAATAATAGGAGCTAGAAAGTGCAGTTTCACCTAAGATGTTTTTCTACATAATATCATAATGTGTATGTATAGAAGACTTTCGTTCCTCTTTTTCCCCCCACCTAAGGACATAAAAATAGGAGCTTTTACTAGGGTTTACAGAACCAACTTGTTCTACTAAGAAGCAGAAGTTGCAGCAAATGCATAATTGCTCCTCACCCTGCTGAATTTATCTTTAGAGATTTCACAAAGCTTGGCTTGCTTGCAAATGTGGAATTCCTTTTGTTGTTTCCCCTTGTTCTTACATTGTACCACGCATCATTCCATTAGTCCACTCTTTAGTGCTCATTGAACTATCATCATTCTTTTTGTGCTTAATAATGTTTACTAAGGTTTTAACAGCATTCCTGCACACAATAACTGTAGCCAACAGATGAAAAAACACAGCGATTTCAGTGTAAAACCATTCCTTGAGACATTGTGTTATAAAGCGCAAGTTAAGGAGGAAGTAACCATGCATGTTAATTGGAAATAAAGAAAAAAAAAAATGTTACTGATGGATTTGGTGCAAAATGCATCAGAATGCATCAGTCGCAACACAATGCAACTTAAGCACTCCAATTATTAGGTTAACTTCACAAGGAATATTTAAGTGCTTAATAGTCTTGCTTTAGAGGTCTATATAAGTCATTCTGATCATCAAAAGTAATTAAGGGTATTCTCTAGTACTCAAGAGACTGACAGAAAATTATATGCCCCTTTCTTCTTCATTGTACCCAAGTTTCCTAGAACATCACTGTTCTCTGCATCCATGCAGGCAAGTCTTCTAATGAAGCCAGCAGTATGTAATTCAGTGTCAAGTGATGGGTGTACCTGGCATCACCAGCAGTTGCCCAGTACCAAGCTTTCTTTGAAGTCTAGTAGAAAACCTTTCTGGAAGAGTCGAAGCTCTTTTCTGCAGAAATACAGAGCAAATCCAGGAGGCAAAAAGCCGCTAATGTGGCCAGAAATTGTTGCCTGTGAACCCAAAGTAGTCTGGAAGCGTGACAAACTGCTGCCACCTGCTGCTGGTTCATTTTCAGCCACCGAAGCTTCAGCAAACAAAATTCGCAGCAGCCAGCAGAAATTGCAGGTCATCTCGATCTTTAGGGGAAAAGGGAAGAAACAACCTGCTATATTTATCCCAAGAGTAGGCAAGCACTGATTAGACCTAGGGCACTACTGCCAGTCCTGTGGTTGCTAGTATTCAGTACCCTGGCTTTTCTACTATGCAATCGCTGCTCTGTTAGTTACTTAAATGTGTGACCTTGAGAAATCAAATTAAGCTTTTTAATGCTATTTTCCAAACATTAAAATTGTTTTGAGGTCTTTTTGGTTTGGTTTGGCTTTGATTTGGGGGGGTTTTTTGTTGGTTTTTTTTTTTCTTTTTCACGATTTTCTAAAGGTGCTGAATATATTGATTTGGCTGCTTAGGAGTGTGTTTTTATTATTATCTTTACATCTTCATTCTTTCAAAAGGCTATTTTAATAAAGCTCCAATTGTAATAAAATTTTCAAGCTTTATTACTAAGCAAGAATTAATATTGAACTGTAAGGCAGTTAATCTGCTTCAATTGTATGTATGATGGAGAAAACAGAACAGCCTGGATCAACCGGGGGAGTTTACATAATACAATGTTTTTGTAAGGGTTTACATCCATGCATTGTATGTGGGTCTGTGCAGTTGTCAGTGAGGTCATCAGAAAAATGACAAGATGCATCTGGAGACCTGCTTTTTAAATATGTCAGCAATCATTGAATTTCAGCTCACCAAATCACTGAATTACAATCAAACTCAGAGCTCAAGCTACCCTGCTCCATGTTTACTCATAGGTGCCAATTCATGAAGGCCCCCCAGCCTACTACAGGCAATACAAGTGAAATATATTCCAGTCAGATAGCTAAGAGCTCTGACTATTTTTACTACCTGTAGGTATCACATATTTTTGAAAGAAATCCTACCCTGCAGGTGACACCCTAATGAAAACTCCTGATCTCACTGCCAAGTGTGCAAGAGTGAACTACTGAAGCAGAACTGCCAGCAGGGAAGTTTCTGTGATTGAGACGGATGTCTTTGTGAGGTGGGGATTTGATGGCTCTGGGTGAAGATAAAGGGAACTGGTTCCCACGCTGGCAGCTCTCTCAGAGGCAGCAGAAAATCCTGAGTTCTCATTGTTGGGGATGACCTGAAGCCTGATCATAGAATCAGTAAGGTTGGAAAAGGATTTCTAGGATCATAGAGTCCAGTCATATCTTCAAGTGTCACATACACATGCATTCTGAACATTTCCAGGGATGGTTACACTACCACTTCCCTGGGCAACCTGTTCCATTGCCTGACTACTCTTCCAATGAAGAAATTTTTCCTAATACTTAATCTAAACCTCCCCTGATGCAACCTGAGGCCATTTTCTCTGGTCCTATCACTTGTTACTTGCAACCCCCACCTGGCTACAGCCTTGTTTTAGGTAATTGTAAAGAACTATAAGGTCCCCCATGAGCCTTGTTTTCTCCAGGCTAAACAACCCCAGCTCCCTCAGTTGGTCCTCCCAGGACTTGTATTCCAGACCCTTCTCCGGCTTTGTTGCCCTTCTCTGGACTCACTCCAGTACCTCAATGCCTTTCTTGTAGGGAGGGACCCAGAACCAGACACAGCTGTATTGAATCTGGCTGGGGTGAAGTTAATTTCCTTCCTAGCAGCCCTCACAGTGCTGTGCTTTGCACTGGTAGCTGGAAAGGCGGTGGTAACATGCCAGTGTTTTGGCTACTGCTGAGCAGTGCTGGCACAGCTTCAGCACTGTCTGTCCAACATTCTGACCCCCTATCAGTAGGCTGGGAGTGGGCAAGATCTTGAGAGGAGATACAACAAGAACAGCTGATCCAAATTGACCAAAGGGATGTTCCATACCATATGATGACAGTTTGGACATAAAAGTTAAGAAAAATGAGGAGAAAGGGAGGGTATCAGCTTTCCACAATGTTTGTTTTCTGCAGCAACTGCTAATGCATGTTGAAGCTCTACTTCCCAGGAAGTAGCTGGACATTGCCTGATGATGAGAAGAGAATAAAACCTCCAGTTCCTTCCTTAGCTTGTGCAAGTGCAACCTTTCGCTTTTGCTTTAGTAAACTGCCTTATCCAGACCTACAAGTTTTTTACCATCTTATTTCCTTCTCCTGTCTTACTGAGGGGGAGTGATCGAGCATCTTGGGGAGCACCTGCTGCCCAGCCAAAGTCAACTCATCACAACAGTATTTGAGGTGCTGCCTCACCAGTGCTGAGTACAGGGAGAGAGTCACTGGTCCTGCTGGCCACACTATTTCTGATACAAGTCAGGATGCCATGAGCTTTCTTGGTCACCTGGACATATGGCTTGCTCATGTTCAGCTGGATATCAGCACTCCCAGGTCCTGTTCTGCCAGGCAACTTTTCAGGCACTCTTCCCCAAGCCTGGAGCAATGCATAGGGTTGTTGTGACCCAAGTGCAGGACCCAACACTTGGACTTGTTGAACCTCACACAACTGGCCCCAGCCTGTCAATCCAGACTGTCCAGATCCTTCTGCAGAGCCTTCCAACCCTCCAGTAGATAAACACTTTCATCCAACTTGTATTCTGCAAACTTACTGAGGGCGCGCTCGATCCAGACCATTGACAAAGATACCAAATAAGACTGAACCCTGGACAATACAGTTTGTGACCAGCCAGGAGCTAGATTTAATTCCGTTCACCATCACTCACTGGAGAATCCATCCATACAGTTTTCTACCAAGGGAACAGTGCACCCATCCAAGTCATGAGCAGCTTGAATTTTTATTTAGTTAGGCTTCTGAAGGCTGCACATGCTTACTAGAAGGCAAGTATTCTTTTGATCTGACAAAGATCAAAATAAACATGAAGTATTACTAATTTTATCTACATAAAGCAATATATTTGTCCACATATTTTGAAACATTATTTCAAACCCAAATATTTCTAAGGTCAACACCATTGAAAGATGCTGAGATGCCTGTCTGCTATACATAAAACAAGCTGCACATACCAGGCACTCTGTGATTGTAATATGTGTAACTGTATACTGTTTTATGGAATAGAGCAAGTTTGGACAATGCAGTGTGCACTCAGTAGCATTTAAAAAAACACCATGGCGATAAACTGCCCACTGGCAACATGCAATGTGCAGCTGCGTTAGGGAGATGAGTTTCTTATTCCCCAACTTTATGTCAAAAAAACAAAGCCTGTGCCCCTGTTGCTCCTTTAATTAGTTCAATTCTCAGATACAAAGTTGTATTTAAATGGCAGTATTTCTCCCACTTTTTTTTTTTAACCATAATCAAAAGGAATATATAGAAGTTGCTGTCTGTGATAAGAGCATCTGAAAGCCTCTTGGCTTTTTTAGATCAAAATTAACTCCAGGAAATCTCAGGGACATTCGTAGTGTAACATCAAACACTGCCACTGCTGCAGGATGAGTAATATATTTTTCACTATGACAAATTCTGCCATTACTGACTTTTTCTCACTTCCTATCTGTGCGGAATTAAAAAAAATACAAGTTTATTTTAACAGGAAAAAAAAAATGCCTCTTTTTTCTACTGTGGAAGAAGAGCAATTCATCCCCTGTGTACAAACAAGTGATAGCAGTGTATTTTTACTTTTAGCCAGGAAAGTTTCCATTAGTCAACTCAGTACCACAAGTTAGAAATTTTATCTTTATTTGAAGAGCAGCTGGGGTGTGAAGAAACTGCCGTTGCTCATACTAGTGAGGGTTTTTCTAATCTGTCAGTGTTGCCCTGAGTGCAAAACAAAAACTTTATCCAAGATCTCATTAATATGGAGATTTTAAATATAGGACAATGTGATTAATTTTTAACTTTGTTTGAATGCACACCGGAGTTTTTTGTTTTCAGCTTGTAGCACAAGCACAAAAAAAATAAAGGAGAGAGAGTTCTTCTGTTTGCTGGTTCTCACTCTGGAGTAAGGCATTGCCATTCTCTGCTGCCAGCCACATTTCTTACCTTGAATGAGTCTTGAAGAATACTTGAATCTTCAGTATTCTTCTTCCAAATTTCTGCAAGAAAGAGACAAGCCTACATCACTTTGTAAGCAAATCTCTCTGAGCACTAAATAAATACGCAAGATTCCCTGGTTAATCTGTGAAACATTCTAAGACGTGTTCATGTAATATCTTCACCTCAGCTGAATATTAATAAACACCAGAAAGTCTGAGAAAATATAATTCTTTGGGACTACCATTGAAACTGGTCATCACATGCCCAAATGACTTGTAAAGTAGTTAATCTAAGCCACTGAGACATCTCAACTTTCTCACTGTAATCCTTTTATGGTAAAGGTAAAATAGTTCATGTCCTCAACCTGTAGGTCCACAGAAGAACACACCTGTCTGCTCCCTTTGGAGCTGGAAACAGCACCTTGCAGAGAAGAGGTATACACATACTAGCTGTTGTAAAGTTGTGCTGGGTCTCATTCCTTATTTTTCCTTTCTTCTTTCCACGATCCTTACTGATAATGTTGTGATATGTTTTGGGGTTTTTTCATTTCCGTTCCCATTACAAAGTTATATAATGATCCCTATTCATGAGGGGAGAAGCAGAACAGGATGCAATATTGTCATTAGGCCAGCCTACAATAGGAAAGGTGATCTCTGGACAGCTGTAGATGGGTAAATTAATTGGAGTAAATCAGACATCAGCTCCTTCTGTTAGAGTCCTATCACAATGCCTTGTTGCACTGAGGTAGGACAGCACCTCTGGAAATGTTCTGGTTCAACTCCTTTGCTCAGAGTAGGGTCACCAAAAGCGGGTTACTCAGGGCTGTGTCCACTGGGATTTTGAACACCTTAAAGGACAGGATTTTTAGTGTTGAAACACCGGCACAGTAGAGTGTTTAGGCTTTTTCTTTATGTTTAAGTGAAACTTTCATAATTAATTTTGTGTTTATTGTTTCTCTTGTCCTGTCACTGATTCTGTCTGGATTAATGTTTTTTACTGCTCCCCTCATCATGTTCCAGATCTCTCAGTGTTTTCTCATACACATTTTCAGTGCCTTAATCATCTTTCTGACCCTTTGCCAGCTTGGTCCAATACATCCCTGTCTTTCTTGCACTGGATCTAGACTCCAGGTGTGTATCACCAGTGCTGTGTCAATAGGGAGAATCCCCTCCCTGGACCTACTGTCAAAACATTTCCTATTATAGGCCAGGATACCACTGATTCCCTTTATAGCAAGGGTGAGTTGCTGACTTATGTTCAACTTTGCGTCCACCAGGACACACAGGTCCCCTCCTGCCAAGCTGCTTTTCAGACACTTGACCCACACCTGTACTGAGGTTAGTATGAGGCTATTCCCTCTGAATTACAGGACTGGGCATTTTCTTTTGTTCAGCTTCATGAGGCTTCTCTCAGTGCAATTCTGCAGTCTGTCAGTATCCCTTCTGAATGGCAACATAACAGTGTAGTGTATCTAGTGTACCCACCGCTCCAAAGTTTCATATCATCTACAAACCTACTAAAAGTGCGTTCAGTCCCATTATTCAGGTCATCAATGATGCTGTTAAATAGTACTGGCTCCAGCTCCAGCCCCTGGGGTACACCTTTAAAGACAAAGCTTTAGCTGGAGGTCATGCCCTGATAGCAGTCCTCTGAACTTGGCATGTCAAGCAGTTCTCAGCACACCTTGTGGTCCACTTATCTAGCCTCTTTGTCTCAGTTTGTCTACAAAGAAGATTTGAGAGACAGTGTGTTACTAAATCTGCAATATATAACATCCACTTGTTACTTACTTATTTCAGTGTACTAAGTTTGAAATACAAGAATATATGAGATGTCATAGGGGAAAACATAATAAAATTACTTGAATTGAAATGCATGACCTTTCTTACATTTGTTCACTCCATCACAGACAGTGTTTTGGGATAGTCAAACTAGCTTTACTGACATGCAACAAATTTGCCTGATTACAACAGATGAAATATATTGCTTAGGCAATTGGAAGTGAGGGCTGTCAAGGTCACGGTGCTGATTATGGAATGCTTTTCAATGTCTCTCTCCTGATGTGCTAAGTTGCTATAGTGATTATCCATCTGCTTTTACAGGGACTTCATAAACATCAAGGAAAGCTAATCCATTTGCCTGTAATATTCATTCTGAATATTAAACTATTATATGAAAGAGGGTAATACTTGACATGTCTAGTTCATTAAAGGTTCCCCTGGACAGATCTGAAATGATATTACAGGCCATTTTGAGCTGTAGACAAAAGTTTTTCAAACCTGCTAAGCAGAGTAAGAAAATTACCCATGCAAACAAGAACAGCAACTTCTACTTATAAATCTTAATCAGAATTTCTGAGTGAAATTGTAGTCTGTAGTACATATACAGCCAAAGAAAACACCACAGTGTAGTATTTATTCTTTTTCAGGATATAAGTGCTATCATGGTGCAGTATCAATGCACAATTTGAGGATCATGTCCCTGTGCCAATTTAGTTAAGGAGCCCTTCATATTAGGGCCTGACATCTATTAACCACAAAAAAGCTGTAGTGACTTAGAAGATCCTGTAGTTCAGGCAGTATCACAAGCGTCATAGTCAACAGAGATCTTTTTTCCCCCTTACCTTGTTGTGTTCCAGTTCTCTTTCTTTGTAACATAAAGTATTGACAATATAATAATAACTTTCTTGAGCTCTTTCAGAGCACTTTAATCCTTACAGTTTGCAAGTAAACACCTCTGTATCGTATCAAACATAGTAGGGTAGATCCCAGAATTCTGTATAATTTCATAGCATGTATGTATGCTTGTGTAGGTAGTCATGCAGATAAGAATATTTTGTTTGTTTCTTTTAAAACATTGGCAGAGTTAATTTTAATTCCTGCTAGTTATAACTTGAAATACTCTGCATAGGACATTGAAAATAATAGATAAGGTCTCCAGATAACTCTTAGACAAATAAGTCACATTGTGACAGATAATTTCATTCCCCAAGAGGCTTTCTGGTTTGTGTTGTGGCTTCTTGCACAGCAGGGTAAAGTTCCAGATTTGGAGATTCTGAACATCCCTGTGATGCAATGAATAAGTAATCATGCTTGATCCAAAACCAATTAAAAGCAACTCAGCTTTAAGTCATATTTAAGCAGAAATGATAAATTGGGAACAGATCATAGCATCTTGCAAGTCATCCAGCTGTTAGATCTTGATAAATATAATTTTTCCTAGCCAGGCATTTCATGGCTTATAGTTTCACTTCAAGCTCTTTAAGCAAGTTGACAAGGGACCTCTCAAAAAGCAAATAACTTCTCCAAGTCCCTGAAATGAAAGGGAACAGGAATCAGACTCACTTTTTGGCAAATTGTCAACAGCAGCTTGATATTTTGCAGCCTGCTCTGAGGAATGTGAAACTACTTAAAATGTTTAAAACTGTACATCTACCCCTGATGCAGGAAGGCATCCACTGTTGAAAGCAGAATGATGTTAATTTATTAGAATACTTAAAATACCAAAAAGATGACAATCGTTTCTTACAGACTTTTAAAAATCAGACACTTTTTAAAATCAGATTTAAACCACTCAAGTAATTTGAATTTTTACATCACACAGCAAGAACCCCATCTGAAATAGGAAAATGTGATGCAAAAACATGTATATACAAGGGCAAATCTAAAAAGTGGTTCCATTTTGGGGAGAATTGTGCAACCTAAGGGAACTAACCAGCCATATTCACCTTATCTTTAATGAGTACTGAAAACAGAGAGAGAAATGTCAGAGCTTCTCACTTATCCAGTCAATCCTTTCTTTATTTGAAAAAAATAAATGGCAGTGAGACTGCCCAGAGAAATAAATAAGATGCTGTGAATGATGTTGTGTGGCATTTGCATGCTAGGGAGTAGGCAACTGACATAAAGAACAGCAAAATGTCTGGACAAGGATACTATGTACAAGACTGTGGATTTGATGATGATGGGTGGTCTGAGGTCTGATAAACCCAGGAACATGTAGCCGTCTAAAAAAAGATAGCTGAGCGTTCATGTTTCAAGAGTAGCAGAAAGAAGATGCTTAGAGGAGAGAGAAAGAAAAGAGAATATGGGAAGACTGGCTCTTAGTAGCCCTCTAGCTTGTTTGGCATCTAGAAAAGCATCTGGAGGCCCAGTGGAGAGAATATTTAGAAATCAGAGCAAAGAGGTCAGCAAATGAGAGACCCAAGTGTCAACACTGAGTTTAGTGATGCCTACATATGCTTGCTTGCATATGTAGGCATATGCAATTATGTCAAGCAAGTCTTATGATGAGACATATAATTAGTATATGATCATTTTTTTATTCACTGTGAGTTTATTATCTAGAAAGCACTACAAGTCAAAGATAATGTAGATGACCTGCAGTTTACCTTGGCGGGGACTTTATTTTCCTCAAAAAAATTTGAGTAAATTAAATAGTTTAATGATAAAACTTGATGGAGCAATTAAGTTCTCTTCAGGTGGGTGATGGACAGATACAATTGGGATACGTACCTGAGCAGGAGCTTTACTGTGGAAAAATACCCATTCTGCTATTTTAGAAATAAGAATTTACTAACCCATCCTGTTATTCAGAAATGTTAAGCAGGGACTAATAGACAGTGGCTTATCCTTCTCATTTTGGAAGACATATGAAGATTAAATGAACCTATCATAGCTCAAAATATGTAATTTTCTGGGTTTGGCTTATATTTGTAGATAGAAGAAATCTCCTATAACAAGGAGGAAATAAAGCAAAATAGTCTGGGTTTGATCTGGAAATGTCAGTGATACACAGACAAAATTCCTCAGATACAGATCAGCAAACATAGTTTGCCATTCTTTTTCCCATGTATATAAAGAAAGCAGGTTTTTATGCCTCAGTGCTTTGTTGTGGGTTGTTATGCTCCTGAGCTGTACTGTGGGCACAGCTGTCACCAGTAAACAGCCTGAACCTCACAGCTAGATGAGCAACATTCAACTCTTACCTTTCACAGAGTTTGTAAACTCACTGTATTTCATGTTGAGGGAAATAACAGGTATTTCCAGGTACCTAACTCCTCAAAAGGCTATTTGAATGCACAAACATGTGCAGTTGAATTTACAATTAAGAGTTAGATGGTTTAAAAAATGTTTTCAGTTATAAAATCTCTCTCTAAAAATGAGCTATATTAGATAAACAAAAGGGTCCTTCCAAACCACGTCCTCAAGAAGTAGCTCATGGTTCAGACTTACCTTGGGATTTTTGTTCTCAGGGACAAGGAGTTGTTCAGAGATCTGCCCTCTTGCAAGAGGTTCAGTAACTGTCATTCGTTTGTTGTTTTTTTTTCCCCCTGAAGTCCAGCTTAGAATGTCACTGGGATAAGCAAGGAGGGGGACTCTGGCATCCTGTCAGAAAATGATTTTGCAAAAGGTAATATTCTTTGACCGGAACTATGTAAGAATTTGTTACATTGCACTTTATTCTAAACACTCTTGGACTCTATTCATAGTTCATCCATCAAATTTAAAAAACAGATTTTAGAGGCTGAAGCCATTAAAGAGTTGTTGCCTGGGATTCTGCTGAAGGGTCATAACAGTCACAACAGTGTCTCAAACCCCACTTTTTCTGCCTCTATTTGCATTGTAGTTTTTTCCTTTTCCTTCTCTCTCTGAAGTTTTGTTTTGGATTTTTTTTTTTTAATGGCAAATGCTTGTATAGCAAACTCTGTACCTAAATCAGGTGTTTGAATTTTTCTGAGAACTCTGTTTACCCATTGTTCCGCTTTTGTACTTGATACAGGCCAAAATTATCCAGCAATGTTTTCCAGCATCATCAATGATTCAGAAAGTATAATGGAGCCGAGAATCATTTTTTATTCATAAAGCTTTTTTTGGCTTTTTTTTCCCCCAGCCTGGGAATTTCAGACCTTGTTTGTATTTAGCAAGACCAATGCATGGCAGGCTGAGAACTTTAATGGCTTAAAGAGCATGCAGGCCTCAAATACATTGTTGAACAGAAGGCTGTGAGGTCACTTGCACTGGAGAAGAGAATTTAATTCACTGTCATGGTATAAGCCCAGCCAAGTACCACACAGCCACTTGGTTACTCCCCACCAGCAGGGTCAGAAGGATGAAAGCTAGAGAACTCATGGGTTGAGTTAAAGACAGTTTAATAGGGAAAGAAAAGTCACTCATTCAAGCAAATTAACATTAGAAATAAATTCTCTGTTTCCCATGGGCAGGGAGGTGTTCAGCCATCTCCAGGATAGCAGGGCTGCATCACACATAAGGATTACTTGGGAAGACAAATACCATCACTTCAAACAACCCCCTATATCCTTCTTCCCCTACTCCATATACTGAGTATGATGGAT
>JAWWMP010000081.1:81082668-81146008 GCA_035047865.1 Dendrocincla tyrannina | reverse complement strand
GGTATGGTATGGTATGGTATGGTATGGTATGGTATGGTATGGTATGGTATGGTATGGTATGGTATGGTATGGTATGGTATGGGACATCCCTTCAGTCAGCTGGGGTCAGCTGTTCTGGGTCCTCCCAGCCACCCATCCATCCCCAGCCCCCTCACCAGCGTGGCAGTACAAAAAGCAGCAAAGGTCTTCTCGCTGTATAAGCACTGCTCAGCAATAATGAAAACATCTTTTTATTATCAACCCTGTGTTCAGCACAAATCCAAAACCCAGCCCCATACCAGCCACTGTGAAGAAAATTAACTCCACCCCAGTGCAAATCAGCACACTCATTAGCACCACAGACCCATAGACTGCTTACAGAGATAGATCATTTCCACTGCATTGACCCTGTCAGAAGTGTAGGCTTAACATCTCATCTGCTGGTCCCTAAAATGTTAAGACATTTTCGGAGAATATGTCAGAGAAAAAATCCATCTATATTGCTTTCCCTGAAAATATCACCCTGCCTGGAACTAATATCCGCTTTAAACTCATCAACAGTGAGCCTGTGAGAGCCTAGCTGTGTCAGCACACGGCCCCAGGGCCCTCAGTAGCACACGTTAGGGCAGGGAACGATCCAGTAGAATAACTTTGAAACACAGGAGGAGCTAACACTGTGTCTATGTGGTATGGTCCTGTCTTACTGCAAGAAGGTCAGGGGTTATTGACACCATTTTGTGGGCTCTGATGCCCTTGCACAGACAAGATCCAGTGATGCAGACACTGATCTGGGATCTTTGGGAGCCATGTGGCCCAAAATACACATACTTTGGGATATGTGAGGAATCACCATAGGCAGCAGGGTTTTATTGGAATGAATGACTAGGAATTAACATCTAGTTAACAGGAAACAGTCCTTCACCTGTGCTTTTCCTCTGCCTCATTTAGATCATGATCTGTGAGTGAACACATGTATTACTAATGTAGCTGTGTGTTCTCTACAGCTGCCCTTGTAAGAGTTCAGAAACCCTTGACCTAGACATGACATATAATGAGAAAATTTTAAAAGCAGATGAATTTTACAGCTGGATTTTGCAGAGTCCATTTGTATCATTGAAAACTGAGTTCTCTGTAGAAGAACTGAGCAACAGCTCATATCACAGTTCCTGTATGGAGTTCCTGTGTATTTCTCTGCTTCTCAATGGAGAGACAAACAATTGAGAGCAACAACAGAGTACCAAAATCTGGTTTGTCCACCAAATCACCTCTGGGGGACACCTATTTTAAGCCTAGTTGCTCAAAATTTGGTGATCTTAATCATAGAATCATAGAATCATTATGGTTGGAAAGGACCTCCAAGATCATCAAGTCCAACCTTTGACCAAATACCACCATGCACACTGACCATATTATGGAATGCCATGTGTACCCATTTTTTTAATACTTCCATGGATAGTGACTCCATCACTGTCCTGGGGAGCACATTCTAATGCTTAACCACTCTTTCAGTGATGAAATTTATCCTAATATCCTACCTGTACCTCTGCTGGCACAACTTGAATCTGTTTCCTCTTGCCCTATTGCTATTACCCGGCAGAATAGGCTGACCCTATAAAATCTTATATTTCTTTATATTAAATTACACTTAAATTTGGACAGCATGTCAGTGAATACTCCCTGGTATGTTTCTCACCTGTTTTAGACCAATGCTGTGCACTGAGTTAGGGCCTGATGCTACAATCCTGGCAGTCGATTTCGTGTTCACAAAAAAGGGGAGAATGGGCTTTCACGATGGCAGTCTAAGCAAGGAAGTCTTTTCTTCTGCAGGTCCCCAGGTACCAGAATGCCACTCACCAAAGGAACACAGCAGGAAATGTGGAATTGTGTTCCCTAAACTGGCAGATATTCACCTGAAACCTGCATGTATTTTACTGTCAATCATACTATTTTTAAAAAATCTTCTCTTTAAATCACAGTACTGCTAGCTCACCTTTCCTGCAAGATCACTTTTTATAAATTGATAAATATTTTAAGAGTACTATGTATTAGATTGAGTGAAAAAGGAATTGTTTACCATTCGTTTTTCGTGAAACACTGTTTGGTTCAAAGTCTTACATGGAGTTAAGTCATTTACTCATGAATCACATGTGTCAAGGTTTTGCTTAATTTCTCCAGGGGCTGAATAGAAGGTTGTTTGGACTGCAGATATTTTGGACCATAAGCAGAAATAGCTAGGGACTAGAACTACTAAGCTTAAAGGCTGCAGACAGAGGGCAAGTCAGCACAGAATTACTGCTCCTTTTGTCTAGGGTTTGAAATAGCCTGCTCTATTCCCAGTGCCTCTAGTCACTCGTTACACATGTAGTCCATGTACAGGCCTGAAGCTAACAAGGCATTTAAACATGTTGTTAGGGAAGGTTGAGACTGAACATAATTCACAGCTGATGACAGGATAAAAAAGAACTTACAGACTCAACCTGCAATGCTGACAGTCTGAGCAGAGAGGGTCAGAGAGGGGATTAGTTTAATCAGATTCAAGTTATTCAACTTTTCTCCCCTGCTGTTACTAAGCAAAAAAGTTCATATTCAGGTAGATTTTAAGGAATATAAATGAGTCAGCAGTTCCATTTTATGACTGTTTTAAAATTAATCTCTTTACTTAATAGCATTACCATTTTCCCTAGATGTTATACTCATCCTCAGTGAGATGTTATTCATTTTTTTTTTTTTAAAATCCTCCAAAATCATCCAAGCAGAGAGAGTAAGGGCTCTTTAATCTCTGTCACAAATAAGGTGAATGGAGGAAAGTATCCCACAATAAGGAGCTGTGCTGTTGTCCAGGTGATAGTAGACAAATGCAAAATTCCCCTCCAAACAATAAAAATTAAGACTGAAAATACCCAAACGATACTACATTTATGATCCTTGCTCTATCCTAGGTTTTCAAACTAATCTCAGTAAGTCACAGAGCCTAGATAACCTAAAGTGTTTATAGGTATCCAATTTTCACAGATTTCAGCAGGAGTAGTTGTTCATTGCTTTATGGCTCTGGGATTTAGCTTCTCTATACCCTACATCTTCATTTTGAAATGGAATAAAGAGAATCGAGTTTTCACTGTAGCCTTCCCTTCCCAGCATGGCATTATGAGGCTGAACAGCACAGAGCTATTTACTACAACAGAGGAAATTTCCCTGTCCTCAGCCCCTTCCCTGCCTAACCTACCCTACCACTAAAACACTTAAAGAATGTGTCAAAGTGCTTTTCTAAATCATAGCCTCTGGTACAAATTAGGAGGAGCAGCTGTCATTACCTTTTTCAGACCTCTGAGAAAAAGGAGAGGCAATATCAAGATGAAGTAACTCAAATGAGTAGATAAATAATCAATACCACACAGTCCCAGATTCCTCCCATCTGGAATTAATGCTCATGGCAATCATTGGAAAGCAAAGCAGTTGGAGGTTAAAGTAGTGAAGGGGAAAAAAAAAAAGAGACAGTATATTTCTATCTTCAAGATCATGAAATGCAGCAACACTGAAGATGCAGGAGCTTAATTTGCAAAAAAAAATAATAATGAGCCTGCATTAAGCCATACATTAGTCAGCACTGCTATTGTATAGCAGAACTTCGTGCCTTTAGTCACTGATTTTTTTTTTTACATTTGACAATGATATACAACTAGTGGGTAAAGCCCTTAAGTAGTTTTCTAAATCTATATTTATATTGAAGCAGATAATCTATCTTTTTGACAATATTAATCACCCAAAATATAATCTGTAAATTAAAAATTGTATAATATTGTTACCCAGAAATACTTCATCCAGCAGAGAACATTTGTTTTCTGTGTTGCTTTTCTAGTAGAAAAAAGTCATTAAATGATTCACTTAACTATGTCTCTATTAATAATATTTTCTCAGGCTTCTGTAAATTAAATAAAAAAGTTGACTCCTTGAGAATCTCTGCAGATTCAGTGTTTTGAAGATTAATATATATTGCAAAATGTTGGAATATAGAGATATTTTAAATTCTACAAATCTTTTCTAAGCTGGACAAAACAATAAAGCACCTAGTTTAAAACTCCTGAGTAACTGTGCTAATTAACATCCCCAGGGACAGTTTGCATACCAAGGGCCTGGTACAAACTATTTCAATAATACATCATAGATGCTGTTGCTTCTCTGCACAGAATTCTCCATTTTCCCCATTTCTGCCACCAAAGTAAATGTTCTGTACTTGGATTCAAGAAATGCCCATCTGTTGCCCTAGAGCAGTCAGCCACCACAGTTTCCTTCCTAGGCACTTGTAGTTCTATCACATCACAATCCATGAAAATATCAACAGGAAAAGAATTACTTAAACTTTCAGGCTCCTACCTTATCTCCAGAATCGCCCTGTAGAAACTTTGATAGATATTCCTTGAAGTCTCAAAAAAGAAAAGGACAAAAATAAAACACACCCCTAAAAAACCCCCACTGCATTAACACTCTCCTAATCAGTGAGAATTTTAAATGTAGCTGCACTGTAGAATTTGAAGTCTTTGCAAACCTAATTACAAATTAGATTACAGAGAGGAAAGTATGATTAATTTGTAATCCTCAGGCCTATTGCACTAGATAAATTCTGATTACTTTTATTTTTTCTTTAATTTTAATAGTAATTTTTGGCAGACAAATATCAAAGGCCTCTGAAAACTTTGCAAAATAAGATTTATCTTTAGCTTATATGGTATGTTACGCCTATAGGGTAGAAATTATTATCAAGTGCTATGTAATGTGACTCATTCTTTTTTTTCTTCTGTAGTTTTAAAGTGCCAACCTCCATTTTCAGATAATTTATTGTCAGTATGGCCATATTCATCCTCTAGCATAAGGAATTAGTTTGCACTGGAAAATATTTTTCACCAAGTCAGTTCCTTTTAATATTAACCCATTAGAACCATCATTTGGAGAGCTACTGTAGAGTAAAATGTACCTCTGCTCATCAGGTCCCGTTCAGACCAAGTAGAAAGCAAAACAATAAAGCCAGGTTTCACTTGTTTTTCTACTCAGAAAGTGAGGCACTAACTTTCAGATTTTAATTGTAATTGTATATTCAGCTCCATTTTGACCTTTTAAAAAGTTCAGCATCTGATTTAAAAAGATATTGACTTTGCTCTTAGTGTTTGGCCAACAATAGCAAATGAATGGTCTTCATCTTTTGCATGTTTTCTATAGGTTCATAACAGTCAATGGAAGTTGTTCAGTCATTAAGACTGTGTTGAATTTCAGAGTTTAGTAGAATAGAATAATCTTTCTAAAATAGATAAGTATTTTTTTTTAATTTAGGTTTTTTGTCTTTCTTTAAAGGCTGCAAAAGAAAATATTCTCCACTGAAAGTCTAAATATATCAATATTTCAATCCTTAGCAGGCCACAAAACATATTGGTGCCAATACCTTTCCATCACTACTCTTGTGCATTTTTGACAGAGCCTGCTGAATGGGACATGGAGGACCAACACCATTCCCACTAATCACAATGCTATATTTTGCATTATATATATATTATGCTCTGTAGTTCAGGAATTTGGCTCAGAAGTCTCTCTGAAGTTCACAGGATGTGTATCAAAGAACCAAAAGCATGTCTTAACAAGATGGTTGAGAAACAATTTCAAAGCTTACTGGATCTGTCAATCTTTTTTTCCTATTTTAACAAAAAAAAGCAAATAGTAAATGCCTATTTCATTAATTATCTTTATTAGACCTGATGCAATTGGTAATCATTTTACTCTGTTTTTTCTGACTTCTTTGGTTCATCTTTCTCCAACCTAAGGTTCACCTCTTTCTCACTGTACCTCTTTGGTGTGTAGTCAAGAATTTTATTTTTATGTGAGACTCAAGGTGGTTCAGTTATAGTAAATCATTATTTTATTATATTTGTTCCCCATGAGAGATTATAGCATTACTCACATGACTAGTTCTGCAAATCAGCAGTTCTGAAAAATTAAGACCTTAAGAGATCAGAAATAGTTTATGTGTACTTCCTCATATTATAAACCATAGTTGTGAATATTTTGCATTACACTATGCTTGTTTTTATCATGTACATGTGAGACAATTGGGTTATGAGTACAGGTCAATCAAAAGCCCTCCCCAAAAATTTCCCAGTAAATTGGATGTCAGTTTTACACAGAGACACCATAATTACATAGAACACTACACAATACAACCAACATTATAAAATTATGGCCTTACCTATGGTGTTAAAGGAAAGCAGTTCTTAATTTGTAACAAGAGAAAAAAACGTATTAGCTGTAATTAAAAACAGTATCTGTGCATGCATTTGTACTCATCTTCTGTCAATATTTGTAAGTGAAGACAAATTTTTGCATATATATATACATATATTTATAAATGGAGTATTTAGCATACTGTGTTTCATTCCATAGCTCAGCTAAACTGCAGTAAATAAAATTTCCCACTTGCAACTACCTAGTCAGCGTGAAAAGCTTTTACTTACCCTTGTAGTTGCAGAAGATCATACTAGAAGAGTTTCTTTTTGAATGCTCCAGAGATGTGTGTACATAATTCAATATGATCAGAGAACTGTGAAATGATCATGTAGGGAAGATTAATATAGAGGCAGTCTATGGCAAATATACTCACAACTGCCTTAACAGTAAAATGCCAGTAAATGTCAAAAAAAAACAAAACAAAACAAAACAAACAAAAAAAAAAAACCAAAACAACAACAATGAAAAAAAAAAAAAGACAAAAAAACACACCACCAAAATAAGCATTTGTGCACTTGAGCATCTCATGCCTGTAATTTCAGAAAACTCTCTTTGGTTTAGTTTGCTACTGTCAGAGTATGTTCTGTACTGTGTAAAAAATAGCTGCTATGAGAAGGTGTCCCAAAATACAACTTTTCAGAACCTTTCAAAATCATTAAGCAATTGTGAAACAGCATTCTACTTTTCTCCAAGAATTTAATATAGGAATTAACAGCTAAGCACAGAGAAACCAAATCTAGCTGCATCTACCAGTGGGCAACTCGACATAGCTTTGCGAAAGAAGGGCACAGACTTGCCTTGGCCCCCATTGATATAAAGGGGAGCAAGGTCAGCTAAAAGACAGCTATATGAAAGGAAACTTCAGCAAGAAGTTACTTAATCTCTACTGACCACATGTAAAGAATAAGCTACTTTGGGGAAAAAAATATTGCATAAAATCCTCAGTTCTCTCTGTAAACCAGGAGTCAGAGAGAACGAGAAAACATCCATTCTCTGGCCTCCTGCTGCATTTATTTTAAGTCTTATAGCAAACCTTAAATCCTGAAAGAATGTGACAAGGTAGCCCCACCTGAGGGCAGGAATGTTTCAAAAAGTGTGAGGTAAATACAGGGGTTATTTGGATTCTGAGAAGCTCGTGTGTTTCTTAATTGGACACTTGAGCACTTATCCACAGAGCGTGTAGCCACCTAGCACAGAGAAGTTAAGATCCTAAGTATCTTTGATGCTGTACACATAGAGCAGGTATTAACAAATGCAATGGTATAGTAATAAATGCAGTGTCACTGCTAACATGGAGTAGCTTCTGTTTAAAATTAAATGGGACATGCTTGATCAAGGGGAAGGAGATGAAAGAGAGAGGTCTGGGGCACATTAAAAGGAGTAATAGAGTTGAGAAGGAGACACGAATCTAGATAACCATGTCTCCTTGGTTACATGGAACGTGGATGAGAGAGAAGAACAGGCAATTATATACATTTGCTAATTTGGGATTGATTTTAATAAGGTGAGTGTTTACTGTTTTGTGGAAAGATTCTGAACTGTGTATGATATACTAGAAATCAGTATTTCTTAACTGCATATTATTAAAGGGTTTAGAGAGTTTCATCTAAGGAAAATAAATAATGTGTAACTTTGGATATAGTAAAACAGGGGACTGGATTCTCAAAAATTTCCAAGCAGTAAAACTTTCTTTTGGATTACCAGCTATCAGCTAAAGTTTGTAGCCTAGTTGTTACGAAAAGTCTGGAGAAAAAGTCAGATGTTTGCTGTGAATTGAGTTTCCCTTTAAATTCTAGATTATTTTTATGCCAACTGATAAACCAGACTGATTTCCACTTCTGGGGCCTTCAAATACTGCCAGTTTATTTTTCCAATGAAGTCATATTTTTCCTTCATCGGACTAAATTAAACATTCTGTCAACCTGTCAAAATGATCAGTGTGATCAGCAGATGGCAGAAACGTGGTCCAGGCTTTTTTTTCAGACTGGTCATCTGGAGACCAAGTAACACCTCTGACAAGTTATACAGATTTACACTGTGGAGGAAGCATTTCATCTAATATACTTGATCTTGTGTTTACTACTTAAAAACTAAAGAGTTTGTCAGGTACATTTTTGTTTTTCCCTTTCCTTCTGTTGGCACTAACTAACGACAGCAAGTTTTTTCAAGGTGTCAGTCCATGATAGACCTGATTTTTACCCTTGCAAGTATTTTAGTCAACAAAAATCCAATTTGATTCCAACCTCTTCTTTTCATGCATTTGGTAAAACATAATTTGAAATCTGATTTGACAAAGTGACGAAAGAAATCGCTTTATTCCAACTGTTAGAAGATATAAACCCAAATTATGGGAGACATCTTAAAGCAGGGAAAATCACTTCCCTTACCAAAAAGCTCTTGAAGCTCAGAATTAGATTCAGCTAAAAAGTTGAGCAGGTAATAAGACATTATGGAACATTTCTAACACAAATGGAAAGATGTCAGGCTCCTCTACCTCCTCGTAAATCCTTTGCTCTTTGAATTGTCATTTCTCATGTGAGTCAGTTATCCAGTATGCTGAGCTGATAAGTGGGGCAAGAGGTCAGAGATACATTCTGTGTTGGTTTTCTGATGCTGTCCTATATTTCAAATATAAAAAAAATTAAATATTTGCTCAAGCTGATAGACAGTGAAGTATTTTAACCCTCCTGTTAAGGAGATAAATCTTACTTCTTAACTCACTCTTCTCTCGCAGACTATCTTTGTTATATTTCTTTCTGTGTCATGCTTACCAAGTTTTTAAAACATTTTAAAGCAATATTTTAATAATTAATATTTAAAGTTATTTCAGTTGTAGAACAAAAAAAAAGGTCATTTTTTTCACAAGATTTGATCAAAAGTAACTCAAATTTGCCTGAAAATATGTGTTGAATGGCATACCAAAAGAAGTTCCTCAGTACTGAATATCGAGACAGGGAAGCATGACACAAAATATCCACAACAGTCACATTTAGTTCTATGTCGTTAAATGATCAGGCCACATGCTGAGGAGCAAGGATGTATAATGCTGGTAGGCAAGTACAAGACAGTGCACAGATATCCCAGCACCTGGGCAGAAAGATAGGGAAGAAATTTTTCTTAGGTGTAATAGAACACAAGTGTCAATCATGTAACCACAGAATCATTTGCCAAATCCACACAACCTGACACATTTGCACTTATCTCTTTGTCACTGCTTTAAAATCATGGGGTTTTTCAGCTGCAGTGTCTGCATGTGATTTGTCAAGGTGTTCTTTAAGGGATGGCTGAAGGTCAGACTCCACAAATCCATTATCACATCAAAGTGACTGATTGCTGTCAAGCTGGCCTGAGTGAAGAGTCAGCAATGAATTGCATTTATTTATCATGCTGAGGTGTGTGTGTGTAAGGTGTGGGACACCAATATACATAGAATGTAAACTCAAAAGTGTTTATGGGCTTCAAACTGTGATAAATGTTTTTTTCACCAACGAAGAAAATGCACTTGCCCCTCTAAAGGTTAATGACTTAATAATTCAATCCATCATGCAGACATTCAAAAGAGCCTTTAGTAATTGCCAGAAAACAGGAATATCCAATTATTTTCTTTTCAGAAAAGAGGGGAGAGACCTGCAGGTTTAGTTCTTGACATAACTAGATGCAACATAACTCTTCTATATGTTTCAGCTAAGTATTTTGTAATTATAATGTCTATATTTGGAATTTATAGCCAACTTTATTGTCTATGTATCTTAGTCCAGCTCGTGTTGCGAGTGATTTCAAGGTCCTAGCAACATGACAATGTTGTCATTTTTGCAGGTCAGTGATCCATTTATCAGGAGACTAGGCAGGACGACAGTGCTGTAGAGCACTGCAACAGACAAAACAGGCAGCTCCTCTGTGTACCTGGTGGATCAGGGAACAGTAAACACAGAGCTTTAGGTAGTAGAAGTGACTTATGGCACTTCTGGATTCAGTCTGGTGAACTGCCTGGGAGCAATAGGATATTGGTCAAAGTTTCTTGAATCTCAGCTACATTAGTGAGTTCATCTCCCTGTGAAAGTGTGTGAAACATCTGCTTTATAAATGGAAGTAATAGAAGATTTTAAAAAGTGATTAATACTTCTAAGTACCACCATTTTAGTTATATGTCCTTTCGGAAAGTGTTTTTAGAGTGTGCAGGGCAATTTCCATTTGAACTCTTTTCCTTTGGGGTTAATATTAATCCAGGTATTTTCAACCAGTACACCCATTATTATCCATCACTTTCCAAAGTCTAAATTTTAAAGACAAATCTTCAGCTATTGCCTAAAAGCAAATGGATGAAGACAGAGCTTGGTAAGTAAGGATTGTGCAGTTCACAAAGGGACTGGAACATCAGTTAAGAACTGGTATGAGACACAGCACAATCCCACACTTGCTCCCTTTACTGGAAAAAGGAATGTGATGTAAGAAATCCTTGGGACCCATCCACACTGTTAAGTATAATATTGAAAGCGTGCTTTTTACTTCCTTATTTGGAACTTCTCGCCATCTTAGTTGCTTCACTCACAGTAACTTCAAAGTTTGTAACCTAGGAATTGTCACAGGACAAAACCAACCATGAAACAGACAAGCTGAGTACTTATTTTGAAAGCCTGATGACTTTCAATTACTACTTATATATGCAAGAATATATGCATATATATATATGCGTGAAAGAGAGGGTGTTAAGAGTATGTATTACTATAATTTTAATCACCATACTTTAAAATAAAATCCTGTCTTTTAAATACTTTGCATAGTATAATGTAGATGTATGCATATATATGTTTACTCTGTTCTTCTGGTTAGTATTACTTTTGACATGCAATTTGAAATTAGAGGACTGAGTCTCTTAATTGATCAAAGAGGGTGAAAAGGTGGTTCTGTATTTATTTTCTACATCAAACAGAGCTTAGTTGTTCTAAAAAAACCCTAGAATGATATAAGCTATATTGTCCCTGTGAAAGCTGCTAACCACTTCTTTTACTGTCAAAGCAGGAACTGTTTGCCATTTTCATTTACTCTCATCAGAACAGTAGCAAACTCTATTCAGTGCCAAAGCCTCATTGTATTAACATGCCTTCTGTTTTATATGGATCTGCTCTTTCAAATACTTGTGTATCAAAAGGAATTTTCTTTTACTTCAAACTTGAACCTTCTATAAATGTCAATTTTTTTTTGTGTCATCATAACTATCCACACAAGGGGGAAGTTTTCACAAAGGGTTATGTCTTCACATTAATAAAACCTAGATTTAGGTATGCAGTCATCCATCTTCACCAATTAACCACTTACAGGAAAACCAACTCTTAAATAAATGATAGTTCCAAATGTTTCTTCAACTTGAGTGAGCTCATAGGTTTACTTCTAAAATATTCACCCTGCTGTCAAAATTATAATGATACCAAGAGACTGTTTTCAATATCTGTACCACCGACATTGTATTTCTTTTTTTTTTCCTTGTTTTAAGAATTTGAATTCTGAGTGGTTATCTGTAGACCATTAACAGAACAACACCTGCATTCAGAGGGTCATGTAAGTATGGGGCCTTTTCAATGACTGTATGGATTAAACTTTTATTTAGTTCCTGTGACAAAAGTTGTAGCAATAAAGACAGATTGATTGACTGATGACACTCATGATACTGGAACAGGACTTCAGCTAGAATAAATCAAATCAGCTGAACTGAGGACCTAGTCCATTATTTCAAAAAGCCTTTGTTCATTTTCTGTACCTTTGGTCTACTGCCAAATACACTTAAGATTGAGTTGGTAACTGTATGAATTCAGCTGAACAGCAACACAAAACCAAAGCACAACAGGTGACACAGAAGACCAGGAAGCAAGTAAGAATATCTAAAGAGTTCATATGTATGTTAGCCCAGTATGAATTTATCTATTAAATAGCGGCTGTAGTTGCTATCAGGTTGCTACATGGTTGGAAGCAGATGAGGATGTGCCCAGAGCAAAGGGAAAACGAAGCATCAATAACACAACATCTGCACTACAGTGTATTTTACACTATTGTTCATGTTCCTCTCTGTTCGATATTCTGTAAGTGCTTACCAAAGAGACTAGGAGTCTGTTCTAAGAAAATTACTGGGTTTGAGTTTCTACATATTTTGCTTGAGTATAAACCTGAAAGTATTCTAACAGAATTTGGGCATAATGCTAATGTTATTCTGGTATTTCATGAAAGCATTGGAAGTGCAGTCTATTCATAATAACACATTAATGATAACACAAACATATTCAGTGCAGTGATGGTGTAAATAGAAATCACTGTTTTGCTAAGTTGAAAAAGCTTGCACACCAAATAGATGCTACAAACCAAAGATCTCTTCATATCACTTATTAGAGACTATATATCCAAAGATTCTCTAAAATTTCAGCTTTGTTTTCAAATACAGGTTTATGACCCATACATTTACTAGGAGCAATTTTATTCCTCAAGTATTAATGTGAATGGTAATGTACATAATTCTTTGATTATTATATTTTCACAAGTAGAGGAAAACAAACATTTCAATGCTAAGAGCAAACTCTCTGGAAAATATAATTCTAAAAGTATTTGTGAATTCACTGAATGTTTTCAGCTCAGAAAATATATTCTGTCATAGAAAACTGACCAAGGAGGAAATGTGCGAAAACCCAAGAGCCTTGGTGATTGTGTCTGATGGGGGAGGAACAGAAAAGGGTGTAGACAGAACTGAAGGACAGCAGTGGGAAGGCTCAGCTCAGACTTATTCTGTGACACATTATATTTTCCCAACAAAGCCATAAAATACATCACAGAAGTATGTGATTAGGATAAACAATTAAACCTTTTTATAATAAGTTTATTACTGCTTCCTAAGTTACTGGAGAGAAGTGTACTCCAGTACACCTTTAAATGTTACTATTAAGTTCTGCATCATCAAGACAGGAGATTGAGAATGCAAGGGTTTCAGTTTGGATAGCCATACTGAGAGACAGCAGAACAAATTACTGCACTTGTTTTCAGAATATTTCACTTCTTCTCCATGTATATTGTTGCAGTGTATGTGCGCCAAGGCTAATTCTATGCTCACTTTTTATTTCCTTACTGCTTTCAACAAGTAAAAATTTGAGTATACTTCTTTTACCAACTGGTTAACAAAAGCAGAGCTGCTGTGCCTTACAAACAGCTTTGCAGATCAATCAGTATTACATGCAGTCAGCTTTCCAGTAAATAAAGAGGGTAATCATTTTTGCTTTATCAACAGTTAGAGGCAAAAGTGCCATATCTGTAGCAATGAAATATTTATTATTAAGTAACCATGCTCATGTACGTTCATTTTAAAGATTAAATATTTGTACATGTGTCCATATACATACAGACATAAATACATGCAAAGCAGAAGGAAATAACTTTCCTAATGCTGTCAATGTTTTTATAGCAGCACATGATGTATTTGTGAAACAATTTCAGCAAGGCTAAACTATGAAATGCCCACTACAACTAGTATTATATTATGATTGCAAACTCCTTACTGCAAACCAGGGGCCCAACCTTTCTTTTATGCCAACACTATCAACAATTTCCATGATAGCTTCTCCAGGCTGACAGTGATGTACCTGTCAGACAAATGGGAGCTTCTTTTTCTCTGGCAAGTTGCTGTACTGCAACATGGTTGCCAAAGCCAGTAACAGTTATGAGCATAGAGAAGCAGTGATGCAAATGGAGAGCTGCACTGCCCTGCAGTCTCTGGTGTATGATAGCTTAAAATCGTATTGATTGCTCCAGGACAGTAACAACTTGAAAGCATAGCTGTATTCCCCTCTACCCCTCTTGCTGTCTATCTTTGCCTGGACTTTGAAAGCTAAAACTAGATCTTTATAATACCTGATTCTCTCTGAGCCATGGAACTCACTGGAATATAAATATCTAGTAAAAGTAGTTTTTAAACCTCCATGAGAAAAAGTTGCAGTTAGTACAAAACACGTTTAACTAAATCCTTTGTATAATTCTGTAGCCAGTGAAGAATTTTACTCAATTTAAAGTCTTATGAAGAGACATAGTTGAACTTCAGCTTGGCCTTTCATACCTGTGAGATTTCAAGCAAACTGCAGATTATCAGCAGCTCAATCTTGAAGCTCATTAATCAAGGTATTAGCATATTCCAACAGTGTTAACAAAGCAGGGACTGAAATATGCAAACCAACACTAGAAAGGACAGGTTTCAGCATACTTATGTTCTGCAAATGCTAAATAGCACTCAGAAAGTAATTGCGGAGCTCAGACATAATCCACACATCTTGTTCTAGTATTAGAAGTGAATTGTGGTGAATCTTTATCTCAGGAACAGACTGATTAGGATTTTCTTGCTAAAAATGAAAGGCTCATCACCTGTTGCAGTTGTCTTATGCTTATTTGGCAGCTGCTAATCCTTTATATAAATTTCAAGTGAAAGGAATTTAGCAGCCGGAGAGGGTCTGTGCAGCTGAGCCTGGTGGAAATGTTTATTAAAGACACTCCAGAAGGTTTCCAGCTGTTTCTTCCACCTGCTTTAGTCTAAAGCCTGGTGGAGAAAAATGGAAACAGCTGAGTCCAGATGCCCATTCTGGGATTAATTTCACCATGGAACAGCACAAAGCTTCTTGGACATATGAAAACTACATGCCCAGTGTAATTTGGCTGCCACTGACTCATTTGTATCCTTCAGATGGCACATTATGAGGTTCATGCAGGGAACAGCAAGTGGAAATCTTAGCTGGTACCAAATCTTCACCACATTGGCCAACTTTAAAGTGGTCTCGATATTGCAGATTAATTTCCTCCTCGTGCAGTCTAGAAGGTAAATTTTGTTTCTTGATATGATGAGAGCATAAATATAAATCTTTTTAAGGACCTAAGAAAACAAATAGTCCTGCTGAATAGAAGATCTGTAGAGTAGAGAAAGAGCCAAAGAGTGTCCCTAGTTCCTTAGAGCTGGTTGCAAAACCATTAGTTCAGAAAGATTCTTCTGGTTAAAACTACCAAGAGTAGCTGAACTTAAAAGTGCTTTTCTGGGCCCAGAGATCTTTCTCTAGAAATTAAAGCACCTGAAAGTGACTCCTATTCAGTGTAAGGGAAAGTGGCAGCACCTTTAGTTCAGCAGTCTAGATTATCTGACCCTTCTCTGTCTATGAAATCAAGTTCATTAATGAAACTTTCAATTCGAATGGCTATTGGTATGGGCTAGGTCTTAACTAGGTTGCTGAAGAAAACAATTATAATTGCTTAATCTAAGGAGAGTTATTAAATTAAAACATATCACCTTAAGCATCTTAAGAAGAACCTAAAATAGAGGGGGTTAGAAGTATGGAAAAGAGAGTAATACAAAGGTCACCACTGGATAGAAATTGCTTTTCACAAGGTCATAGCAGGCCTTTATCATATTAAAAACAAAAATAAAAAAATTATCCTTTCTCTTATGTCATGGTTTAACCCCAAGTGGCAACTAAATACCACACAGCCACTTGCTCACTCCGCCATCAGCAAGACAAGGGACAGAAGCATAAAAGTGAGAGAACTAGTGGGCTGAGATAAAGACAGTTTAATAGGGAAAGCAAAAGATGCACACACAGGCAAAGCAAAACAAGGAATTATTTCACCAGTTCCCAAGGGCAGGCAGGTGTTCAGCCATCCCCAGAAAAGCTGGGGCTCCATCATGCATAATCATTACTTGAGAAGACAAATGCCATCACTGCAAAGATCCATCCTTCTTCCTTTTCTCCCCCAGCTTCATATACTTAACATGACATATGGTATGACCATATGACATGGTATGGAATATCCCTTGGATCTATTGGGCTCAGGTGTCCCTTCTGTGTCCCCTCCCAATTCCCAATGCATTCCCAGCCCCCTTGCTGCCATGGAAGTATGAGGAACTGAAAAATCCTTGGCTCTGTGTAAGCACTACTCAGCAATAACAAAAACATCTCTATATTATGAACCTCGTGTTCAGCACAAATCCAAAACACAGCTCCATACCATTCACTGTGAAGAAAATTAACTTTACCCCAGCACAAACCAACACAATTCATCTTCCCTATCAGCAGTTTCTATCATTGCTACCACCATTAAAGCAAGGTGAAAGTTGTCCTTTTTCCTAGAGATGAATAGACTCTTTCCCCCTCAGATCTAGTTTCTTCTGTTTGACAATTTCTTTCTCTGGGTTTGTTATTTTACTTCTTAGTTTTTCACTCTCCATTATTAGCTGTTTGCTGAAGTTTCCTTTTTCTATCATGTCTTCTATTTCACTGCCTAGTATTTTCACACTCTCTGGTTGACAAAGCATCTTTCTCTTTGATCTTAGTTTCCTTTGCTTTCTGATCTCAGTCTTCTCTCCAGTGCAAACTAATCCTTTCATTATATAACGAAAGGGCTTTAAAATAAAGTTGCCATGGGAGGAGAACCTCAATCTGTTCCACTCTTACCAGTTTGTTGCCAGTGTGAGTAAGAGATGCCCAGAGCCTAGAGAGGCATCACATGTCAGCAGGAGAGCACCTGAAGAGAAACACAAAGGAATTCCAGCCACTATGTCAGATTCATCAGGGGCCCAACTCAAATGCCTCTATGCAAACACACACAGCATAGGGAGTGAACAAGAGGAGTTAGAGATGTGCACAAACCCACAGGGCTGTCACATTATTGATGTCAAGGAGATGGGATGGGATGGCTCCTGTGACCGGACTGTTGGAAGGGGAAAATGTAGGCTCTTTAAAAAGGACAGGCAGAGGAGACAAGGAGCGGTATCACCCATTCTGTCAATGACCAGCTGGAGTGCATAAGGAGAAAACTGAGAACTTATGCATCAGGATTAAATTGAGGGCAGGGACAGGTGACATTATGTAGTAGTGCTGGTCTACTACAGGTGACCTGAACAGGAAGACCGAGCAGATGACAGGCACAGATAGGAACAGCCTCATGTTCCCAAGACCTGGTCCTCATGGGGGACTTAAAAAAAAAAATCTGTTGAAGGAACAATCCAGGAGGTTCCTGGAATTCACTGATGTTGCCTTTTTTCTGCAAATAAGAGAGGAGCCAGTGAGAAGAAGTGCTATGTCAGACTTTGTTCTTACCAACAGGGAGGGTCTGATGGGGACTATGAAGCACAGGGGCAGCCTGAGCTGCAGTGATCTGGAATTGGTGAAGTTCAAGATCCTTAGAGCAGCAAGGATGTCCAGCAAGTTCTCTATACTGGACATGAGAAGAACAGACTCTGCAGGCATCTGCATGCTACAATACCATGGAAAAAAAACCTCCATTCCCACGAAGGGAAGAGAGGCCCAAGAAAACAGGCTGATATTCAAGGATCATCTCCAAGCTCAGAAGAGACAACAACAAAGTGTAAGTCAGGCAGAAATGTCAGGAGGTCTGTGTTGATGAACAAGAAGCTCCTGGACAAACTCAAACACAAAAAGGAATCCTACACAGTGCAGAAGCAAGGAGCACAGAGAAATTGTCCAAGCAGACAGGGATCAGGTTGGGAAAGCTAAAGCCCTGATAGAATTAAATACAGGCAGGAATGTCAAGGGCAAAAATAAAAGCTTCTATAGGTACACTGGTGATCAAAGGAAGACTAGAGAAATTGAGGGTGGGAGGGAGGAAATGAGAGACTTGGTTACGCAGGTCATGGAGAAGGCTGAGGTACTCAATGATGTTTTTTTCTCAGTCTTCACTGGTAAATGCTCCAATCACGCCACCAAAATCACAGAACGCCAAGGCAAGGACTAGGACAACGAAGAACCACCTGATAAAGGAAAAGAGAAGAAGGACTTAGGAGTGTTGGTTGATTAGAAGCTCAATATGACCTGGCAATGTGCACTTGCAGCCCAGAAAGCCAGCCATGTCCCAGGCTGCATCAAAAGCAGCATGGCCAGCAGGTCAAGAGAGGTGATCCTCCCTCTCTACTCTTCTGAGACCCTGTCTGGAGTGCTGTGTACAACTTTAGCGTCAGCATAAGAAAAACTTGGACCTGTCAGAGCAAGTCCAGAGGAAGGAAGGTCATGAAGATGGTCAGAGGGCTGGAAAACCTCTCTTATGAAGATAGGCTGAGAGAGCTGGGATTGTTCAACCTGTAGAAGAGGAGGCTGTGGGTTAACCTTAGAGCAACCTGTCAGTAACTAAAGAGGGCTACAAGAGAGCTGGAGAGACTTTTCATGGGGGTCTGTAGGAATAGGACGTGGGGGAATGGCTTTAAACTGGAAGGGGTTGGATTCAGATTAGATATTAGGAAGCAGTTCTCTACTGTGAGGGTGGTGAGGCACTGGAACAGGTTGCCCAGAGAAGGTGTGGATACCCCATTGCTGAAAGTGTTCAAAAGCCAGGTTGGATGAGGACCTCGTCTAGTGGGAGGTGTCCCTGCCCATGGCAGGAGGGTTGGAAGAAGATGAAATGTCAGGTCCCTTCCAACCCAAACCATTTTATGATTCTGTGGTAACCACTCCCCAACTTACACATCTAGTTTTCTATTCTTTCTCATTTCCTTCCATCTCATGCATTATCTTTAATGTTTTCTCATCATTGTATCATATCTTTTCCCTACTTTCCTTCCTGCTGCTCAGAGCTCCTTATATTTAGTGTATTTACTTCAACCTTAGCAGGGGGAAGGGTTGCCCAAAACTTACTAATTTTTACTTACAAGTAATATTTTATCTGTTAATAGCTTGTTTTATTTAAGAACAAGGTGCAAAAATATTTGGAAGCCTTCAGATTTAATGAAAATGCAGATATTCTAGTAGGCATAGCAATTTTATCAAATAATATCCTGTCTTCCTGCTTCTTTAAATATTTAAAATCATTTTGCAACTTTTTGCACACAGTACACAAGCAGAAAGCAATTGGGCAAAAATAGCAGTCATTAACTTTGGAGATGCACTAAGCACAGCAGGTAGTATATAGCATTCAAATTCAAACCACCACTTCTCAGAGGCAAAGTCTGGAGGGGTTCTGCTTTCTGCAGTGGACGGAGGGAGTATCATCTGAATGCTCATTAAAAAAAAAACATGAGGACTGATCCTTATATCTTTATTGCAAAGAGTAGACAAAATTAATTTGGAACTGAGGGCAATTTTACTTAAAAGAAACAAATATCCATAAAGAAAACCTATGAAAAAAATCTAGATTAATGAAATAAATTAATATTAATTAACTATGTCATAGACTACAAAGGATGGAAACTTAACCTTTGTAAATGTGTAAGTGTGATAGATAAAAGTTCACAAAAGGTGTTTTGAGGGATATTTGTTACTTCATTTTTCAGTATGCAGAAGTGCAGTATGCATTAATGCAATACTGGTTTTAATGTTTGATGTTTCTTGGGGAAAAGGTACATAGCTCATATATAAAACATGGTAACAACATAAAAAAATATGCTGTTAATTGGTCTTGTTGGCTGTGAAGTTTTAGCCATGTTAATTACAGCCCCCTTCCTTTTCCACCTGCTTCATTATGGGCAAAAGTTAAATTCCTGTTCAACATTTGTAAGCTGTAAATAGACTCAATTAATAGACACCCAAAAAATCATTTTCAGTGAAGGTTGAGTCCCTCACAGCAGCTGAGGCACAGCAGTGCAGCTCACCAAAGCTGCTCCCAGGAACCTCAGGGTTTTTGGCAGGAGTACAGCGACTTCACATAGTTGCACATTCAGTCATGCCGTTCTTAATCTGTCAGTGACCTCCAGGGTACAGAAGCTGCCAAGTTGCCCAAACTTGCTTCTTTACTAATAAAAAAACCAATCAAGTTTTGCTGTATTTCCTGTCCATTGGTCTCAAGTAATTTCTCTACTAGCAAATTTAAAAACAAACACCACTGAAAATTTGTATCCACTGTCAAAGTAATCATGGCAATGTTAATGAGACCATCAGAATACACTGGACCACAAGCACAGGCTAGTGCTTTACAGAGGTGCACATGCCATTCAGAAGGGATTTCTGTGAAGCACTCAGAGACTTCTCCTTGGGGTCTGTGAGCCTCTCCTGTCCCCAGCCATAGGGAAAATGCCATTGTTTATAATGCTACTTCAATTGATCAAAAGTTTATTTACTATCCTGGGCTGAAATAAAACGAGAGAAGGAGCTGGTTATCTTAAAACTACTTGTTATCCAGGGAGTTAAAAAATGTGTTGACTATCAATCTTTGGAAACTTTCCTTTTTACAAGCCCTTTGTAGTGTCCTCTGTTTTATGTGAAGAGTTGCTGATTTCAGTTCTCAGTTTTGCAGACAGCTTTCACTGGAAAAAAAAATAATAAAAAAAAAAATAATTAAAAAAAATAAATACAAAACAAAACAAAAAAAAACCCAAAAGTATTTGCAAAGTATTTACTTCAGTTGGTTGCAGTCTTGATAAAAGGTCAAGGATTAAAGGTGGAAAAACCAGAACTAACCTTCTTCCTGCAAAGATACCATGGCTCTATTAAATGCAGAAGGATGGCAAAGAGGCAGTGGGAGAAAGTTCACTCAGCCTTATCCCATAGCTGCAGCAATAACTGTCCCCAGGAAAAGGTTGAAGGACTTCCACAGGCAGGGACTTCAAGCCTTCACCTTTCCTGAGCACTTAATTTCCTTTAGTGATTTTTATAACTAATTATCAACATGCCATTAGCTATGGCATTATACAGTAGACTTCACCAAGACAGGCCTTTCCATCTATATCAAGCTGGGTAATATATTTCAAAGTCAAAAGGAAAAACACATTAGGCAACATGATGGCAACAGTAACCCTTCTGGATATATTACACCATAAATACTAGGAACCACTACAGTAGAGCTTTTATCAAATCCTGGCCCTGAATGTAAGAAACTGTGGCTTCCACAAATCAGAAAAATGGTACAATAAATCACTCTTCCTGATGTCACATTATTGCATGCTGCCATCCCCAAAGAACACAGGATGGTCAATAGTTGGTGTGACAAATGGACCAGCCACTGCAGGAGTTTTGAGACATGCACTCATCTCAAGTTAATCAACGTAAGGGGTATAAAATATCCAACTCTTTGATGCTGTTATTCACAGCTTCTCTTTGGCAGAGTACTAAAATATATATGGCTAATTTGGAATTCAGATTGCCTTTAACGGCAGCCCTTCTATGCTTAAAAGCAGACATGTATTTAAATTCCTTACAGAAATAGAACTTAGAAGGGAAAATGGGATAATAAAGATTTAGGAGTCTGAGCTGACAAACCAACCAATTTAAATTCAGACAGAGATGGTACTTTTCATGTTATAAGAAGGAAGGTACATACTGTTCATGTTTGTTATTTTGTAAACAATCATACTTGCTCTGTTTGCACTGGCATCCCACCATTATTTCCTTTATCCAATTAAGACTGCAGCTAAATTCCCCTTATAAATCTTTCTTCCCCAAACAATTCAATTGGTTTTACTTACCTCCACTATGATTAGCTGAGTGTGCACTTTTACAGCTTGTTTCTTATCCCCACTTACATGCACGATCACGTGCTGTCTTCCAAATAATTTTTCAAGTAAAATGTGCTTTACTGAACACCTCAGCTTCCATGAACAGGACAGAACAGGATTTGAACTTCTGTGGTAAAGCCTTCATCTAACCAAGGATACAGAACAGTAGCGATGCAACTAAAAGATGCAAGAGAGGGAGCTAACACCTCCTCCTGTGTAAGCGCTGTATGGCTATCGCTAGCTTGCTCCTCCATGGCCAAAGATAAAGTTTCTACAGAAGAAGGCTTAGAAACAGGTGCTGTAGGCTACATGTATGTAAATGTATGCTGTCTGAAACAGAATTGCCTCTGTGTATGTGTGGACTATTATTAAAAAAAATGAAAACATTTTGGCCTAGGAGCTGAGAATTATCACCTTCATATAATTATATTTAAATTCACACCAGCTGTTGTACCACAGCAGACCTACTACTTTTTGAATTGCTGTAATGATACCAAAACGTGGTCCAAAAAGTACTGAGTCTAGTCTGTTATTTTGGTGCAAAACTGGAAAAGAGCTACAACTTACCCATAAACATCGCTTAGCATAAATTCCAAAGACAATGCTTTTGGAAAGGTCTAAGTGAAACTTCGATATAAAGCAACCTTTGAAATTGCAGTAGTCTATGGAAATGTAAGTAACCACTCAGTTTTACTTTTAGGAGCCAAATATAATGGAGAAGAAGGAACATTTATAATTTTACATGTAGAACAAAAATATTTTTATAGAGTAAAATAGTGCATGAGATAACAAACTTTTTAATGCATGGCTTAGGTGCTTTTAAGAGCAAAACCAAGGTGAAGGGTCAGATTAGGTAAAGGGACATATACTGCAGTACCAACATTTTATATATATTGTTGTACCAAATGTAATATCACTGGCTGATTTTTCTGAATTTAATACTACAGTAAGAACATGCCTGCTTGAGAGTCTCCAACTCAGTAAGGAAAACGAAGGGGTGCTGAGACAAAACACCAAATCCTATATTTCAATGGCAGCTCCTCCTGGTTTCAGACATCATTACAACTGTGCTAATACTAACTCCTACAAATAGGAAGACTTCTGAATTGTTTACCCTGTTTCAAGTAGGGAAAATTAGATAGACAACTGAGGGTCTTATCGGGCTTTAAAAAAAAAAAAATGTATTTCTACTTCATTTCAAAACGTGTAGTAAACTAAAGTGTTTTTAAAGGGAAAGGTACTAACACAAATAAGCTTTAGAAAATACATTCTTTTTCAAAACAGCTGGAAAAATAGCTGTGGCTAGCAGTAACTCCATTTCATTGTGTTATCACTGATGTTGAGTAGTCTTTACCTGCGGTGAAGTAATGCTCTCACTAGAGAGTCAGGAAGGATGGACTAGAGAGCAGTGTGTTTTGTGTTGGGCTACAGCATATCTTTTAGTCTTCAGTTCTTTCAGCATTTTGCTCCAATGGCTATACTTTCTTGTTATTTATGCGTGTTTCATTCCTGTTTTGAATGGGCCAGTCTTTAACTCGTTCTTGTCCTGAATTTCTCTGAAAAAGAATCAGGAATCCTTCCTTTTTTGTCTTTTTTCATTAATGAAAAAAGATATAACAAGGTCATATGGTTCTGGTTTTGAATGACTTGCTTTTTGAACTTGCAGTTCTGGCATTAATTGTTTTATTGATAAGGTGTGTCATGCAAACATAGGCAATTATTTGTATTTTACTTAGTGACCACTGATTTTTTTTTAATTACTGTAAAACTATTCAACTATCTTAGGGTGTTATGCCAAAGTGTTTTTCCTTAGAGAAAAGCAGTTTTGTCAACATTGAAATGCCTGAGAACTCCTCAAATCTGATATTTCCAAACTTTTAAGTACTCAGTGAGGATGAGTGTGATTTGGAGTCCACAGTTCAAGAAATGATTTTAAGAAAGAAAAGAAACACAATCAAGCAAACAAGCATGAAAATATTTTATGAACTAGTAATTTGCACTATATTAAGAAATTCAAGTGGTCAAATATCAGATGAATTTGGGAAAACTTAAGGAGTGAAATAATCAGACTGAATGGGGACCATAAAAGTGGTAACTCAGAGGGGTTTTCATATGAATTTAGCAATATAGAGAAGCAAGAACATATGCAGTGGAACTAGATAAACATCCAGATTATGATCATTAAACTTAAATTCTTTGACTGACAGTTTTTTCCACTAACACTGTGTTTACTATCATTTCTGTTCTACTTCATGCAGTGCCCTCTGGCTCTTTGTGGTATCCGTTCTTTAGAACGGTTAATAATAGTTAATATTAAATACCAGTTAATATTAAATATATGTTAGTGTCAAAAAGCCTGAACTGGAAGGAAGCATTTATGGTGAAGTGCTTTCTTAGTAAATATTTCTCAAGAAATCTCTGTGCTCTTGACTTCATTGTATTTACAGAGAAAAACTGTTGAAAATTTTAAAATTCTTGTGAAAATAAAATGTTGGTTTCTCTTTTTTTTGGTAAACCCTTTGAATGAAATCTCCTCTAAAAGCTGTATACTGAAGACATTTTGAAAAACATAGATTTTTTGAACCACAGCACAGTGAAGCAGTCATCCATTATGTATTCAAAGTATGTATGCTCTCTTTACTTGTGTTTACTGTATTTATTGCTGCTCTAACACTTGCAAGAGTAATATCAAGTATGTTTGCACTATACCTACACCTTTATGGTGCTGGATCTGTCTGTCTTAAGAGATGTTCTTGTAATTCATTTGTGATGTATCTTGAGCCATATTTATTGTATTAGCAAGGATTAATGAAGGCACGTGAATTTGAAGGATTAGGATTTTCAGTTCTCAAAGCATTCAAATATTTCCTACTTTACACATAATCTCAGTCTACAGTTATTGGAGGGAAATTCCTTTCTTGGGAGTTCTGTATTTCTTATTTCACCATACAAAGCTTAGTACTTTTCCTTTTGTTTATTTTTGAGATATTTCTAGCATGTCAGTGGATTCTTCTTCTAGTCTAAAAGTCTTAATTGATCATATGATTTCTACTAACCTCAATCCTTTATCAGCTCCCTAGTTTATGTGTTGGAGTTTAGAGTCTTATTGCATATTAGTTGTCTATATGACCACTGCATCTTACCAGTCTGTGTTGCTCAAAGTTGAAAGTGCTTGAAATAGTTTCTCTCTTCCGTAGTGAACCTGCGAGGTAGTCGCCTGCAGCAATACCAGCCCAGATCCAGCTGAACTATTGGTTTTCATTCCCAGATCCAGATGCTCTTCGGAGAAAATTTAGGTTAGGTTTTGCACAGTTCAACTTGGTTCTATGTGGGTTCCAAGTTCAGTTTATTAAAACAATTCATATTCCAAATAATATTGTAGTTTAGCTACATTCTACACTGATTTTCCTGCTGCCTCCTTTCCAGTCATCCAGGTGACTGTTTAGGGCAGAATCCAACAGAAGGGGTACAACACTGTTCTCTATCGACTGCTTGTTATCCAAGTAGAAATTTATGCCTGTTCTCTTTGAGAATCTGTGAATGAACTGGTAGAGAAGTCTTCTGGAAGAGGGTTCTGTACCCTCTAGGAGAGGCACAGAAATACTCCCTTAGCTTTAGGTGGGTTTTGATTTGAGCACTCAGAGCTCTGGAGCTTCTTGAGGTTTGTGAGTTAGTCAGGGGCTGCGACTTTCTCAGAAAAGCAGCAGTGCTGAAGACTGAAATAAGTGATGTGTACAAGAGGAAACTGAAATGAAAGGGGGCCCAGAGAAACCATAGTTGTCTTTTCTGGAGCATTTGTTCCTATGGTTACAATATGGACTAGAAAAAGTAATATGCTGTCTTTAGCTGTGAATCAAAACAAACTTTAAATAACGAGACACAGGCTGTTGTTTGTGTATTAAACGGAATTTGAGAAAGGCTATCAATATGAGGGAAAAGTAATTTCATTTGCACAACTCTTCTGAAATTAAAAAAAAATAATAATAAAAAAAAAAAGATATAGGACAATGAGAAGTTGGGGGAGGTTGTTAGTGATTTTTTCCTTAGTTTTACCTATGTCATCATTCCAGGGACTTTAAATATCCCAAGACCACAAAGCAATGCTGTTATAAGGCACTGATGCACAGCACTTTAAATTGATATTTCACATATTTCTTGGTGTGTTTTTTCTATCATGTATATTATGTTTAATACATCCACTGGCTGGGTGAAACTATGGCTGCAGTCTGCTAAACTCAAATGACCACTGTAATTGCAGATTTTGCTTTCAGGTTGCAGGATCAGGCCCTGTTCTCTGACAACTCTTTGTGTTATGCATTAAAAACCAGAGTTCATAAACAGAAACAACAAATGCAACATATCTTTAAAGCTTTTACATTTTCATTTATTTTTATTCAGAACCTCTGTCCTTTTTTCAAAACATCTGTGCCCTAGTAAGCTAACAATCTGAAGAGAATTAAAAGCAAAAAGGAAGTGCAAATTATTTCAGTTAATATAAATTCCTTTGTTTTTTCTCCTGCTCAGTGTCACTATATTCACAAACTCTCCTGATGACTTACTACAAAATAACATTCTGTATTTTAAAAGCTGCCAGAAAAACAAGCCAGTCTAAATAAATTAGATACTTCAAAGATACCATTTTGCAAGCAGAGTAGAAAGCTTTTCGGAACTTGTGATCTTAATAACAAATGCTGTTTCTTGAGCAGCAATTAAGTATTTTCCTGGCGAAGCACCACTCAGAGCTGTTGCAGATTATATTTAGTTCTCTCCGACCACTGCAAATACTTGTAACACCAAAAGGCAGTCAAGCAGTGACACCCAGTGGCTTCAGAATTCTCTCTTCAATTTCTATCACAGACAAATCTGGTTTTTATCTCTTGGTTTCAAATCTAGTACTACTCAAATGAGTAAATTATTTCCTTTTGAAGAGGTAGTCAGAACCCAGAGTAACCCATAATAATCTATGGGTTACTCTAAATCTATGACTAGGTGACTCTAGATGAAATGATTTAACTACCACGAATGTGGATATCAGTCAGCTGCATGCATTCAAAGAATTACTCAAGAAATACATAGAAATACACTCTCCAAATAATCATTGAAGTCAACCTTTGAACAATCAAGGGTACAAAATTCTGTGTTTAAAATCCTTTACCTGTGAGAAAGAAAGAGCATTTTTAACCATTTTTAAAGCCTTTGAAATTCATGAATAGAAAACACAACATAGATACGGAATTCTATTAATATTTATGATATCTGTAAAAATAAATAAGAGGTGATATTAGTACTGGCAGTTGAGATGACAGCTTTATATTCTCAAAGTCACCTGGAATTTAAACTGCAAACTAAACCAAAATTCTGCCAAAACAAGTTTTCCCATCAAACATGACTGAACTATACTTGCACAGCGGCATACCTTGAAAAGAAATTGTCTGCCCAACATAAGGAGTAAAGACAAGAAGTCCCATTTTATGATTGCTGTGTCTCAGAGATAAAAAAATAAGACATTTTTCTTTTTTAAATCAATAGTCTTGTTCTATGAAAACAAGCAAAATGTCTTAGTTGCATAGTATGGATGACCACAGGAACAAACTATCAGAACATCCACCCTTTGGAAATGTTCCAAGAGCTGTCCTCCAGGTATGTCTCTGAATAAGTATTGTATAAAGCATTTCTACCTGGCAGAAGCTGCAGAAGAAGAACCCTAAGAGAATTCTTTGTTCTGCTTCTCTATCAGTTCAGTATAACCAGATGGGTATATGGAAATGCAGGTTAGAGCAGCATTATAGGTATTTCAGCGTATAGGCTCTATGATTTAATATAAGTTTTATTAACTGAGCTCAGGAAGAAATACAGCAGTCCGTGTCCATTATGGTCACACATCTCAGCGTTTTCATATCTCTCAGGTTGCTGTTGACTGCAGAAGATGATGAAAGATGGGAGTGAGCCGTGTCATTCCCAAAAACATCAATGCATGCCTATTTCAGGGGAAATTCTGTAAACAGCAATTATAATTGATAGCCTGTACTACCACAGCAATGAGAGTAGTGGCATTTACTTAGAAATTCATAATGACTCCCAAGCCAAGGTGCTGCTGAAGATCCCGCCAGACCCTACACAGCAGTGCATGATAAACAGCGACAGATGAGTCGGGAAGTTCAGAGAGAGCTATTCCCCTGGAAGAGCAGGAGATTGCAGTTCCACCAGAAAGTGCTGGCCTTCAGCATCAAGGTTCCCCTCTATAACTGCTTCATTAGGAGTTCCTTTCAAGACTGCCTAATAAATACTTTGAAACATAATAAAACAAGGAAAACCAGTGAAAGTGCTTTCCTTCTTTCCTTCTCTCTTTGATATTTTGGTAACTAAATCTGGACTCCACTGGCCCCTCCTGGTCTCTCCAAGGACACTGATGGTGTGTTCCCAGCCCAGGGCTTTTGGGATGGTGAGGGGCTGGGCCACATGGGCCAGAGAAGTTGTGGATGTCCCATATTTGGAAGTGTTCAAGGCCAGGGTGGATAGGGCTTTAAGCAACCTGGTCTAGTGAAAGATGTCCTACCCTGTCCATGTCAGAGGAGCTGGAACTAGATGATCTTTAAGATCCCTTCCACTAAAGAGCACAAGTCCAATATACAGTTAGAAAAGCAAGCCCCATGGCAAGTACAGGAGTCTGTTCCTTCCTAGCTAAACAGCACTAAAAGCTATAAATCCAGTCTAGCACATCCCAATCAAATCTGTCGTTATCTTGAACACTTTTTGCCCCTTTTCAGGTACCAAATAGGACTGTTGTGGTTTAAGCCCAGCTGGAAATTAAGCCACATGCAACCTCCCACTCAACCCCTCCTCTCTCCCCACTACCCTGGTGGAATGGGGAGGAGAATCAAAATAAAGCTTGCATGTTGAGATAAGAACAGTTTAATAATTGAAAATAAAGCAAAGTACAGTAATAATGGTAAATGATAATGATAACAATAGTGATAACAAAAAGGGAAAAACAAATGAGGCATAATGCAGCTGCTCATCACCCACTCACCAATGCCCCTTTCCTGAACCCAGATCGGCTCCTCTTTCCTGCAGCTTTGTATCCTGAGCATGTCGTATGGTATGGAATTCCCCTTTGGTCAGCTTGGGTCACCAGTCCTGGCTGTGTCTCCTCCCAGCGTGCCCAATTCCTTGCCACTGTGGCAATATGAAAAGCAGAAAAGGTTTTGGCTCTGTTTAAACACTGCTCAGCAGTAACGAAAACATATCCAAGTTATGGACCGTGTGTTCCTCAAAAATCCAAAACACAGCCCCACACTAGAAATTGTGAAGACAATTAACTCTGTCCCAGCCAAAACCAGCACACAACCAAAACCATTCAATGAGTTCGTGATCCTTTGGTCGTCATCAAAAAGAGAAGGCCAGGGATGGACCTCATTGGTGACTATAGCTCCCTACTGGGAAGGTGTAAAGATGAATCCTTACTCTTTTCAGAGGGGGTCCATGGTGGAAGGATGAGTGGCACTAGGCCAACTCTGGCAGATGGAGTTAGAAAAAGGGAAGAAATTGTCACCATGATAGTGCTCAGCCATGGAACAGGTGTCCAGGGACACTGAAGAGTCTTTGTCCTTGAGGGTATCCAAGCACGATTGAGCAACCTGACCTGACTGAAGTTGTTCTGAGCAGGTGCTCCAGTGCTTAAACTGGAGACTTCCATGTGTCTTTCCCAGCCTATGTGCTGCTGCGTTTTTTTGAAATGTCAGGCTTCCTGCCTTATCCAAATGGGAGGCATCCACAGCCTTGTGGACATTGGCCTCTGTCCCACCACTGCTCTTACTTCAGACATTCACCAGCACGGGTGACCTCCCCACAACTTACCCAAGGCACAGCACCACCAGCAACTGCCCCTGGGTAGGCTTTTTCCTGCTGGTGACAAGGTAGTTGTCCTCCCACCTTGTAGTCTCCTTCTGCCCATGACTCACTCCTTTGCTGTTAGGATACTGTGGGAGACTGTTAAAGGCAAGATAAATGACATTCACTGCTCTATCTTGTCTCACTGGGCTAACCAAGCAAGCTCTTGGAGCAAGTCTAGCATAACTTGTGAATCCCTGCTGGTTTCCAGTGCCTGATAGCTTCTGCTGACTGAGCAAATAGATTTCCTTTCAAAGGCAGGGAAAGCATTCCATCCTATGGGTTGTGGCAATTAGCTCTTGCATTCCCTTCAACTTCTACACATCTGTTGCAGTGTCACCATAGCTGTATCTTTTTTTTTTTTTCCTCCGACTGTTCAAGGGCAAGTTTAAAATGTGAGGTAGAGTGACAATAAGATCTAACCATGGAGCATTTCCCCCAGAATAGCCTGAAAAGCTCTTCTTGCCACATTGCTCGCAATTCGCTCAGTATGTGTCTTTCAAAGTTCATCACCAAAAGAATTTTAAAAAATATATAAAATCACTTATAGCTATTTACCAAAAGATAGATTAAAAACACACTGAACAGAATCCACACTGAAGAGAAAACCATGCTGAAGAGAAAAATTGCAATAGGAACAGGTCTTGGCTTGCTCAGGGACTTGATAGATGACAGCTCCAAAGTCAGAGATGTTTCAGGCTAGAGAAACCATTTGCTGATTGCACTCCTCTTCTTTCCCCTTTTCTCTTCTCGTAGTCAAAGACTGAGGGAGCTGGGCCTGTTTAGCATGGAGAGGATTGAGGGGGGACCTTATCAATGTATATAAGCATCCGAAGGGATGGTGTCAAGAGAAGCCAGGCTCTTCTCAGTGGTGCCAAGCAACAGATGAAAGTCAACAGACAGAAACTGATGCAAAGGAAGTTCCACCTGAACATGAAGGAGTTCTTTACTGTGTAGGTGACCACACATTGGAACAGATTGCCCAGAGAGGTTGTGGAGTCTCTGTTTCTGGAGATATTCTAAAGCAGTTTCAACACAATCCTGTGTAACATGCTCTATCTAGGGCAGCCTGCTTGAGCAGGAAGGTTGGACTAGTCAATCTCCAGTGCTTCCTTCCAATCTTACCCTTTCTCTGATTCTGCAAAACTCGTAAAAGACTGAATTGTGTTTCTGTGGCAAGATTTCTGTATCAGTCTGGGGGATTGCAGGGCTGGCTTCTCTGAGTCGAGGAGCTGCCCCATGTTGAAAAGAGCCAGTACCAGCTGGCTCCAAGACAGACCCACTACTGGCTAAAGCTGAGCCCAGAAGCACTTTTGGTGGCACTTTGGTAGCAATGGGAGAGAGTAGTTACATCTGTTTAGAAATTTGCAACAACTCCTGGGATGGAGGTCTGTATAAAAAAGACATTGCTGAGTCTTTTTGCAGGACATTTGACTCTCTCTTCTTATTTGTCCTCTTTAAAAATGCAGTGGAGTATTTGTTTTGGACAACAGATGCTGCTATTGCTTGTTTTATAGTGAAGTGCCAGCTGTCCCTTATGTTCCAAAAACAATGCCAAACCTGCTGTTACAAGACTTATTATAGTGTCTTTTATACAGTATTTAGTTGTTCCAAGCGGGCAATTCTTCCTGATGAAGTTTTCCTTCTTTTTAATAGACTCTTGTTTTTACACTGGAGGTCACTGCTATTATAATTACCTGTAGTGAGCGGATATTTGGAGTAATAAGCCATATGGCATTCTGTAAGGCAGACTAAACAGAGTGTGAAGCTAAAAGCGAAGTAAGTATTTTCATAACTCTTTTTCAGGTTCAGGAGTGCTCTTCCACCACAGTAGTTAGACAGAACTTGTGACCATGCAGACAAAGCATCAGGGTTCTTCTCTCTGCCTACATCTTCATGAACAACCATCTAAATGTTCACAGAGACATTTGATTGATCCCATATCTCACTGCTAACCCAGCCCCAAATGTCATTTATCTAACACAACCATTTGGGGGTGGGGGGGTGACTTCAGTTATCTGACAGCAAGACCTTGGGGCCCTTCTCAATATCTATAGTACATTGATCCACATCAATTGCCATGTACCTGGAATCCATCCCTTCACCCCTCAAAGGCCTATTCACAGTCTGGTCACTCCATGAGTGTGTACCCCAAAAGCCAGGTCCTTATGTAGAGGAAGAAAAAAAACTCCCAAAACTAAAGTTCCTAATTGTTTCTCTTTGTTGGGAGTTCAAAACACCTTTATATACATACAGATGTTCTAGGAAAGACAGATTTTGTAGCATTTTTTGCTCTTAAAATTGTCCCTATCAGAAAATCCATGATATTTCAGTAGTTTCTCAAGTGGCGTCCTTTTTCTATTTCCCCATTGAGCAACTTTGTTTTCAAATGGAGAGAATGCATTTTCTCCAGGGATGAAACCATGGAAATAGCAGCATGGTGGACATTAATAATTCAGAAGTCAATATTGCTGGTGCACATTTTCCTATAACACCTGGGCACAAAAGTAGGGTAAAAATGTAGATGTTTGTTTTAACAAAACACAGCCCAGAAAACAGGTGATCCTGATCTGCAGAGCTCTCTACTGGAAATTACTTGAAAATACTGCTGTGACAAAGAGTGTAAATAGACAGCAAGTCCCGGAACTAGCAAAGTATAACACCAGATGTAATAACTGGAGTTTCTCCCGTTGAAATCCCGGCTGCACTTAACCAATTTCTTTAAACAACTTCTCTCTTTCAGTTACAACATATGATGCTGTCACTGAAGCGACTCAACTAGATAAAAATACAGTTCAAGACCATTTATCTGAGGTTTCATGAGAAAACTTAGGTATGTTCTAATTGCAGCCTTCCAGTATTTGAAGACAGCCTAAAAAAGATGGAGAAGGACTTCTTACAAGTGCATGTAGTGGCAAGACAAGGGGAAAGGGATTCAAAGTGAAAGAGAGTAGTTTTAGATTAAATATTAGGAAGTAATTCTTCACTGTGAGGGTGCTGGTGCAGTGGAACAGGTTGCCCAGAGAAGTTGTGGATACATCATCCCTGGCAGTGTTCATGGCCAGGCTGGATGGAGCTCTGAGCAACCTGGTCTAGTGGAAGGTATCCCTGTTCATGGCAGAGGAGAGTTGGAACTAGATGATCTTGAAGATCCATTCCAACCGAAACTATTCTATGTCTCTATGATTCTATGACTCGTGACAAATAAGATATTCTCCATATTTTCTGCAGTATAGTGTCTTCTTTCTTCTAATGTGAACATTTGATAATTGCTATATCATTTTAGAATATAGCACACATACAATTAGACTATCACTTGATGTGTCAATACTGTTTTCAAGCTAGCACACGTTATTCATACAGACTTTACTTCTATAAGAGGACTGCAATGACATTCAATGCTTACCTTATTGTATGTTTTCAGGAAAGTGGATAAAAACAGAATACAGGCATATGTTCTAAGAAGAGACAAATCCCAGTATTATCAAGTAATTCACCATCACTTCTTTTCAACTTCACTTCCTTTCCATTGTTCATGTAAATCCTACCAACCCCACATTCCTCTGGGCAGGAGGAAGACTTCAGGAATTTTGATGTCTATATGCAAACACACACCAACCCTTACATGAACAATCTCTTGCAGCACCATAGTATATACATAAAAAAATCCCCAGCTTTAACACTTAAGTAAAAATTCCTTACATATGACTTTGATTTACATTATAATAAAAACTTAGTATTTGGTGATGGGGAAGATATTTGTGATATTAAGATCATGTTCCCTTCTCAAACACTATGGGTTTTGTTTACTTCAAAATGGGAAACCTGGACTGGAGTATATGGTTTACTGTGTAATACATCTATAACAGAAGGAAGGGAAATTTTTGAAGTTAAAATGTTATTGCTTTAACTGTGAACATTCTCAGATGGCTGGAGCAAGCAGCAATCAACTTTTGCTTAAATTCTCCCCTAAAGTGAATGCTACTGACTAGGACAATTGGCTCTGGTTGAGATGGCCAAGATCCCAGGTTCTTTCTGAGCAGCACCGCAAGTCAATATGAATTACAAAGCATTGATGCGAGTTTGTTTGCTGCTAGGTTGTTTAACAAATGAGTCAATAGCTCTTGTGTTTAAATTAATGTTTTCTTTGTTGTAATAAGTCATAGTCCCAAATGCAGTACGCTACAGAGCATAACCTGAAAACACAGAGAATTGGCCATGTATAAGCAAACACTACAACTGAAAAGAAAAAGTTCCACTGGACATTCAGGATCCCCACAATTATCTTCTCAAATTCTAGTAGATAGAAGGAATCTCCACTGATAGAACACCCAAGGTTTAGGCAAAGGAAATTAGATATTAAATCTTTTCCAGTTCCTCCAGGTGAATGGTACTGTTGTCTCAGCCAAAGCAAGTTATATTTTATTTATATAATGCAACTGCACCTTCAAGACTAAACTGGGATTCCAACTTTTGTCATGTCCATGTATCACGTGGGTGTCCCAAGAACTGGTGCTCCAAAATGTTATCAACTGTGTGTTGTGCACATCCTTATTAACTTGGTTAATGGCTGTATTTCATCCAATTTCTGTCAAAGAAAAACTTACAAACTGAGGATCTGTTGCCTCTAGTTATAAAGAGCTTTCGGATGAAAACCCTGGTTTTTACTATCGCAAGCCTTTCAAATATGTTTCTGTTGTCTTCTGTGCTGTGCTGAATGTGGGTCAAGAAAGCCTCATTCTCACAGAGCTGATACCAAATGCAGAGTTTGGAAAAAGACCATGCAACTGTAAGCAGATTAAAAGGGAAAATACAGAGTAATACAGGACATTAAGCACCTCATGGTGAGACCTTTTAATCTCAGTATATGGGTTTCTGTAGTTTATGTATCACAGCACACAGTGAAAGTCCCACAAATAAGCTGGAAAATTATAAGTTGCAGCATATTTGAGAAAATTATTAGAAATGCAGTATTCTGGAGGAACTTTTTTTTGGTCTATATCAGTCATTTAAAAAGCCATTGTTTAGAGGTCAAAAAAAGTCAATTTTTTATATAAAACAAAATATATTTTCAAAAATCAGCTGTTTTCTTATTTCTCTTCTTTAACTTTTTTCTTCCTTTTTTTTTTTTTTAAAGATGTGAAATAATCTATTAGGCCTGCAGTTCTACCTGAATAGAAAGGAGGGGAAAAAATCTAATTGGAAAAAATACAAGAGATGGGTAGTTTAGAGAAATCAGTTTATGCAAGGGGCTGAATCTTTGTTCTCAGGTAATTCATGAGCCTGAATTTCAACTGTTTTATAATTGCCTTTGCTCTTTATTGTGATCATGTATGTCTCATTCAAGTTCACATACTAATGTGCCCCTTCATTCTTTTCACTTCTAGCATTCCTGGTTGCTCTTGAAATTTCTTTTGTTGATTATTCTGAAACATAACTACCTGTACCAGTTTAAAAACAACAGTTTCTAATTCCTTGTGTTCCTTTATTGGCTGTGTTATGAAATCACAGGGATTTAGAAAAAAAAAAAAAGGAAAACCAGTTTATATAAACATCTTGATATTTTTAGAGCATGAGGTCAAGCAGATCAGCTTTTAATTAGAAACAGATTAAACTTTGATCACTCCTGCAGAGCTGTCCAGCATTGACTGAAGGTAATCCCCGCAAGCTTTGGAGTGAGTGTAGTTGAGGTATCTTGCCAGTGACTTCGCATTTAAACACTGAAGGTCAGAAAGTCAAAGCAGCATGCTAAAGCTGCAGAAACTCTAAATCCTACTGGTGCACGGACATAAATGATGTGCTACTGGGAAACACAAAAGAAGAGCAGTCCAAACTACAAATCCAGTACTAAAGTGCTTCTGAGCTCTCCAGTTCATTGATTTATGGTAATGTATGAATACATCTCTTTCAACAATACTTATATAAAAATAGATAGTATTGTAGCTCATATCTGAGGAATGTAAATAATGTTCATATTCTTGGTCACAGAAGCTTCAAAATGTAATGGAAAGGCTCATGGGATTTGAGTAATGGTGTATAATCATCGAGCTGTTTATGGTGTTTCTGTAATGACCAATTTATTTAAATCACTACATCCTAAATATTTGGGCATACCTGTGCTCATGTGGGTGTGCATCACTTGATATTGCTTTCTGTGAGATCTCACCAAAGTTCTCTTTAAACCAGTGCAGTCCCACAAACAAGTCAGCAAACCTAAATTCTCTGTGTAGCTCTGGAGCATCTCAGTTGAAAACTCTTTTTTTCTTATTTTACTTACACTGGGGGGGGGGATATGTCCTGCCCTATAGGAATACCATATGTATTTAACTTAATATAATTATCTTATGCCTTACTGGTATGTGATATAGTGTCTTATTCAGCTCTAACTGAAAGGCATAATGACCAGAGAGCACAAACAGGCAAAGGCAATGGTGACTGCTGTAACCCTCTGAACATCTTCTGCAGGAAAGGCAGTTGCAAACACATAGTCAAGAAAGCACTAGCCTTGTGGGAAGCTTTTCACTTACCTCTTCAGACTGAAACGCATTCAAGTATTTGAGCTTAAAAGAAATTCCTTTTGGAAGCAGTCTGGTTTTATTAATTAATTGAAGGTGTGTCCTGTCAAGGTGCCGTGAGACTTAGGTAAGGGTGCCTGACAAACTCTCTGTGTGTGTGCCTGAACAGACTATGCTAGGAGAACCTGCTAAGAAGACCAGTTTGGGTTTTGACTTTTTTCTTCAATTTAGTATTGATCTTTTGTGCTTAATTTCTTCCATGCTAGATTAGTGTGAATTTAAGGTTTTTATGTTTGCAGGGGTTTTTGCTTGAGGATTTTTGGGAGTCTGTTTGTTCGGTTTAGGTTTGGTTTTTTTGTTTGGTTGATTTTTGGGGGGTTTTGTTGGGTCTTTTGTTTGATTGGTTTGTTTTTTTACTTTCAGGGTGTCAGTCTTGGAATGCATAATGCATGAATCAGTATGAGGAACATCTCTGTATTCCTGAGTTTTCTCAGGGGAAACCTTTTCTGTCAAAAATGTGGAAAGGAAGACATCTTGATTTCTATGAAAACCTTTTTCTAGAGGGTTAAAAAAATCCATACATTGTAATTTAAATTTTAGTGTAATTTCCTAAGTGAATTGATTGAAAATTTGAAAAACTGAATTGAGACTAAAAATCTCTGACTTCACGGAAGCCAGGTGGTCTGATTATTAAGAACTTTATTTTTCAGGATTTCTTAAACCTAATTTTTCAGGAAAAGAGGAAAAAGTCTAAGCAGAGTACATGCAATGATTTCCAACTAAGTTTTTCAGTACATTTTAAAGAAAGACTGGATGGGACCATTTGAGACCATTTCTCCATGGTTGAGATGGATATTTTTCACCCTTTTGGAGCTCTGAGTTGACAGCCGTCTGTGGTCTCTTATTCTGATGTGCAGTGACTGACTGTCCCTGTCTGCTTCACGCTTGTGTTTTTGAAAAGCTTTCCCAGTCCTGAGCCTTTCCCACCACTGTAAGACCAATCCTTGATGAAGTCAACTGTGGCGGCAGGTACCTGTCACTGGAGGGCGCTGCACATCCAGAGTGTTAGGAATTTTAGCCCCCTCCATAGGAACTGATCGGTAGCCAAGTGGGTTGCGGTGGATCCAACTCACTGCTGCGGCTCTGAACTTTCTGATTAGTCGTTGGATATGTCTGACAATCCTGATAAGTGAAATAGAGGACTTTGGGAAATGGCTAGGAGAAATGTTTGCCTAGAGTTTCACTGGAGATGCTGTGAGTCATTTTTATGAGTGCTTTTCTCGCTGAGTTTTACTTAAATATTTGTTTGCCTGTGCCGCCTCCTGACTTATTTTTTCTCAAGACACATGTGGCTACATTTTTTAAAATACTTTTTCTTTAAGACATAAAGGGGTTGATATTTTTAATTACATGGGTTCATACATTCTTCCAACAAACTGTAAATAAATTTTACACATGGGCAAAGCAACTGGTCATGCCTACTGAAATTATCCATACATGTAACTTGCAATGAACACCTATTGGTACCTAGAGCAAGAGCCACTGTATCAGAATAATGTGAGACTGCAAAACTAAACAAGTATGTAGCTAGAAAAACACCTAAACCACAATGCTGTTTTATTCCTTTTCTGTCACCACTTAGAGTGAGTATTTGCTCTTTCAAGCAGATCTTAGCAGCAGCATGGATATAGCCTACCTGTGCAGGACCACATTAAAAGGACACGCAAACCAGCTATGAATGGGCTGGGCTAAACAACATTGAAGCTCCTGCTAAGCCACCTATGGGAAATTTAATGTAATTTCTTATGTCTGGGATGAACTTGGCTTCTGCCAAGATTTGGCACTTACCTCCAGTTATATTTTGGGAAACAATTGATTATCAAACTGTAAAGTGTTGGCTCGCAGGTTGCCACAGCTGCAGTCTTTATATCATTTTTAGGTTAACTACTTGAAACAGTAGGAGGTGTCTGAGTTGGAAAAGGTACCCAGTTCTGTCAGAGCTTTTGTCACCTTTTGAGAACTGAGTATGTTGTTATCATAGGTTGTCATCAGGAACTCAGGCAAGGGTTTATGTCTTGCTTTGTCCATTACCCTAACCAAGGAACAGAAAGGATAGGCATGCCAAATGCTTACTTGAGAAGATACACCTCTTCTGTCGTCTAGTTCCCCTAAATGGAGTGGAAAATGTCTCCCTTCCTTTCTAATCCTCAGTGGTTTTCAGGGAATTTTATTTCAATGTCAGTATAAAGAGTCATTGTGAATCTTGAGCCAGATAACTAGCAGTGATGAGCTCACAGATATTACCAGAGAGAGCTGAGGTTGGATATGCAGGTTTGCTGGTATATTTTCCCTAAGCTACCACACTAGCCAAGAGATTTGGTGCTGCTTCCATTGTAGTCAGAAGAGATATGTTTCCTATTGGTATATAAATGAAATGGGCATTTATCCAGAGAATTTCATGTAGGATTATTCCACTGGTGAGGCACAGCCATGGCAAGGTGTATCATACCTCGTGCTCCTGTTCACCAGTTACTTATCTCTGGTCCCTCTGACAGGAGTGTCCAAGATGAGAGAAAACTCTTTCTCTGCTAACAAGTGCATTTAAGTCAATTAGTTCTAATACAAAATAAACAGATTGTGTTTGGTAGGGCACAGATTCTTCCCCCCTCCTAACATTCTGCATGTCTGTTGTTTACCTCTTATATTGTTTACACATACATACTGTGAGTTCTCAGGCCTCTTCCTTTCCACAATAAAGAACAATAAATGCCAGAAGGTGTTTGTTTACTTTCTCCTCTTTGACACTAAGCATTAAGTCCCCACTTTATAGCAATTGCTGTATCCTGTTTCCATAAGGTCTGTGGGACACAAAGCAGTCAGGTGACGACCTTGAGTCAGAACAGATGTCATAACCCCACATATTTGTTTCCAGCGCTATTTAACATTTGCTGTTTGCCCTAAGATAGCAAGTTGGCTTTTCTTATGGTAGTTTTCCTTTAGAAGCTGGCCTGCAGGAGGTTCCAATTTAAACCTAATCTGATGTAAAGAAGTAAGCTAAACCACAGAGAGGTTGGTTGCAGATAAGTGAATTCGTTTTCTGTGCCAAGAGTAGCTTTGACAGGATCCACAGACCAAATCCTACTGCATCCTCATGGCTTGGAGCAGGGGAACATAGATTCAGGTGCTTGGTTAAGATTTGCCTTTGGAAAACCACCTCAGAAAACAAAGTCATGGTGTTTAGTCTTGCAATGTGACTTCTGAGGATTATCATTTAATGGTTTAGGCTCTGAAAACCTGGGCAAAGCTTAATGAAGTAGGAGAAAAAGTAGGACTCGCTTATGATGCACAAGGTTTTAGTACTTGCGTTTGAACGACCTGTGCTAGGAACTCATATGTGCTGAGATTCAAGACCTGTCTTCTCAGATACTTTGTTTTGTTCCCTTCCCTTAGGAGTGCATGCATGACATAGCTAATTACATTTTCCCCTGGGCTTGGATTTGGGACAGAGTGGTATGTGTGGACTATTTCCACAGTTTGGGATGATATTCATATTTGGCAACAGAGAAATAAACTAAGGTTAAGGAATCACTATTGAGGCAAATCTCTGCTCTGTGCAGCTGAAACTGTTGGCAGAAAGTCTTTACTTAAGGTTAGAGGATTTGACAATTATTGATCTTCATTATGTAAATTTTGCTTCAAATGCTTTGGTGATCTTGTCAATGTAATTTTAGATGGGGTTTTTGTTTGTTTATTCTTGTTATCCTCAACATAACACAGTTTTTGTGTATTGAAGAGCGTCTCTCAAACAGGGGTTTTTAAGTTTCCTTAATATCCTCTATAAGGTTATAACTGTCATTAGTCTGTAAAAACCATAAACCCACATCACAGTTGCTAAACATTACAAGTGAAACAGTGGCATCCAATGACTAAAAACATGAGCTATTGCAATGTAGATCATGTTAGTCTCTTTGTTTCAATATTGGTCCAGTTTCTGCTCTGTAGCTTCAGCTTTCTGACCCAAAAATAGTTAGTGTTTCTGATCATTAAGGTACTTGCAGAGGTACAGAAGGAATTCTTTTAAATTCTACTGAAATTAATGTAGGTAAGTGTCAAATCTATATTTACATTTCCCCAGACAGGTATTTTTGGGATAGCTGTGCTTTGAATCAAAGCCTACTAGGAAACAATGTCATAACCATGGCTAGAACTGGCTAGAATTACAAATTCTTACAAAAAATTTCCTCCCTAAAAAAATTGTCTTGCCTGGGGTGAAAAAAAAAAATAAATTAATTAACCAAATGTTCTTGTGAGCACTATAAGCTGAAAGCCTTACTTTCTTCCATGCAATTCAATGTCTGATATTCTTTGGCTCCAGTATTAGAAATTCCCAAATAGCCAATTTAGAATAAAATTAAACTGTCCCTATCCATTTTTCTTTTTCTGCTTTGGTACATGAATAAACAACAAAATTTGGGAAGTATTTACTGGTATCTGTGTCAGGAATTTGGATTAGCAGATGTTTCAAGAATTACCTTTTCTTCTTACATACTTCAAGTGGTTGGCATTTTCATGATGCCTTATGTCAGCATATTGCCTTACTGACCTCTTTTGGCACAACACGCTGCAATTCCTTAATTATTTTTAATCTCTTTTTAATGTAATTAGTACTACTAGTACATTCTCTACTGCCGGTGGGAGTGACCAGTGATAATCTTAACGTAGGGTAGCCTGACTGTGCCTGCTGTCTCTTTCATTATCCTTCCTTTTTTTGTGTACCTCTAAAAGTTGGGACAGATGAGAGTCACAAACCCTATCTGTCAGCTGGCATGGGAAGTCGAGTTGCTCATTGCACTCAACATGAGTGAAATTAGCTGTGCCTTGAGAAATGTTGGCTGCTCTGCAAGTGGTTCTTTTTGCAGCTAAGCTCTCTAAAGTGAAGTAGTCGTCCTATGTGTATAAGGCAGACGAATGTTTTTGTTTCACTGTGTAGGTGCTTTAATTTGTTTTAACTTCAGCAAAGCTGAGATATAAGAAGTTTTACCAGTCTGTAGGGGAAAAAGAAAGAAACAAAACAACAACAACAACAACAACAACAAAGAAAAGGCAATTAATACCTTTCTGTAATTCAAACTTTTCACTTGAGGTATTCATTATATACAAGATGAGGCTCGGTTTGACCAAACTTCATTTAATTTCTCTTACAAAATGCATTTGGACACCTCAGTGCAAGGTGCTGTCTTGTATTTTTATTTTTTTAATAGCAACTGCTGCTCTCTTGTGGTTTTGGTTTGGTGTGTCTGTTTTGTCTCTCTCTTTACTGCAAAAAGGACAGAGCTAAGGGGTTTTGGAGCATCAACAAATCGCATAATCAGAAAGCCTCAGGATCAATGTACTAAATAGCACCTCTCAAGAGGAGGTAACTGAGCAAAATTCACTCTATCACCTCTATTGGTTTGGTTACTGCAGGTTGATGATATGGCAATTTTGCATCAATAGACCAAAAATAACAAAGGGAAACAATCCTGGAGCAATTTACTTTAGAACAAAACCACTTCAGTGCCTCTTCTGAGATGCCTGCTGCTTTTAAGTCACTTTGATTTATTTCTTCAGGGTAAGATTGCCTTGAAGGAAGAGACTGGGCCAAATTAGGCTGTTCTCTACCCATGTGTGCTCTTTCTTTTCCAGTGTGATAGCCTTTGGTCCAAGGTGATCCTAGGAAAAGGGTAACAAAAACTGGAAAGAAGAAAGTGTGGAAATGTTTCAGCAGGAGACCCTGTACTGAGGAAGGACTTGCTTTGTCTGTTAGTTCTATGGACTTCTCTGAAAGTGAAGAATAAAAAATCTGGTGTTCTGGCTTTTTCATCTGAAGCACTGGCAAGGATATTGACCCCCCTCCACCCCCCTTCCCCAAATTTACACATGCATTCATTTCTGATGGCACATAACAGAAAAGAAAAAAAAAAAAAACCACAACTGGGAAAATTAGTTTCATAAAATGAAACTTGTAAATTCATCTCCTCTAGAAATCCAAAGCATGATGGTGCAGTACTGATCACTTTGCTGTCCTGTGAAAAGATGTCTTTGTTCTTCATAACAGTCTGGAAGCCAAAGGTTAAAGGCTGAATTTTTCCTATGCTTTTTCTCAGGCTGAATTTTACCCAAGAGATCAACCAGATCCAGGGGCTGTGTCAAAAGCCCTTGCAATAAAGGATGAGCTCAACTTGGGAATATGTGAGAAAAGCCATGATATAAATGACATCTATTTCATTCTGACATATAATCAGAGCTCCTATTTGTTCATCTAGGTTTCCTTTTTAATGTAATACCAATTAATGGCGGAGAAATTTTTCAGTATCACTGAACATGTTATGCTATTTCATAGTAAGTATGCCCATAGAACAATGTCTCCCCTCCAACATGACTCTCCCTCGCAGAAAAAGTCCTGAATCTTTGAAGTTCTTTGTGCATTACCTTGTTTACCAGATCAAGTTGTGCTTTTATTTTTGGGGTTTCTGATTGGAATGTCGCCTGTGCTACTTATATGTGTTAGAAATTGCTGCTTTACTACTGATTGAAAGGAAGACATAATGCTGGGAGTTGGTCACCTTGGCTTGATTCCAGCCTTTCTGCTTTCTTTGGGCTTGACTGACGCACTCAGCCTTTTCAGAAGACACTGTGTTTGTGTCTAGGTAAATGATGTGCAGGTAATTAGGAGTCTAAGATTTAAATTTAGAATTAAGCTTATGTTTGAATTTGTATAAGGTGCCTGTACTCTGTGTGTCTTCAAGGTCAATCTTTATTTTGGTAATAGAAAGTGGTATTTGAAGGTGAAGCTTTGCACCATAGCACTTATTAGTAACTTTTCTTGCAGTGACTTTGTCTTTATTTGTTTGCTGTGGAGTCTCAGCCTTGGACTGAAATAATAAACCTGTCCTAACCTCTGAAAATATTTTAGCGTATTTAACTCGATGATCTTTAAGGTCCTTTCCAACCCTAATCATTCTATTATTTCTGGAAGCAGTTCCTGAGGTAACTTTGTAGTGAAGGTACTCTAATTTTCTGCCCATATGGCTTTCTGTCATAAAATCAAAATAAAAGCTCCTCTAGAATGATCAAAATGCATTTAGGGATAGGGAGTTTACTGTAATAGAAACAGGGCACTTGCCAGCTGCATCCACTACCAGCTGCTCTGAACTTTTTATACAGCATTTCCTGAAAATGGTGTATTAGGTTATGTAGGACTATGTTTCTTACCCAAATTCTGATTTTCAGAGCCAAAGGAAATGGCAAGATTCAGAGTACTATTAGCAAGCAGAGTACTCCATTAGCTAGCTAGTTATGCAGCCCCTTTTTATTAAGCCTAGAGTTGGAATTCAAAGAAGAATTGTAATTAAAATGACAGTTTGGAAATGGTAATGTTTTTATATTTTAGCATTTTCCTGTGCATTTTGAAGTTGTATATTATGAGCAGCATAGCCATATTGAAGCAGCTGCTTACATTTGAAAGAAACTGTGAAAGCATTTGTTGATGGGGTTAGCCCCTTTCTAAGATAAAGTGCATGTGTTCATATATTGCAAGAAACCAGCTTGCATATTAAAATTATATGCGTCAGCTGTGATAGCACTCCCAAAAGTCTAATTGTGAAGTTTTTAGCTGAATTGAATCTGTCTGGAAATTCATTATTCAGCAAATCCAGATGCTATTGTCACCTGTATTTGAATCAAGGGCTGACGTGCTGGAACCTCATGAGTTTTCAAAAACTGAATCTCTAGCAAAGCTCATGGTCTTGCTTTCTCTTAACAGAGCAAGAGAGTGTAAGGCACTCTCAGACCAGAAGGCATTCAGTGCATTTTACGGAGCATCCAAATAACAGATAGTTATTCAAGGCAGCAGTAAGACAAGAACTTTTTATTAGCACATAAAAATAGAATCATAGAATGGTTTGAGTTGGAAGTGACTTTAAAGGTCATCTGGTTCTAACCCCCTTGCCATGGGCAGACACACCTCCCAATAGAGCAGGTTGCTCAAAGCTCTGTCCAACTCGGCCTTGAACATTTGCAGGGATGGGAAATGCATGGCTTCTCTGGGCAATCTGTTCCAGTGCCTCACCACCCTTACAGTATTCGCATAAAAAACTGCTTCCTAATGTCTAATCTAAATCTGCTCTCATTTGGATTAAAGCCATTTCCCCTAGTCCTGTAACTACATGCCTTTGTGAAGAGTCCTTCTTCAACTTTCTTGTAGATCCTTTAGGTACTGTAAGGTGTTCTAAAGTCTCCCTGAAGCCTTCTCTTCTCCAGGTAGAACAGCCTCAGCTTTCTCAGCCTGTCTACATAGGTCAGAGATGCTCCAGCCCTCTGACCATTTTGTGGCCCTCCTCTGAACTAACTCCAGCAGGTCCATGTCCTTCTTAAGTTGGGATAAAGAATAGTAAGGATGATCACAGTACAAAGTAAGAGGCACTGTTTGTGCTGCTCTTCAACTTTTAAGCTCATGGGGTCAAACCTATTAAAAATATATAGTTTAGTTCTCGTTGTTTTCAGGTCTTTTGTCAGGAAATATATTTAGTAAGCATGATTTTTTTATTTTTTTTAAAGTCTCTGCAGTCAGGAAAACTAAGACATGATTACTAAATCAGGGAAATAGTAATTAAAACTACACTGAGTCTTATGGAAACTAAAAATAGCATTTTGTGTGAGTTTTATGGTGGTATGGCTTACGATTTTAATTTTTTTTTAAGCTTCCCAGGCTAGCAGTGTTGGGGGCACTTAGTATCAGAAGCTTGTGCTGTATATACAGGACAGTAAACAAGCTCACTTGAGGCCTGACTGCAGCCTGGTGTTTCATCTTAGTTGACCAGATCTGCTCCTCTTCTAGTTGTCCTATGCTGTGAGAACAGTTTCACAGTTTCAGGTACCCATATATCTCTGCTAGTTAGGTATTCAGTTGTTATTCCATCACTCCTATACACAGAATTGTACAGAAAACACAGCATGAAAGATATCCTGAGACTGTCTCTGGGGCTTTTTTATTACTCCTTTTCTAAGAAACAACTCTCTTATACAGATAGCCTCTCAGTCAATGAACTTAGTTTTGAAGTACTGTTTTTTTAGTATTTTCTGTTTTGTTTGTTTGGGGGTTTTTAACCTATTTAATGAATTAAATATGCCATGGAAAATCAAGCAGACTTTTTCTCCTTAGCCCAGAAAAACATACTGAAGGCTTACAAGAGTGCTAGCCAGGAAGTAGATGGATAATGTATTGGGCAAGTGTTTGTCAACAAACTTTATTAGCAGTCATGAGTTTCTTCATAAATCATAAGTTGCTCTATGCTGTAATTTACCACCGTTGTGTTTTTATAAGCCTTGGGACAAGGTATTGTGTCTAGGACAAATGCTGCTCTATGCCCTTGCTGAAGTCTGTCATTTTATTGACTTACAGTGTTTATTTGATCTTGGCATGAAGGACAGGTCCTGGTCAGGCAATGTTGTCAAACATACAGACAGAGAGTCCTTGGGGAAGAAAGAGGAAGAGAATGGCAGATTCTTCATTGTTTCTCTCCTGCCAATAAATACAGGAAAAATACAGGCAATAAAACACATGTGAAAGTCTTGAATATGTTCTCTGTCCCCTTGCTCCACAGATGTTTAAACAAATCCTTCACCTGTTGAGAATTTGTGCTTCCTTTTCTTTGAAAGTAAGAACTTAGTTATCTTCTGTCTTCAGAAGAGACCAGAGATTTTTCAATGTCCTTGCCAAAGCATGCCAGCTGCCAGTTAGTCTTCAGGTACTTGGCATAAGCAGAAAAGACAAAAGATTATGTGAACTCATAGAACTCCCTATGTTGGCTGAAAAGTGTGAAAGGAAACAGGGAAGAGAGTCAAAAAGTTGTGGAAAAATATATTAAAGTAAGACAGAAAATTAATTACCTGTAATAGACAAATATCCTTTAAAAACAAGTAAACAACAACAACAAAAAAATGCTGCTTTGGGCTATCATTATGGCCTAGTTACCTTGACGTATGTTTTAGGACTTCAGAGTTGTGATAAGAACAGACTCCAGAACTTTTCAGTTAGGAGCTGAGAGCATCCCACTGCAAGAGGAGTCCCCCTTGGGCCCCTGCTTGCTCTGCTGCTCTGCCTTTTCGTGTAGCCTGCCAGTAGTGCTGAACAGCAGCCTTGGCAGATGGTGTTTGTCTGCCAGGGCCAGCACTGAATATGTGAAAGGACAATTCTTGTCAACAAACTAGATAATATCACCCTTGAAATTTAGGGAAGACCAGCACGTACTTGTATGAGCTGTCAAAAACTTCATGTTGACCTCGCCGTAGCATTCAAGCAATGAAGAGAAAAATGGAGAGTTAACAGTCTGGGCAAACTCCCAGTTAGACGCCTAAAGGGACCAACACCTTTAACTATGGTGTTCCTTATTTTTTCCCTATTATTTAACGTTCTATTGAATTGTAAATACAGACTGTCATTTCAATAAGTCTTATTATTTAGAACACCTTTGTCCAGAGCATTAAGGTAAATATCCACTGAAATAACAATGGAATATCTTATTTCATTAAAACTTCTAAATTTAAAACAAAAACAACAAAACCTGAATTTGAGATTTTGCTAGTCATTGAGTTATGAGTGCAACTTCTATGAAGGTGACTTCTAGAATGTAGAAGTTAACAAATTAAATGGAAAAAGCTGTCAAAATTTTAACTTTCTATTTGGAGTGCCTTGCTTTTGATCCCTGATTGAGACAGTCATAGGACAACTGTACTATGAGAAAAATACCCCAGGAATGTTAAACTATCTGCATCTGGATTTTTAAGTATGAAAATTCTCCAAACCACTGGTCGTTCTTGAAATGTCTATGCACGTAGTTGATGAAGAGGATTTGAAATAACCTAGAGAGGTTGGTGTTTGCCAAGTAGTAGGGAAGAAATTATCTGAATGAAATTTAAAAGCAAAACTAAGGACAAGACACGCATGAAATTATACATACATGATGGGATCAAAATATCACCCAGGTTAAACAAAACATCTTGTTTACTTATAGCTCAGAGCTATGTAGATGGTGAATTAAGGCTAATTTATGCAAGATACCACCAAATAACTCATCTTCAGTGTTCCTTGTGTACCTATGAGAGATTGCCATGCCTTGCCTTCACAGGGCATGAGAAAATCACAATACATTCCTCTGGACAGCAGTCAGCGCTTCTGAAGGGACATAAGAAGTGCCACAATATAGAACAAATTTGTATTTTACAAATATTGAAAATTTTTACTTTTTTTTTTTTCACTTCTGGTCTACTGAGTGTTTTTATATGTATATATATATATTTTATATATAGCTTTCATACATATAGTGTCAAGGAAATAGAAAAATATCATGTTTCACTGTGGATTCACTGTAAGGCACTCTCTTTCCTTACATTTTTTTGTTTTTTTTCTTGGAAAGAAATCTTCAGAAGAACTACAATTACGTATGTAGGTGATGCACTAACATTAACAAGTGTGCCTCCTGGATTACAAATGCAGAATACCTTTGACAGCCTGCCAAGGCTTATACTGTCAGCCAAATTAGTACTGCTCCAAGTAAATCTGCTTTGGGAAGAATTTCTTCACTCAAAGGGTGGTCAGGCATTGGAACAGGTCTTCATTCCTGTAAGTGTTCAAGAACAACTGGATGTGGCACTTACTGCTATGGTTTAGTTGGCAAGATGCTATTTAGTCAGAGATTGGACTGGATGATCTTAGAGACCTTTTCCAACCTTAATGATTCAATGATTATAAGAAAGGAAAAAGCTACACTGTTTAGCACATTTCACTTTTTTGAGACCCTATCTCATATCTTAGGAGTCCTCCATGGCTGCTAGTGCTCAGTGGCTCGAGCAAGCCAGCATGTTGCAGACAGTGAGGGGAAATGGTGACTCTTTCATCACTTGCCACTGACCCTGCCTTCCTTATCCCAAATGGTTCCACACTCCAAGGGCCAAGGAAAATTCTCTGGTTTGGGGATTTCTGGGGAGTTTTTTGTGGGTTGTTTTAGGTTTTGTGTTGGATTTTTACTTCTTTTTTTTTTTTTTCCTTTATTCCCTTGCAGGGGAGGTGGTGCCTGTACTTTATGCAGTTTAACATTTGAAGGAAGAGAAACAGTTCTGAGTTTGCAGACATAAGGAAAGTGCTGCCTTTGGACATCTGAACTTAATTGTGTTGATGCAGAAACACATTTTCTTTAAGCTTTATGATGTGCCTTAAGCAGCTATTGGTTGATTATTGATTATTATTGAACCATAGCCTGACAAATAAATTTTTACATGAATACTTATCTGAATTGTACTTGACTTCTGTTTGTCTTTCAGCAAGCACTCAAGCTAGCAGCACTACTTGGGTAGTTTTAATTTTTAAGCAGTGATTAGAAAGAGTTCACAGAAACCAAGATGAGTTCAGAAATGAAGCATTTACAGAGTAGAAAAAATTGGTTAATCAACATATGTTTGTGTTGGTATATTTTAAAAATACTTGATATTTCAAGTATCGTTCCTGAAATAACTGCTGGACAATTACTATGCATGTTTCTTGTTTTAAAAATATCTAATATGCAAAAAATCTACTAAGAAAAAATTGATAAGAGGATATTGTTCTTGTTTCATATACTTGTCTTTAATAATCCACATAGTTATGAAATCCATGGTTTAATAAATGGGTATCTTGAAACACCAATGCCATTTTCCCATGTGTAAGCAAAGCTACTTCTGCTAAATAGTACAAGGCCCATAAGCTAAATTCCTGTTCTCCGATATTAGCAGCAGTTTTATACACTTTTACTTATGATTCCGAGATATCAGTGCAACACAAGCCATGAGAGTGCAATACTTTTGCATAGTCTGCACAGGGAGCTGGGGTATGGATGACTTTCCCCTCCTCAGTCTCCATTCCAAAAATGATAAGGCAGTGAAGGCGGGGGTTTTTATGATGAGATTAATCTCTATTACCAGTGCACCTAAAAAGGTACTTTTTCCAGACTGCCTACCTACACTTCAGAACCACCCGAATTCCCAAGAGCAACTGACAACACTACTACAAAAATGTCTAACTGAAGAAATATTCAATTATGCTTTAATTCAAGTGAGGCCTTTTAGTGAAATGAGTCCAAAGAACAGTGTATTCTGTTCATGCTCCCAGCAAGGGAGCAGCCTTGGCACAAAAATTAATACCTAATTAAAGGTGGTTTTGCACTTCAGACTGGTCCAGATTTCAGTTAATGTTCTGCTTTAAACACTGCTTTTTTATTATTATTAATTTTATTATTATTGTTATGGATTCCAAAACACTGAATTTACTGAAAGTATGCATTCTCTTGAAAGGTTTCAGAAGTTAGTCTTGTTTTTTATCTGCAGGTCATTTTGTTGAATTATTTTGAACAAAAACTGTCAGAAAATATCCTCAGATCTCAAAAGGATTTTTGACTTTCCATGCTTCTTACAGGTTTTTATAACTTTTTCCATTTTCTGTAAATCTGTAGATGAGGGTCCTGGCTCCAAGTCTCCAGAAGGAATCTAAAAAAGCTTTCTCAATGGCAACAGGTTGGTTGTTTTTTTGGATTCGTTTTAATTTTGCTTAATCTAGTCATAAGGACATTTAAAAAGTAACAGTTAAAACTATAGGCCTCAGTGTGTTGAGAAGTATATTATTCTGTGTTCTTTGTATTTAAAAACAAAAGTATAGATTAATTTCTTTTACTCCTCTCTAGATTATATTGCAAAACAAGGAGTGATGCCTTTTCTGCTCTTGGAAAGGAGAGGTTGGGGTTTTTTTGTCACAGTCTCTCTCACCTTTGTCATCATTATTGGGGAGGTGGTGGTGTACCAAAGCTGAGTTTTTTGAAGTTGTATCCATTAAATTTTCTAGTAATTAAATGATTTACATGCAGCAAAAAAAGTAATTGCTAAATATAAGAACCAAAAGGGGAGGTGAGGGGAGGGTTGGGGGTAAATCAGTGGAAAACAAAGACTCTGTGGGATCTACATCAGCCAAACATGGTTTGTTTAAACCAGTTGGGCAGGTTAAATGTTGAGACGCCTGCTCTTTCAGCAAGAAATCCCCTAGAATCGTCAATTACTCTTCAGCCTAGACAGTGATTCATTGTCCACTGAATAAACAAAATAAAAAAGCAGTTGTGAACATCATGATAAAAACGCCTTTGAGAAAAGCCCAGTATTGAGAACTCAGATCTAGGTGACGAACTGTGATCCACCTGTATCCTTAGCTTTTCAGTAGCTCTCAATTTTTTCCAAAAAGGGTGGAGTTCTCTTTCACTAAGCACCATATTTCCGTATCCACCTGACTAACATTGAATCAGGAAGGCATTGCAAAAAAATAAAATGCCCTGGGAGAATACTTTTTAAGTTGGATTGAATGTTTCATAATTATTCCAGCTGTGTGTCCGCTAATTACATTCCTGATGTTTACTCAGTGAAAACAACTGGTATTGTATGTTAGCACAATGGTGCTGAATGGAAAGAAAAAAAAAAATCTCCAAATGATATTTCCATCTCAAAAGTGGCTTACTCTTATCTGAACCTAGCTGTTTCCTATTACTTGATTAGTGCTCAAATCTGGTGATAAAAATGTGATGGAAATAATGAGCTGTGCGTTAGCAGTCTTGATATGGCTCCTGTTAGGTATTCTAACTTGGAATGAATAAAGAGTACAGTAACAAATTGCTTTAAAACTTCTGCCACCTCTCAGGTAAAGACCACTTCATGGCAGAGGACAAAGTGTTCTTGCTCAGTGGGTGGGTTTTTTAAGAGCACTTAATAGACTACAAGCAGAGAGGCTATTTCTAGTCCAAACGACACTGTCTCTTTGTAATCTATATTGATAGATCTAGAAAAAATGAAAAGAACATCTGCCAAAAGAGATTTTATACCGGAAAGATAGGAATATGTACATTTATCTCTGCATTATTTTTGAAGACTTCTGCTTGTTACAGCTTCTTACTTCAATCGAGTTAAAAAAAAAAACAAAAAAAAAAACGTTCTGACTGAACCAAACCCCAGCAGAGCACATGAATTCACCCCTACCTTGAGATCAAATAGTATTCTAGTAAATAGAGCTCCTGACAGTGTTTGAAAGCATCTATTGAAAACAAATGCTGTGGTCATCTAGTGGGCAGGCTCTTTGCATACAGGCTGAACAAATTTTCCAGTAAACAGCCACATTCTAGGCAGGACCCATTATCAAGGAAGTGATCTTATATAAGCTAAACTATCTGAAAGGTTTAGGGTGAAAATCGTGACAAGACTGGAAAAGACTCAGTTTTCTCCTGTCACAAAAATAAATTGTAATGTGCATGGAAGAGCAGATAATAAGTGATTTCCTATTGTTGGCCAAAATTTCTTACCAATTGCTGGTAGCAAGAAATTTGGTTCAAAAAGAATAAAAAATCTGGTAAATTAAGGGAAAAGAAACACTGTTGAAATATTCTGAAGCTGTTTTGCAAAACATGAATGTTATCTCTTAATTCCTGATTCATCAGTCACCTTGAGATAAAGAGCTCAAAAATATGTACCTGACCCTGTGTATTTATTTTCACTTCAACTTTTATAACAAATCCAACCCTGAAGAGAAAGTTGCAGTAGAACTGGATCAACTACTACAGTGAGATTTTGCTCAAAGTATGAGATAGGGTTAATAGAACACCACTTTAATAAATTCTGCCAAATGAATAAGAGAATAATAGCAATAAAAACTCAATATAAAAAGCTGCTTCAAACTCCAGACATTAAAGTCTCTTGATGAAATGAACTCCTTCTCTATCCTACCCAAATTGTATACTGCCATTAAAGATTTATCTCTCATTGTGACGGGGTTTTAAATTATAAAGAGAAGGCTAAAAGATATTATATAAAGACTGAAGCTAGTTTCAGTGTCTAGTTCAGGCACTGCTCACCAGCTGATTTACTTAAGCCTTGTGCCAAATTATGTAAGAGCATGTTGAAGAGACAAGAATGTTTTTCCTTGGCACTTGTGACTGGTTATGAATACACACAAAAAAGTTTCCTAAGATTCACAGTTGTGTTAGTTTCTCTTAGACACTTCTTATTTGCAGCTGAAGTGAAGATCTTTTAATTTTAAGGCTGTAATAGCCATAGTAAAGTGTTGAAGGGATGCAGCTTTTTTGTTTGGTGGAGGCAGAAGATACTTCATGCTTTTAGCAGTTTTCTCCTTGCTTGCAAAGTAGCTGACAGTAGCCCATAGAGTAACAAGCTTTGTAAAAAGCCCCACAACACACACACCCACAAAACCTCAAAAAAACTTCAAACTAAAACCATTGCACTCAAAAAGCCCTTTCTGAACATCTTTTTCTACAGGCTTGAGAACGTGAGTTCTCCTGTGCTGCAGCATTGGTCACTGTAACACTTAAAGCAGTAGTGCATGTTTGTTTTCAGACGTTGTTGTTGAAGGAAGACCACAGAACACTCAAAAATATTTTCCCAGGCACAAGTCTTTAGGATCAATACATGGAAAGCTCACAAATCTCCCAGTGGCTTGGATTCTAGACTAAACTGAACCCTACTTTATGGTCAATTACCTTCATTGAAAACTGCTAGCTCAGAAAATCCTAACCAGGGACTGTTTTTGGGAGGTATTTAGATATGGATGTTCTAGGCAGTTAGAACTGGTTCCGTGCAAACCATGTCTGGCCAATGTATAAGAGCAGTGTAATTGAAGTTGCAGGATTGCTTATGAAAAGGGCAGAACAGCAGCATGTTTGGGCTTTCTGCTTTCTATCTCTGTCTTGCTAAAAGCTCCTACACTACTTCCACAGTTCTACTTCAATTGAAGGAAACAAGATATTTTACTCCTGGTACCACACTCTAAAAATTGTAATTTTTTTCCATTTCTCTGCCACTTGTGTTTGGGAAGTGTACTATCTGCCTGTCCTAATAGGAAGAGCTAAGAATTCATGTTGTTTAATCCCACTTTTTTATTTCTTGTGGCCTGGAGTGATTAAGCTATTTTTTCTGGCCCACTTTCCACTTCTATAAAGTGGATATAATTCTCAATACCTGTACTATTCCATAAGAATCTTGCATAAAGTGTTAATTGGATGAATTGTAATGTATATGAGGATTTTGCACTGAGAAGAACTATGTTCACTCTAGACATGCTAACTTTTTGTAGACTACCTGTGCTTACTGAGATGACAAGCCAGTGAGTTGAAGATTAAAAGCTAGGAACAGAGGTCCTGTTAACATGCTTTTGTCTATAAATTAGCAGGAAGGAATAGAACAACAAAAGAAAACAGATAAAACCGGATTTCTCATTTCCTAGTGTTTCACTAAATATCAACATCTATCTGTAACTTCTGTTAGGGTAACTTTTTAGCAAAATTTTAATATTTCCAAAGGTTGCAGGAAGAAATAAGTTACCATAAGATGAGACAGATCTTTTTTTTCTAAAACTGCATTTTTACGCAGATGAAAAGCAATTCCCTTCTTGCTGCTTTACCAGCAAATAATTGCTTGTGTTTATGGAAGTTTAAAACTGTTTCTGTTTATGACCAAAGTTTCCATCCAAAGCTTTATTCCAGTGCAGCACTTCTCGTTAATTTTTTTTTCCAGAGCCTTCTACAATATTTTGCCTTTTTTCTTTTTTTCTCATCACTTAAAAGCCATTACTTTGTTTGAAATAGTCACCCTTCCAGCTGAACAGACGTGAGCATCTCATGAAAGCTCCAAGGAATGTTCCATGGCAGCATCTGGTGCTTCACTTTAAAGTTTATTTTTAACACGAATTAGTTGTAAGTGGTCATTTGTAGCTGAAATGCTGTCTTCTCAAAGCAATGCAATTAGGTCTGACCCTTCAGCACGAGGGGAAAAAAATGTGATGACGTGATTTTAAAGTAGAGCTATTACAGTGACTTTGCTTAGTTATTCATCACAGGTTTGTGCAGATCTATGTATCTTATTTGCTAGAATTTCCTTTGAAGTTTGGATGTGTCAGGAGAACTGCATCCTCAGAACAAAACCTTATCAAAAGCTTTGGCAAATTGCTTTTGCTTTTTTGAAAGTTTCTTATTCTAGTTTACCATTTCCTTGCTGAAGAAAATTCATTGCCCTTAATAGGAAATAACCTTAATAATTTTCATATGCTATCACAGCACCACTGGACTCATTGCTGCTATTTCTTTGCATAAAACTGATGTCATAAGGGTAGTACGATGGCATAAGATGAGGTATGAGCTTCTGAGAGGCGGGGGGGGGCAATAAAAAGGGCTTTGAGGTAGTTCATAGCCCCTGGGGAGGCAGTGTGGGCCTCAGCATGGCTGGAGTGCTGGGGGAACGAACCACGGGCTGCCAGGGTACTGCCAAGCTGCTCCCTGCCCTGCTCCCTCAGGACTGTGAGACAGAGAGGGTCCTTCTTCTCCCCAGCCAAAGCGGCAGCTCCTGTCACTCAAAGGGGAATCCCAGGTTCTGGCTTACAGCAGTTTTCCACTCATTTGGTGCCAGGGCTGCTGTACTAGGAGAGAATCTTTAGCCCATTATTTCCAGCGGTGAAAAAAGATTGGCAAGAAACATATTTAAACAGATGTCCTGCGTTTTAACAAAATTTCAGTGAGTCATCCGCATGCCCTTAGGCATTCAATGCACCAGACAGGTTTCTAATGCCTGTGGCATCTTGCTCACAATCTAATATTATGCACACATTCCACACAGTAAAACTCCACACCTTCAGCTGGGGAAGGTCCATAGCACTTTGCTAAACTGGGTAAATTTGCCGGGACCTGGGACCTGGGACCCGGGATAGGAACTCAATGCCCAATACAACTTCAATCTGCTTTGGTGTTAACAGTCAGAACCTAATTCTGAGCTGCAAGTGGCATTGCTGTAGCAATCTTTCAGGCCACTGGCATTTGCCATCTTCGGACACCCATGCAGACAAAAGGGTTTTCGTGAATTGGTTGGCAGCCTGTGAGCTATGAATGCAGCTGTGTGCTACCTTAATTTTCCCCTTCTTTGTCCCAACATGCCACTCAGGGACTGACTCGAATTAAAAGAGAGATGTTTCAGCTTTTAACAGCAGCAAGCTCTTTTTTTTCTATGGGTGCAAAAATGAATGTCCTAAATCAAGTAAAACATGATCTTGTTACATTTGACAATATTGTGCAGCAGCTACTGAGGGCAGTAGGCAAGTTTCTATTTTCCATCTGGCCTTTTGATATTCACCTGCATTTTCCTTCTCCTCCTAGCACAAGAAACAAAGCCCCATGTGCTGTAGTCCCCAATTAATGCTATCTCATTAATCAATCTTCAGTGCTGAATAGAAGCTGCAGAGGAAAACAGGTATCCAGCTAATGATTTACTTACTGAAAGGTCAAGGAAAGTATTTACACACAACCATGTCCTGCATAGCAGATAATGAACAACTGTGCCTGCTTGCTCCTGTCCTCCTGGCCTGCCACTAAGCCTGGATGGGAAGTGGTGATTTCTATATAAGCAAAGTAAAGCCTCATCTTCGATACTTGCTTGGATGACTGCAAAATATCTTTGCACATACGCTGTGTGTTTCATATACCTGATAACCTGATGTCGTGAATCAACATGAAACCATTCCTGGGGATAAACCCAGGTAAACCAAAACATGTTACAGAAGCATGAAAAAAAGATTTAGTGGTAACAACTAGTGTGGGAAATAAGCAGAGAAATTCATACCAATATGTTGTCTAAACTGAATCTTACACTGTTGTAGAGTTGACCTTGGATTAGTAAAATCAGGAGTTTTTATAAGTCTGCTTTCTCTGTTTCATACCAACAACTCAATCACTTCCTTTTAAAAGAGAAATTAATGTTTTTTCCAGTCAGTCTCTCCACTTATTCTGTAAAAATAGTTCTCATCAAATGTCATTTCTACTTATGATTACTATACCAGCTTGTCTAAAAACACTGTTAACTATGCTATGCTGCCAAGTATGTTTACGGAGGGGATAACTTTAGAAGCTATTTTGCAAGAGCTGCTCTTTGTTTTTACTTCTTATGTGGTCTCAAACAATAACTAAGATGCATCCATTTTATCAGTGTACTCCATGTGCCACAAAGAGTTAAGCAGCCTCAAAACTGGCAGTTATTTCAGGTGAAGCAAGCAGCAGGGGTGTTTCTTCTCCAGAGGAAACAAGGCCTCTTAGTTTCACCCTTTGATTAACTTCAGGCTAATTTTAGTAGATCCTGAGGCTCTTCTCTGAACTGTGTGAAAACACTGCACAGACTCAGTGTCACTGAATTTCTCACATTTCTCAGATTCTCTAATGTCCTGAAGAGAATTCACATTGAATCCTAAATTGATGAAGAAGTGATCTCACTTTCACTTACCGTGGTATCAAACCTTTTCTCTTTGAAGTCTCAGACTGTTGCACCCTGTTCTGAATGGCTTTGACTTGCAAATACTGTTCCTATATTGGAAACCAAAATTTTGTCATGCAAGAGAATGGTTTGTCCTGTTATGTATAGTTTAGTTTGCATTGTTATCAAGTAGAGAGAGAAAAGCACAAAATGTATATAAAGAACATAGCCTCTGGAAATCTAGTTTGTTGCTGTTTTTGTGAAACTGAAGAAAAAATCACAATATATACCTCTGCTTTTGCGAAGTTTGGCACAACGTAACAACTGAGGTTACCTGTATGAATGCCTCTTGCCAGTGTCCTGTACTGACAGGAATGAGAAATGAAGAAATGAAGTAGTGTTACTCTTTCAAGAACAACATCGATAGAAAATAAAAACCTGACAAAGCCTTCCTTGCTGTTGAGTTATTTTGCTATGAAAGTGGGAACAATTCTTTCTGCATCTTGCTTGTCAGTTGCTCTCTTGCTGTGAGAAGAGGGTGTGTTCATGTTGTAATTAGTAAACAGGCAGTGTAACTTTATGTAGTGTATTTCTTCTGTATATGGTTTCATTCTTTGGTTTGAAACTAAAGGGAGTAGCAAAGCTTCTACAGACTGCAGTAAGCAAATGTAATAGAGACAGTGAGGTACCCGATATTATAAAAGATGAACCTGAATGCACCAGACAGTGACACCTCTACATTGCAGATGATCAACAGTTTCATCATTGCATCCTATGCCAAAAATTTAAATACCTTTGATTACCATAGACATAATTGAATCCAACCTTTTTGTATTTGACAGCAATTCATATCAAACTTTTATTCTGACCCTGAAGATAGTCAGGAAACTTCAGTTTGCAGGTTTTTGGCTAGGACCTACTTTCTGCTCATACTGATGACTAACATGATTCAGTGGTTTAAATATTTTCCAGTAGGAAAAAGGTATTCAAGACATAAATTGCATTTACTCTGAATAGAAGCCTGCTCAGTGAGGTCCTTGAGGACACTGTGGTTATTCTTTCAGTAGGGTAATATTCTGAATGTGTAACCCCATCTTTTTCATATCAAATGTGGGTAAAGAGATATTGGTATCTGGCCCACTAACATCCTTAACCATTGGGTTCCTGCTCAATAAAACTACAGCTGATGGTAACATGGTCTTTGTTTTGAAAACAGAACAAAGAGACCACAAAACCACACACACAAACAAATGCTGGACTAATTCAGCAACTAAGGATACATTTGAAGCATGAGGTATCAACAAAATGGATATGAATGCGGAGAAACTTTCTAAGGCATCTGTAAACTCCTTGCTGGTTAACAGTAATTATGTATAAAGTCCACACAAAAAATACAGCATGTAAGTATCTCTAACATTTATGAACATTCTTCAAGGAAAACTGTTACAGTAAGTGAAATGAAAATGCCCACAGGAAGAGTTGTGTGCTTTATGAATGCTAAGAAAGCAATGGAAAGATTGTCAAGTTTCAGGAAAATCTGGATGATATAGAGATATTAGTAAATTCTACCCTGGGTTTGAGTTCAAATGTTTTTGTTCACATAATGACTTCTGGAAAATAATTTAAACAAGATGCACCATGCTGACTTCATCTATTACAGAAATTGCATTACCTATGGAATCTGTTAACAGTATTGCAGAGAAGTGATATTATCTATAATATTTATTCTTGAGCTGTTTGGAAATCAGCTGCTGCTGCAAAATGTTAACTGAGAAAAAAAAGGTTGTGTTGGCTTTGATACATTAAGATTGGCCAACCACCAACTGTATGAAGTCCAACAAGGGAAAATGCTGGATTCTGCACCTGGGATGGTGCAACCTCAGATATTCATACAGATTGGGAAATGAGATACTAGTAAGCAGTGTCATGGAAGGGGACCTGGAGGTCCTGGTTGATGGCAAGTTGAATATGAGTCAGCAGTGCCCTGGCAGCCAGGAGGGCCAACCCTGCTCTGGGCGGCATCAGGTTAAAGGATCACCAGCTGGTCGAGGGAGGGGATTGTCCCACTCTGCTCTGCACTGATGTGGCCTCACCTTGAATATTGTGTGCAGTTTTGGGCACCACAGTACAAGAAAGATATTAAGCCATTAAAGAGTGTCCAAAAGAGGGCAATGAAGATGGTGAAGGGCCTTGAGAGGAAGCCATATGAGGAGTAGATGAGGTTGTTTGGTCTGTTCAGCCTAGAGAAGAGGAGACTGAGGGGACAACTCACTGCAGTTACAACGTCCTCATGAGTGGAAGAGGAAGGGCAGGCACTGATCTCTTCTCTGTGGTGACCAGTGACAGGATCTAAGGGAGTTCTGTCAGGGGAGGTTTAGGCTGGATATTAGAAAGAGATTCTTCATCCAGAGGATGGTTGGGCACTGGAACAGGCTCCCCCGGGAAGTGGTCACAGCACCAAGCTTGACAGAGTTCAAGAAGCATTTGGACAATACTGTCAGGCACATGATGTGACTCTGGGGAATAGTCCTGTGCAGGGCTAAGGGTTGGACTCCATGATCCCTGTTGGTTCCTTCCAGCTTGGTATATTCTGTGATTATATAAAAACTTGACATGAAAGACTGACAAAGGCAGTGTCAGAAAGAATGTAACACCTCCACCTCTCCAAATCTAGTGACTTGGGAGTGAACAAGTACACTTGATTTGCGTAGATTTGAGCTTACAGTCAAGGTTTCCTACATCGCTGCTACAGTCCTAAACAAAGGACTGGTTAATAATGTTATGAAATATGTGTCATGGTCTAGTTGACAAGGTGGTGATCAGCCAAAGGTTGGACTTGGTCTCAGAGGTCTTTTCCAACATAAATGATTCTGTGACCTTGTGTCGAGAAGCTCTACCTGAGTGAATTTGCATTAGAAAACTGTTGCTATTAATTTCTTGCTTTCTATTTTTTCTTTTTTCTTCCACTCACCCCCCATCCCTCCTTGCTTATGTTCTCAGTAATTGTCATACAGAGGTTTCTTCTTTCATAGTATTTGAGTAGGTACCAAATGTGATAGGTCTGATGTTTTGTGGATCCTAAGACTCAGCAGTAACCTAATAACTTTGTAGAGAGGAACAAATTTATACTATGGTATTCCATGGGTTTTTATAGCAGCATTTCTGATAGTCATACTTGAATTATCATTTGTTGAATCCATTAGGGAACATTGATATTTGCTGAACAGCAAATTTGGTTATTAATTCAGTTCTTTTCAAGTCTTTTGAAATGTGATTCTCACATTTATAAATGTGATTTATTTGCAAATTAGGTAAGCTGACAAAGAGTGGGTTTTGCCAAGAAACAGCGCAATATAACCACAAGAAATGGAATGAGGTGAAACATGAGAAGTTGAGGTAAAGAGCTGCAACATTCAAGTTGTAGACTTGAAGGAACTTTCTTTCCTTTCTAATGCTCTAAAAAATTTTTTTTGCTTTCATTTATTTTGCACTATTTGGACTGTCTTCCTTGTCATTTGATATAACTGAAATTTCAAGGACATTAGAGGCTGCAACATTTTAGGCAAGTGACTTTGCAGGAACTTTTCTCTGCTCTTCTGATTCTGCATCAGTATTATGCGGACTAAATTCTATTTATCAACTACAAAGAGGTCCTGATGCAGATTTCCAGCCTGTCTGATGTATACTTTCTCATCTATCAGGATGATATCTCCCCTTATACTTAATGGAGAAAGAAAGAGGGATTCACATGTCTCTATAAATCAAGAAACTGGAGTGCGTTGAACTCAATGTCATCTCCTTGAGGCAATGTCTAAAGTAAGAGCAGATGAACTTAGTTATCCAAGTTAAATGCATGGAGGTAACAATCCCATAATAGGACTGACTTCAGTAAGAGTTGAGAGCGTTAATTTGTGCCCAAGAAGTACTCAGGTCTTTGAGAGCTCCATCTGCTACTGAGTAACCAAGTTAACCAGCAACTACTCTATAGCAAACAAAGTAAACAAGACTTAACTTTCAGAGTACTTTACAAGCATTTTCTTTTTCCTGCAGGAAGTACAACTTATTTCATAAGAACAACCTGAGGAAGATTTACTGCAAAGACCAATGCAACCAAGTACCAGCTCTGCAGTCACTGTCAAGCCACAAGCACTATTACAGGGCAAGGTCACCAAGGGCATCACTTCCCTCCGCTTCTCCCTTCTCTCCCTCATGCAGTAACTGTGGAAATACTTTTTGCAAGGATCTTACACAATCTATTGGATTTTAAATGGGCTACAGACTGCAGTGTTTAAAACTTTTCTTAATGTTCACCATCAATTTCACCTTACACATAACTATCTAAAGCATTTTTTTTCTTATTGTTTAAGAGCTTTCTGTAGGAGGAACATGGGTATTATATGCATGGCATTATATGCAATGCTGTTGGTGCTGTAAAGCTGAACCTTGCAGGCTGCCTGAAAGAGTAGCAGGGAGCATAAAAAGTGAAAATGGTATTTTACAGCTGCAGTGAATCTAAAATAAGAATTATTCCTGTGAGCAAAGCTTTTTTTTTTTAACAAATAACTCTGCTCTAGAAGTGACATGTTGGGCTTCATTCTGATATTGTATGCTTACTAAAAATCCTTCTCAGCTGTTTTTGGGGGTCACAGGGTGTGTGATCCTCTGCTGCAGGCAGGGCCATTCTTGATTGCTTGGGTAATCCAGAAGGTGCCTTCGGGATTTATGTACCCAGGATTTTGTGCACAGCCACTCCCAGTTTTTGGCAACTCTGTATGCTGGAAAGACTGCAAGTAGAAATATGGAAGCATGCTTGAAATGTTGCTGTTTCTCTTACTATACAGTAAAGAAAGTTCAGTACCCATGAGCGTGTGCATTATCAACAAGGTGCATGAAGGCTGAGAGAGTTTGGGGTTTTCAGCCTGGAGAAGAGAAGGCTCCAGGGAGACCTTATAGTACTTTCCACTCCCTGAAGGGGTCCTACAGAAAAACTAGAAAGTTACTGTTCACAAGAGCAGGTAGTGATAGGACCAAGGGTGATGGCTTCAAACTAAAAAACAGTAGGTTTAGGTTAGATATTAGGAAGAAATTCTTTACTGTGAGGGTGATAAGGCACTGAAACAGGAGAAATTGTGGATGATCCATCCTGGCAAGTGTGCAACGCCAGGTTGGATAGGACTCTGAGTAACCTAGTGTACTGCAAGGTGTCTCTGCCCTTGGTGGGGGCAGGGGGGGGTGGGGGGTTGGACTGTAGAAAATCTTTTAAGTTCTTTCCAAACCAAACCATTCTGAGTCTGATTAATCACTCAAAAAGAAAATAAGGATGATAATGCAAATGATCCCACCTAGTGACCCTGTTGTCTGAGAGCTGAACAACAATTTACCTGTTCATTTGGTTTCTATGTCAGTAAGTAGTCATATGCCTGGAAGCACACAAGTGATCATTGTTTGTGTGTGCATGTTACAAAGAGCTTACTGGAATTATTTTTTATGTTGACTGTCTTCCCCAGTATGGGTTTCCCCACTGAAAAAAGACCACCCTCTATCAGCTCTGAAACCAGAGCTAGCAAAACAGACAAAAAGCAAAAAATGAAAAGCATACCTATCTTATTCTCTACGAGCACAAGGAGCTGCTTCTCCCTGACATGCAGCAGCTATCTGTGTGGAGATAATAGTACTGGGTTTGAGTTGTAGAGCTTGAAGAGATTTTGTCCTGGCAGTACAAGCATCCTTCCCATTTACTATTGTGGTGCCCTACAAACGTTCTTAAGATCAGCCATGGTACTTTAAGGTCTGTGTAGAGAAAAATTGAAGGAAAAATGACAATTGCCAAGAGAGCGTAACTCTCAAACACTGTTAATATGCCTGGGAATCCAAGGATGAATAATTTCAGAAATGAGTACTTCATAGCTAAGCAGGCAGACATGAGCACAGTGTGATGTGATGTCTGCACATGATCTTATCTCAATGCTCTTGGAGAGAAAGGGGGATTTTTTTCAGTTGATGGGAATTTGATATCTAAGTCTCTTGAGTATTTGTTGGAAATCTTACTGTGAGGTTTATCTGTTTAGACATGCATTCAGCAAAAACTATTTTTGTTGGGGTGGGGGGAGTTGGGGTCGGATTTTATCTGAATAAGGGTGGGAGTAGGCTATGCTCCAAGTTTCAAATAGATTTTTTTTTCTAGCAGATTCACTCTACCTATTACAAAATGTAAAGAAATGCATTTCAATGTACTTTAAAGGAGCAGCTGCCTCTCTAAAGAATTCTGATGCCAAGGGCTATTTATCTTGTGGACACTTAAGACATGGGGAAATTGTGTGGCATGATTATAGCAACTTTTCTTTTCTCATAATGGACAACATTTTATTTTGTATGAGGGTAAAACATGTAACACATTTGCATAAGTCAAACAATGAAAATGGAAATATATCAGCTGGAGATATAGAATATCTTTTATATACTGTGGTCAAATACACAGTTCATATTCAAGTCAAAAAAATCTAAGAGACTGGAACTACTTCTGTGAGTACAGCAATAGTAAATGCCTTGTATTATCCTTTTTTTTCTCTTTTTTTTTTCTTTTTTTTTTCTTTTTTTTTTCCAGATGCTTCTGGTCTACTCTTTCTTGTTAAAACATAGCTCACCGAAGTGCATGTATGTGTTTTTCTACTGCATAGAGAATAAAGAGATAGAGACCCTTGAGCAAACTGTTTTTAAATCCTGACATTGAAATTAGGATTTTATTCAAGCCATCTCTGCAACTTTTGAATGAGGCAAAAGGACTGAAAAGTGAAAAGTAAAAGGCAGGGTAGGCATGTGTGATGGTTTAGTTTTCTTGGTTTTGGTTTAGGCCTTCCTTGGTAGCAAGGTCATAACTAAGGAAGTATTCCACACCGTTCCT
>JAWWMP010000081.1:81068662-81082568 GCA_035047865.1 Dendrocincla tyrannina | reverse complement strand
GTTCTGTAGATTCATAGTGTTTGATTGTATATAATTGTAATATATGTGAATATATATATATATACTTTTACTAAATTTGTCTTTTTGGGTACTTTTTTCCCTTCTTTCTTGGGAGGGGAGAATCCGTGTGGCCGGCAGTTGGGCTTGGCAGGGAGCCAACCCAAACCTCCACAGCATGAGATGCCAGAAAATATTACCTCTCCTTTCCATTGGGAATGGAAGTGTCTCACTTTTTCAGTCGCATTGGTTGACCAGAACACATGACAAGGCTGGTGAATTCAAGACTGTTAAGTATATGACAAGGCTCCAGTTTAAATTTTGTATGCTTAAATGTATTCCTGGTGAGAAACCGACCATTTTAGCTTGAAATTGAAATCTGCTGGCTAGATGGGTTCCATTTGCCATTAAATGTCATGAAACATATGCTGAGAGTGTTATCAGTCATAGGAGATTATATTTTTAATTGAGCTTAGTATTTCCAGAATGTTTGAGTAGTCTGTGGTGCTCTGAAGTGCTAATGTTTGTGTTAAGACACCATATTAGCACATATACAACATGCTGCAACCCATCCATCATACCATCAGGGCATCCATCTGCCTGGTAACCTCCCTCAAAGCGGGCAGTTGAGCAGCATTTAAATTCAGATCTCATTTCTGCTTGAAAACAGACAAGTATAGGGACGGTCATGTGCAGGGGTTTTAAAAACAAAATCCCCTCTGGATAAGACCTGCCACCTTTGTGGAGATTTACCTCCTTGCAGAAAATAGCGAGCAGCCAGCATGAGTTCCTGTCTGCAGAATGGAAATATCAAGCTGATCAACATTTCCGCATTGCTAGCAAGATAATCCTTCATTTGAGCTGCTTATCTGAAATCTGTCTCATGAATCTGATGGGAGGATTTGCCCTAAGTAGTTAATTATGGTGCTGCTAAATTTCCTCCTCTCTCCTTATTCCTTCACTTTAAGAAAAATCATGCAGCTATAAAGACTAAAAACTTCAATTAAAAAGAAATGGAACATGTTGCTGAACACTTATTAAAGCACCTGAAATTATCTTTTCAACTTTCATTCTGATCTTACTTGTTTCCACAGGTGCTCACTGTTGGTGGATTTTTACTCTGAGCTATTCTGTCTGTTTTGACAAAATTGTGGGATTTTGGGGGTTTGGGCTGGTTGGTTGGTTGGTTTTTAGTATGTTTGGAGTTCTTTTGTTTGCTTGGGTCTTTGGGTTGTTGATTTGACTTAGGGCAATTAGATGGAGAATTCCTCTGCATCAGGCTAAGCCTTGTCTGTTGTCCTGGCCTGAACCTGGCTGTGAGGGAATAGCAAAGACAGAATAAAGACACTGCCAGATTAATTATTTCTAGGGCATGTGAGACTCTTATAATCTTCTACTCTAACTTATACTGCTGACAGGAACCATGGTTAAGGAATTTGGATTTTAAGGTATTTTGCACTTAATTGAGATGTATGAGGTAGCTGTAGTATGTTTTGCAACTTTTAAGTGCCACTTTTGACCCATAATATAACAGTCATAAAGAATTGCAAAAACATGTTGACAAGCATGATGAAAAAGTGCCATGATAATATGGGAAATAGTTGGTTTCACTTTCCTGCACATAGGTTTTGTCCATGAGGAAACATTTCACTGGCTATTCAGATTTCTCACCTGACCTCCTTAGGAAGACCCTCTTCAGGAAGATCCTCTTCAGGTTCTGTTTGCACACAAACTTTCTTTTTCCTCAGAATGAGGTCATTATACTTTTCTCGGTCATTATATTTTTTATATTATTGTATCTTTTTATTATTTTTTTTCTTGGTCATTATATTTTTCTTCAGTTCCACTGAATGGAACTGGATGTTCACTGTGCAAGTGGGCCTGCCTTAGAGTGGGATTTCTTTTGCAGCTCAACAAAATGCGAATCTCCTGAGACGTGAGAAAAGGGCTTGAATTCAAGTAATAAAAGGCATTTTCCTATCAGAGAAGACATACCTGTAAGACTTAAGTTTTATACAAATAGTTAAAAAAGCTTTCATTCACCTTTTACTGAGGTGCTAAGCAGGAGAGAGATCTGGATTTCATGCAGTGCCACTCTGGCATCTCGGAAAGCTCCTGGGCACAGCCTTTCTCCTGGAGAGCTCTCCTGCCCAGAGTTGGGCATGTTGCACTCTGCAACAACCCACTCCCCAGAGAAAAAGGAGCAAAATATTGTTCTTGCTATGAAAAATGACAGTTTCAGAGGGAGGAATGGCTCCTGTTCAACCTTTTTTATGAATTCCTAAAAGAGGCTAAAGTTTCTCTCTGGAAGGTTTAAGATTTTGGGGGTGTTCTAAAATAGCCTTTCATTACCTTTGCATAGCTTATTTCTGGATGGATCCCAGAAGTTCACACTTCATCCTCAGGAAGTTTTAGACTGGTATTTCAAGAGCAGAGGCATAAGTGTTTTGTGAAGTCATCTGCTTAGGTATTTTTGTGATCTTTTTTTTTCCTTTACACCCCCTTTCCACCTTCATCAGGACAGGTGTTACCTCTTACTCATGTTCACGACTGTTGTAAAATTCTTAGGAACCTTTTTGTATTCTCTTATAAATGTTTCCTGCTAATTAGTCCAACCAGGTACTCTCCAGGGCATGCTGAACTGCTACAAGGGTTGTAATTAAACCATGCCCATAAGCTTTTGTCTTTCCCCCCCTGGATTTTAACAGTATTTTCTTGCACATCCAGAGAAACTGTGGAGGGGTCCTCACCATTTACATCACCATGTACACAAAAGCAAGTACTGAATTATGACAGATTTAGCATGAAACACAACTTCAAATTTTGTTTTACCTTTAATTTCTCTTAAGACGTGCTCAGAGGCTTTAGCAGGCCTGAAGCAGTAGGATCCTCCACGTGTGACCAGAAGTTTGATGCCCAAAGAAATTTATCAGTGCATGGAAACCTGTGTGGGACTTGCTTGAGATTCAGCTTTGGGGGTTTTTTTGAACTTCTGTAGGCGCTTGCTACACAGGGTTGTCTTTTATTATTACATTTTATAGGAGTTTTGTAACTTGAGCAACAGAGCCTGCAAAAGAATGTGAGGAAATAAAATAACTTTTCTTCTGCTTTCTTGAATTAAGAAGTCATTTCCTAAGGCTATCTACTTAACTGCAGCTGTTGTATGTGCCTGGAGATATTAGAAGAAATGGCATTATGTCTCAGAATAGCAGCTTAATCTCTAGTTTTGATTTCTTCTGTGTTTACTACCAGGCCCATTGGGGCCCTTATGCTACCAAGATTGAGTAGATTGTTAAAAGCCCATGTGGTAGATGGTTTGTTTTCCCTTAACTGTTTTTCATGGTTGGTGGCAGGAAAGTTTCTTGCCACTCCCTTATCTGAGGTTTATGTAATGAATTGATCATAGGCAGTGCTCCCTTTGAACTTGTTCCAGTTTGGCAGAGTTCAGCGGTTCCTGAGTCACTGTGACTCCTGGAGGAATTTTTTCTGCCTTTAGAAGTAGGTGGGCAATTCCTCCTTACCTTGGGCATTTTGAAAAATGTCCCCAACAAGGATCAGGCTCCTGAAGAGATACAGTAATGGCACTGTTGAGCATGTTGGCATGCTCTGAGGTTTAAGCCTAAAAATATGGACCAGCTTGGACTCCAGGACACATGTTGAACTTTCTGTTCTGTGTGCTGTACTTCATTGAATGAGATACTCTAAGTGCATTCTAAATAACTCTGCCTATTAGGGTCAGTTTGAGTCTCCTTACACAAGAGTTTTAACACATGCTGTCATTTATGCACTCTGTGTATATATGTTTTCTCATAGTCACTGACATGTTTTCCCACAGACAATAGCTAAGTGTATCCCTATTATCCCAGCAAATAACAAGCTAAACCTTTTTACCAAGAAGTAATGGTACCAGATGTAATACTTCTCTACCTTCTAGAGGTAATACGTCTAGAGGTAACCCTACCGGCTTCTTTTCCTGGAAGCCTCTAGATACTGAACTGAGCAACCAAGTATTACACTGATAAATAGCAAAAGACAGCAAATTGCAAGTTTTTTCTTAGTGGTTACCAACCTGGGGTAAGCAAAAAGCAGAACATATCATAAAATAGCAAACAGTAAGTCCTCAAAGTTGCCAGTGCATGTTGCACCCTGCTGACAGTCTGGTGGGCTCACTTCACAGTCAGTGGGTTTTATGGTGATGGTGGTGAAACACTGAAACAGGTTGTCCAGAGAGGTGTTGGATGCCCCATCCCTAGAAGCATTCAAGCCAGGCTGTATGGGGGGCTGTGAAACCCGGTCTAGTTGAAGATGTCCCTGCTTATTGCAGGTAGGTTGGATCAGATGACTTTTAAAGGTCACTTTCAACCCAAACTGTTCTATGAAATCTCCCCAAAATAACACATCAAATTGCAAAATCATGCCCACCCCAAAAAAAGCAACCCAAATTGTGTATGGTGTGGACAGTGAGGTGCATTTATACAAGCATCTCTCTCAAACTGTAACTGCAGGCCAGGCAGTTAACGCTGACAAGCAGTTAACTCCTCTTTTTTCCCTCCCTGAGTCTCTTTTTGAGTGTTTGATTCACTTCGTTATCTCCTAAGACACAAAGAAAACTAGGCGTATCTGTAACTACCGTTGCAGACTCCCTGGCAAACAGCAGTGTTCTCTCTGTTCTCTGGAGAATTTGCCGCCTTCTCTTCACCAACAGGTGGAGCAGAGATGTCTTGCCTCTGTCACTCTCCACAGGAACCTTGCAGTAAAAATAGTGCACTTGATTGTTTGTCCCCACAGAAAAGATCGCAAATCTTGATCTTATTTCCCTAGCCTTTTTTGCCAACTCACTTTTACCACTTGGGTAGCTGTTCTTTTCCACTTTCAGAATGGAAATATACCAGTTTGTATCAATTGTTAAGGCCTTTTTTGCCCTACTTCTAAATATTCAACAGCTGTAAAACAAATTTTGGGGCACCTTTAATATCACAGAATCACAGAACCAACGAGGTTGTAAAAGAGCTCAGAGATCATCGAGTTCACCCTTTAAGCCAGCACCACCTCACCTACTAGACCATAGCAGTAAGTGCCGCATCCAGTCTGCTCTTAAACACCTCCAGGGACAGTGACTTCACCCTGGGCAACCCATTCCAATGCCAAATCACTCTCTCTGTAAAGAAATTCTTCCTAATGTCTAACTCAAACTTGCCCTGGCACAGCTTAAGACTGTGCCTTCTTGTCCTACTGATAGTTGCCTGGGAGAAGAGACTGACCCCCACCTGGCTACAACCTCCTTTCAGGCAGTTGTAGAGAGTGGTAATGTCTCCCCCGAGCCTCCTCTTCTCCAGGCTGAAAACCGCCAGCTCTCTCAGCCACTCCTCACAGGACTTGCACTCCAGTCCCTTCACCAGCCTGATTGCCCTTCTTTGGACATACTCCAGCACCTCAATATCTGTCCTGAATTGAGGGGCCCAGAACTGGACACAGTACTCAACATGTGGCCTCACCAGCGCTGTGTACAGGGGAAGAATCACTGTCCTAGTCCTGCTGGCCACACTGTTCCTGATACAGGCCAGGATGCCATTGGCCTTCTTGGCCACTTGGGCACACTGTTGGCTCCTGTTCAGCTTCCTGTCAGTCAGAACCCCCAGGTTCCTTTCTGCCTGGCCACTCTCCAGCCACTCTGTCCCCAGCCTGTAGTGTTGCAAGGGGTGGTTGTGGCCAAAGTGTGGGACCCAACACTTGGCCTTGTTGAATCCCATTATAAATAAATCTATAAAACCAAGAAAATTGCTTACTCTTTAATGTATTTATTGCTATATTTTGTGTAGGATACTCTCCCAAACCTGTTTTGCTCCCAAATTACAGAAAGCATTCTTTCAAATTGCTAGCAGATCCAAATAGCATGTGTAAATGTTGCACAACATATGAATTCCTAAGAATTAATGTTTAACAACTGAGTGCCATGACTGAAAAGGTATCTGTAAACAGTGCTTGTTTATATGAGAACCCTTAGCATATCTCTGGCAGTGAAGAGCAGAACGCAAAAAAGTTTGCACCTGAGTGACTGATTTACAGTTGTTCAACTAATGCAGGAGAAAGGCAGCTTCCTGCAAAATGAGCATGTGACCTCAATTACATATTTGTAATTTGGTTAGGTATTCTAAATGAGGCTGCTGCATTTTAGTCATATTTTGGCTTGAGTAATTACTTTAAAACAAGCATAGATATTCAGCTGTGGGATTGAGGTTCACTCAGGAAAATATATATAAACTTCAGGAAAAGTAGAATTAGGAGTATGCACACAAGGCACATACTTTGCCTATGTTTGCTGAGTTCAGCTTTGGCTGCCTTATGTAGGATTAACAACTCCAAAGCATTAATTGAGGCCAGTGTCTCATTATAGTATCCAAAGATGAACAGAGGGATGGAAGGGTGTTGATATCTTAATGGGCCGAACAATTTATATATATATATATATTTCCTCCATGGCTAGAATAGATAGCATTGTGCTTGCCTGTTTTTATTTAGGTAAGTCACCAGGAGATTGGGGCTGATGGTCTGTGACCTCTAGAAACTAGTATGTTACACAGCAACAATATAAAATAGTATTAAGCTAGCAAATGTCAAAATTAGAGCCTGCTCCAGGGCGTTTCTAGTCCAAGTGTCTTTACTGCTCCCCTGTTTCACAGTAATCAAGGTATGTTGCTCTACTGTCATCACAGCTTGAAGACATCACTGCACCACCCTCCTACCCCACCCCACTCCAAACCAGGAAACTCATCTGCGTTAGCAAAGCCTTTTCCTATCACTCGTTGGTTTTTTACCCTGTTGTAATCACGACAGCTGTAACCTGGAGGGGGACACGGGGAAGCTGAAAATGTGTCTAGGAGCAGTGGGCTTGTCCCTCTGGGCAAACCGCCTGCCCTGCTGCATGCCATGCAGAGACAAATAAAGCTGCTCTGTGTGAGAAGCTGAGGTGGGAAGAAAGGAAAAAAGAGAGAGAATAGCTTTGTTGGATACAGACAGGGAGGCATGATTCTTCCTTTCATAATCTGTGCCAACTTAGATTAGCTTGAAGTGACTATTAAACTGCAGTCTAAATTAAGTTTCATCCCATGTACCCAGCATTATCCGTAATTGCTCAGAGACAAGGAGTCTGTTGGAGTCTGGGATGGTATTTAATTATTTTAATATATTGCCCTTTTTATTTCCTAGAATCTTCTTGTTTGCTTTCTTTTCTAACTAATGAGATAGACTACACTGCCTTAGTATACCCTCAGACTACATATCTTCCATCCTACATACCAGTGGTAGCAGGGATCCTCTGGAAAAAGAAGAGTTTAGTCATTTAATTGAAACACTGCTGCTGCTGTTCAGAAGTAATCCTCCTGCCAGGATGTGACTGGCAGCAACAAGGTCTAGGTTCAAACTGAAGGGAGTTGCTCCAAAAACAGTGTCTTGAGGCCACACCTGGACAACAGGAAAAATTATACTGAACTCTAGTATTTCAAAAGTAACAGCATAAGTAAGAGGCAGACACGAATCAAATAGTTAAAAAAGATTTTGTGTGGTTGTTTTTGGTTTCTTGGTGTTTTGGGGTTTTTTTGTTGTTGTTTTTTGTGGGATTTTTTTTGGTAAGTGAGTACAAAAATCTGTCCAAGTAGATAAACAGTGATAGTAACTGACTGTTACAGTTATTCTTTAACTATAACAGTTCATAGTCTTTTTTCTCTAAGGAAGTAGTTTCCAGGGTAGACTTTTTCCCATCATTTATGGTAAGTGAAAGCTAAGATATGATGGGTGATAAACGGCCCTTTAAAGCAATTCTCTGGTAGCTGCTTGGCTTCCTGGTGGTTGTGCCTCTGGCTGCTCCATTGCTGTGGGCCCTGGCAGCTCTGCTGAGCCTCTTCACTCCTGGTTTGCTGCTCCCAACCTGGCACAGTCACCTGCATGATTCCTGCAGCTGCAGGACTTCTGCTTTAATGTTGAGCACTACCCACACCCAGCAGGCTGAACTGAACTGAATGGGGAGCTGGACATGGATCTTCAAGGAGGCAGAGAAATTGTTTTTTCTGCCTCCTATGTGTATACAGTCCGTAAGACAAAATCTTGTGAATCCCTGCCCAATCTGGCTAAGCATAACCACTAATCTTGCACTCTGAGCTCAACAATAGCTGTTGCCTTACGCTGAGGCATTTGCCTCAGATACATTTCACAAAGTTTCAAATAAATTAGAAAACTATAAATATCAGTTGTAGTTCAAACTTTTCCCCAGTTTGTAAATTTCATCTCTCTGCAATGCCTCTCAAGTGTAGTAACACAATGTGCAAAAGAAATATTTAGGGCATGTCTATTGGGACTTTCTGTCTACCTCCCCCTAACCCCACTGGATGGCAAAAGAATCTCCTCTGGTGGGGTTCAGAGGTCTCTAGAGAGGAGGTTGTTCTTTGACTTTTGGGGCCAGCCATCAGGCTCAGGACTCAAAGAGACTAAGCTAAGGATTGTTCTGCAGTTCAGGTATTTTTCATTTGTTTTGTTTTTTTGAAACGTAGAGTGCCTGGGATTACAAGAGACAAAAGTACAAGTCCTTCACAAGTGGCTGAAATCCTTGTCCCACTGATGGTCAGCCAACCTGACCACTTCAGCTCATCAGAGCAGCCATGGGCTCAGGAACTCAGAATCTTCTGTCTTATTTTTGTACCTCACTCTCATCAAAACTGGAAATTCTGATAACAAATCTACCCAGGGCATCCTTTCAGCTTCCTGCTGCAGCTTCACTTTTATGATGGCCTTAGCAGGCTCTTTCATCATCCGCCTCCCCAGCACATCCCCTTTTATGCCCACGTGTTTGATTCCTATTTGAAGTAAAAAGTAAAAAGCTGTTTGGCTTTGCTTAGGGCATAGCATGGATTACAAAAGCAGATATCATGATTAAAATAAAGTCAGCCTGTTCTCTTTTCCAGAAGGCAGTAACATCCTACTTGCTTTGCCACCTTAAGAACAGAGTTGACCCCTCCTTCCACAGCTTTATATTGTGACTAACAGCCCCAAGACCTCAGGGAGCCATGACAGAGGCCTCCCAGTGGAGGGATGCTGGACAAATTTTGCAATAACACCTTGGGAAATTTTTGTTGTTTTGTTTTGGGTTTGTTTTCCTGCCAATTGCTCTCTTCCCTTTCTCAATCATCAGTCTTTTCCAATTCTTAATCCAATAATTAAAATGTTATTAAGACTTTCATTGGTTACTTTCTTGATACAGATTTTCACAAGACTTGTAGAAATCATGCTCATTAAAATTTCTTTCCCTGAGTTTTCCACAGCCTATTTTCTGATCATACTGTTAGATGACTGCAGAACCACTGATTTAATTTTGAGCTTCTATGATAAAATTTAAACCAGAAATTAGTGCCTATGCATTTTGTTGGCACAGCTGCTAGATTCTGTTTCCCTTGAAAAAAACCCATAGAACAAGGGTTCTGAATCCCGGGGTTTCAAGAACAGTTGAACTCAAATATCTTTAGTTAGCCAACAATGAATCCCATATTCTCACCTGAGTCTACTACCACAGATACTCAAATCTTCACTTTGGCACTCAAGGAATCAAAGAGCAGTTTGGGTTGGAAGGAGCCTTTAAACACCATCTATAGTCCAACCCATCTGACATTGGCAGGGATATCTTTCACAAAGCCCCATCCAATCTAACCATGAACATTCCCAATGATGGAGCCACCATGACTTCTCTGGGCAATTTGTTCCAGCCTCTCACCACCCTAATTGTAGAGAACTTCTTCCTTATGTCCGATCTAAATCTACTCCCTTATAGTTAAAACTGTTACCCCCTTGTGTTATCACTATACAGCCCTGCTAAAAAGTCTGTCCACATCTTTCTTATAAGTCCCCTTTAAGTATCAAAGGGCTGCAGTAAGATCTTCCAGGAGCTTTCATTTTTCCAGGTTGAACATCTCAAATTCTCTCAGACTTTCTTCATAAGGGAGGTGTTGCAGACCTCTGACCATTTTTGTGGCCTTCCTCTGGACCCACTCCAAATTAATTTGGCTGTCTTGTGGTGAGGGCCCCAGAGCTGGATGGTGTTCTTCAAATGTGGTCTCATGAGAAACCACAGGCATCTGGGGCTTCCAAGTAAGTCAGTATGCCAAAAAAAAAAAACAAACAAACAAACAAACAAAAAACTCTAGAATCATAAAATTGTATTTGTATGGATAAATATATGTATTTTACAGTTTACATCCATCTGAAAATTCCAGGTTTAGCCATGCTTAGTGTACATTTATCAGGAAGGAATGAGGTACACATAAAGCACTAAGGTAACAAAGGTAGTTTTCAAGATCTGTATTAAACAGCAACTTGGAAGTACAATTGTAATGTATAAATGAACTGTATTTTTATAATTTTATAGGAAATCACCTTAAAATTGAAAATGTGCTAGCAAGGTACTGTGGATTTTCAATGTCACTCTTGCACATATCATCCTTTTCCAAAGGTTTAAAAATGCCACACTTCAAGTTGCACCAATATTCTCCGATGCTATAACATTAAAATCTCAGAGAAGGGGAACGTTATATCTGCACTGAGGTGACCATGCACTGGAGCCTGTTGTTTAAGATACATTGTGAGCTTGGCAACAGTTCAGCTGGGATTGGGCAACCTGACAGAGGTGGTTTCGGTAGCCACAAGCCAAGGTTGTCGTGGGAGATGGCATGGAAACCTTCTGTCAGTGGCACGCACAAATGTTTGCAGGTGAGACCCCACCATGTTTCCGCACTGGGGCAGGACCCGAGGTTACCTTCTGCATGTCCAAGGATGAAAACAAGCAGGGAACTGCTCACACCAAGCACCCTGAGAAACCTTCACATTGATGACTTAAGGCCAGAGGTTGCTGCAAGACCCTGGTTACTCTTGTGTGCACCCACAGGGTCTGACTTGAGTAGACACTTCCTTCAAGTTCAAGAAGCGTTTGGACAATGCTCTCAAACACACGATGTGACTCCTGGAATTGTCCAGTGCAGTTTGACTCGATCCTTGTGTGTTCCTTTCAACTACGGATGTTCAATGACTCTATGAACACTGGGGTAGTATGGCACATCAAATGCAAAGTGCACATGAACAATTAAAATGTCACTCTCTGACTTTTAATTTTCCCTTGTAAGCTGTAGACAGGTTTCAAAACATATTTTGAGTGAAACTTTGTGAAGATTTTCACGTGTTTTGGTTCAGTACAAATAACTAAATTTAATGTGGCTTTTGTGACAGACTTAAAACACAGGCCAGTGCTGTGAAAGTACCTCTATAGTTATTTCAGATCTTAGTCTAATACATTTTAGGAGGATTTACACCTTCATTTGTCATCTTATAGTAAAAGAAAAAAACTGCATGTAAATCTGTAGATTCCTTTAATATTGCATGAGATTATGAATAAGTTTAAAACCAACTTATTCCTTTAAATCTCTATGGACATGTGATTATTTACTGAAGAGTTTGCATTTTTATCCTAGACCCTTCATGGCCACTAACGCCTTTCTGTGGTAGATACTTTCATTGTGAGAAAAGATGGGTCTCTGTGGGACTATTATTTTCCTCTCTTGTCATCAATCTCTGTTGAGAGAGAAGAAGGTGGAGAAAAGGTGTGGCTCTGGCTCACCGCCCACTCTGCTGGAAAGGTAAACTGTGCCAACAGGCTGAGCAGCAAGTGCTGAGCCAGACACCAAATGCTGCCAGGACAGCTCTTGCCATGGGGGCAGAGGAGGAATGAAGCCCAGCCCTTTGCATCACCATTTGCTTTCTGGGCTGTCCTTGAAGTGACACAGCAGCATTCCACCCTGCGTAGCAAATTCACAGAAAGCTTTGTAAGCTGCTTATGCTAGTCTGCAACTGGGAGCAGCAGAAAAGTAGTTCTCTTTATTTATAAGTTAGATGTGCTCCATATTTATTTTTCCAAGGGACCTTTAAGGAGCTACATTCGTATTCATAATACCCTGAACCAGAGGTAATTTTCATGCTGTACATTTTCTGGATACCTGCAGATGGCTCACTTGAAGAAGGGGAGTGTTGTTTCATTTTTAAATATGTAATAATTTATACCTCTCCTCTTGACTGAGATTGCAGGGTGAGGAGAGCTGGCAAGCCAGGAGAAGACAGAGAAATAAAAAAGTTCCAAAGGTTCATCAACTACATCATGCCAACGTGTTTAAAACATGTGGTAGACATTTTACTTTCATGTTGTCTTTTAGGGGCCAGTAAAGAGCAGAATCCTGTGAAGATTCATGTAGGATTAAGATCTGAATAACTTCACATTCAAAAGAAAGAGGGGAGCAAATGAAAGAATAAAACTTATGTAGAACAGCCAGTCATTACTACCCGTGTTTGTAAGTGATGCAAAAGATTTAGAAAAAACAGTTGGAATCAGTAAAAATATCTCTCAATATCAGTCGGTTTTGGATCAGTACAGTGATAGTGTACAGATAATCCGTATTTTCTCCACCCCTCTTTGCTGGACAGTTTCTCCAATCCTTGATAATTCAAGGAGAGTTTTTCTGGTTTCTAATTATGTATTGCTTACAGGAACAGGGTGAGGAAGCTGACTGCAACCATTTCTAAAGAGAGAAGTGCTACCCTGTCTTGTCCCTGCGTGACCATGTCTGCTCAATGACACTGTGGTGAAACAACCTGTGTACTTCATCAATATCTCCTGGACTTGTACCACTAGACATCTTTGGAAGACCTTCTTCCTCTTCCTTTACCATACCCAGCTAACCCCTATCTTCTGGAAAAAGAAACAAGCAGCAGGATTTGTCTCAAGGTATGTTAGCAAAAAGAAAAGGATTACTGTTTTGTAACTTGTTGATATCAAGTTGTAAAGCTTATGAAAGTACAAAGGGCAAGTTAAGAAGCCTTTGCTGGCCTCAGAGGGTCAGGTGATGGGAAAGCCACCCTTCACACCACTGATCATATCATGACATGATGGTGGCTAGAAAAATTTTCTTGTACACGATGTCAATATAAATATCCTCATAGAGAATTCATCAAGGTATGGAGGTAAGTTATTTTCTTATTTGCCCCCTTGTGCTTGTGACTTTGGTCTGAATTATACATAAGGCTTTAAGTATGTCAGACTTCATCTGCCTTCTTCAGATGCTTTCCTGACAATAGCATCCATTAAAGTTCTATCCTTCAGGGTTATGAGTCTCATATTAATAAAATTTAGTGATTTTAACAGGTTCATGAGGTATGCATTTGGGATGGGAATGAGTAAAAGGTAGGCCTTTGGGAGTGCATGCAGTAATTTAATAGCATGCAGCTATTCAAGTCCCTGTTCAGTTAATGGGGAATTCTAGAGATTACATGATATAATATGATATATGATATCATATGTCATGTATCATATATACTGTGCTATGCTATGCTATGCTATGATACGTCAAAGGGTCTTTTCTTTTCTTCCCCAAAGAATTAAAGAATATAAGTTAAATATAATACTGGTGACCTTTTACATGCATATAAATCTTTGTGTGCTCTGAGTTATTGAACTAAGGCAATCACAAATTAGGCAACTCCACCAAAATATTAGCAGCACCAAGCCTGGTACTTTTTTTTTTTTTTTTTCCCATAAGTACATACGTATTTGTCTTTATCTGTAGTGAGTTAATTGTGATTTAAACACAGAACCAAATCCTATTTTCATTTATGTTGCTATCAATAAGGATTAACTGAGATGTGCATCAGATGATGAAAGTGTGAAAAGAGAATTATATAAATAACTATGAAATTCTACAAAATCTATGTTGTAACTTATCCGTCCTGAGAATTGAAAATGAAACCACTACCTCCTAACCATGGAAACTTTCTAAATTCCAGTGAAATAATGTACAAAAAAAAAAAAAAAAAAAAACAACCACAAACC